>JAJOZX010000949.1:410000-1064188 GCA_023014485.1 Bathynomus jamesi
TCGAGAAGCTGGTGAAGACTCATTCCCAGCTCGGCTCCAGCCGAGCAAGGACCTCTGGTCCTTCTCTTTCTGGCCCTTTGGTAAACCCCTTAGTGGCCTCTTAGGTTAGGAAAACGAAAATAATATGCCTTAAAGGCAACTACTCTCTCTCTCTCTCCTACAGGCGTCTCTCTCCCTCCTTCAGCTCTCTCTCTCTCTCTCCTTCAGCTCTCTCTCTCCTGCATGTGTAACTACTGCATGTGTACCTCCTGCATGGGTGCGTATGTGTGTGTACCTCCTGCATGTGTACCTCCTGCATGTGTACCTATCCTCTCTCCTTCAGGCGTCTCTCCCTCCTACAGGCATCTCTCTCTTCTTCAGGTCTCTCTCTCCTTCAGGCGTCTCTCTCACCTTGGCTCAGCCAACTGGCTGATTCTGGCTGATTAGGAGCCTATAAAACAACGCCAACTCGGCTGAAGTCTTAGTGTGCACTTGGCTCCTGCCAGGTGAACACCTCTCCTCCTCCTTTCTCTTGGGGGATAACGCCGCCTCCAAGTTTCATGACCCCCCTTGTTGCACCTGCAGCATCCCCCCTTTGGGGGAATTTTTTCTTTCTTTTACTTTTTTCTTTTCCTTTTTTTAATTTTTTTTGCAACCCCCACCCCCCTTTGCAACATTACATAATAACCTGCAACATTCTTGCACTCTCCCCTTTTGCGGCTATACTACTCGGGTCCCCCGAGACCCTTAATCCGGGCCCTGATATAAACTAGGGATCACCTGAAAATCATGGCCCCCCCCCAACCTTCTTTAGTTAGCCTTATAAGGCTAACTAACGAAAATATCACGACCTAACCTAACGAATCGTTAGGTCAACTGTACGCCCTTGATGATTGGTTTGGTTAAGTCGTGATATTTTCGTTAGTTAGCCTTATAAGGCTAACTAACGAAGGCTGGGGGCCCTAATCTTCAGGTCATCCTAAACTAGTTACCATTGTACACGCTACTCCTATGACTCAAGTGAGAGTAGAACGGTTATTTTCAGCTCTAAAATTTATTCTTAATCCTTTGCGAAATATTGTCACCAGGGACTCGAAAATACCTAAAATGTGAGTTCTACTGCTAACATAGGATTTTAAAAATGATCTACACCAGTGGTTCCCAAACTAGGGAGTAAATTACTGTACTGGGGTAATAACAACTATTTTGTGGGGTAATGATACGCAATCCGGAAGTTATAAAAAATAATATCTAATGATTCGGGTAATGAAGCTGGATTAGAACTGGGTTTGGGGTAACCATACAAGAAAAGGTTGGGAACCACTGATCTACACTCAATTTTCATATACTGCAGGACTTTGTATCGCTGCATGAATATAAAAAAAAAATTACAATTGACGTCATTTATCTTTTCTTCTAATCCGTAAGTAGAGTCAGGCGGGGAAGATTCTTTACGTTGATGTCAATCGTATCTGAACTTATATTTAATAATATAGAAAAATCTAAATACAACCGGTAAACGTGCGATTTTAACAAATCGATATCGAAAGGACTAAAAAATCGAAATCGAAAAAAATTTGTAATCGAAATTTTAATTAAAATAGAAATTGAATTTTTGGGATTTTGTCCACGATTTTGAAAAGTTTATCATCGGAAAGAAGAAAAAAAAACAGTAAATCTCTTAATTTTCTTATTCTGTCATTACTTTTGTTGTAAAGAAAATCTCATTGTTTGAGGAATTAAGATAAAAGTTTAATAAAACTATCCCGATTTCCTTCTCGTTTAGGCAGAAACGGGGGCTAGCATTGGTGAACCTGCTCAAACGGAAGCTTCGACCAAATCCGATGTATATACAAATATTGGGATACTTCTGGGAGTGTTGATTCCAGTCATTATTATCCTCCTCCTTCTTTGTTTTGGCTTTGTATATCGAGAAAATATGAAGAGCAAAATGAAGACACTACGAGAAACGTTTGTAATTTTGTACATGTTTTGATTTTTTTGGGGTAATGGGTGTCAGTAATCAAGTTCTTTCCTAAATCTTAAAGGGAAGAGAGAAGACACTGCATATAACGTAACTGTTTACATTATATATATATAATTATTCATTTAATATTTGCAAATAGAACTTGTAGATAACAAAGCTAAGCTAATTTCAGTACCTATAAATTGAAGTTCAATGTTATCCATCTCTCTTCAAGACTGTTATTAAAGAAAAGAAAATAATAAACTTTAATAAACTGTAAAGAGTTTTCAAATAACACAAATAGATCACTTTGTAATTGCGAAATATAGATCTTAATTTATATCACTGGTTCCTAACGTGAGCGCCGCCACTGTCCCCCAGTGGGCATTTGAGAATCTTAGGGGGGCGCTAGGAAACTGTAAATTTGTAAAAATCAGTAGTTTCTAACATTTTTTAGGCCAATGCCCCCTTATGTTCATTAATATTTGCTGGTACCCCCTCATACAGATAATAATATAACAAGATAAGTGGTAATTGATTCTATTAATAAATCACTTATCACTTATCTTGTTATATTATTATCTTTATGAGGGGGCACCAGCAAATATTGATGGATATAAGGGAGTGTTGGCCTAAAAAATGTTGGGAACTTATACTGATGTTTGCTCAACTATTCTTTCAGGTATCCAGCTCAAAACTATGAGGAACTCGATAAGGTTAATCCCCCTCCGATTCCTCTACATCAATTCCGAACGTATGTCAATGTGAGTAAAATTTTAAGTACAGTAACCGCACTACATTATTTCTACATACGATAAAATACACGATATATATATTATATATATATATGTCACGTTTAAATTGCTATTAAATGCATACACGAACTAATAGTAGAAATACAGTATATATTAATGTTAAGTTATTATTACAAATATGATGTCAATACAGTACAAAAAGAATTGATAGTTTGAAACGAGAAATGAACACGTAATAATGTACATTTAATCCAAGAATTTTTATTAATTAATATTCCATTATTAAAAGAGATTTTAACTTGTTTTAAATTGAATTTATGTTCAAAATATTAGTTTCTCACAAAGCAACAATATTAATAAGTAAATTTCAAAACAATTACATCGTTAAGTCCATAATTGCATTAACAATATCATTACTATTTTTCTTAAGGGCTTTAACTTAATCATTCCAGAGTTTCATTTCAATGAAAATGGGTAATTTTTGAGATGAAGACAATCTAAATTGAGGAATAACATGCTTTGATCTATTTCTTTCTGGTCTGATACGACTCAGCCCGCCCGCCCGCCCGTCACCGTCACCGTCACTCATCATACGAGTGAATTTCATGACGAGTTACAAATGATTTGTTTCTCTCTCGTAAATTATTGATTTTAAATCTAAAAATTATTTTAATGATAGGAAATACCTACTCTTGATCCCTCCTTTCTATATAAAAAGAAATTAAAATATATTTCATCAAGTAAAGTTTTATTATTAATATTATTATTCTCTTGAATCATTTTTGGGAGGGGTGGAGCATACGTTGTGGTCACGTCGCAACACTGCTTCCTATTATATCCACATCGTTAAGTGACGATCCTCCGCGTTTAGATGATGTAGCGACCCGTAGATAGTTCGTATCCTACGTAAAGCTGTAGGTTCCTTCCGTCATGTACCCTTTGCCGCTACAGTGGTCGTTAAACAACTCCAAACATTACTAATTCGATAAAATTGTCATAACCACTTTTATTTCTACGCACAGAATTTGCAAACTGGAAATATTCTAAGTATCGAATATAACTCTTTGACAACAATGAGTGATTACAGAGAATTGACAAGGGAGGCTGATAGGCCTCAAAATCAAGTAAAAAATCGTTATTCTAATATACTTCCATGTAAGTACATTTATTTTAAAGAGAGGAAAACATTATTAATGTGTATACTTGCAAAAAATAACAATTTCTAGAAGATAGCAATGATGTTAAAAATAGTTCAAGTTTATTTATGATAATTGCTGTAAACTATATTTTATCTTTAATAATAATTTCGAAGGGATGAATTAAGCTGTAAAGTATTAATTTAAAAGCTATCATTCTGTAGCTAAGGTTTCTTTAAAATT
The DNA here is from genome assembly GCA_023014485.1 of Bathynomus jamesi. Lineage (NCBI taxonomy): Eukaryota > Metazoa > Arthropoda > Malacostraca > Isopoda > Cirolanidae > Bathynomus > Bathynomus jamesi. The sequence goes on from JAJOZX010000949.1 coordinate 414,080, forward strand.
TTATTCATGATTGTGAAGAGATTAAAGGTCACTGGGTACCCGCACCATCTGTCGTAAGTGCGACTTCGCCCAACGTCAACAAACGGCACGGCGTAGCTCAGGTTCATAGTTTTTTAAGCCTATTGTTCGATAGGGGCCTACTCTCTTTTACCATCCCTGCGTTGAACGAGAGGCGCTTCTTAACCAAAAAGAGGAGAAGGCGGGAAAGAATCCGGGTATTTCAACCCAGACTGGTGATTCTGAAGTTGCCACTAAATATCACGGTGTTCCGAACTATATATTTTGCCGGGGTAAAACTATTAAAAGTGAATTTCAAAACAATATTTACAACGAAACTTTATTCTCCTCTTTTCCTACCCCTTAAGAATGCAACACTGAACGCAAGTGACTGGAATATAATTCTTTTGAGGAAAAAAACTTTTAACAAGAAGGCGTTTTAATTTCTCACTCGTAAAAATAACAGTAAATTGCGGGACCCAAAGAACATTGCCTTTATGACGGTAGATTGCGCGCGTTCACAGAACCAAGAAATTATTATGTAATTATTACGTATTTACTACAGACTTTTATCGCTATTTATTTATCAAGAGCAATAAAGAGAGTGATAAAAGTACAATAAAAATGCATTTCAGATGACGAAACAAGAGTTTCTTTGCGCCGTGGACCGTCAAGATACATCAATGCTAATTATATAAATGTAAGTGGAATTATTCTCCCGCAGTTTAGTGATAAAGGAAGTGAATCAGTAATGTTTATTAACTATATATATGATACACAGACTGTGCACGGAACAAGGAACTCTTCTGGGAAAATTAAATCCTCTATAGTTCGAATAAGTAATGATAAATGACAAACACTATAGTTTTTCGTTTTCATGATGTTAGACCGACGTGGGCAACGGGTCACTAGCAAAGTGGCCCCAGAAATATAGCTTCTCTCACCAGCTATCTGCAAAGCAGATAGGATCCAGCTTCTTGTTCCATGCACGGTCTCTGTGTATCATGAAAGAACCTCAGGGGACCATTCTGAGTTCAATCCCATATTATATATATGGGACTCTTTCACCGATATATGAATATAAATTCCTATATTGTTCAAGATACAAGAGGAACCTATTTTACAAATGTAATTTATATTTTCTAGATCGGTTTAATGTTCATTACTGGGTACATTGTTTTTATAATACATCTTTCTACCAATAAGTAACAGGTAATCGTTAAAATCATACTTTGTATTCAGAGTTTCAGTCAGCCAAGGTTCTTTATCGGGGCGCAAGGACCAAAGGAAAATACTGTGGAAGATTTCTGGAATCTCATTTGGCAAGAGAATGTTGATATCATAGTCATGTTAACATCATGCTTTGAAAATGGAAAGGTAAATAAAATTATTAATGTTAAAATAGATATTAAATACAAAGAAAAGCGAAGAATTTTGCATTTGGGCCACTGTCATTCGGTGTTAGTTAAATATATTTTCTTGAAATATGAAATATATTATTTTTTGTATTCCTCAGTTAATATTCATTTGTACCAGTAAGCCAAAACAGTTTGGATCGGAAAACAAGAAGATTTTTGCAGTATTTATAATAAATAAGTTGTATTTATTTGCTAATGCGCAAAAACATTCGTGAAAAACCTATTCATAAAGAGGAGAAAAGTTTTAAATCACTAAAACAGCGTAACAACGTATTCCTCTATGCCTACGGCAGAAAGTTTGAGTACGCACTTTAAAGAATTTCACTGTTATTAGCCTAAAGCCGTGACCCGGTTAATTGGAGACTGAACTCAGGCTGCAAAGGCACGAATTCAATTCCCAAAATCCGCCACGATTGGAGTTGAGTTGGTCACCTACTCTGTGATTTGCCCAGGCTCAGATGACTTAGAGTTCATGCCCATCCCCTCTCCATGGAAGGTAATAGAGGCTCCGGATGTTACCTGTTACACTGTTATTAACTATTATTCTCATTTTAAAAGCGAGTCAAATCATAAGTTATCTCATTATGTGTAAACTGAATTCCGTAATTAGACATAATCTTTGTCATGATACCCATTTTAGGTAAGATATACCCACGCTTCTCAAACTAGGGGTCGCGTAAATATTTTTGGGGGTCGCAGAAACATTTGAAAATATTATTTTTTTCATAAATATACAGTGTTAGTACCTATTGCTTTTATGACATTGAGTGAAGGGTCGCGAAAAAATTTGTCTGATCCAAAGGGGTCGCAAGTGAAAAAAGTTTGAGAAGCCCTGAGATATACAATACCATGCAAAGGTTTTGGGCATCTGAGGTAATTTTTAATTTTTTATTTCATAGATTTTTGGAATTTATAAGCAGGGCTATGGAGTCGGTGATAAAATTTGCCGACTCCAACTCCTACTCCGACTCCAAAAATTTTAACATTCCGACTCCGACTCCGACTCCAGAAATCTGACTTGTATAATTACGACTCCGACTCCGACTCCGATGGAATGTTAAGGCCAAATTGATTACGATTAGCTTTATTAGGCCAATGGAGATTCATAAACAAGGCATTTCGTCACCACCACATGACTCATCAGGTTACTTAGTGGCTGTAACTATGCCTTAATGGCTTTTTTTCTCTTTATTAAAAAATTACAATAAATCCCAAAATACAAACTGATTGAAACTTAAACAAAATAAGATTATTATTGGTTTAGCAAATTAATAAGATGTTTTTGTATTATTATAAACATCCGTAACAAAATGTATTAACTTAAAGTGAATTTGTTCTTAAAAAAAGGATCGCTTCCATTAAATCTTCTTTCAGTGATGCTTATCAAAATTATCAAATTGAAATCTAAAAATCTGAAAAAGATTTAGGGTTGCTAGTACAAAATTTTAAATTTCCTTATTATTAATTATGTTAATTAATTAATTATAATCCTATTAATTATAAGCAACTATATTTATATATTATATATTTATATGTTATATATTATTTATATATTATATTATATTAAATAACATTAAGTAAATCTATTTTATTCATAAAATTGAGCTAGGCCTAGGCCTAGGCTGCTATGGTTATAATTGAAGGATTTGCACCGACTCCGACTCCATCCAACTATGCACTTCCGACTCCGACTCCAACTCCACTCAAAATTGACCGACTCCACGACTCCGACTCCGACTCCACAGCCCTGTTTATAAGAAAGAATGAAATGTGAAAATAAAAGATATTATTCAAGCAATAATATAGAAAATAATTAAATTATAACTGTATAATATTTATTATTTCTTGGACCTTCTCTTTCAAACCATTCGGATGCGTCTAAAATGTTCCAAATTTCGTCGGTAGATGTTAGTTGATCTTTACTGTTTCCGCTTTCCAGATAATTTCATATTCATTCAGTTACGGTAAAGTTGGAATACTGAATCCATGTCCTATCAGTCGTCTTCCAAAATTAAGGAATAACATGAGACATTATTATCTTTAACCACATCAATTCTCCCCAGATATCTTACTCTAGTGGCCAAGATGACGCTCCAAACCTGAATGAACCCTTCCCCATGCTTTATAGTTGATTTTAAGCATATAGCCTCGTACTATTGTTCAGTTTAATTCTCCTGACATAATGTTTTCCTAAAGACCCGAAGTTTTCAGATTCAGACTCATTGGTCCAGATATCTTGTTTTCAATGTTCTTGGGTCTATTCCTTACGTTCGTTGGCATATATTAATCTCTTCTCCTTATTACCTTTACGTAAGGAAGGTTTCTTCCTGATAGTTACTCCTCCTTCTGAACTACTCTTCAATAAAGATCTTTTTTTCAGCTGAAGAGTGGACTCATTTGTACCCTTGATGATTCTGCTAGTTATTGTACAGTATTAACACCCGGCTGGACTTTCTTTTGCCCTTTAAGGGCAGATGAAAATATAGCCGGGATGTACCGCTCATCTTCTTCAGAGAAAATTTTAGGTCAATCACATCCTTTCCTGTCTGCTGCTGAACCGTTCTCTTGAACTGTGCATTTAGAAAAATTGTTTTTGCAAACAATATCACGTTGGCCATCATTCTTTTCATATTGAAATATAATTGTAAATCAGTCAGCAGTTGAAATTCTTGGGACTTTAACCTATAACTATTCTACATGAAAAGAAGAAAACGAAACCATTATTTACTAATAAATAAGGATGTGCGATTCGGAACTTTTTATTTCGATTCGATTCGATTTGCGATTTGATTCGGCCACTTAATTTCGATTCCTGTTGTTTCATCAATAGAACTTCTCAGTTGCCAGCAGAGGCGTATATTCAGGGTGTACTAAGTGTACGCTAGTGATGGGAGTAATTGATTAAAGTAATCGATTATATCAGTTACTTCGAAGCACATCAAAGTATCGAATACTACTTATCCCTGATGATAATAATCGATTACCGATCGATTACTTAAAGCGGGGCTTATGGTCTGAGTAAGTAGTGCGGTGTAGCAGTAGCTCACGGAACGTCAAGAAGATAGTATCGTTCTGTATTTTATTTCTATTTATTGTAATAATAATTCGCTTTTCATTTGATAATTTTTAAGATCTATTCTCTTCTCCTCTTTTTAAAGAGCTCTTTTAAGACCTTTGTTTACTCCGGCAGTTACAAAGAGAGTATCGTTGCGTATTTTATTTACATTTATTGTAATAATTTGTTTACAGTTTATGTTGTAACTTAAAGGAACAGGGTATGCGGAACATAGTAGAGAAGATAAAGTCTAAAACTTTGCCTTCTCTACTATGTTCCGCACACCCTGTTCCAAATTCCATTATCCCCCATACTTACCAGACAGTTTAAACTAAGTCGGAACAGGCCGAATCAAAATTCTCGATTTATTGCGCCTGATTCTGGTCGGTTTTCGATTCTTTTACCGAATTGACTCGAATTGAGTTTTTTGATTCCCCGCACACTCTTACGAATAAGACAGTTAGGATTTTGCATGTCACCATTATTTTCCATTAGTGAAGTTAAAATAGCACGCCCAAAATTACATAACATGGGTTAACCCATACTTTAAATTCCAACATTGTGTTCAGTACCAAATTTTATTCCATTAAGAACATAGAACCGAAAAAGCACACTATCCAAAGGAGACTTCAAGACTTTTGTAGTGTTATATACTGCTACATTACATATTTAACATAATGCGTGCTACAGCTCGAAACCTACGGGTTTCTCGACCTATGTTTATATGGTCTTTTTTCTTTACATTTGTCTCAAGAATACACCCTGCGATTTATGAAACACATTTAGGAATCACCCTGTATATATTCGCCTGGGTAGTCTAGTGAGAAAGACGTTGGGTTGCTGAGCGAGAGGTCGTGAGATTGAGTCCTGGTGAAGACTTTCTAATTTCAGACTTACTTGGAGGATCATAGTTAACAGCTGTAGGTCCAAGCTTGACCTTCGTCAGAATGAACAATTTGGAAGGAAGCAAAACCAGATCTAACTAGGTTTATATCATTGAAATGTCACCTTAACATTGCACAGCTGCAATGAAGATGATATAATATATCCAAATATTTGTCCTTTCACTTACCTGATGTTTTTTAAACTAATTATTATTATATATTATTATTATTATATTATTATATTATAGTTATTATTATTATTATAGTTATTTGCTATATTTCCGTAGGAGAAATGTTCTCAATATTGGCCTTTGGGATATGGAATTGATATCGGTGACTTTTCGATTCAAAATATCAACGAAGAAGCGACGCCTCTCTTCGTTGTGAGGGTTCTGGAAGTGGTATGGTTGGAGATTATTTTTCTTCATCTTTGTAATTAGTTAACGAGATTGGTTATTAAACTGATTTTCTTTTAAGTCTTCGAAGAATATTTAAGTATACGACACATTCTTGCGTTTTCTTCAAATTATTTCTTTTAAATACAGGGTGTCCCGTAAGTCTGGACCCATAGGGAAAAATAATAAAATTACAAAATAGTCCAAAAATTTATTACATAATCTGTTCAAAGTGTCCGCCGTTGTGTCGCACACATAGTTGAAGACGCAATCTCCACTGCGACAGCACTTTCTGAATCACAGTCGCAGAAATTTCTTGACACGCCTCCACAATGCGTGCTTTAAGGTGGAAAATGTTCTGAAGTTTGACCTCGTACACTTTGGCTTTCAAGTGGCCCCACAAATAAAACTCCAGCGGAGTAAGATCATAATAAAAAAATAATAAAAATAATAATAAAAAAAATATATATATATATATTATAAATAAATTTTTGGACTATTTTGTAATTTTATTATTTTTCCCTATGGGTCCAGACTTACGGGACACCCTGTATATCAGACTCTTATCTCTGATTTGAACAGTTAGTTACAATGCATTTTCCCATTTCCTTTGTAGTGATTAATTATATCTTTCATGAAGGGCCCCTTTTAGGATTAGAAGTCAGCTGAAAAGCGTCTTCTTATGAGAGAATATTTCTAATTTGACAATGAAATAAATTTAAATTTTGACTGCTTCTTTGTTCAAAAGACTAACAAGAATGAAAGCATAAAAAGACTGATCAAGCAGTATCATCACACGTTTTGGCCAGATTTCGGTGTCCCAACTAGGGAAGATAATTTGCTCAAACTTCTGTACAGCGTTAAGAAAAATATGGCTGCAAATCGGGATAACAATAAAATGCTCGTTCATTGCAGGTAATTAAAAATACATTCATAATTCCTCATTGAGAATTTTGCAATTTAAAATAGAATTGAAGAAAGAGGGACGCTTCCTCCTTCTTCGAATAAATTCTTACAAAAATGTAAAGGAACTTGATTTAGTTTGTAATTTTTGGGGTGGAAAAACGAAAGGAAAAGTTGAGTTTCACATTAACAAATTTAAATGGGCTTTAGTGAGACCTAGACAAGAAAGTGGCCAGATCGAGTGTAAAGGCCAGAAGGTGAAACATTATTACCCTGTAGATGTAGAATTTTTTTTCACTTATGATATTGCTGTAAGGGTGTCACGCGATAAATTTGGTAGATTTTTGAACTCGTCTGCAGTCTGCACATAACCCGCACAGGGCGTTTACCAGTGGTGGGCACCGTTAACCAAAAAGTTAACTTCGTTAACCGCTAATCCGTTAACCAAAAAGTTAACTTCGTTAACCGTTAATCCGTTAATTCGTTAAACATGTAACGGAAGTTACCGATAAACCGTTAACGTTAACTTTTATTATAAAAAAAATGAAAAACACAATATATATATAATTTAATTTTCCCTCTTCTTCTCGTTCTCCATTTTGTCCATGAGATGCATGTTGCCCTTCATGAAAATTAGCATATCAAAGTTTTCATCAGACAGGGATGATCTCTTGGCCCTCAGGATGTCCTTGCCCATAGAGAACAAACGCTCCACTGCAGCACTGGAGGGGATGGCTGTGTTGAACTTGATGAACAAGTCCACCAACACTTGCTCCCCCAAGAAGGCAGCATCTGTCAGCAAGTCCTTGGAGTTGGTCTCCAGCCAGGTCTTGACCAAGTTCTGGGCCTTGCCCTTGAGTGACCTGTGGCTTCTGCTGCTCTCTTTTGTCTGGATGACAGCACTGAAGAAGTCATCCTCCTCCTCCTCCTCCTCGTTGTTGCTGCCTCCACTGTTGCTGCCCACTTCGTTGGACTGCTGCTTCATGGCCTCCTCGACTGTACCCTCCATGCTTTTCCTCACCCTGGCGACCTTGGTGTTGTCATACTTGTCCAACCAGATGAGGCGAAACCTGGGATGGAAGGCAGCAGCCAGCTGGCATTCGTCATCCTCCAGGAGGGGCCCAAACCTTTTGTCGATGCCTGCGCACCTGCTCAGCACTGAAAATAATAGAAACTTTTAAACGTTTATTTATGAATTTTTTGGGTTAACGGACTTGAGTTAACGGAAGTTAAATGTAACGGAAGTTAATTAGTCCGATAATGATTTTCAAAGTTAACTTAAAAGTTAAATCGTTAACGAAAAAGTTAACTTCGTTAATTAACGATTAACGGATTAACGGTTTGTGCCCAGCTTTGGCGTTTACCCAAATAACCGACAAACCATACTATCGACACTTCCTTTGTCATGTTAGCTTGGGTAGACCCGATTAGGCATACGGTAGGTTAGGTAAGATAAGGTTCGTTTAAAATAAGTTAAGCGAATGTCAATCAAAGTGACTCGTCCCTCAAGGGAGGTGATTTGGGGGCCAAGTAGGACTGCCGAAAATTTTAATTTAAAGTCAGCAGCACTCAGACACGAAGCAGTTGCGGTGGGGTTTATAAAGCTCAGATCTTGCAATCTTCTATGTGAGTATCGGCAAAGTTTCTTGTCCCAAAGAAAAAACGGTTCCAAAGGAAGAAGTGACGTTCCTCTTAGATCAAAGGAGTGAAAGAAAACTGTTTATTGATAGAGTAGATATTACACTCTCAAAGAAAAAAGCATCTACGTTGCTAAGAAAGCAAAAAGAAGCTGTGAGGCTCACCAAAGAATCTTCACAGGAGAAATTGCAGGATACAAATGTTGAATTATCATCATCGACATCAAATAGTGAAAGTGAATCTGGCGAAATATCAGACGATACATTTCCAGAGCCAGTTAGCTCGAAGAGAAAGCTCGAACAACCTGAAGAACAATTATTCAAGAAAAGGAAAACTACAAATCTACCTTCAGTGGCTACTGCTTGTGACAGGACTGCAGTTTCAGATCGAGCTGCAGCATTCATTGTTAGTGCAGTATTGCAAGATATTGGAGAAGTTTCTATTGACAATACATCTGAAGTAGTGGATAGGAGTAAAATCAGAAGAGAAAGACAAAAGAAGAGATCAGAAATTATGAAAGATCAAAATCAGGTCCCAATCAGAGGAATCTATTTTGATGGTCGAAAAGATTCTACACTCTTCCAAGAAAAAAAAGAGTCCAAAGTATATCAGAAGAAGGTAACAGAAGAACATATCACTTTAGTGAGAGAACCTGGTTCAGATTATTTGGGCCATTATTCTGTGAATTCTGGATCAGCTGAAGAAATATGTAAAGGAATGTTTGAGTATATTGGAAATAATGACATGAACCTGGAAAACCTTGTTGCCATTGGATGCGATGGTGCAGCAGTCAATACTGGAGAAAAGGGAGGTTATAAGGCTTATAGAATTGAAGCTGAAGAAGCCAGTTCAACATTTAGTGTGCCAGCTCCATGCCAATGAATTGCCATTACGCCATTTAGTTGCAAAGCTGGATGGAAAAACATCTGGCCCCCGCGGATTCACCGGTCCTATTGGCAGGGAATTAGAGAACTGTGAGAGTCTTCCTATTGTCGAGTTTGAAAGGATTGATGCTGAGGAACCAACTGTAGACTGTGAAGATTCTAGCACCGACCAAAAATATCTAATTGATATTCATCAGGCCATAACAAAGGGATATTGCTCTCCAGATCTTGCTCATCGTAGTCCAGGCAAAATGGCACATTCACGATGGCTGACTACAGCAAATCGTTTGCTTCGTCTATACGTTTCAACTGTAAGTCCATCTGAGAACCTCATGAACATTGCTTCTTTTATAATGAAGGTCTACATCCCAATGTGGTTTTCTATTAAGCAAAGTACGTCTTTTGTCAATGGCTCAAAACATGTTTTCAAAACTATTGAACTAACAAGAACACTGAATGACGAAGTAAAGGATATTGTAAACCCTGTCATACAAAGAAATGCATTTTTTGCAAATCCAGAAAATATTCTAGCATCAATGATTCATGATGACCGCAGTGCCATAAGAGAATTAGCGTGGAGGCGAATAAAGAAAGCAAGGCAAACAAACGGAAAAAGTTGTGAGGCGTTTCACAGTACCTGTTATTCAATTTGAAGCTACTGATTATACTGATTTAATTAATTGGCAAAAATGCATTGTCACTGAACCACCTGTGACAAGACACCTGACAGAAAATGAGATTGAAGAATTAATAGAAAACAAGAGTACCCCTCCATTCGAGAAATTCCCTTGTCATACACAAGTAGTAGAAAGAATGGTAAAATTAGTGACTGAAGCATCATCAAAAGTATTTGGATTGAACGCGCGAGATGGCTTCATAAGATCAACACTTCAGTCACGTAAAAAAATGCCATCATTCGAAAGTAAAGCTGAATATAAAGTTTAAATAAAACGTTAATAGAAAAAAACATGCGCAAGGATGGGTGGTTGGGAGGGCATGGGTGGAGCTCGACACGCAGCCACCTCCTCGTGGTGAGTTCTGGATTATTTAGATCATTAATCAAAAGAACATTGATCTAAATAAACTAAGAGCTGCGTAATTCAGTAACTATTTTGGTAATTGGAACACTTAATATATAATAATAACAAGTAAGTTTCAGTTATTGTACTAATGCAGAATATAAGAAAATCATTATATTTCACTTTTTTCGACGGCTTTGTGGCACCTGAAGATATAATTTCGCAGGACTAATATTTATGCACAGTCATTATCTATAGCACCCACATATTTTCCGCACTAGCCATATTTGAATTTCGAAAAAACGTTTAAAAACCTCATTTTCGATCTGCCCTAATGTACAGTATATATATTTACCGGGAGGTCCGGGACAGAACTAGTTCGTTTCACTATAGGACTTATACAGCAAGATGGGTTAAAGAGATTTGTATGAGAAAATGTTAATTTTACTCAAATAAAACCGTTAAATCAGATATGGTTTCACTATTCTTACAACTGCAGTTAATTATGCATAACAAATTTTAACTAAAACCAGCTTGTTTCAAATACTTAAAAATGCATTCCACACATGTAAGTAGTCATTAAAACTACCATTATTGCCCATATTAATTTAACTTTTACTTCCTATATACTTGTTATAACAATCACATTATGTATTTGGGTAAGTGTTTATAAAGTATTTCCTTCCTTTGGTTACGACAGTGCCGGTGTTGGACGAACGGGCACGTTCATTGGGCTTTGGAATATCATTGAGGAGATTGACAACGGAAAAGACACTGTGAGCGTATACAAAGAAGTTCTTAATATGCGAAAACAACGCGTAAAAATGGTGCAGTCGAAGGTAAAGAAAACTGTAAAATGCGGGTCTTATATAAAGCTGGACTATAAGCCGGACCACTTCCCATTAAATAAGCAAGGTTAAGCGACGTTGGATCTCTTCAGTAGTTGGATGGGTGACCATTCTTTGCATTCAGATGATGTAGTGAACCGTAGGGGGGGGGGGAGATCCCTTGCACGTAAAGCTGTAGGTCCCTGACCTTTGCCGTTACGAAGGAGGTTAAACTATCCCAGATTATTTTTATAATTATATTATTATTATTATTATTATTAGTGTTATTACATGAATCTAGAATTACTTTATGAGCCATAATTAAGTAGGCCTACAGTTTACAGTACTAAAAGCTGTTAGAATAACATCTTTGTTGTGTTTATCAGGAACAATATCTATACCTTTACAAATGCGTTCTGGCGTACTACGAAAACAAATCAAGATGGCAGGTAAAAATAAGAAGTGAGTATTGAGGATAATTTTGCACAATATTTATCACATAAACAATGTTTTCAGTTCTTTAAATAATATTTCATTAGGTGTTCTTATACAAATAAAAAAGCTCAGAATTAACTAATGCGAATTAGCAGTGAAGAAATAACATCGGGAGCTATTTAACTAAGAGGAATGTTATTTAACCTCCGAATGAATTACGAATTAGTTAACATCGCAATAAAAACGTATCTGTCATTTGCTGAAACTAAGAAATAGTACATTAATGAAAGCTTTTCATTTCCAGACTCTTCCACAGATTGCTCAAGCCCAGACCAGAATGCGGATTTGCCCGGTGCAGGAACAATTGTCTTCGATAATCCCGGTTTTGAACCCAATCGAGAATTTAAAGGAAATTTGATATAATAATATAATGATTTCACACACACACACACACACACACACACACACACACACATATATATATATATATATATATATATATATTAGTGGTTGACCGGATGCCAGTTTTTCAACATCTGCGGATGCGGATGCGGATATTTAGTTAATCTATCAATATAATATAGAATTATAAATATATGACATAATTTTTCAAATTTCGTGATATTACTATTATGGCAGGCAATGCATAAGAATTAAAATTAATATTAATGTTTTGGTGCTACTATAGCGTGATTCCTACCTCGATTCGGCGGTCTACCTTTTAATTATAGCTTCTTACCTTGTTTACTAATTGCTTGTTTACATTCCAATGTCCATCGCCCTTGACGATTGGTTAGGTTTAGTCATGATATTTTCGTTAGTTTTAACGAAAATATCGTGACTAAACCTAACCAATCGTAGGTAGACCACATACTATAGTAGCACCGAAACTATTTTTTAAATAAATAAAATTGAATAATAAATAGCATTTTATATTTATTATATTTTTTATACCTTGGATAGGAATCACACTCTACAGTACTGTAGTTTCGAACCAAAACGGGTAGGAATCACCCTATAGTATCGAAGTCACTGGTAGGAATCACGCTATAGTAGCACCAATGTTTTCATTATGATAAAAATAATAACTTTCTCAAGAGTTTCAGCCACAGAATATTCAATGAAACAAGTTTCATTCAATTTTCTGTGTTACCACGTATTTATATTTTGAGGTTTATATATTTGTTTGTTCATTAATAATTAATTATTAATACTTTACATGAAATGTGCATGACTGGGCCTTATAAGCTACTTTATAAGCTAATTTAATTGTAAATTGCATAATTTATTAGAGGTAATATCCGCATAACATCCGCAGTCAGAAGTGCGGATGCGGATGCTTAAAATGATGCGGATGTGGATGCGGATATCCGGTCCACCACTAATATATATATATATTAGTGATGTAGGTCACATCCGCATCCGCATCCGCGGAACATCCGCACATTTTCTCGCATCCTCATCCGCATCCGCATGTTGGACTGCGGATGTCGTGCGGATGTGGACCATTGAGATAAAACGTCATTAATAAGCGGAAATTATCAAATTCTACTATACAGTGTGTCCGTAAAGTCAGGGTGGGATTTTAAATAGCTATATTATTGCAACGAAACGTGATAATGAAATGAAAAAAAGGCAAATTGAAGAACAACTCTAAAAGAATAACTTTATTTAACGTAGTTCGATATGGGCTCCTCTGGTAGCCCTGCAGATATCTAGGCGGTGATTCAATTCCAGCCACACACGCCCAAGAACATTAGGAGTGACGGATGCGATAGCTTCCGTGATTCGCTCGTGCAAGTGATGAATATCCCTAATGGGTACACTGTACACGCTTTGCTTGACGTAACCCCACAAATAAAAGTCCAAAGGTGTCAGGTCCGGAGAGCGTGGAGGCCATGGCTTCAATCCTCCTCTTCCTATCCATCTCTGTGGAAATTTTTCATTAAGGAATTCTCGAACAACGTTGGCATAGTGCGGAGGAGCACCATCTTGCAGAAAGATGACATTATTGTCAATAAATTGGGGTACTGCAAAATGTTCCAACATAGCGAGGTAGTTGTGTGACGTCACAGTGGGTTCCGCGAAGAAAAATGGGCCAGTCACTCGATCTCGTGCTAAAGCACACCACACATTAACTTTCGGGCTATTACGCTCATGTTGAACATAGGCATGTGGACAGCCTAGACTAACTACGAGATAAAGGTTAAGCTTAGCCTAGACTAACTACAAGATACAACTTTGAGAGTTGTTCTTAAATTTGGCATTGTTTCATCTCATTATCATGTTTCGTTGCAATAATATAGCTATTTAAAATCCCACCATGACTTTACGGACACACTGTATTAATAGAACTAGTTCATTGTGCGCAAAAGTGATGCAAGTGACAAGACGAGAGGCTGTTCTTGTATGAAGTTACTCTCTTGCAACCTACTTAGATCCACGTTACAAAGCTAAGTTATTTTCACCTAGTACATTAGAACGAGTTAAATCATCACGGCAAAGCAGTTGAAGAGCTTCAATCTCTTGAATCTGTCGCTTCGCCACCCACCAAAAGAATAAAAGTTTCAGTGACAGAACCAACACCTTCAACAAGCAAATCTATCACAGAATCTGTGTCTCAGTTTCTTGAGTCAAGCAGCAATGACGAGACCTACGCGATGTCAAAAGATGTAGTAAAAATGATCGAGAGCTATCACCAAGAAAAACGCCTGGCTGCATGTGACAATCCTATTAGTTGGTGGAAAAATACGCAGAATATCTATCCATACTTGAGTAAACTTGCAAGGAAACATTTAGCCTGTCCTCCAACAAACGTACCAAGCGAGAGATTATTTAGCAGTGCTGGATTAATATATGATGAAAAGAGAAACAGACTGGCAGCAGAAAAGGCAGAAAAATTAATGTTCCTTAAACATAACCTTCCTATAATTAAGTTTGAACATTAAACGATGAACATCTTAGTTTACTTTATTTTAATTACTCATTTATAAATATGCCTAATAAAACTTTAAACTTAATATAAATAGTTATCAAGCTAATTAAAGATCTCTTTCTATAAGGGTGGAGGTTGGGGAAAGAGGTCGGTGGGGGGTGCATTTGAGTTGGGTTCACGTCCCGCATCCTGGTAACACAATTATGGTTTCTAATTGTGGCTGAAACTCAACAAAATATAACGAATTTATTTGCAGACGAATTCACTAATTGATTTCTATATTAGTTAGATGCTTGATATTATTTTATATGTTCAGAGAAAAGTAGAGCAATTATTGTACAATTAATCAATTATACTACATTATAGCTACAGCTCTCTCTATATAATAACTTATTATATACGTTAAACACAACAAATCTCGAATATATCCTAAAAAATAACGAAAATGTAGACATCCGCATCCGCATCCGCATCCGCGGATGTTGAAATCAAACATCCTCATCCGCATCCGCGGATGTGAAAAAAATGACATCCGCTACATCACTAATATATATATATATATATATATTAAAAGTCAACTTCTCTTATTTTCTTTCCCTTCAGAATAAGCGCGTTTTATCTGATTTCTGATACTATTATTTTTGTTTTTTATTTGTTTATTTTTGTAAGAGCGACATAAACTGTAGCGTAATTTCCTGCCAACTGAGAGTCATGACGAATCATTATATTAACATGTGACAAACATCTCGCATTTATAATATTCGGATACAGAGCAAAGAAAGTCATGTCGGTCAAAGGCAGACAAAATTTCCTTTTAAAATCCCACTCAAGAAATCATACCAGCAAGTTTATTTATTTGTGTGTTGTTTTGGCAGGATTTGTTTTTAATTTCATGATGGGGGTCCAATTATGATATATGTATATATAATTTCTTATTTGATTTACTTGATTTGTGCTCGTGTATTAAATTCTGGAGCTATTGCATTTTATTATATATAATGTTGTTATAATGTTATAATGTTTCAGACCAACAAAGACCCTAGATCCACTCATGGCTGGTCTACTTAACTGTGTTCGTAATTGTGTATTGTGCCCATGTCCTCCGTGGTGGCGGAGAGGACCTACAATACAATTTTACGTGGGTTCCAAACCACAAAGCCATAATTTTACTACCTTAAACTATACCCAATCTATCAAGATATCCGTCTAATCGAATTTTAAACATGTTTATAGACGTGCTATTAACTACTTCTACCGGCAAACTATTCCAGCTATTTACTATTCTATGCGTAAAAAAGTTTTTGTCAACTGCTGTCTCGAACCTTCTACTTGTCAACTTACACCCGTTATTTCTAGTCCTATTATATTGAGATATTTCGAAAAAGCTATCTCTATCTACGTTATCGAACCCATTCATAATTTTGAAAACGTGGATTAGATCACCCCTTAACCTCCTAGTCTCGAGTGTAGTCAATTTTAACTCCTTAAGCCTATCCTCGTACGACTTCGACTTAAGCGACGGAATCATTTTAGTTGCTCGTCTTTGAACTCTCGATTTTGTCTATATCTTTTGGCATATACGATTCCAAAATTGGATCGTGTACTCCAAATGGGGTCTAACTAATGATTTATAAAGAGGAACAATAATATCGCGTGATTTGTACTAAAAATTCCGAGCTATAAAACCTATCACTTTGTTCGCTTTATTGACCGCTGCTGTACTTTGTTTCGCCACTTTTAAATCACCAGTGACTATAACTCCTAAATCTTTTTCCTGCTCTACGCTTGCTAACTCCTTCCCTGACATACTATACGCAAAATTACCGTTACGCGAACCTATATGTAAAATTTTGCACCTATCGACGTTAAATCTCATTTGCCATGTGACTGACCAATCAACGATTTTATTCAGATCTTCCTGGATTTTACCTCTATCTTCGTCATTAATCGCCCTACCACCCAACTTCGTGTCGTCTGCAAACTTTGAAACTGTACTGACTAGGCCGACATCTAAATCGTTAATATATGATATATAAGGAAAAACAAGGGGCCCAAGGAACGCCGCTCGCTACATTAGCCCAAGACGACTTCGCTCCATCAACGACCACCCTCTGTTTCCTACCTCGCAACCACTCTTTTATATATATATATATATATATATTGTGCATTTGTATGTAAAAGATAAAAAAAATTGAGTAAATGATATTTTAGAATTGAAGTTTAACTATACTGAGAATTTGATACTCAAATTCACTGCAATGAAATGAAAGCAAAGCGCGTTCAGAGCAACATGCAGTGAAATCTGGCCCGTGAATGAGATCAGTGATGTAGTCGAGACCATTATGGCCGAGACCGAGACCGAGACCTAAGCACCCGAGACTGAGACCGATACCGAGACCATAAAACAGGTCTCGAGACACCTCTTCTTTTTCATTCATGAAGAAGTGCCTGCCCTTTCTGTATGATCTACTCACTCCTAGCCATTTCACACTAGAAATTATGTACACACAGGCAGGCCCACAAAGAGGGTTGGGGATACTGTAGAAAAATTCCCTGGGCCCGGACCTCTAGGTGGCCCGGAAAGAGGGGGGATAAAATCTAAAAATATTAATAATGCAATTGATTAAATAACAGAGAGGAAATATAATTAATGAACATACATTTTATAGAGATTATCATAGTCAAACTGAAACAGATAAAATATTATCTGCGGTCCACCAATGCCCAAGACCAACTGACAGATCTGGGAACCATTGTAATTGAAAGCCAGTTAGCCCGTACTTTAAATTTCATCAGAATCATTTACCACTTTGCTAGAGAGAAGGCAAAGAAAGTACACTTCTAATTATGAAAATCTTGCAGTAAACATTTGTCTTGTCTGCATGGACTGATACTGTATTTGTAAATTGTATGGTGATAGAATTAATATAATTAATTCGAAAAATAAAATGGTCATTTTCTTCTGAGTTGTTTATTCATACTGTAGGGTGTGTCAATTTTAGTAAAGTCAACAATTCAAAAACTACTAATGCTCAAATGATGTCATTATCTAGCAAACTTAGATATATCTTTAGTGTTGTTTAAAAAAGCCATTTACCTACTTATATTTGATCATAAAGGTTTGAAATATAACCTAAATATGACTGTAGTATCGTATATCAATGTGCCATTGATATGTGAGGTCAACTTTGGTTATTTTTGGTGTGCAGTATGGTTTCTAAGTTTCACATAGTCACAAATGCTGGAGTTTTGATTGTGAATGCGTGGGTTTTCCCTCCTTTTTGACAATTTTGATTACTTCGTAATGTAAATATTGTGTAATTCAAATTATTCGAAATGTTATGTGTGACCCAAACTTTCTGTATATTTTGATATGATAGATATATGAAATTGTCATTAATTTGAATAATTAAGTCTTGTACCTATAACAACACAACCTTTTATCTGAGCTTATAGGAAGATATTAAGAATTTCAACTAACTTAATTTTATGTAATCATAATCAGTAGGCCTATCCAAATTTCAATGACATTTCTTTTGTTCACAGGTCCACAGGATGAGTCAGAAAGAAATCAGAACCCGAAGTAAATCAAGTTGTCACCTAAGTCATTTGGTGGGGACTGGGAGGGAACTTCCCCCTGCTGAACTGCCCACAACCAGAGATCTGCTGAGGTATGGTTTGTTGAGGAGAGAGATGAGTGAGGAAGACAGGAGGAATTACCCAGTTAATGACCTGATTAACAACGGCATTGTTCCAGGGCTACTGGCTCAGTGGAGAAAGGCCAACGCTCTATTCACAGGACCTATAATCAACACTGAGGTCAGGATCAGGGCTAAAGTGAAGGCACTGTGGGATGAGGCAGTGAAGGTGTCCATTGGCAATGTGAAGCTAGAGGTGAAAGATAGGTTCATGATGAAACTGGACAAATTGGTGGACATCCTGACCTATCACTGTGTGATCAGGAGCTGCAGTGCAACCCTGTCTGCAATAGTGAGGCACATCGACTGCAGCTGCAGGAGCGAGCAGAAGATACCACTGTAGGAGCTTGCCTTCATTAAAGGTCAGAGAGAAAAGGTGGGCAGTGTGGGGGCACACCAGATGGGTTTAGCTGATCACCCTGAGACCAGGAGACAGGAAGCAGTGCTGCAGGAGCAGAGAAGGAAGGCCGATGAGAAGAGGAGGAGGAAGGCAGAGGAGTCAGCCAAGAAAGAAGAGGAGTTGAGGGAGTCGTCACTGCTGGAGATGGAGTTGGAGGAGAATGGAGATATGCTGGAGGAGGCAGGGAGGAGAGAGGAAGACGAAGACTTTATACCAGAGGCTGCGACAACTTCCTTGCCTGTGGCTAAGAAGAAGAAATACAACACTGAAGATATCACCAACATAGCTCTGGCTAGCTTGATACATCACACTGGGCTGAGAAAGACTGCAGAGATTGCCACTGCTGCCTGGATTGATGCTGGTCTTATCACAGAGTTTGACACAGCACTGGTGAGTGACCACAACAAGGTGAGGAGGGCTCAGGAGAGACTGACTGAGGAGCTGGTCAAGAAGTTTGATGAAGAGATTAGAGAAAATGGCATCACCTGTATCTTCTTTGATGGGAAAAGAGATGACACCAAAGTGATGATGGAAGCTGAGGGTAGTGACAGGCAGTTTCCTGGCCTCATTAAGGAAGAACACTACACAGTGTGCAATGAACCAGGTGGGAAATATTTGTGGCATTTTGTACCAGAGGAAGCTGCAGAGGAGAGAAGTCATGCTGAGGTCATTGCTGATCATCTGGTGAACTGGCTAAGAGAGAGAGGAGAAGACCAGACCCTTTTTGCCATAGGAGGTGACAGTACTAATGTGAATACTGGCTGGGAGGGAGGAGTAAGGCATTATGTGGAGGCCAAGCTTAGCAAGAAGTTGGTGTGGATTGTCTGTGACTTGCACACTGGGGAGCTGAGTCTCAGACGCCTGCTGACTGCACTGGATGGCAAGGTATTGAGCAACAACAAGTGGTCTGGGCCCCTAGGGGAGATGTTAGACACTGCCACTGAGCTGGAGATCAACCCAAACTTCACGAGGATCACTGTTGGTCCTCCTCTACCCCATCTCAGTCAGGAGGTAGTCAAAGACCTCAGCACAGGCCAATCATATGACTACAGAATCATCACTGCCATCAGATCGAGAGAGGTACCTCAGAGTCTAGCTCTCCTGGAGATTGGGCCAGTCTGTCACAGTAGGTGGGTCACCACGGCTGTTCTGCAGATTGTGGATTTCCAAACATGGGCTGAAGGGTAGGAACCTGAAGAATCTGAGGATAATTGTGGAATTCATAGTGGGAGTCTACATGCCAAATTGGTTCAACATCAAGTTAAATCACAGCTGGGTGGAGGGTCCCAGGCATGTACTGTGCCAGCTGGAGCTGCTCAGAAGTCAGAAGAAGGAGGTGATGGGAATAGTGATGCCTACAGTGAAGAGATCAGCCTGGTATGCACACTCTGGGGCTGTACTCCAGGCCATGCTGTGCAGTAAGGTCGAGGAGGAGAGGAGGGAGGCAGTGAAGAGGATACTGGAAATCAGAGGTGAAGGAGATGAAGGCACACAGGTAGGAGACTGCAGTGTCAGACCCAGGAAGACTCCTGACGTCAACCCAGATGCCACCAAACTCTCGGAGCTTATTGACTGGAACTCTGGTGTGACTGAGCCTCCTCTGACCTGCTCCCTCACCACTGCTGCAATCAAGGAGTTTCTGGATAGACCAATGGAAGTTCCTGAATGGCTCTCACACACACAGTCAGTAGAGAGGTAACGATGATGTGTATGACTGAGTGAGTTTTTTATGATGACTATGTGGTGATCTTACGATGGTGGTGGTGATATGACTGCATGATTTTTTTAATGCAACTACATGGTGATGTTAAGACAGAGAGGGTGATGATGTGACTGCATGGAGATGTGTTAATGCTTACATGCTTAATATAGTAAACACCGTTTCAGATTTACATCAACAACTACAGTACTATTCTATATTGAATTAGTACTAATGCTTACTGGTTTAGTCAAGTTCAACAATTTTACAATGTCCAGTGTAGTATCAATGTATATTTAATATGTTGTTTGCTTATTAAATAAAGCTCCGAAAAAGGATGCCAGGAGAGATGGCAAAGGATGCTGGTCTCACATTGCCAGAGGAAGTAAAAAGGGCTATGTTTGAATGTCTTGATCGCTTTCATCGAGAATTGGAGATTCGTTCTAAGGCAATGGATCAAATTCTGTCAATCCTCGCTGTTATTCAACCAAACACTTTGGTTGTTGCAACAGAAGAAGAACTTCGGAAGTATATTCCAAATTTGACTCAGATTTTCGATGAATTCTCTATTGAAGATATCAGTGTGGAAATTGGACGACTTCGGAGGCATTTGGAAGCTGCCAAAATCAGCGTTGAAGAGGCGAAGAAATGGACAGCATTGCAGTTTCTGGAGTTTATTGTGAAATGGGATTTTTGTGAATCTTTGCCAAGCTTGTCACTGTGTTTGAGATTCTTTTTGACTGTCTGTGTGTCTATTGCTTCATGTGAAAGAAGTTTTTCCAAATTTAAATTGATAAAAAATTTCTTTCGCTCGACCATGAGTCAGACAAGATTGACAAATCTGGCTTTACTTTCAATTGAACATGAATATGCAAAGAAGGTGAATTTTGATGAGGTCATTGATCAATTTGCAGAAATTAAGGCTCGAAAGCAGAGACTGTGAATCCTCTCTATTTACCTTTGAAGAATAGGCTGAGCGTTGAGACTGGATTTCCTGTGTTTTTTGTATAAAATAAAATGCAGTATTACCTGTTCACTGAATTTTTAATGTCCTGCATTTGTCTTATTTCCAATTTGTTTGACAGTACTGTACTGTTTAAAAATCTACTTGCAAACATAATATATTTTTCTGTGTGTTTAAATTTTATCATTAAAATTATTTATGGGGGGGTGCCAAAGGAAGGATCCGCCCCGGGTGCCAAATACTTTAGGTACGCCCCTGGGGAGGCGTACATCAGTGGCCAGGTGGCCAGTAGGGAGCTCATGTCCAGGAACAAGAGCAAGGCAGACATGGCATCCTTGGCAAAGTTCAAAAAACCTATCTATGTTTCTAAGTTTTAATATTGAAATACAATCAAAATGTCTTTAATTGTATGTAATGTATGTAAAATGTAGTTATATACAATAAAAAAAATACTTGCAAAAATTGCTGATTTTTCGTAAACTTCAACTTCAAATATAAGTAGCTAGGAGTGGTCAAATCTGGATTTTCAAGCCGTATTTCGATTTAGCACATAAAAATGCATCATTTGGTCACTAGCAGTCTTTGAAAATCTAAAGATTTTACTTTGCTCCCTAAAATTGACACACCCTATTCATACTGTATGTTCTGAATAGTGACTTGGACATATAATCAATTTGCTTGTTATGTACACAAAAAACATTCCTAATAAAATACTAAGTAAACAGGGGGGGCCATATACCAATCTTTCCCTGGGGCAGCTCTCGGCGGCCCTGCACACAATTACTTGCCAATTACATGAAAAAATGTAATTAATTACAATTATCTTATGCCTCCTCTTATGCCCCTACATCAAAGGTGGAAGTCACAAATAGAAGTTGAAGGTCAAATGGAGGGCCATACCATAACTCTTGAATCACTTGACAATAAATTGATGAAACTTGTACATATATGAATGATTACAAAACGATGTATCATAAGCAAGATTCAGGTCCCTGTATTGAAGGTATAGAGGTCAAAAGTCAAATGGAAGTCCATGACATAACTTTTGAACCACTTAACAAGTTGATGAAACTTCATACACGTATAAATGATCATAAGATGATGTGTTCTGAGCAAAATGCAGATTCCTCCGTCAAAGGTCAAATGAAGGTACACGCCATGAATTTTGAACCACACAACACAAATTGATGAAATTTCACACACATGGATGATCACAACATGGTGTCATGAGCAAGAATAAGATAGCTACAGCAAAAGTCAAAATCACAGGTCAAAGGTCAAATGGAGCTTTTCCCCATCCGCACCATAATTTTTGAGCCACTCAACATAAATTGATGAATTTTCATACACGTATGTATCATCACAAGATGATGTCGCGAGCAAGAATCGGGTTATTGCATCGATAGTCATAGTCAGTAACAAAGGTCAAAAGTCAAATGGAGGTCTACACCTTAACTTTTGAACCAGTCATCATAAATTAATGAAATCTCATACCAGGGCTGTGGAGTCGGCACATAAAAAACCGACTCCGACTCCTCAATTTTTTGTCTATCCGACTCCGACTCCGACTCCGAAGGTATATTAATTCTAAATCTGCTATGATGATAATTACACAAGAGGCATTTCATCACCACCACGTGAAGCATCATCATCTGTGGTCATTGTTACGGTAACTTTGTCTGTAGTAAAGAATCTTGTAAGTGGTGCTTGTCGTTCAGTAGATTTCTGATCTTTTGTTAACTTTGAAGTAGTTGGAAGGTTTTTATTACTATCTTTCTCAATGACAACTTCTAAAATTTTGGGATGGAAACACTGCAAATGTCTTTTCAAATTTGATGCTCTGGTTGGTGCATTTTTATCAGAGCCAGTAAAACCACTGATTTTTGCTTCACATAATTTTTCATCATCATCATCTTCTATCATACACTGACACACGAAATGTTTCCCATCTGTGGTTATTGTAAAATATTAAAAAACTGCAGACTTTGTTGGAAGTGTCTTTGCCATTGTGAAAGGGGGTTTAGACTTGAAAGTTAAAAACTTATGAAATTTAGAAAGAACTCGAAATTAAATAAGCATTAAAAATAAAAAATATTATCTGAAAAGAAAAAATGAATTAATGGCATTAGTGTCTGAAATGGAAAACATTGTGTTTATTATTTAAGTGGTTTAACCACCATAGCTGCCAGTGATATCACACACAAAAACATATTTTATTAAAATTTATATTGAGGTCGGAGTCGGAGTCGGAGTCGGTACATTTTTACCGACTCCGACTCCGACTCCAGCACCACCAAAATTGCTTCCGACTCCGACTCCGACTCCACAGCCCTGATTTCAATGCCTCCAATTAAGTCCATCAAATATTGCCCCTTGGTGAATGTTACTTTCACTGTTAATATGATGTATTTCTTAATTTAATCCTGTTAAAATTGTTTACTTCATGTCAATTTGCCCAGAGATGGGCAAGATACTTGGAAATTGTATCTGAGATACAGATACAAGATACCCAACAAAAATGTATCTGAGATACAGATACAAGATACTCGAAAAAACTGTATCTTCAAGTTACAGATACAAGATACATTTTTAAGATACAAGATACTTTTGAAAGAATAATTATTTGAGTTTAGTTTCACCTGGTGAGCCATGAGCGCACAAGTTGTCTCATTCAATTGTTTATTATTATATTTTCTAGATATAAATAAATGCCAAATCAATGGTACTTCATATCTCAGTATTCATATAGTGATATAACTAAAAGGAAAGCACAAAGTAAATATGTATAACTAATCCTGAAATTTTTTAGGTATGGAAAAATAAAATAAACCACACTTTTTCAATTTATGTATTTCAAATAAATTGTTAATACAGGTATGCTCAGTTACCTACTCACGAAGAAAAAATAAAGTTTTCCTCATAATAAATATATTTGCAGGAATAAGCAAATATATGTATAATTCCTGATTTTTAATCATGTTAAATAAAACATGTTAAAACCGCGGGCTACAAGATGAAACCTGAGTACGTCTGTGCCAAGACTGTGCACGCAGCGCAACGGTAGTATTCATGTACAAACATGTAACAGCAATCACCGGCCTGCTTCAACGTGCGTCAGATATGATCATATTTCATGAATAGTTATTAGCGTCTCTATTTAAAAAGTATCTTATGAAAGTATCTTTGAAAGTGTATCCCGGGATACAAGCTACATGACAAAATGTATCTTAGATACTTTTCAAGATCCTCCAAAAATAAAGTAACTAAGATACGTATCTTGTATCTTAAGATACAAGATACTGCCCATCTCTGCCTGCTACCTATCTTCAAACTATCAAGTTAATGAACTTTTCAAATTAATGGACTAGCTGTACAAATTATAGGTTCAGAATTTTGAGACTTTTAAATACTGTATTTAGAAATTCCTTGAGATTGACTTACTATGCCCATCAAAATTAAGAGTCCACCCTTAAATAAAATCACCTATATACTGTAGGTCTACTGTACATATTGCTTTTTCCAAGAATTAAAGGAATAAATGAAAATCTTATTTAAGCTTTTATTTAATATCTAGAAATATCTTCCTTTGCTTTAATGACCATTTGAATTCTTCTTGGCATTGAATTAACCAGATTCTGACATTTCTTCAGATATTTCTTGGTGTATTTCCAAATAATTTTAGATTACATTTCATTTGGAAAACATGAAGCCACTGGGGCCTATTGAGGTTATGGTAAACATAGTAAAAATATTTATAGTGGGCACACAACACAAAGGGCCCTTCAACCCATCTGGGTGGCTCCACTGTTAATATAAACAAACCACAAATACAGTTAGCTACATGCAAAATTAAGATACAATTGATCTCTGCAACTTGCAGATTATCACACATCTACTCGCTATACATTAACTTTAAATCTTTGGAACCTGTGGATCATTCTTCAATACCACTACCGTACTAATTTTAAACAACATATTATCATCTCATCTCAAGATATTTTACATAGATCTAGAGGATCTTAGTCACTGCTTGTCTACTACTTATATATACAGTATCTTACAATAGTTTTGCAGACCCAAAGGATCAGGTTGTCTAGTTTCTCATATGACTATATGTATATAGTTATGTACATATAACCTGGATAATACAAGCTCTACAATTAAGAGAAAAGGGGTAGGTGGGACTGTAAAGACTGTATAGAGTATTTGAATGTATACCCATTCAGAATCTCCCATTTAAAGGTGTCTATGAGGCAAGTGACCATACTGAGTCCTTCATACATCACAGTGCTATGGGAGAAACCGCTTGGCAGAGAAATCTCTCTAAATGGAGGGTATAAAAACAGAGAGTATCCCCTAACCCAAGATGCTGCCTCTCTACATCCCATCACTGTGTGGGTGATGAGATTTACCCAAATAAAAAATAAATTATATATATATACAGGGTGTTTGAAAACTTTCTGTACAAATTGTAATGGGGGATAGGCAACACCAAGACAAACCCTTTTCGTCTATAAGTGTATGTCCGCTGACGTCACCATTCGGCGCGAGAGGGCGCCGCTGCAATTGACTAAAAGATGAAGTGGGCTAGACTCGCGCTTGCCGCAGGCATTCTTAAATCGGACGTAGTACGCGTAACATGGAGCGCTTCAGGACTGCTGAGATGGCTGACATGCATATTGTGTATGGGGCTGCCAATGGAAACGGAAGAGCTGCTGTGAGGTTGTACCGACAGCGCTTCCCAAACAGACGTGTGCCAAAGGAAGAAATCGAGGCATGTTAAATCGGGCGATCTCGGTGGCCAGGCTACGGGCCCACCCTGGACTATCCATCGGTCCCAAAAAGTGGCGTTCAGATAATCCCGCACATCGTTGCTGGAGTGTGCTGGGGCCCCGTCGTGTTGAAACCACATTCGTCTACGAATAGCCACGGGAACATCTTCCAGCAGTTCCGGCAACGTTTCTTCAAGAAATATCCGATAAACCCGCCCGTCGAGTCGGGCAGGCAGCAGGTACGGCCCAATCAACTTGCCATGGACGATACCCGCCCAAACATTGACGGCGAACCGTTCTTGTTGAGCATGCACCCGTGTAGTATGTGGATTTGCGTGCGCCCACACGTGAGAATTGTGCATGTTAAACACACCCTCACGTGTGAAACAGGCCTCATCTGAGAATAGCACATAAGCCGGAAAATTAGGCTGCACCGCTGTCTGCTGCAGAAACCAGCGTGCGAATTCCACACGAAGAGGGTAATCCCGAGGTTGTAATGCCTGGACTCTCTGACGATGAAACGGCTGTAACTGCTGCTCGTGCAACACTCTCCAGACCAGGTCGTGGTTCACACCGAGGATACGTGCAACACCTCGCGCGCTTGCGCTTGGATTGTCCTCAAATCGCCGTAGGATTTCTTCTTCCATGTCAGGAGTGCGCACGTTTCTCTCCCGACCAGTGTCATGCATGTTTGCATGGAATGTTCCAGTTTCTCGCAGTCGCCGATGCAAATGCGCAAACGTTTGGTGGTTTGGCACACGTCTGTTTGGGAAGCGCTGTCGGTACAACCTCACAGCAGCTCTTCCGTTTCCATTGGCAGCCCCATACACCATATGCATGTCAGCCATCTCAGCAGTCGTGAAGCGCTCCATGTTCCGCGTACTACGTCCGATTTAAGAATGCCCGCGGCAAGCGCGAGTCTAGCCCACTTCACCTTTTAGCCAATTGCAGCGGCGCCCTCTCGCGCCGAATGGTGACGTCAGCGGACATACACTTATAGACGAAAAGGGTTTGTCTTGGTGTTGCCTATCCCCCATTACAATTTGTACAGAAAGTTTTCAAACACCCTGTATATATGTACCATATATGTGGGAGGGATTCACAAACTACTTCTCCACGCCATTACCAATTCCAGCAAAACATCATTACCTACCAGATACCTCTTTCAGTCATTAATTTATCTTGTTTATTCTTAAAAGTCTCCAAAGTATGGGAACTCACAACTTCTTCGTCTAAGCTATTCCAGAATTTCACTACTATATTTGAAAAAGTATGTTGTACTAACTGTGATTTACATCTTTGCTGAAAAAGCTTAAAGCTATGGCCTCTTGTCCTATCATTGTGATCCTTTGTAAAAAGAGAGTGGAAGTCTATATTATCCAACTCATTTATTATTTTATATACTTCTATCATATCACCTTGTAACCTTCTTTGCTATAGGGAAAACATGTTTAGGTACTCCAATCGGTTATTATGTGTTTTATCACACTCAGTCATTTTACACACCAAAATACATTTTTCTAGTAGTATTTGATGTGATTTGTTCAAATATGACCTCCATTTCCGTCGGAAATGAGATCCAACAAAGTTATAGTACTTTGAAGTTTGGCTCATTTTCAAGGGAAATGGAAGTCAAAATCTAAGCAAAACACATCAAGTATTACTAGAAAAATGTATTTTGGTATTAATTAACCTAACCTAACCTAACCTTACCTAACCTAACCGTGGCTAAACGAGCCTAACCCTGGCTAAACGAGCCTAACCCTGGCTAAACGATCCTAACCCTGGCTAAACGAGCCTAGAGTATTACCTTATTATGGATTAGGTGGTGGATACAGACGAGAGCTCGTTTAGCCAGGGTTAGGCTCGTTTAGCCAGGGTTAGGCTCGTTTAGCCAGGGTTAGGTTAGGTAAGGTTAGGTTAGGTTAGGTTAATTAATACCAAAATACATTTTTCTAGTAATATTTGATGTGTTTTGCTTAGATTTTGACTTACATTTCCCTTGAAAATGAGCCAAACTTCAAAGTACTATAACTTTGTTGGATCTCATTTCCGACGGAAATGGAGGTCATATTTGAACAAATCACATCAAATACTACTAGAAAAATGTATTTTGGTGTGTAAAATGACTGAGTGTGATAAAACACATAATTACCAAAATTTCACACACTCGTCATACAAACTATCTTTAATTAAGTGCCAGGCCTAATTTATTTGTGATGAATTAGCTTTGGAAAGGTCATAACTAGAGACCGGAAGTTCAGGCAAAATGCCATAAATGCCTTTTTTTGCCTATTTTACTCATTTTTGGGTGAAAATGCTTTTTTTCGATATGAAGAGCCGAATTTGCCTATTCCACCTGTTTTGAATGAAGAGTTTCGGTTTTTTTTTTACCAAATTATCACATTTAGCAACTTCTATTGATTAATTGGCAACTCCACTTCTCCAGATGTCGTACATATGGCAGCACTGCATATTTGTTTTCAGTCACTGTTTGTTTGCATGAGTGAGCACGTGTGATAATGTCTAAAGTTAAAGCATCTTCTTCTAAGAAACTAAATGATTATGTTCAGCAGTTTGGGAGCAGTGTGTTCTCCACTGACTGCTCTATATTATTCTGTAAAGCTTGTGAAAAGGCAGTAAATTCAGAGAAGAAATACTTCGTGATCCAACATATAGAGACAGCTAAACACAAAAGTGCCGCTGACTAACGGAAGCTTGGAGGAGAGCAGTCATGCCTACTTACTAACTACGTTGCTGGCTCCAGCCGTAAGTCACAATTTTCAATGGACTTGTGCAAAGCATTTGTTGATGCTGGCAGTCCCTTGTGGAAACTAGAAAATCCGTCTCTGAGAAAATTCTTGGAGAAGTACACAAATGAACGCATTCCTAGCGAGTCGTCATTAAGAAAGACCTATGTAGAAGACATCTATCGGATTGTTATTCAAAATATTAGAGATGGAGTTAAGAACAAATACATTTGAGTATCAATAGAGGAGACAACCGATTCTGTTGGAAGGTTTGTTGCCAATGTAATAGTTGGAACTATGAAGAGTGACCAACCCTCAAAAATCTATTTGTTAGCATCAGAGCTACTTGATAAAACAAACAGCTCAACTATTGCTCAGACTGTTACCAAATCACTTGCATTACTATGGCCTGAAGGAATAAAGCACAATAATGTTCTTCTCTTCATAACTGATGCAGCTCCATACATGAAAAAAGCAGCTGGGGCTTTAAAAATTCTTTTCCCCAGAATGCTACATCTCACGTGCTTAACTCATGCACTCCACCGAGTTTCTGAAAAGGTACGAAGATTATTCTCTGATGTTGAAAAGATGATTTCAAATGGAAAGAAGGTATTTCTCAAAGCTCCTTCACGAGTCCAGGTTTTCAAGGAAAAGGCACCGGGATTAGCACTGCCACCTCAGCCAGTACTGACAAGATGGGGAACTTGGATAAATGCCGCACTTTACTATTGTAAAAATTACAACACAGTACAGAGCATTGTAGAAAGTTTTGATGAAGAGGATGCATCTTCTATCAAGATTATGAAATCTCTCATGCAGAAGTCATTGCAAAATGATCTTGCATTCATTAATGCCAACTTTTCAAATTTACCACTTGCAATAACTTCACTGGAAGAAAGAAACCAAACCTTGGTAAATGCATTGGGCATTTTTATAAACGTAGTTGAGGAAATTAATCAAGTTTCGGTGCCACAGGTAAAATTGTCCAGCAGAAGTGTGAAAAAGTAATTTCAGGTAATGCTGACCTAGCTCAAATCAAGAACATTGCAAAAGTCCTTGAAGGAGATGGTGATGTAGACGTTTCAAATCTAAACTCAGAAATTATAGCATGTTTTAAGTATGCACCAATCACATCAGTTGTTGTTGAAAGATCATTTTCCCTTCTTAAACACTTGCTAACTGATCGTACACATAATCTAACGTTTGAAAATTTGGAAAAAATGCTTGTTGTAATGTGTAACCAATCAAATGAATAAAGCTATACTTCATAGATATATTTAGCATTATTTTATTAATGTATGGAGATGTCTTACCTATAGTTTTAGCTCATGTTATTTAATGAATTTCGATTTAAAAATAAATGCCTTTTTTTGCCTATTTCCATGTTTTATTGTGCCTTTTTGCCTGCCTATTTCACTGTTTTTTAGTGCCTGAACTTCCGGTCTTTAGTCATAACTTATCGTAGGCCCTAGTTTGACAAGCTCTAAAATCAGAAGGAACTGACGTAGAAATATGTAATTTGCATCAGTCGAGTGAGTGATGGTGACTCAGTGTGTAGACAGGAAATTTAGTAAATAATACCTTCTAAGCGAACGTAGCCTAAGAAATTAGTATTTAGCTAGGAAAACGATGAGAACTATGAATTTTTGAGCGTCAAAACCACCCAAAAGTTCAGGCCTCGTTGGTAATTCAAATATATTCAGTGCAGTATCTTAAGATAAGTCCTTAAAGTTCCAAGTCACTATTTAAAACATAGAGTATGAATAAACAACTCAGAGGAAAATGACCATTTTATTTTTCGAATCAATTATATTAATTCCATCACCATACAATTTACAAATGCAGTACTAGTCCATGCAGGCAAGACAATTGTTTACTGCAAGATTTACATAATTAGAAGTGTACTTCTTTTGCCTTCTCTCTAGCAAAGTGGTAAATGATTCTGATGAAATTTAAAGTACAGACGAATTGGCTTTCAATTTCAGTCGTTCTTGGGCATTGGTGGGCCGCAGATAATATTTTATCTGTTTCAGTTTTACTTTGATGATCTCTATAAAATGTATGTTCATTAATTATATTTACTATGTTATTTAATCACTTTCCTTATTAATATTTTTAGATTTTATCCCCCCTTTTTCCGGGCCTCCTAAAGGTCCGAGCCAGGGCATTTTTCCGCGTTATTCCCACCCACTTGGTCGGCCTGGCCCCTACCATAAGTATTTTCAAGTCTAGACTGGATCAGATCTTATAACTAGGACTTTTGTAATATTTGACCATTTTATATTAATTAGGGTTGCCAGATTTTTCAAATGCCCATGCGAGACAAAAAATTTTCAGTTTTTTTTTAAGACAATTTTTTTCAAATTGAAACTAGATTGTATTGAAATTAGAAATAAGGCTAATGCTAGATTGAACCTAATGCAGAAACATCTAGAATATAAATCGCCAGAAATTATAAGTAGGCTCTATACTTCATACGTGAGGCCTCTTCTTGAGTATTGCATTCAGTTCAGTAGTCCTTACTTAGAGCAAGACAAAGACAGACTAGAAAAAGTACAAAAGAGAGCCACAAGGATGATACCATGCCTTAGACACCTTAGTTACAAAGAGAGATTGGAGCACCTAAACATGTTTTCCCTATAGCAAAGAAGGTTACAAGGTGATATGATAGAAGTATATAAAATAATAAATGAGTTAGATAATATAGACTTCCACTCTCTTTTTACAAAGGATCACAATGATAGGGCAAGAGGCCATAGCTTTAAGCTTTTTCAGCAAAGATGTAAATCACAGTTAGTACAACATAGTTTTTCAAATATAGTAGTAAAATTCTGGAATAGCTTAGATGAAGAAGTTGAGTTCCCATACTTTGGAGACTTTTAAGAATAAACTAGATAAATTAATGACTGAAAGAGGTATCTGGTAGGTAATGATATTTTGCTGGAATTGGTAATGGTGTGGAGAAGTAGTTTGTGAATCCCTCCCACATATATGGTACATATATATATAGTTTATTTTTTATTTGGGTAAATCTTATCACCCACACAGTGATGGGATGTAGAGAGGCAGCATCTTGAGTTAGGGGATACTCTGTTTTTATACCCTCCATTTAGAGAGATTTCTCTGCCAAGCGGTTTCTCCCATAGCACTGTGATGTATGAAGGACTCAGACACTCAGTATGGTCACTTGCCTCATAGACACCTTTAAATGGGAGATCCTGAATGGATGTACATTCAAATACTCTATACAGTCTTTACAGTCCCACCTACCCCTTTTCTCTTAATTGTAGAGCTTGTATTATCCAGGTTATATGTATATAGCTATATACATATAGTCATATGAGAAACTAGACAACCTGATCCTTTGGATCTGCAAAACTATTGTAAGATACTGTATATATAAGTAGTAGACAAGCAATGACTAAGATCCTCTAGATCCATGTAAAACATCTTGAGATGAGATAATCATATGTTGTTTAAAATTAGTACGGTAGCGGTATTGAAGAATGATCCACAGGCAATGTTCCCTCTAAGGTGTGCGCGTGTGCGCGCGCACATGCATTGTGAAACCTGCGCACAGGCTCAAGCGTTTCATGAGTCACGACAGTAAATGAAGTAATTTCAAAAATATTCCGTCACACAAGGTCTGACCATTTGCATGAACATACTCTATAGTCGCTCTTTTAAGTATTAACCCCTTCCGCCCGACTTCGCCGACGTCCGCTCAATTACGCAATACAGATTTTTTTTACTCTATGTATTTGCATTTTTTTCTTTTATACATTAACGCATTAAATATAAACCTTCTCTTTCTTATTTTTGCATAAAAACGAATAGTAATTATCTCATAATTCATAAAAAATTAAATTATTTTTTATTTTATTCCTATTTTGTGAGTAGTCTATTTTAAATTACTAAATGCTAAAAATTGTTTTGAGAAATGATAACTAAAATAGTCATTTTCAATTAGTTATTTTTATTTTTTTTTTATTTTGTTGAATTTTATTTTACTATTTTTTATTTTATTCATATTTTTAGAATGGATAAAATATTTTCTTTTTTAAGAATAGATAATATTGTAAACAGTTTTTTAATATC
Source organism: Bathynomus jamesi (assembly GCA_023014485.1). Lineage (NCBI taxonomy): Eukaryota > Metazoa > Arthropoda > Malacostraca > Isopoda > Cirolanidae > Bathynomus > Bathynomus jamesi. Next base: position 446,851 of record JAJOZX010000949.1, read on the forward strand.
CATTTAATAGTATCGTAATGATCAAGCTATCACATTATGGAAATAATATTTATTAAGTATTTAATATTTATATATATTTCACTTTGAAGATAATAGCGCTCAGAAAAGTTTGCACAATTTTTCACCATGAATCTAAATGTATGCACCATGAAAATTTCTTGCGCACACGAACTAAAAAAAATTAGAGGGAACATTGTCCACAGGTTCCAAAGATTTAAAGTTAATGCACAGTGAGTAGATGTGTGATAATCTGCAAGTTGCAGAGATCAATTGTATCTTAATTTTGCATGTAGTTAACTGTACAGTGCCCGCGAAAAGTATCCGATCACTCAAGAAAATACAATATTTTCCCTTGATATTCAGAGACACGTAATTCACTTTCTATTTGTTCTAGCGACATCTGGTAACTTTGAGGTTGCTCGCTGATATGAGAGCTATCCAACGCATTCTCAAATTAGTGTTCTGGTAGCCTTCGTTGCGGGTGGCTGTGTCTCAAATTTGTCAGATTTCACTGTTTGTGTAAATTTCTTGATTTTTTTTTTTTTTACAGAAAGTGGTGTAAATAAAATTTATATATAATGTGTGCTAAAAAACAACTTAAGAGTGATTGTCGAGGTGCTATTGTTGCTTTGCATGCATGTGGGAAATCACAGAGACAGATAGCTAAGGAATTAAACATATCCCAAAGTACCGTTAATTTATGGGTTTCACGGGCTAAGAACAATGGTGGCCTAACCACGCCAGTCCCTAAAAAACGATCTGGCAGACCGAGAAAAACAAATTCGCGAACAGACAAACTTATGAAACGTTTAGTATTGAAAAACCCAACAATAACTGCGAAAGAAATAAAATTTAATATGAATAATTTGTTATCTGGTGTTTCTGAACGAACTATCCAGGAGCGGCTCCAAAAAGAACTCGGATTACCATCTCGCCATGCTGCTAAGAAACCGTTCATTAATGAAAAAATGCGTAAAAAACGTGTCGCATTTTGTAAAAAATACATTCATTGGACTGTTGATGACTGGAAGAAGGTTTTATTTAGCGATGAGTCGACATTTTTGACATTCAGAAGTTGTCCAAAAAAGGTTCGCCGGCCTATTGGCTCAAATAGGATGGACCCTAAAGACAATGAAACACCCTCCAAGTGTGATGGTTTGGGGTTGTTTCGGTTACTATGGGCGTGGAAACTTATATTTTCTTCCGAAGAACACAACTATGAATGGTGCACGGTATTTAGCAATGCTACAGGATAAACTTCCAATGGCAATGGCAATCCAAAGGACAAAAACATACATGCATGATGGTGCACCATGTCACAGGGCCAAAATAGTGACAAAATGGATTACTGACAATAAATTTGATATTTTGGATTGGCCTGGTAATAGTCCAGATCTCAATCCGATAGAAAATCTGTGGCTAATAATAAAAAATAAGGTTGAATGCCACGACACTGGCTCAGTCGAAAAATTACAAGAGGCCATCAAAAAGGTATGGTGCAAGGAAATATCAGTGGAAGTTTGTCAAAACTTGATTAAATCCATGCCAAAACGTCTAGAACAAGTCATCCAAACCAAAGGACAGATGACAAAATACTAATATAAGGTTAGTATACATTTAAACATTGTTTTTTATGTAAAAAATACAAATTTCAAGGGTGATCGGATACTTTTCGCGGGCACTGTATTTGTGGTTTGTTTATATTAACAGTGGAGCCACCCAGATGGGTTGAAGGGCCCCTTGTGTGCCCACTATAAATATTTTTACTATGTTTACCATAACCTCAATAGGCCCCAGTGGCTTCATGTTTTCCAAATGAAATATAATCTAAAACCATTTGGAAATACACCAAGAAATATCTGAAGAAATGTCAGAATCTAGTTAATTCAATGCCAAGAAGAATTCAAATGGCCATTAAAGCAAAGGAAGATATTTCTAGATATTAAATAAAAGCTTAAATAAAATTTTTATTCATTCCTTTAATTCTTAGAAAAAGTAATATGTAGACCTACAGTATATAGGTGATTTTATTTAAGGGTGGACTCTTAGTTTTGATGGGCATAGTAAATCAATCAAGGAATTTCTAAATACATTATTTAAAAGTCTCAAAATTCTGAACCTATAATTTGTACAGCTAGTCCATTAATTTGAAAAGTTCATTAACTTTATAGTTTGAAGATAGGTAGCAGGCACTATATTTAAACAAGTTTCAGTGAAAAGAAATTAATAAAATGTACCTCAGACTGATATTTATTGAGGAAATTGACATGAAGTAAACAATTTTAACAGGATTAAATTAAGAAATACATCATATTAACAGTGAAAGTAACACTCACCAAGGGGCAATATTTGATGGACTTAATTGGAGGCATTGAAATAACTTGTTTGAGTTTGGAATTCTGATATTTTCTCTGGATGTCTGATATATCGGTGATATTGGTAAATTTTTATAAATATCCGTATCAGCTGATATTTCAAAAGTACGATTTTTCCAAAATTATGAATAAAAAGACTATTTAGAGGATGAAATTTCCAATATTCTATCATTTTATCACTTCACATAACTTAATTTTTTCTCAAGGGTTAAGTTCTCATGTAAAAATAGCAGATGCTCTGTATGTTCAGGAGAGAGCTGATTTCTAGCAACACTGGCAATGTTTCCTCCAATATTCTGAACATGCATTCGCTTGCAACTGTTGTTGATGGTACTCCCAAATATCTCTGAGCTAAGTTCCCCAAAAAACACATTTACCAAGCACAACATAAGCCCATAGTCCAATTGTATAACAAACAAAACTATGACATCTAATACAGTGTTGCCATCTTTAATGAAAAGGATTATTGCTTTGTTGCCAAATTTTCAACACAGAAAATAAATTATGAATGTTACAAAAATATGACAAACTAATAAACCCTAGCTGGATATTGGTATCAGTTATCGGCAGATACTGTTTTTAATTATAGGTATTGGTATCGGTACATCCCTAATATTATCATATAAATAGTGAACTTTGGAACTTTGTGAATAAAATTATTATTTTCAAAAATGTTCATTAACTTCAGAGATTTATAATTTTGAGAGTTTAATGAACAGGTTTGCTTTAAATAGTTTGAAAATTAATATGTTAAGAAATAAGTTTCAAATCATAAAAACAATCAGGGTTAAACTTAAGCTACATAAGTAACTGTAAAGATGTAAAACCCCATTCTAACTGGAAAAATCTTCAGTAGCTACAAAAACAAAATTTCTAAGATTAAATGAACAATACAGCAGAAATCAACAGTTACAAAATTTCAGCTATATATAAAGAAAAGTGACAAAACTTCTGTTGATGTACTATTTCTCTAATATGAACTGACCATCTCGTGATTATTTTCCAACTCATTTCAATAACTTTTTGTTTACATTACATAAACTCTTGTTTCATGTTGTTTTTTCTTTTGACATGGTAACAAGTATGAAGTATACATATGTACTATGTATGTATGAAGTTTTGCAAAAATAGTTCACAAATTCTTTTTATATTTAATTATACACACAAAAAAAATTATAAAAAAGTTACTAAAAGTGGCGCGCACTCCCTTCCCAGCATCCAGCAGCAGCCACTGTAACCCAACTAATTGGAGTATCAGGTAGGTAGATGAATATAGGCTGGTCTGGTCAGTCTTTAAAGAACAGTTACTGGCATCACCTCCCCATTTCAATGCAAATTATTATTTGGCATTGAAATATGACTTGTATATGTTACGTTTTTTTTTTTGTGAAATTGGTCTTTTTGCAAATTCTCCAGTCAGTTTGCAAAGAAACCAAAACAATAGTAATTTTACAAAATGACCTTAAATGTTTGATAATTTTGCGAAAACACAAAAATTGGTCAGTTTGCAAAATCACCAATAATCTTGTCGGTGTATTTGCAAAATCTCTTGTTCTAATACTGTAGAACCTAACCTAACCAACAGTGTCATTCTGTTTAGGTTAGGTTAGGAGCTAGAAGGTTCTACAGTATTAGAACAAGAGATTTTGCAAATACACTGACAAGATTATTGGTGATTTTGCAAATTGACTGATTTTTGTGTTTTTTTGCAAAATTATCAAACATTTAAGGTCATTTTGTAAAATTACTATTGTTATGGTTTCTTTGCAAAAAGACCAATTTCGCAAAAAAAATGTAACATATACCGTATACTGTAAACTGTACAATAGGCATGTTTAGTTTTCCATAGCTCCTACCAAATCACATCATCCTGGCCTCCCAAACAGATATATTTATGTGAGACCAATGTTTGTGCCATTTGACCATACTCCCTACTAGTCCACTACCTTTATAAAACATATGAAGGTTTTAAATGCAATATCTGCACTATATAAAGTTGAAAGAAAAATTTTATGAAACTAAGAGTCAGTGAGACTTGAATATGTTACATAGTTTCAGAATCAGTGCTCTTATTGACTACACCACCCTGTACTCCAAAGCTGTTGAATTCCACTGCTCCCAGTTTCCCTACATATGCTTCCTACTCTCTTTCCATTTTGCATATTGTGGTTATTGCACTTTAAGCATTTTTAAAGATTAAGGTACATATAAAATTATTTGTAAGTACTAAAGTTTATTTTTTCTGTTAATTAAGGAAATATACAAATTTAGTTTGAGTGGCATTCATTTGTAGCTAATATTGTTGTAATACATGCATTATTTCTTACAAGTTTTGTATGTGTTAAAAATTTTTGATTTTGGAACGTAAATAAAATTTTTTTAGTCCTATATAGTGCAGTAAAACCCTGACACTAATGACACATTAACAAACCATCTTTTTTTACATTTACAGATATTTTGCTCCCACTTTTATACAAGTCACTGTAAAATAAAAGTAAGTGATAAGTTCTTAACTTTATTGAGGAAGGACTCTCTGACATTATCATATAAAAACTAAAGTTGGCTACAAGACAGTGCCATATGGTACAGTTCTTAACTAGAATGAAATTAAGAAGCTGAAGGAAGATGAATTGCATAATTAACTTTTTTAGAGTAGCCACTTACTCAACATTTCAGAATTTGATGCCCTTGAAATTCCCAGAGACCAAAAATTTATCTGCTATTGTTCATAAGGCTTTCTTATATAATGGATCTCATGGATCATATAGAGGTTGCTTCCTAAGTCAGAAGGCCAGCCAGAATCTGAATTTTACTAGCTGCAAGAGTATTCATACCATGTCAGTAAATGGTCAAGGATCTGTTAAAAGTATTTTGGAACCACCACCATTTCAGAAGTATTCCTTAGGAGGTAAGTACTCTTTTGAAGCTTTTAAAGTTTCTTTTGCTTCTTAAAGTTTTGTGGAAGGCCATATTTTGTAATTGCTACCATAGTAATGGGCATATATATATATTAAATGAATGTACCACTTGGCCTGCCAGAGTAAAAAAAAATTATTACCCTAATGGAAGTGAGGATAGAGTAGAGTCCCGATAGACATTCAAATTAAGTGTAGCACCCAAATGGTGATTAAGAATTTGAGTAAGTAAACACCAATAAGTTAGGCGAACTAGCATACAGGGTGGTACATGTTTTACTACACCTGAGCTGAGCAATAGACTCCATCTTCTGTGTGTCTGCGCTTTGCCACACCATCTGTTGATGCTTGGTAGAGTCATATTTACAGCAGATGGTCTGAGTACCTATTACCTTTCATCGTTTGGAGATAACATATAATATGCCTGAATTTGAGGCTAAACTCCAAGCACTGTAGTAGTGAAAAAGTTTAATTTTTATATAATTTAATTGATACCTATATTATTAAAGTCTGACATTTTAAGTTTAAGTTTTTAAAATTTTTATCATCAATCAATGATGATTACACTGGTATGCATCAATTTTGCTGTCAAGGGTTTTGTAAGTGATTCTTATAGAGTTTCTCCTGCTGATTTCGAATCTGCAATCCGTTTTTCTCAATCAGCTCAGGTTATCCGGCTATGGCCTCATAAGTAAAATAGAATTTTTTGTGATTTTGTCAAAGTGGAATTGGAACAGTAACATCTATCATCACTTGTTTCACTTGTATAATCTTTTTTTACTTTTCAGGCATATAGATAAAATATTTCATAATGAATAGAGCGTGTAAAAATGATCCCAATAGATTCTGCTACATATGTGGGACGGTTACCATGCCAAATATCCAGTCCCAAATCACTAAATTTGTGAAGACAATGTATAGAGCATACTTTGGAATTAAGCTAGGGGACCAGGACAAAAATTTCGCCCCTCATATGTGCTGCAAGACGTGCATTGAAAATTTGAGAAGATGGAGCAAAGGCAGAGCGAAATCTTTGCCTTTTGGAATTCCCATGATTTGGAGAGAAGGAAAGGATCACGTGACAGATTGCTATTTCTGCATGACAAACCTCCAAGGGGCTTATAAATTTATTTTTCTTAAATATTTTGAAATCCTCATATGAAACTTGACATAATATTCACCATAATGTAATATTCACCATATATAGCATAATATTCACCATAATGGTAATCATACATTTACATATACATATTGTTATAGAAAATACATTTACACATACATATTGTTGTACAAGTTACATTTACATATACAATGATTGTATATTTTCTTTCTTTTTCATTCATATTGTCCCCGAAGGGACAATATGAATGAAAAAGAAAGAAAATATACAGACTCCATCGACCTATTTCATATCTTACAGACCGCAGCCTTCCCTCACGAGCCGCCACTGTCTGAATGCTTCTTCTATTTCATATGCAAGTTTTATATCCATGTTTCTGTGTTTCTATTTTCAGGAGTTAACAAGAAGAATAAACACATTGTTGTATACCCTGACATTCCTTCTGCTATGAGACCTGTACCCCATGGTCCTGGAATTCCAATACCCGACCCACCTCAAACCCTGGACTTCGATGATTCTGAGGATGAATCAATGACCAATGCCAATGACCAGTCCCAGTCGTATATACCTCAAAATACCGCTTCAAATGAGCCGAGGCCTCTCAATCAGGCCAAACTTAATGATCTTACCAGGGATTTAGGACTTTCCAAATTAGCTGCCGAGATCTTGGGCTCACGACTTCGAGAGGACAACTTGCTGGCTCCGGGAACAACATTCTCCTGGTATAGGAAACGAGAGGAAGAATTCCGCAAGTTTTTTGCAGTGCACGAAAATACCTCTTCCTTAGTGTACTGCTGCAATGTTGAGGGGCTAATCGAATCCTTGGGCCTGCCATATAATGCATCAGAATGGAGGCTATTTATAGACTCGTCTAAACGAAGTTTGAAAGCAGTACTTCTCAACATTGGGAATAGGGTTGCATCAGTCCCTGTAGCACATTCCGTACAACTTACTGAGAGCTACGATAACATGAAAATTTTACTGGATGCTCTCGTATACGACCAACATAACTGGAGGATCTGTGGAGATTTGAAGGTAATACTAATATCATAAGTAAACTATTGCTATTGACTATGTTGTTTTTCCAAAGGTTATTTGAGAGCGTATAAGAACACTTAACTTCCCCACAGAAGTGATACAGTCCAATGCATAGATTTTTTTATCTGATAGAACAAATTCTCTAAATTCTTTAAATATTTTCATTTTTTTTCAGATTGTGGCATTTGTATTGGGAATGCAAGGGGGATACATGAAATACCCATGTTTCCTCTGCAAATGGGACAGCCAAGCGGATGAGAAGCACTATGCGCAGCGTGAATGGGCATCCAGAGAGAATTTTGAACCTGGGTCGCATAATGTCGTTTCAGTGCCCCTTGTACCCCAACAAAAATTTTGCTCCCACCACTTCATATTAAGCTGGGCTTGATGAAAAATTTCATCAGATCAATGAATAAGGAGGGTTCAGCATTCCGATATCTCGAGAGTAAATTTCCTCATATATCTGATGCTAAACTAAATGCTGGGGTTTTTGATGGTCCTCAAATTCGAACTTTGATCAAGGATACTCAGTTCGAAAACGCAATGACTCCAACTGAGAAGAATGCCTGGCAGGCATTCAAATCAGTTGTCACTAATTTTCTTGGCAAGCGTAGAAGTCCAGAATACGAGTCCGTTGTCAAAAACTTGATGGAAGCTTTCAAAGCTCATGGGTCGCGCATGTCCATAAAAATGCACTTTTTGTGGTCCCACTTGGACTATTTTCCTGAAAATTGCGGGGATTATAGTGAGGAACAGGGTGAACGATTTCACCAAGATATCAAAATAATGGAAGAGAGGTACCAGGGAAACTGGGATATCAATATGCTGGCGGACTATTGCTGGTGTTTGAAGCGAGATGTGCCCGAAGAAAAACACAGACAGAAAGCCAAAAAAACTTCATTCCTTCCTCAATAAACTTTTTTCCATATTCATTGTATGAATAAAAGTATTTATTCACACAATGTTTTCATTTTTCACGAGTGTTCTTATAATATTACTCGTATCTACAGTGTTTAAGCTAAAAAAATCAATAAATTTGGGGATAAAATTGGACTTATAATAAATGGCCAATAGAGAAAAAACCTGACCTGATTGAGGAAAACCAATGTCATTTTCGAATTCAGCATGGTCGAATTATATAATATGAGTTGAAAAAACCCTCACAGCAGACAAAAAAATTTCATATGCATACCAGTGTTATATTTGTGAATATTTTAAATTCTGAATTTTCTTAATTGTGGTAACCTTTTGTAGGAGTCTTGCATATTTTTTTGTTAACCCAGTTTGTTGCCATTTAATGTAAAGCAAAATATTTATACCCACTTGTATATAATAATAAATTTTATTGGTAAAAATAATTACAATACATTGTTTCTACCTGAGTAGTTTGGCCCATAAGCTTTAGGCTTTACTGGACTTTCAGATTAATTATAAGATAAGTATTTATTTTTTCTCTTTAGTAATTCCAATTATGATTACATATAAGATAACAAACTTTATAGTTATGTAGTTATAGTTATCAAAGCCATTCTTAGAAATTGTAATTAGAAGGGTTCAAAAAAGAATTGAGCAAATGAAATTCAATTTGGAAAATTTGCTTTGGGAATTTTGTCAAAATTGTTAAGAATTCACAAGTGCAGGCACAAACTATCTTGAAACAAACCTTTGTTCCTTAAAAAAAGAAAAAGAGAGAGATATTGATTGATTGATTTAAGAAAATAGAAATTGAATAATTTTGGTTAATAAAAGATCCCATAACAAAGTATGGGTGTGTAGAATATGTAAGGGAAAATAAATGATGAGCAAAAGAAAACAGAAGTGATGCAGGGATTCAAGACTGGAAGGAATGCATGAAACAAAAATGAAAAGAGGTAGAGATTGGGTGTGGGTGAGAGGGAAAGATTGTTCCATTGTACAGAATTAAAGGTGAAAGCAGTTATTGTAAGAATTAGAGGTACAAAGTACAAGTTGGAGAAACTTTTCTTTTAGTTTAAAACTGTTACCACCTGAATACCTGGGAACAATAATATAGACATTCAATAAATGAACCATCAAATTATTAAATAATCACAATTAGAACAATTGCACATTAATGAATGAAGATTGGCTTGGAAAACTGGAAAAACAATTAACAAGTGAGAATCGAACACGGGGGAGCAGACACACTCAAAACAAGAACATATTTCCACTGGCCACTGACTCCAGGCTGGAATACAGGTAACTATGTTGCAAGGGAAATTAACGTTAATGGGTCTGCCTGGCTGGGAACTTGTCACCTTGCTTTCCAGTGGTACAAGTCTTGGAACAAAGGTACACTGAAAACCAATCCAATCAACTCTATAGTGGAAGTTGGTCTTTTATATTGCTCAACCAAGGCAGCCTGGACAGAAAACAAATTTCAGTTACATTAGATGGAATGCATCCATTAAATCAAAATATATACAGTGTACATTTATGAGAACATTGAGAAACATCAATTATAGTTATACAAGATAAAAATACATAATTACATTTATGACAAACACCAGGTACTAGATTACTCATCCTAATTAAGTAACCACCCACCTTATACAGGCAGCTGATTGAGAGAGAATATAACCAACTGGGACCAGTTTTCTTCATTTGACAGTTCAGTTATGCATGTGCTGGCATCAGTGACTAAGATGTTGCAAAGCCAGAGGTATTGCTTTCAATTCAGTCCTGTGCAGGATTACCCTAAAATAAAGGAAAGGGAAGAGTTCTGTTGAAAATTGCCAAATGAAGATTTCAAGTACAATACCCTGTGTAATGCATGAGGGCTGAAGACCAATCTTTGCCCCTCTCAATACTCAACAGTCTACACATCTTTTTTCTCTTGGAAAGTAATAAAAATAAATATTGTTCTAGTTTCCTCTAATCTGTACATTATTACAACCGTAAGAAGCACAGTATGTAACAAATCCTGGCCCCAATCCAAAATTACCAGTCATTCCAGAATCATATTCACCCACCTTAATTTTATAATTAACATTGTTGAAATGCTCATAAATGAGGTTTGTAATTTGTAATGTTCGCGTGGGAATGTGCAGCCAATCCAATCAGTTTTTAGTGTGGGTGTGGTCCCCCCCCCCCCCCCCCGTTCTCTTCACTACTGTCTACTGTCTCTCATGTATCAAGGCCAATTTTTTCCTTCTCACCCTCAGCTCATTGGGACACTAGATAATGATAATTTTTACCTCCTGATGAATGGGAAAGAACAGAAATTCTTTGAAGTTTTAAAGATGATCTACCAATAACGAGAAATGTCTTTTTTTCAGAATTCACTTCTCACAGCAGAAGCATATTTTAAGTAAATTGTAACGGCATGCTGCCAGGTAGAACAGCAGCCTTGAAAACTAGTACCCCTATTACTGAACTACAAAGATAAACCTGTATTGGTGTATTTTTAGTTTAATTCTTAGCTTATACCTTTTAATATTAAAAATTAAAAGATTGGCAGCTTTTCAGGTACTTGAAAGTTAACCTATTCATATTTATTTTACTAGTTTCCCTACCTAACTTTGTTATATGGGTTTAGAAAGAAATACGTAATGTAACGAACAGGATTTTTACAAATAATCAAGACGCCCTAAACTTAAATATATTTGTTTCAGGTTTCGTGAGTGTAAGAACGAAGGTCCGCGAGTATTTTCCTCGTCCAAGTGAAATTAAGCGCATTAAAAAACATGGTTGGAAGAAGAGGATGTCAACAAAAGCAGGAAGAGAAGTAATAATGCGACGAATTCTCAAAGGTCGTCATTGCATAACTCACTAATACTTTATAATGTATCAGTTTCCTGACATTGATAACATCTGTAAATAAAAAAACTATTAATTTGTAGCTATTCATTTATCAAAGACAAAAAAAAAACATTTAATTCATAACGTAGAACAGATTTAACGTAGTTCCTACTGAGGTATGATGCCGTAGTTTCACTTAGAAGCACTGTAAATAATCTATTAGTTCGAGTACTTGCTGGTTTTCTGCTGTTTTGAAAAGTCCTTAAGATATATCTGTTCCTGGAATTAGATCCATAAAAATTGAGATACCTTATGTTTGCATGTACAGTTGTACACTGGAAATGAAGAAAGCCCTTGGCCCCTCATTCCTGTATAAAAAAGTTTGTTTTGGAAACTTGAATCACTATGCATATACTATGATACTCATCACTATGAAATGCACCATATGTTGATGGTTTGGTTGTAGTTCTTAATAGTAAGGCACGTTTCTATTTTTAGATTGTTAGAAGAGTTTTACAGTAAAGTGATACATAATCAAAACCAATTTCCCATTTACAGTGGGGTGGGCACGACGCTTGAGCTTAGGATCGAAAAAACACTAATTAACTGCACAAACATACGAAGGGAATAAGGTACTGACAGGTAGGACCGACGTCACCATTTACACTACAAATCGAGTCCATTTCCGTTTTATGTTAACTCTTTTTAAATCATATTTATATCAACTCTGGTTTTTCAAATTTACCAATTACATTTTTTATTTCTCATGTCTACCATACACACACCCTATTAAACACCTTTTTCACAATTCTATCATTACTCGTTCTGTGCACATAGCCACAACACTTTAGTATACTATCTTTCATTCCACACATTTCGTGAACCTCTTCACTTCTCATATGGTCAATCCATTTTACACCAATCACGCTTAAATTATTCATTTCGTCTGCTCTCACTCTATATAGTGAAATTTGTCAAACAAGCGTGGTTCATTTATATTGGCACCGATAAACCATCATGTTAACCTCTTGATGAATCTACACGAGCACTTTATTATCAGAGGTTCTATTGCGCCCGAGACTTTCGTGCCCTGTTTCATTCCACTTCCAATGTATTTGTACCTCTTGTCAATCAAACGATCCAGATATTTAAATTCCTTCACAACCTTAATATCAGTGATGTATTCGAGACCACTGTTGTCGAGACTGAGACCGAGACCAGAAAAAAAGGTCTCGAGTCCTACATCACTGCTTAATATAATCTACATTCGGCACAATTTTACATGCCGACTCTCCTCTCTCAACGACAGGCGCCTTACTTTATTTACTTTCACTTTCAATAATCTATCACTGTTGTAATTCGTTTGCTGTTACACCTAGAAGCACATCACCAGATGCAACAACCAGGCCACCAACAGAAATCGACATATTTTTGGGCCAGGGACAAATTTAAGGAACCACTCGCCTTCCTTCCTTTTACGGGTGTCTGCCCGGCCCCCTCACTCTGCGGGAGTGGGACACCTGTACTAGCTGTAGCCCCATTTCTTCCAAATGCACACTTATTATTCTTTCAAGCCTTATTGCTTTCGCCTTACGAACTACCATATCCTTATACACTGTAGCCCCGTCGTACTCCATCATTAATACTGAACCTGTCGCTGAACTCGCCTTTAACGTTTCACAAGCGCTACACTACCCATTTCAAACCTTGACTGCATTTAACAACGTACCAATGACACTTGACATTCTAAACCAGTGGTTCTTAACCAGGGGGGCGCGCCCCCCTAGAAACAGGAATTTCTCTAATTGTATTTGTTATTCTCTTAACGTGAGCATGGGCTAATATTGAGAAGTTATTGAGAATGTTATTTTGATTGAAGGGGGGCGTGGAGGGAAGGACCAATTCCTAGAGGGGGCATGGTAGTAAAAAGGTTAAGAACCACTGTTCTAAACACTTGACACAAGGCACATTTATTCACTATCACGCTTTCTCCAAGTCCATAAATGCCAAGTGCACCTTTTTCTTCTTACCGCTTAGATTCTCAGTTAAACATTTAATCAACACATCCTCTTCCTTAAACCCGCCATTTTCATCTACAACATAAGGGTCTGTAATCTTTTTCTCTTTTTTTCATACTGTCTATCAGTGTTCTTCCATATCCACTTCTTTCACCTTTAATTTTATACAGTGGTACAATTACGGCTTTTGTCCAATCATCGTGGCTACATTCCTTTTCCCATGCTGTTCGATATGTACAGCCATCAAACCACCGTTCTAACTCGACATTTAATCATTTCGCTGTACAGAGGGTTGACAGAAGTAAGTAGACACTTCGGTTTTTCATATTTTTTTTGGATGTGATAATAAAAGTCGATAAATAATAACAGATTTATTGAATCAAAGCAGATTTATTTAGAATCGTGTTGCTTTCCCCTTTGCATTATGTAAAACTGACACGTTCTAATATTCCATGGATGAGCTTTGCCATTTGTTTTTTAGTACAATCATGTCTATTTACTTTTGTTAATCTTCTGTATGCCCCATCAATTTCTGCTGACTTCCTTCAGCTTGCATTCTGCTCGTTCAGTTTACTTTAATTTGATATCTTTCACTTACTATACACTTGTGCATACGCCACCAAAACCAACTACATTCATATTTGCTTCCTTTTCATCTACCTCACTTACCAGCAAGCTTAAATATTACTTATCCACTTGACTGACTTTTGCATTTCCTCGCTTTTTCCAGAATAATTTTTTTATTTTTTGCTTAGTGGAAGAAAATTTCACAATGAAGATGGAACTCGCTCTCTACCACTCCCTTTACATTCTTGCCTTATTTTCACATTACATCATTTTTTAACATTACCAGGTTCAGTTTGGAACATTTTCCTAGACTCGTTTTTCCTTCACTCCACGTCGAAGTCGCCTCTCTCCAATCCATTTCGTATACACCTACATACACCAGATGCTGCTGTTACTAAACATTCCTTGTACACATTCCACATATTCTGTACATCCATTTGTTCATCTACCTCTCCAAGGATTTGCTCTATTCTTCTTCTATACTCTGTTGCTACTCCATTCGAATTCAGCCTTTTAACTTTTTTCTTTCCATTTTATCTTCCTTTTGTACCGAACACCAACCAACTTAATTTTCGCAATAAAATCATAGTCTGATAAACCTCCACTCAACCCCGGCATACCTTTTCTATCTTGTATCCCTCAGCATATCTTTACAATTTATCACCCTCCTCTTCACTCATCTCTACAGAGCACTATGTATATTTATGGAAGTCCTTTTGTTGCAAGTAATTATTTGTAACACAGAGGCCTACTGCCTCATACACCTTATTCTATCGCCACTTATTGCGGGCACACCGTATTTTTGGGTTGTTCCAGGCTCAGGATGAATTCCCACTTTTTCGTTCAAATCACCCATTACATTAGCTTTATATTCACTCCTTATGCTTCCAACCATATCACCTAGTACACTCCAGAAATCATCTTTCTCTTCTGCCCGTCTATCATCTACATGACATATATGTTACAATCAATCATTACTCTCTGAAATTAAACTTAACATACACGCATCTATAACATTTTCATCCCCTCATATTCATGCCATTTGTCTTTAATTAGCTTCGGAAAAGAAGTCCTTTCTCTCCAGACCCGATTTCACAACTTTCATCCCTTCTCATTCCCTTTTAACTTCGCTTCGCACACATCAAATAAATAAAGAGTGGCCGTCCCGGCAAATCTTGGACATTTGTATTTTTAACATCCTACAAGGCCAGACAAGCCTACAAAACAACTATCAAGGGCAGCGTTTTCAGGTTTGCTGCACAAGTCTGAGGGTTCTTTCGCCGTTTGTGGGAGTATTTTTAGAGATGGTTGCCCAGCCCAATCTCCAACCCTGCTACGCATAGGAAGGCAGAGGATATAACCCAATCCTACGGGGTCCTCGTATAGTTGCCTTATACGACACGCACGAAGAAGGCGGGGGATAAGTTCTCAACCCCCTGTATCCCCAGAGGATGAAGCTGTTGGCGCATGAGTTCAACAGTGAGAATTTTGGTATACCATATTTTGCCAGCTGAAATCGGTAAATATGCCCGCCACATTTGTTTATAATGATTCTGAAGATGGAAACTGACTGCAGGCGACTTATTACTGTGTTTCAATTCCAAGTGTTCCTACAAACTCGAAAAATTTGGAGACAGCGTTTTTAGATGCAATTGAGGGCTCGAAGTTTTCTGTTGTAATTAAATAGTGATGTACTTGCTAATTTAACCTAACGTAATCTAACAATCAAGACTAACATCTTTTTTCTGACAATAAAAAAGTTTAAATTTTTTATATAAATTTTTTGTTCTGAGCTACCAAAAGTGTCACCGCACAAAAATATTACCCCACTACATCTATCAGTTATCTCGCTCGACCTTGGTAGTAAACAAAGTCATCCTGTTCCATTTCTACGAAATTGTTTAAACAAAACTGAAAAAGGTACAGTATAATAAATTGTGTAATTCACAAGAAATTTGATCCTACAAATGCCCATTTGACCTTAGCTAACGCAAAATCAACCGATTGATGTAACAGGACCACTCTGAACCACCCATTTTAACCCCAACTCCAACCAAAGGAGCCGAAACTACAAGGCAGACTCAACTTTCAGATTTTCAGATGAGAGAAAACGGAGTATACACGTGTCTCCATACACAGCAAACGGATGTGGAACTAGAAGATATTGTTTCCCAGTCACCCAAAAACCGTTGAGTTGTAGGTCTAAGGTGAGGGCAATAAGCTTGACCTTCGTTATAATGAACAATTCGGGCAGCAGCAAAACTACGACATTTTCTTCATCATACTATGAGTTAGTTTATACAGTTCATTACTGTATGAACTGTGTGTGTGTGTATATATATATATATATATTATATATATATAATATATATACATTTTAACTGCAAACACGCAGTATAATAAACGTAAAGAACGACGCTTGTATAGGAGAATAATCCGCGCAAGATGAGGAGAGAACGAAGATCGGAAGATCCCGGGTTCGATTCCCGGGTGGTTACCTCATTTTTCATTTGTTTCGTTCTCTCTCCTCATCTTGCGCGGATTATTCTCCTATACAAGCGTCGTTCTTTACATATATATATATATATATATATATATATATATACACACACAGGGTGTCCGAGAATTATCTGTACAATTTTGGCTGTTATTAAAAGTCAACCATGAAGTTTAGAAATTCCAGTGTTGTCCCATTTTACAGAGAATCTCATTAAGTTTTTTCTGATACCAAGTTTTGACAAGTTTTTTAGAAATTCCAGTGTGTCCGAACATTATCTGTAGAATTTCATCTTTTAATAAAAATTTGATAACACGTAAAATTCTTAAACAAGATTATTTAGAATCTGTATTTTCAAAAGTTTCTTTTATTAAGTAACGTTGTTACAAACATTCGATATGTGCACCATTAGTGATTCGCAAAACATCCAATCGATACTCCAAATGTTGCCATGTACGCTGCAGCATATCCACATCAATTCGCTCAATAGCAGCTGTGATTCTTGCTTTTAAATCATCAATGTCTGTCAACCGCGTACATTTCTAAAAAACTTGTCAAAACGTGGTATCAGAAAAAACTTAATGAGATTCTCTGTAAAATGGGACAACACGAATTTCTACACTTCATGGTTGACTTTTAATAACAGCCAAAAATTGTACAGATAATTCTCGGACACCCTGTGTGTGTGTGTGTGTGTGTGTATATATATATATATATATATATATATATATATATATATATATATATATATATATATATATATATAAATAAATAAATAAAGTAACGTGATGACAAAAAATTATTACCAGTTAAATAAAGCGAAGATAAAACCATGAAAATGACAATGACACTAATTAGGAGATCAATTAAATCGCAATTATTTTTAAATGAATATGAATTACAAACGGGATTGAAAGAGGTAGAAAGCAGCCCCGTTACTCATCATTCGTCAGACATTTCGATGGAAAAAAGACAAGGTGTATCATAGAATTTACAGTAATGAAAGATTTAAATGCCGCTTTCGCATGAAGAAATGTCAGAGTAAATCTCGTGAAAAGTGAAACTTGTTAAATGCACAACGTACACTGAATATTTCGAGTGGTATAACTGTCATATCAAAGTTTTCATAATTAATTAAATATTCGCAACTCTTATTTTACCATAGAACAGCGCTGTCCAACTGGCGGCCCGCGGAATGAAATGTTGCCAAATTTCATTTCTGAATTTTCTTCCCTATTTTGTCATTTCTAGTAAGTAGAACAACATTCAGCGCGTTCCTAAGTCGTATTAACCAATGGTGTATGATTATAGCCCTACAATTTTACTTTAATAAGTGTAATTGTGGCCCACCATCTAACTCTTGTAAGCATCTTGGCCCGCGGCTTTATAGAAGGTGGACAGCACTGCCATAGAATAAGTGTATAAAACTAGCTGTAAATGACTTAAGTCTTGATGTATGATATAGTATTCATAATTTTGTTTCTAAAATAGATTTAATACGACGCTAAAAAATCAAAATAACATTTTAGTTTTGTCATTCACCTAATATTTTTTTTAGATTATATTATTACAGTTCAGCAATAACTGAAGGCGGGACTTACCTATCACTGAACCGGCGAGCCTCGTTGTTCCAACGTACGTACTAAGTTACCTTCCAACTAAGAAAAACAGTCTTAGAGTAGGACATCGGAAGGCCGTTATCAAATGGCAGTTGCTTTATTTAACAATCGTTTTCGCCAAAATTTTAAATTTATTCTTGTTTTAATCTTGTTTAACATTTACTATGGGTATACGTATACTTTAGTGTCGGAAATTATTTATACGTTCAATATCAACAAAAAATACGTAAGCCTCGATATAATTTTATTAAAATTATTAAAACGATATTACAACTGATAAATGTCATTAATTAATGATCTAATCAAATGTGCAAATAAGTTAGTTTTATATTTATTTCTCCATAAGAATTTGTGAATATAGCTGGGAAATAATAAGGCACGTGATGTACCATGTTGACGACGTAGCTGCTGCTTTGCCCGGTTAGGTCAACTGTACGCCCTTGACGATTGGTTAGGTTAAGTCGTGATATTTTCGTTTAAACTAACGAAAATATAAAGATTTAACCTAGCCAATCGTCAAGAGCGTACAGTTGACCTAACCGGGCAAAGAAGTAGTTACGTCGTCAACATGGCGCATTTATCAGTTATAATATCGTTTTAATACTTTTAATAAAGTTGTATTGAGGCTTACGTAATTTTTTTTATATTAAACGTATAAATAATTTCTGACGCTAAAGTATACGTATACCTTACTCTGTTTTAATCTTGCTCTGAGAAATTGAGGGAAAAATAAATTTACATCTGTAGAACCTGTCAAAAATAAATAAATAAATAAATAAAATACAGAGATTTCTTTTATTGATGCGAAATATTTATAATATAGTAGTATGAAACCTACTTTATAAATCTCTACATAATAACTTCAAAGAAAAAATTAATTCCCAAATTTCATTCGTAAAGTTCCCAGAACGAAACCCAAACAGAGAAAATCCGAAAAGAAACTGATTGGTGGAATTTAGTGCCACAGAACCAATAAACATATATAATATATATATATATAATACATTATAACTGCAAACACGCAGTATAATTAACGTAAAGAACGACGCTTTGTATAGGAGAATTAACCGCGCAAGATGAGAGCGAAAGAACGAAACAAATGAAAAAATGAGGTACCCACCCGGGAATCGAACCCGGGATCTTCCGATTGCCGGTCAGATATGATAACCACTAGTCCAAAGCTGGGCACTTGCGGTATTTTTTGCGGTACTGCGGTACTACCGCACTACCAAACCGGTACCGCATAACGCAGTACCGCAAAGGATCGCTGAAAGTACAGCAGTACCGCTACCGCATTCAAATTTCCCGCGGTACTTTCCGCGGTACCGACAAACACGACTTTTCAAAAAATTAACACTTTTTTTGAAGTAAACCTTATTACAGGAGTACAGTAAGACGAATGCTGCGTGTGTTGCATCAGCCTAACTCTAGACACGTTAAGTTTTCGTTCAGAACATGTTACGTTGCCATCCTATCACAACGCCTCAGTGCAGTGCTTGCTTTTGAGCCGGTTGCACGTGTGTTACATTTCTGTGACAAAGATCGATTTTTAGCCATTATGGCAGAAAGTTCAGGTGCGAAATCGCCGATATGCAATTTCTGAAAATATGTGCTATTACTTGTGTTGTTCTTGTGTGCAGTACCGCAGTACCGCGGAACGCACCAGGGGGACCTGAAAAAGTACCGCAGTACCGCGTAACGCACTGGGCATGCTGAGGTACCGCAGTACCGCGTAACGCACCCCCAAATTTTGGTACCGCGCCCACCACTGACCACTACACCACAGGCCTCACCCAAACAAATGTCGTAATTCCTCCAGTGGTGGGCACCGTCAACGAAAAAGTTAACTTCGCTAACCCAGGGGCGGATTAACATTTTCTGGGCCTTAGGCTTAGTATGTATGATCGGGCCCTTTTATTCATATACTATAAAAATTTAATTTTCATTGAGGGAGTAATGCATAATAGCGCACAAAACAAGTGTGAACGTGGTTGAACGTGTTTACAGCGCTGTGACTTGTGGCTAGGCTACAAATATCATAATTGATGCACATCGAGTGGGAGCATTTACATAAAATTGACTGTCAGGATATTATTAATGAATTCGCAGGCAAAAAATGTCGCAAATTACAATTTTAAATATTTCTATTATTATATATGTATTTCAATTTTTATGTATCTCATTTTCCGAAATAAATACTTTTGTTTGATTGTTTTTTTTTACTTATACACATATTTTTGGCGGGCCCTAAGACATCCGGGCCTTAGGCTTCAGCCTGTGCAGCCTATAGGGCTATCCGCCACTGCGTTAACCGCTAATCCGTTAACCAAAAAGTTAACTTCGTTAACCGTTAATCCGTTAAACATGTAACGGAAGTTACCGATAAACCATTAACGTTAACTTTTATTATAAAAAAAATGAAAAACACAATATATATATAATTTAATTTTCCACTCTTCTCGTTCTCCATTTTGTCCACGAGATGCATGTTGCCCTTCATGAAAATTAGCATATCAAAGTTTTCATCAGACAGGGATGATCTCTTGGCCCTCAGGATGTCCTTGCCCATAGAGAACAAACGCTCCACTGCAGCACTGGAGGGGATGGCTGTGTTGAACTTGATGAACAAGTCCACCAACACTTGCTCACCCAAGAAGGCAGCATCTGTCAGCAAGTCCTTGGAGTTGGTCTCCAGCCAGGTCTTGACCAAGTTCTGGGCCTTGCCCTTGAGTGGCCTGTGGCTTCTGCTGCTCTCTTTTGTCTGGATGACAGCACTGAAGAAGTCATCATCCTCCTCCTCCTCCTCCTCCTCGTTGTTGCTGCCTCCACTGTTGCTGCCCACTTCGTTGTATCAAGGAGACTACTTCGTCGTATCAAGGAGACTACTAATAAGGTACTCACAGACATATTATAAATATACATTACTTACTTGACAACGATTATTTTTAAATATTCACTAGCACAAACATGTTGCGCAAGAGACAGACTGCAAATGAAACGAATGTAGTTATTTGTTGTAATTGTTACATATATATTATTGAAAGTGCCTTAAAATGCTCGTGATATTTCTTGAAAGAAGTTGAAACATTCAACTCAAATGGCAAATCTTTCCGCCTGATTTTACAGTCGACCATGTTTTGCTCAAACCAATGCCATAAATAACTACCATATTTGGTAAGACACAAATTGTGGCGACGGAAACAAATATATCGCCTGATTTTGCACTGCGGAAATGGAAATTCGTTCATCACTATTAACAGTGGCGGATTAATTGCGCACCTGCTCAGCACTGAAAATAATAAACTTTTAAACGTTTATTTATGAATTTTTTGGGTTAACGGACTTGAGTTAACGGAAGTTAAATGTAACGGAAGTTAATTAGTCCGATAATGATTTTCAAAGTTAACTTAAAAGTTAAATCGTTAACGAAAAAGTTAACTTCGTTAATTAACGATTAACGGATTAACGGTTTGTGCTCAGCTTTGAATTCCTCTACATACGCGCAGAAACCAATGCCCCAAAGGGGCACCTCTCGCATGCCGTAACATTAAATACATTATGACTGCAAATACGCAGTATAATTAACGTAAAGAACGACGCTTTGTATAGGAGAATTATTCGCGCAAGATGAGAGCGGATAATTCTCCTATACAAAGCGTCGTTCTTTACATATATATATATATATATATATATATATATAGTTAGTGATTCAAAACGTAGACCTATTTTGAAATTATTTATTTTGGATACTAATTGCACTTAATAAACAAAAACTTTGCTATTTACGTAAATATGTAAAAATAAATTAATCATTTTATGTTAAATGTTCAAAATGGCGAGCTTTTCTTGATACGGAGTTTCCTGGATTGTGGATAGGTCGTCATGGAACCGCTACTGAACATCTTCCAAGGACACTGTGGACATCTGTGGGGGGTACCTGAAGGACAGTGTATTGTACTAACCCTCAAAATGTGCAGCACGTACAGGAAGTGATTGTTCGGTAAATGCGCAAAATCTCAACTAACGTGGACACGACTATGCGCCGATCCGTTTTGGGAGGTTGCGCCGCATGTTTGTGTATAAATGGTGGACATTCCAAACATTTAATATAAAATGACCCCTAAATGTCGTTTTTACAAGCTTACTTATGTACATAATAAAGTTTTTTATTAAAAACAATTAATACCCAAGATAAACAACTTCAAAATATGTCCATATTATTATGAATCCATATATATATATACAGGGTGTCCATAAATGTTTACCCTGAAAACAGTATGCTCTCATGTTTTAATGACGAATCTTACATCCGTTTTCTTTTTACAGGTGATCTTGTACATGCATAGAGTTTCTGTGCTGGTGTGTTTCGTCTACCGCATTCGCTGCCAGGGTTGCCAGATTGGCTTTTTTAAAGCCAAATTCCATAAATTTGGCTTTTTTTCAACTTGCTTGGCTTTATAATATCAATTTGGCTTTTTTGGCTTTTTATTGGCTTTTTTCAACTTGCTTGGTTTTATAGTATCAGTTTGAGTTTTGGGCTTTTTCCAGGATCTTTTTTTATTTTTGCCTTTATAATATCAGTTATACTGTTTAGCCTCTTTTAGCACGTGTTTTTTTCCTTGTACCAAACGTGTATAGTGAATCTAGTCTTGTCCGTGGCGTTACATTCGAGATTCATACACGTTTGATACTTGTTCAAACGGAACGGATGCCGGGACGCGGGGCGCGGGCGGGAAAGCAGTCAACACTTAGCATCGGTGCGGATCGGTACTGTGCGTCGTGCGTGTGTAAGCGGTAAAACTTGGCTATCATTCGAGTGAACCAGTTTAGTTAAAGTTCTAGTTTATGTAAATTTTGTTTTTGTTCTACAACCATGTCATCAAAGAAGTGGAAGCTATCGTACGACAGCAGCCGTAAATACAATAGTAAGTGGGAAGAAACGTTTGTTTGGGTGAAAAAGTCTGTTGATGGCTCAGATTCAGCTTATTGCAAACTTTGTCATTGCAATATTGCTCCACGAATGAGTAACTTCTCAAATCACGAAAAGTATATGGTGTCGAGGCTACTTGTTCTAATGTGGAGGACACTGCTGAAGAGGATCTGGAGCTTTTCATGTAATGTGAGTATGTGATCTATACTTAAAATTATTTGGCTTTTTTTTGGCTTTTTTTCGTGCATAGTTTGGCTTATCACTTAGGTTTGCATCTGGCAACCCTGTTCGCCGCTAGGAGCGCTGTAGTAGCTGTTCAGTTAAGATGGCGTCTGTGACAGAGAAGGCACAATGTGTTGTGTGGCTTGCAGAAACAAAATCTGTCAGTGTTCAGCGAAGGTTCAGAACAAAGTATGGAAAGAATCCACCCGATGTGAAGTTAATTAAGTCGTGGATGAAAAAATTCTTTGAAACTGGAAACGTGGAAAAGGGAAAGAGCAGTGGTAGACCATCAGTTTCCGATGGGACCGGGGAAAACATTCAAACTGCTTTCACACGGTCACCAAGGAAATCGGTGAGACAAGCTTCATGCCAACTAAAGATACCGAAGTCTACGGTGCACAAGGTGGCCCATGGCCCCCAAGATCACCAGACATTACCCCGCTGGATTTCTTTCTCTGGGATCATGTTAAAGATTTGGTTTATGCAACAGTTGTTCCAGATATCAGGACATTGCGAGAACGCATTACGGATGCAATTGCAACAGTTAACCTACAAATTTTGGAAAATGTGTGGCGTGAGTGTGAATACCGTTTAGACATTTTACGTGCCACTAGGGGTGCACATGTGGAAGCTTATTAAGTTCATTAACTATGTATCAAAACTTTATATGTTTATCTACTTATGATTAAAACTGTGTTTGAATACGAGTGTTTATTTAAAAGTCATAGCATGCTTTAACCAGGGTAATCATTTATGGACACCCTATATATATATATATATGCACACACACACACACACACCTCGATATTCGTCGTTTTGCACTTAAGTCGTGTCACTCTTTATATCCATACCTTGCAGATTCGTTGTCTCTTTTCACACTTTCGTTGTTTTGCCGTTTGTTTTTTTGTTCGTTGTTTTCCCGTTGGAATTTTTTTTTAGTTCGTCGTTTCGCCGCATCAGACTTGGAAGCAGACGATATACAAGAGCTACTTGACTCGCATCCACACAGCTTGTCAAATGAGGAACTTATTCAGCAACAGAGTGCAGTTGAACGGCGAAAGTGAAGAAGATAACTCAGTTGCAAAAGTTTTTTCAACAAAAGAACTGTCCGAGGGCTTTCGTTTGCTCGAACAAGCAAATAATTTTTTTGAAGTCTCGGATCCGAAACACAGATTGATAAGAGAATTGGAGAAAAGTATTAGCTGCTACCGTCAATTGTATGTGGAGAAGAAGAAATACTCTAAACAAACAAAACTAGACCAATTTTTCAAAAAAGGTTCAAAATAATTTTGTCGTGTTTTTTTCTTTTTAATTTAAGCTTTTATTAATGTGTTTGTCATGTTTATTTCAGTACAGTTTGAAATGTAATGGTCGTTTTATTGTGTTTCACCTTGTTACCGCTAATAAAAGTGTGTTTAACCGTTTTTAAATATATTGAGATTAATTTCTTTTTCCGTGGAACGAATTAAAAGTTTTCCCATTGAAACCCATGTTATAAATATAATGTGCTTTCATGAAATTCGTTGATTTGCAATTCGTCGTGTTTTCTCGGAACCAATTACCGATGAATTCCAAGATATATATATATATATATATATATATATATATATACATACAGTGTTGGGCACATTACTTTTTTAGAGTAACGGTGTTACTGTTATCGTTACTTGCAATAAAAAGTAACAGCGTCATTACCGCTACAGTTACTTCTATGGAAAAGTAATGCGTTACAGTTACCGTTACTTTTATAATAAAGTAGAAAATATAGTATTTCTAAATATAAGAATATGATATATTTACATCGCAATTCTAAAAGAATTTCTGAATATCGAGCAAATATTTAATTAAGGTCAGATCTATAATACAATGAAACGATACCTGATTTTACACTTATACTGAAATAATAAGCAACAATTTAACAATTTTACCATTTGAAATAATATTAATAGCGATCAATAGATCTTAAGTAAAAAACTAAAGGTGTAAAATAAAATTGCTCTTTGCACTTAAAGTATTACAAAAACGAAAATAATTGGAGAGAATACACTAAAATAAATCGTGAATAAAAAATTACAAAATGTTTAAAGGATTAATGGATTATTCATATAAGAAAAAATAAAAATCTTAAACCAATTATTGCTGAATGTCTTTCAGGAAGACATTGTTACATTTCAGAAAAGCTAATTTTTCAAAAATGTCGGGGAAGCCGGGTTAAATCCCCGGGGCCCGGATCTCTAGGGGGCCCGGAAGGGGGGATAAAATCTAAAAATATTAATAATTAATAAGCATATATTTTATAGAGATTATCATACTGTATGTTTTGAATAGTGACTTGGACATATAATCAGTTTGCTCGTTATGTACACAAAAAACATTCATAATAAAATACTGAGTAAACAGGGGAGCTCATATACCAAACTTTCCCCCGGGCCCGTGGCAGCTCTCGCCGGCTCTGATTGAATCACTGTCACAAGTGTTGTGTTCAAACATGTTTGCACACGTTTAGTGTGAAGCCATTTTCATTCATATCCGTTTCCAAATTGAACGTATAAGAAAGTAACGAGTAACGAATAATGACTGAAAATGGAATGAAAAGTAACAGCGTTACCAATTTTGTTACAATATAAATAACGGCGTTACCGTCTAACAATATATATATAAAATATGTTACACACAGACTGTGCATAGAACAAGGAACTCTTCTGGGAAAATTAAATCCACTATAGTTCGAATAAGTAATGATAAATGACAAATAACTATAGTTTTTCTTTTTCATAATGTTAGCCCGACGTGGGCAACAGGTCACTCGCAAAGAGGACCCAAAATATAGCTTTCCTCACCAGCTTTGGGACAGGATCTAGGATTTACAGCTACACCATCATCCTGTCCCAAAGCTGGATTCTATCTGCTTCGCAGATAGCTGGTGAGGGAAGCTATATTTTGGGGCCTCTTTGAGAGTGACCCGTTGCCCACGTCAGGCTAACATCATGAAAAAGGAAAACTATAGCATTTGTCATTTGCCATTACTTATTTGAACTACAGTGGATTTAATTTTCCTAGATGAGTTCCTTGTTACATGCACGGTCTGTGTGTAACAAAAGATCTCAGGGAACCATTCTGAGTTCTATCCCATATATATATATATATATATATTATATATATATATATAATATATATATATATATATATTCTTAACATATATATTGTTATGTTATGCTATGTTTGCTTTAGCACAGAAACTTCGGCGTTGTTTTCTTATGTCTGAGATAAGTAGCTGGTGATAATTTGACCCAGATACTTAAATTCTTGCATTTGTCCTATTTGTTCACTTTTCATTTTGAAAATACGTGTAATAATATTAGCTGAATGACTTGAGCTTTGGAATGGAAATGCATAACCTGTTTTAGTATCATTAAAATTAATATCATGGTTATGCGAATATAATTCGCAGTGTTTTATGAGATGATTCAGACCTTTAACTGAAGGGCTTATTAATACTTATTATATCATCGGCATAGGCTAAGTTATTTATCTTCATATTACCTATACAGCATCTAACGTTTGCCTCATTAAATGAAGTAATTAAGCCATCATTATAACATTAAATAACAGACTCAGAGCATAGAGCAAGGAGCCTTGTCTAACTCCGCAAGAGGAACCAAAACATTTGGACAATACATTGCCGCATCTACCCGTAAAATTTTGATGAGTGTACCAAAACTTCAATACAGTATACTTAATACATACGATGAAACATTCCTAATTTTCTAAATAGAATATTGTGATTCACTTTATCATATGCTTTGGTTATATCAAATAAACAAGTATGAATAATTGAATTACTAGCAGTGTATTTAAATACCATTTCTTTCAAACCATAAATACACAGATCAGTTAAATGGGGCCTTTTAAAACCAAACAGATTAGGAGATGTCCAGAAATAATAATTTAATCGGCGTAGCAAAAGTTTCTCAAGTAATTTTGAGTAGCAGGAAAACAGCAATAGGTCTGTAATTATCGCTGGATAGAATGTCTCCATATTTACTTATGACAAGGGTGTAATATATATACCCTCATAAACTCTGTAGGGATATAACTATGAGCATGGCCGAGAAAATCAATGAGATATGAAGATTCAGCACGTCATTAGCATACTTTAAATGCTCATTCGATAGGTCATTTCTACTTGGGGAAAAATCTGTCTTTAACTCTTTAATCAAACTCTTTACTTTAGGAATTGAGGTCGCCATATTTTCACTGAGCCCTCCCAAGGACGTTCCAACGCTGCCTCCATTAAGATTAACTCTCCCCCAACGCTGTTAAGGATGTTTGAGTAGTGAATTAAACGCTTCGCATGCAATTTATGTACCTTTTCTTCTCATCTTATAGAACCATTTCTGGGAATGTGAGCAAACATCATTGCATCCTGAAAAGGGCAGCATCCAATATAAGATAAACTAAAGGCCGATGAATTGAAATAAATTAGTTAAATAATGACTTCAACATTTTCTTTTAATTACAGAGAAAATACTCATAGTTAAGCAAATAAAATTGCAAAAGCTTTTCATCTCATTGTTTCACAGCCGAAATGTTAAGACAAGAATGTTCTTCATACACAAGCGCTCATTGTTCCAATGTTTGCTCGTCAGTTCGAGAGGCTTCTAAAAAAGTATGCCGTTTACAATTTGCAAAGTAAAGTTTGCACTCTTTATTTGAGATTTACATAGAAACTACAATTTCATAATTCAGACCAACAACTGCTTACCACACTATTCCACATCTTTTTCTTACTATGTCCAGCTTTGGAAAAAAGTTCACCTAGAAACATTAAATTTCTAAAAAGCATAAAATATAATAATTGGTAATATTTTGTTTTTTCGTTGCATATTTTATTCTTTTTTTGTATGTGACAGTAGTAAAATGTTAAAAACAAAACCCAGTCATGAGTGATTAGTAATTTTTTACTTTTCAGAAATTTGTTTCTAGGCGAATTATTTTCCTAAAATGTTCATGCATTTTACATTAGTTACCTTATTCATTATGCATCTACAAAATTTAATTATCAAATGATCGTTATATATATATATATATATATATATATTATATATATATATATATATATAGGGTGTCTCAGAAGTCGAGCACCATAGGCTTTATTCAGATTTACGAAGTTTACGAGTCGAAATGGTTTATAAGTGATGTTTAATTACAATATATGTTCGTTAATGTTCGAATAATAAAATTAAGAGGTATGTACAATTAATGAAAAAGCTATCTTAAAATAATTAAATTGAATGAAGCTACATTAGCCAATGGTGTCTCAGAAGTCGCGCACCATTGGTTAATGTAGCCTCATTCAATTTAATTATCTTAAGATGGTTTTTTGATTAACTGTACATACTATTAATTTTATTAATCGAACATTAACGAACATATATTGTAATTAAACATCACTTATAAACTATTTCGACTCGTAAACCTCTTAAATTTGAATAAAACCTATGGTGCGCGACTCCTGAGACACCCTGTATATACAGGGTGGGCCAAAAAAAATATTACCCTGATTTTGAACAATATAATTTTACCTTTATCAAATGTTATTTGTACAATCAATATATGTGTACTGTATAAAATTTCATGGTCTATCTCGTGGTGAAGTTGGATTTTTGCTAACTGTAACCATTATTTTGTAATTCGCTGTTATACAGACACGGGTAGAAAAACTTTGTTTCTATACAGTTACCTAATTGAGTCCAAGATTATGCGGAATGTGCCCTCCTCCATTATCAATGCACGCTTGCAACCTTGACTTCTCCCTTATCGACGGCAGTACCGCATCAAGACAGGGCCGGATTAAGGTTGCGCGGGGCCCGCGGCACATTCGTAACCGGGGCCCCTTGCCTCGGTTACGAACATGGGTGTCGTGGTTAGGAAAAATGAAAATGTAGGTCTGCCATTAGTGAAGAAGTGAAAATTCCATTAAAAAATCGCAAAATTGCAAACAAAAATGACAAAAATGATGAATTGCAATATAAAGATCAGTGATTATGGGTTACTAGCTCAGGCGAAAGTGTCAATAATATAATCTTCAGCGCAATCGCAACAATGGCTGCAGCGACAGACACTGTGATCGTGACGTGTACACTGTACAGTGTGCTTGTACGCGTGGGGTGTGCTGTGATATGCATTCGCAGCGCGGGGCCGGCGGCATATGCCGCTTTTGCCATATGGTTAATCCGGCCCTGCATCAAGGATTTTTTCTTGGTAATAAGCAGCAGTGATTTTGGCATTTTGATCAACAAAAACAATCTCTGACTTCCCTAATTTTGAAATAAAGATGGAAACCATGACTTTTTGAGAAAAATGCGGACGTTCCCTGCAAAGGCGATCTATCCTGATAGATTTTTTTGTCCTGTCTTCCATAAACTCGGTCATTTTGTGTGTTTATTGTTGAAGCAACCGTAAAAGTTTTCTCGTCGCTGAACCATATTTTCGACAGTTCTCTGTCTGGGAATCGATCTAACAGAGCACGACATTTTTCAATTCTTGCTTGCTTATTTGATGCAGAGAGCTTATGAACTTCGACTCTTTTAAAACATTTAAGACCCAAATCATCTTTTACTATACGACGAATACTAGAGCGAGAAATACCAGTAGTTTTTGAAATTGCTCTAACGGACTTGTGGGTGTTGGGCCGTTCTTCTTGACTGCATATTATGGATGAAACCGTGTCACTATTTTCCTTAGTACGTGATGTTTTTGGCCTTTCACTGCCTTCTTTTTGTTTGGTCGACCCTGTGATGTCGATTTTCCTTATGAGATATTGAAGTCCAGGTATCGTCCATCGTTTATTTGGAAACTCTTTCTTCATTCGTTTTGCACCTGTGTTTCTCCTTACGCAGGTTCAGTGTCAATGCTTCATCTTCCAAAGAGTATTTCATTATGTTATGACTTGTTCACCAACTATAGCAGAATGATGGTCTGAAAAAGGAAATAAATTAATTATTTTGTGTAAAAATTAGGAAAATTAATTATTTATGGAGAAACTGACTATCATCTGAAAGTATCAGTTGCTGACTTTGAACGCCTTTCAATTGAGCACCATATTCTGATATACCTCCCTCCAGTTGTGAGCCTGTACCTCTACTCCTGGGGCGTTGAATCTAGATTCAAAGTCAGCGTTTGAAAGAGTAAAAGTATGGGTACAACATACAGCCTTAGCAGTAAGATCAATATACAGGGTGAGCCACAATATTTTTTTCAAAAGTTGGGTAATAGTTTTTTGGCCCACCCGGTATATGCAGGAAGGAGGAGCTAAGGACGAATACGCGCAAAAATGCCACCCCCGATAGAAGAAGAAGAGAGCCAAAATCAAGGCTCAAAGTATTCGAGATGCTTGGACACACTGCGTTTGAAAGCTTAGAGGTCATAGACAGGGGGAAAGATGGATTGAAGAAGCATGTTCTGGAGTTGAACGGTTGAGTAAATGAACGATTGAGAATACCGATTAACCCTTGCGTTAGAGAACCCTAAAAGAGAATCAGTTCCGTGATGCACTAAGGGTACTCGAAGGGGCCCCGGCCACGGAATCAATAATATAATCATTCTATGGAAAATCAGAGAAGTACTGCCTAAGGGCCTCTCAATCAGCGGCGCCAAAGTACTTCCTCTTGGGAGGATCCAAAGACCGAATTGGAGCGATAGGACAGGAAACTGATATAAAACTATGGTCGGAGGGGCCCAACGGAGAAAAAGTTTGACAGTAAAAACAACGATGAGTGATGAAAAATAAATTTAGAATGTTGGGTCTATCTTCAAGCCAATCGGGGATACGAGTCGGGTGTTATACAATCTGATCTAGGTCATCCAGGATAGAGAAGTTGTAAGCTAGTTCGTCAGGGATGTCAGTAAAATGGAATGAAAGCCAAAGGTGGTGGTGAACATTGAAATTACCTAAAATGGAGATTTCAGCGAAAGGAGGGTAGGATAGAATGCATTCCACTTTGGAAGTAAGGTAGTCAACGAGTTTTGTATAGTCAGTAGAATTAGGAGAGAAGTTGACAGCGCAGATGTATTTAGTTTGAGATTGGCATGTCAGCCATAGTCAGAGGGTGTAGAATTCGGAAGATTTAAGTTCAGGAATATGAGAGCTAGTTAGATCATTGCGTACATATACGCAACATCCACCTGAGTTTCAATGAGGAAGAGAAGTTGAGGTTTAGAGGAGAGGTAAGGTTTAACAGATTGGAAATTTTAGGAAAGGTCACGAGTGTTGCAAAAGTTTATGAAAAGTGAATCAGGCAAGGCCCATGACATCTCGAATGGGCAATAGCAGAACCAGCCACTCCGCACGGATATGCGTTCCCGGTATCGGCAGAGGACGAGCCAGAAGTGGGAATATTTATGGTTCCCTCCCCAGAGGACTCCGAGGATCTTGAAGACGATGTCATTTTTGTTTTTAATTTTGAAAAGATTGTGTAATGTGTAAGATACATGTATGTGTCGTGAGGAATAGGGGTAGAAGTATGTGTTTGAATGCATGCTAGACTGTTTGGGTATAAATACAGCCTTTTCAGGAAACAAAAATACAACCATATTTATGCGAAAAGGAAAATAAAAGAAAATTCAGATGCGCCCTCTTAGTCGCACTATTGTGTAAGAGTGCGCTTTCTAGTGGTTAAAAGTACTCGGAAGAACACATCATACCTAGTGACCTTAAAGAGCGGAAATAAGATCCTGGATACACGAATTCTTCAGACTGCAATGACTTCCTTTGTTTGCCTGGTTGTTTTCTGTAGCCAGGGCCGCCGAGAGGGTGGGGAAGCCGGGATAAATTCCCGGGGCCCGGGCCTCTAGGGGGCCAAGGAAAAGCAGTTAATCAAATTAAATGGAACGCTAAAAATAGGTATGTAGAGCAAAAGTGTTATAGATATTATTAATCGATAAATAATCGATAATTGTGAAAAATATTTTCCTACACAATAAATAAATTTGAGAATAAGTTATTTTATAATTATACAAGGCGAGATCCATGCGCCTCATCTCACCCCTCCCCCACTCTTTCCCAGCGAGCAGAAATCCTCCCCCAAATTTGTATTTATACTTCAATTATTTCAACAATTTATATACCAAATTATTTTTTATTACATACCATATCTATTTATATGAGCGTATATATATATATATATATATATATATATATATATATATATATATATATACATACAGGCCCACGAGAGGGTGGCGGAGGTGGGGATACCGTGGAAAAATTCCCTGGGTCCGGACCTCTAGGGGGCCCGGAAAGAGGGGGGATAAAATCTAAAAATATTAATAAAGCAATTGATTAAATAACAGAGAGGAAATAAAACTAATGAACATACATTTTACAGAGATTATCATAGTCAAACTGAAACAGATAAAATATTATCTGCGGTCCACCAATGCCCAAGACCGACTGACAAATCTGGAAACCATTGTAATTGAAAGCCAGTTAGCCCGTACTTTAAATTTCATCAGCATCATTTACCACTTTGCTAGAGAGAAGGCAAAGAAAGTACACTTCTAATTATGAAACTCTTGCAGTAAACAATTGTTTTGCCTGCATGGACTGGTACTGAATTTGTAAATTGTGGTGATAGAATTAATATAATTGATTCGAAAAATAAAATGGTCATTTTCTTCTGAGTTGTTTATTCATACTGTATGTTTTGAATAGTGTCTTGGACATATAATCAGTTTGCTCGTTATGTACACAAAAAACATTCATAATAAAATACTGAGTAAACAGGGGTGGGGGGCCATATAGCAATCCTTCCCCGTGGCCCGTGCCAGCTCTCGGCGGCCCTGTCTGTAGCACACCTTAAAAAGCCTTTTCTTCACGTTTGGGTTTTCATTTCCTGATAATCTCATTGTCTTGGCTTTTGTTGTCCATTCAACCATTTACTTCTCTTTTGCATATAGCGTTTGCGCTCTCTTTGTCCACGCACTCTTGGCTGACAGCAAATAATTACTGAAAGTGCCAAACGATGGCAGCACGTATGAAGTAAACATATAGTGACCAACTACGGTGTGATTGTCCTTAAATGCGCTTTCACCATATAAACAAAAGTTTACGTGAACCATTTTTATGAATAATTATATATACACCTGAAAAGTAAACATTACAAACACGAAAAATTGCATATTTACTCGTAAATCCTTGCAAAATAGCAACAATTTCTTAAAGTTTCTTTTGCACACTTCAGCTGTGTCAACACATGCCTGCAGCTAACATGAAAGGTTTACAGTATTACCACTCGT
Organism: Bathynomus jamesi; assembly: GCA_023014485.1. Classification (NCBI taxonomy): domain Eukaryota; kingdom Metazoa; phylum Arthropoda; class Malacostraca; order Isopoda; family Cirolanidae; genus Bathynomus; species Bathynomus jamesi. The sequence continues at coordinate 480,210 of JAJOZX010000949.1, forward strand.
AATTATGTAATTATGACTACTGCGTACTCGCGGAAGACGTGCATTCGTACTCGATTTTACTGTACAGTGTACAGTAATCTCATACAATCAATCAAAAAAGATATAAGGCTGCCGAACCGATTTTAATAGTCTGTATGCAATTTCTTGAGTCCTTTCTTAAGTCCTTTCTTGAGTCCATTGTGGTGATTGTATTTCTCAAGATTCAGTCATATAAATGCAGTGTACAGGGTGTTCCATTTAAATAGAACCACAGGGAGTAATTAATAATGTCTTTTTTTCCCAGATTTGTGAGGGTAAACGTAATATAGGTAATAATAAGGTAATAAAGGTAAGGTAAAGTAATAAAGGTAAATATTGGCACCTTTATTACCTTATTATTACCTTTATTACCTTATTATTACCTTTATTACGTTTATCCTCACAAATCTGGGAAAAAAGACATTATTAATTACTCCCTGTGGTTCTATTTAAATGGAACACCCTGTACATTAAATAATTGTGATTGGCTAATATTAACGATTCACGGCTATTATCATTCCACTAATTGTGTTTATTTATATATATATATATATAATATATATGATGGGAATGAACTCACATATATATATATATATATATATATATATATATATATATATATATATATATATATATATATATATCAGTGGCGACTCGTGACATTTTTGTTCAGGCATGCAATGTTATGGAATGGAAGAAAAACATCCGCCTAACCCTCTTGCCCAAACTTTGCATATTGTTTACATAGAACTTAGCAAGTTAAAGGTGTTTTACAAACTTTTGGGGACCTCTTTGAAGGAAAGTTCATTGAATGTTAGGCTTAAATATGCGAACAAAAAATTAGACATATTTATATATAGTAGTTACCGAATTGATCTAAAGAAAAAGATACAAATTTAAAATTTACCTTAAATAATTGTGAAGCATTATTTGAATTGAAATTCTGCTCTCCTAGTTTTCCTGCAAAATTCTTCGATGACCAAATTGTAAAAGTACTCTCGATTCTCCATAAGCTTCTTGAGGAAATTTTTTTCAATTGAAATTAAGGCAAGATTAGATAGCCTTTCTTCACTTTGGGAACTCCGTAAATAACTTTTAATTCTTTTAAGCGCAGAAAATGATCGCTCAACACTTGCTGTCGATATTGGTATAGTTAGAATCAAATTCGTCAATTTATATATTTCCTTAAGACCTTTGTGCATTTCGCTTTCCAGTAGATATTTTAGGAGCTCAGCAACATTCTTTTTGGCAAAAGATTTGTGCGAATATAAAACACACAATTCAGAACGGAGACGAGGAAACTCAAAAAATGAATTGTAGCTTCTTTTCAAAGATTCAAAAGCTCTCTCTGGGAAAGTAACATCATAGAACTCAAATTTTTTGCAATCTAAAAGCTCAATGAATTCCAATTTTTCCATTGAACTGAAACGCTCTTTCATTTGAAGAAGTATATTATCGAATATTTCATGAAATAGTTGACTATACTTCTCTTGTGGAGAAAGACTCTGTTTCCTTTTACATACAGGTTCACCACATCTTTCTGTTATCAAGTCCCACATATCTGCAAATTTTGTATCCCTTATTTGTTTGATTTTTTTCATAGTGCTTTCAACGGTGATTGAGCTATACACAATATCCATAGATTTTGTTTGCAGCACATTAAATAGATATTCAGTAAAAGGAAAAATTGAAGAAAATACTTCTAATAAAAAATTAAAATCGAAAGTATCGATACCAGCAAGCAATCCGCGTGCACTATTTTTTGTTTTTTCATCAAATTTCTTTGGGTTTTCAAGAATGCTTTTTAAAAGATCTATTATATCTTCTTTATTTTCCTTAACTCTTTCAACTAGACGAGATGAATAGTTCCACCGCGTTGGAGCCAGTTTAGGGAAACGCTTTCCAACAACTTTGTCAAGCATTGAAGTTCGCTTAGTTGAACTGCTGAAAAATGATGACAAACTTCCTAATACTGAAAAAAAATTATTACATTCGGAAATTTCAGCGACAGCTTGGGATAAAACAAGGTTAAGTTTATGGGCGTAGCAGTGAAGAAAAATAGCCTCTGGTACAGTTTCTCTAATCTTTGTTTGTACTCCATTAAGATCGCTCCCCATAACAGCAGCACCGTCGTAGGTTTGAGCAACTAATTTTTTCAAACAGCCCAGTTCACCTAGTTGCCTTATAGATAAATCAGAAATCGCTCCTGCACTTCTATCATTGCTGACGTCATTGAATTTTATAAATCGTTTACAAATCTCTCCATGTTTATTAATATAACGAACAACAGTAGAGAGTTGAGAAAAACAGCTGACATCAGATGTTTCATCTAATAAAATCGCCACATACATGCAGTCGATAAGCTCACGTTTTATTTGTTCTAACATAACTGCACTAATAGATTGAATTATGTCATTCTGAATAGCAGATGATGTTCCCTTAAAAACAGTCGCAGTTTTTAAATGGTTTTGAAGCTTTTCATCGAATTCTCCCATACAAAATACCAATTCAATATGTAGTTACCCCTATTGTCAGCGTTTTCTTCTTCATTGTGACCGCGAAATGCTAATTCTTGCATACCTAAAAAACATGTTATCCTAATCAAACGTTTCAAAATTTCTCGATTCTTATTAACTTCTTCGTTATGTCTGGAAATGGCAACTGATTTCTGCTTGTCGAGTATTAAATCAATTCTTTCTGACTTTCCAAATGTTTTAAGATCAACAAATGCATTTATGTGAGCAAGAGATTTTTCATGGCGAGAAATTGCAGTATGTAAATTGTTTAAATCGTCGTATCCACGACTAACAGAATTCCACACAGAGTTATCTCTTGAAAATAGGAAGCACGACCAACAGTACAATTTGTCATTTGAAATATTTCCACATAACCAGGGAACATCATCATGCAGCTTAGGATTAAATTTCCTAGTGAAGCCTTTATTTTCTTTGCTTAAATTCAAATGTGGAATCGGTCTGCCATTATTCAATATGCGCTTTTTCTCATCAAAAGAGTGAGTAAAATCTTCTAGTCTTCAATTGATTAAACACATCGTCAGTCATTATGGGCACTACAATGCTATAATTTATTTAACTGATTATCCAAAATAATTAAAGCACAAAAGGGAACACCGAACACAAGTGGATGCTTGCGGCGGTGGTACTGGAAAGAAGCCTTGTCAGAATTGCCAGATGTTACTTTTTGGTGAATGCACCTATAAAACTGAATGCATGCCGTATTATTTTCATTAATTAAAAAAAATCAGAACAAAGCTTTTTAATTATTTTTAGTAAAAATATTAAGTAAATTTTCTAAGCATATTTTAAAACATATTGCCTTTTGAATTTAGCTATGAGGCTCAAAAAAAATATCTTATGGATAGTGAGAAGTCTCCTTAAAAAATTGCCCAAGGCAAGGCGGTGTAAACAAAATCATGTCTTATTTCACTAGACAATTAAGAACATTTTTCTGTACCCAGACTGAATTAGTGAATGCTTTAGCTACAAGTATTTCGATCTGTGTACAGAAAAATGTTCTTAATTGTCTAATGAAATAAGACATAATTTTGTTTACACCGCCCAATAGCCAGTACATGCGTGATTGAAGCCTTAGACTATTTTTAGTTTCTGAAAATTATTTTTGTCAATTATAATCCTTACTTAGATCTGAAAAGAGAACATATTTAACACATGCATTGCATGCGTTGCATTCATTAAGAAATCGCCACTGATATATATATATATATATATATATATATATATATATATACGTACTGCACTAAAAATTCTGAAAGTCTGAGTGCTCGCAGGTGTTCAGAAGTGGAGACTGTATGTTTCATAGCTTATTAAAATATAGTATACAGATAGCAACTCCAGTGTTACGAAATAATTCTTAAAATGTGGTCAAATATCGTTCTATTCTCTTGTCTGTTTTTATACTAAACTTACTACTGTAGTCACTAGCTAATTTTTATTATTAATTCATATCAATTTGTATCCGTATCGTACGTTTTTTTTTTTTTTGTTGTCGTTGTTTTTTTTTTTAAATTAGTGATTTACGAGATCAGTAATTTGCGTGTCATCAAATGTGCAATAATGGAATGGTTGGAATCTTTAACTTCTAAAATATTTACCACCACATATACTTTGAATGAGAAACAGACTTTAATTAAAAAAAAGAAAGAAACTCCTTCAGAAAATGGATTAAGTTTAAAGGTAACAATTTTTTTTTTTTTTTTTTTTTTTTGGATAAAAGAACTTAAAAAAATTAATCAACTTTAAAAGGGAAGTGGAAATGAATTGTTCTTAACAGACAAAAAAAAACAAAAATAAGAGAATAAAAGTAACAATCTAAATTTGCAAAGATAACCAATAAACTAGATTTTAATGATAATAATAATAATAATAATAATGATGATAATAATAATAATAATAATAATAATATTGATATATCCTTTTCAAAAGAGAAGGTACACGGATTTGCCAATTAACACAAAATCCGTGTATATGTATAATGTACCTATTTCTTATAATATATATACACACATACTTTATATATATCACCGAGATATGTACCACTTTCCCTAGATACGAATCGGCGGTAAACTAAAGAAGGAAAAAAAAATATATATACACCGGTATATATTATATATATATATATATAATATATATATATATATATATATATATATATATATATATATATACAGGGTGGGCCGTAAGTTTCCATACATAGGAAAAATAAAAAAAATTTTATGGACAACCATTTTTATTTATATAATATGCTCTACATGGTTGCCATTGTTTTGAAAACACATTTCAATACGTGTTCCCCACTGTTGATGAACACGCATTAGCACAGTTGACGTTATGCTTATAATGGCGTTGGTGATACGTTCCTTTAGATGATTTATGTCTCGTATCTTTTCCTGATACACCATGGCCTTCAAGTGCCCCCAAAGATAGAAATCAAGGGGGGTGAGATCTGGGGATCTGGGAGGCCACTCCACAGGACCACGCCGACCAATCCAAGCATCCGGAAACTGCTGATCCAAATACCGACGCACGTGAAGACCATAATTTAAATTTTCCTATGTATGGAAACTTACGGCCCACCCTGTATATATATATATATATATATATATATATATATATATATATATATATATATATACACAGGTTTTTTTTTAGGAAAAAAGTACTGGAACGCATATTATAGAATGGCGAAATTAATAAAAATAGTACAAGTTATACTATTTTTATTAATTTATTAATAAGCCGAACACATCTCAGAAAAAATGTTCTGGAACGCCGTTCCGGCGCGTTCCGGAACAAAAAAGAGCCCTGTGTGTATATATATATATATGTAACGTAAAGAACGACGCTTGTATAGGAGATATTCCGCGCAAGACGAGAGAGAGAGAACGAAACAAATGAAAAAATGAGGCAACCACCCGGGAATCGAACCCGGGATCTTCCGATTGCCGGTCAGATGCGATACCATTACACAATGGGCCTCGCTCTTCCAAATGCCGTAATTCTTCTACATACTCGCAGAAACCAATGCCCCAAGGGGGCACCTCCCGCATGCCGTAACATTATATACATTCAACTGCAAAGAACACGCAGTATAAATACGTAAAGAACGACGCTTGTATAGGAGATATTCCGCGCAAGACGAGAGAGAGAGAACGAAACCGGGTGGTTACCTCATTTTTTCATTTGTTTCGTTCTCTCTCTCTCTCGTCTTGCGCGGAATATCTCCTATACAAGCGTCGTTCTTTACGTTATTTATACTGCGTGTTCTTTGCAGTTGAATATATATATATATATATATATATATATATATATATATAAAAGGTAGGCAAAATTTAAGATTCCCGACATCAATTTTTTTAAGAGATCAAAATAATGACCTAAACGTGACCTCCTGACCTATTCTAACCCTAATTTAATATTGAATAATTTTCCTAACGTGTAAATTATGGGTTTATAAAGTCTTAAAAAGTAAATTGTCATGAATCTGGTATTCAGCCGAAAGGTACAATCACCGTACACAAATAATAATATTGAAATAAAAAAAATTAAAACATTAAAAGGCTATAATAAGTTTTAAACTTTTTAAACCTTTCACTATTTCAACAATTTTTGTTTTTGTTTGGGTATATATATATATATATATATATATATATATATATGTGTGTGTGTGTGTGTGTGTGTGTGTGTGTGCGCGTAGGCAACTGAGCATAAATGAGTTCGAGTGTGTGATGATTGACATAATATAATGAGGTAATTTTTTTGTAAGTTAACACTTTCCGTACCTCGGAACAGTAAAGAAAATTATATAACAAAATCTAGAAATATTTTCATTCTTGGAAAAAAGATACGTTGCTCTTGGTTAAGTCCGGTTACGCTAGGTTAAGTTAGTGAAAGTTTGATTAGGTTAAGCTAGAGCACGAGTACCTTACTATTTAATGACGAAAGAGAACACCCTACGAACCTTCAATTGCGTCAGAAACCCTTACATGTCCTTCTCGGGTTGATGGCACTAAGGTTAGGTTAGGTTAAATTAGGCTTGGCTAATTAGTTTTTTAGGTATATAGATTTAAAAAAGTCGGTATTTCGCTAATGCGGAGATGTGCACACACACACACACACACACACACACACACACACATATATATATATATATATATATATATATACAGAGCTGGGCACTTGCGGTTTTTTGCCCGTTTTTTTGCGGTACTGCGGTACTGCGGTACTACCGTGTTGGTCGGTACCGCGGAAAGTACCGCGGGAAATTTAAATGCGGTAGCGGTACTGCTGTACTTTCAGCGATCCTTTGCGGTACTACGTTATGCGGTACCGGTTTGGTAGTGCGGTAGTAGTACCGCAGTACCGCAAAAAAACGGGCAAAAAACCGCAAGTGCCCAGCTCTGTTAATATATATATATATATATATATATATGTGTGTGTGTGTGTGTGTGTCGCGCATACGTTGTGCGAGCCTCTGCCCGCTTGCGACTTTTTAGGGTTAATGCACTTTGGACAATCCAACGAAGGTGGTCCTTTGTTGGGTAAGCTCGGCCTTGGCCGAGAGCATCCGAGTATCAATATAAATAGTTTCTACCAAGTTTGTTTTTTTCTCCGAAGGGATGAATGGAAACACTTCACTTCAAAAATTGGAGTTTTAGTTCACTCATAAATTTATTTCACAAATAATATATATATATACAGGACGAGGCACTGATAATCAGAAGTTTACAGGGGGAGAGGTTTTACCTCTTACAACAACAGCTCAAGCAGGAATTTACAGGGGTAGAGGTTCGACCCCATTTCTCAATAGTTAAGGTGGGAATTGAAAGCGAGGAGGCTTGTCCTCCTCGAGTAAGAGTTACGGAGGAATTTAAAATGAGGAGGCTTGGCCTCCTTGGTCTAAGCCTCAGGCAGGAATTTAAAGTGAGGGGGGCTCGGCCTCCTCGGGTGAAGGTTCAGGCAGGAATTTAATAGGGGAGGTGCAACCTCAGGTAACAACGGGCCAGACATGTACAGAGTACATTAAGTACATAAATTACATTATATTACATACATTAATTATCGTTAATTACAATTTTAGCAATTTGTTAATTGATATATCTAATACTGAAGTAATTTGAATAGGTAACACAATTTAAACAATGAATGAGAGTTCTCCGTTGTTTTATAATTTACAGGGGATTAACGACAATTATATATATTTATAGTTAACAGTGATTACGCCAAATTATGTCAAATATTATTAGAAGAATGGTTGGTTATTATAGTTTGAAAGTCTAATTAGCCAGCGATGAGGAAAGCGGAGAAAAGATACGGTGTACTTTTCATTTGAAAGTACACGGACATTAATGATCGTAAGACATAAGTAACGGAATTTGAATGACAATTAGGTAGAAGTAGTAAGTACAGGTAATGAGAACGTGGATAACGATGTGCCTACGTAGATAATAACCAGTAGCCTGGCAGGGAACAATATGGTATATTATAATAATATAACATCACATCTTAACGTTATAAATTGGTAGCAGAGGCAAGAGAGAAGAGTTCGAATTCAGAGGCTCGCTTTTGACGACGTAATCGGAATTCGAGCCTTCGTCTCAGCAATAATAGACAACTTGCGAGAGGTGAAATAATGAAAATAAAATAAAACAAAAAGAATACATGTACGTAATCATGATCGTCAATAGACATGTACGACTGCACACGGTAGTGTACACATATCATTCGTCACACAATAGGTTGTGTGCGTAATATAGACACGAGTAAACATAGACTGATAAGTTGATAGAGCATAACTAAACAATGGGTAATAGGTAATAAAATAGGTAATAGGTAATAAAATTAATAAAGGACGACGGTCAAGAAGGAACATGGATGTATGAATGAGTTGGTTGCATAACACCGACAGGACACAACATATAAATAATGACTCATAGAGAGTGACGTTATATTATTATTATTATTAAAGAATTTACCATACATTGAATATGAAAGATATCCACATACTAAACACGTGATTCAGTATTCAAGGTATGGAAGGAAATTAGTTACTTTATGACGTCAGAGTGATTCACTCTGTACGTATAATATAAGGGAGGGACATTCGCTGTTTACAGCGAACTTCTAATGGCACAAACATGGATACTGTTCAACCATAGAAATGGTAAATCGCATGGTTGTGACACTGCTCTCCCCTATGAAAAAGGATGTAATAGTAGGGTGGAAGTTTATTTACATATATTAAAAAAATGAAACAGCGACAATTTCGGGTTGGATTAATCAAGGCAATTTAGTGGAAAGAATGATAATTATATTAATAAAATTTAAAAAAAATAATCAAGGGGAAAATTTTAAAATTACAGCAATTAAATTAACAAGGTTGAGGTCTGATTACTAGAACTGTAGTGGAAACTCTAGATCAACAAGGTAAAAGTCCGAAGTTGTCACCTTTTAAAAAAAATTATAAGTATGATTAATTGTGGCAATCATACTACATAAACAATCTTATAAACTAATGAACCATCTAAGTTATTTCTGGCATTTCGACATAATTATTTCAGTTAAAGTTCCAATTACAGGATTGAATCTAATTTAAGTAAAATTTTTAGTTTGTCCAACGTTATAGTAACAAGATTTACGGAACCGTGATAAATTCGGAAAGACTTCCAAGGTTAAGATAATTTTAGGGAAAAGATACATACATAGTAAATAATGGTTAAAAGGAAAATTCCATGTTTAAGGTTCAGGAATTTTCAATTCATATGGTGACTATTGGAAATAGAGTTTAATCCGTCAGTACTGACAGAGATAAGAGTTTCCGAAGTTATCATGATTATACAGTAAAGAAAACTAATCGTATTCACTATGGTAGATAAAAATCGAATTAAATTTTATTGGTGGACGAAGTCTTCAGCAGTGGGAGCACGGTTGCAGAATGTAAACTTATTTCAAGTCCGAATAAGTTGGTAAAAGATAAAATTGATTTAAAGAAAAGTAAAATTAATTTATTGAAAACATGAAAATTTATCTAGTTACCGTTTTAGATACTTAGATATTGTTATCCATTAAGAATATCCAGGGAGAAGGAAGATAGAATTACGTAATAGACGATGTATAGACCTTGGGTCGTGTGTATTTGGCACAGAGTGCAAATGCTAGGTGGTTTACCCAAAAATGGGGAAAAGGAATTTATAGTTGAAGTTATACGTGATTGCGTATACGTAGGAAAAAATATGGGTAATACGCGTGTCTAGCTGAGTGGGTATGTACAGTTGTGTGTAGAATATGAAAGTAATTGGTTCATCCCGGGAAGAACTGAATCCTTAGTGGTCAATGGTAAATCATGAAATTTTGAAGAACGGATTAGCTTAGAGGTTGGTTAAAATTAACTTAATAAAACAACAGGCAAGATTATATATTGTAAGCAGCCATTAAGTTTAAATAAATTCAAATAATCCAGAGTAAACATCAATCAGTTATAAGAACATCTTAATGACAATTACTCAAGACTGATTTGAATAAAAAAAAATAAAAAATAAAAAGTTGAAAATAGAACTCAATTATGAGCTATTCTGAACTGAACACTTGTAGGTTATAAGTTCCGTATAATTAAGATTAATTTAAAAATTAAAACAAAAACAACTTAACCTAAATTGAGGGTATGTTCGGTCATACGGGTGAATTTCACGAACATACGAAGCCAGACAAATCAGCTGCATGGTTAGGTTGTCTTGCGATCGGGCATGTGGGTCATTCGGTTAAAGGTTTTCGCAACATGCCAGGAAGCAATGGACTGACCATACGAGCCTTGCTCACTCAAGAGGAGGTGGTGTATCGGGATTAAGAAGAATGACTTTCACTGGTTTCAGAAAAGGATCCAGGAACAGCCAAAGAGAAAGATTTGCAAAGTAGAAGGCAAGAAGGGCGAAAACATGAATTCGCGGAAGAAAAATGAAAATGATCGATGGAACGATCATATTATGGTAGTGAGTATTCCGCGCTTGCCCTTCCGCGCGTACAACTTCCGACGGAGGAGTAGGTTCGGGTTCGCTCCCGGCACCTATGGGCTTAGCCTCGGAATTAGGTGTAAATTCCTCTACCTTTGAAAACAGAATCAAGTCATCTTCCTTAAATAGGGATTTAAGCGAAATGACCAAATCGGAACTTAAGGGAAATGAGTTTTCAAATTTATTTGGAATAGCCAGAACACTGGGAACTTCAAGTTCCGGCCTAACTGTCACTGAAGGAGGTGACTCGCTCTCGATGGAGTCACAGGGGTTTACTGTGAAGACATTCGAGTCTTCGTACTCAAAATTACAAAAGTATGTTGGTTTTCTAGTTCTTCGTTCGTCGGAACTAGAACGGAACAATTGACAATTGATGAAGAATCTTCCCCATCTGGTAGCAGTTCCTTTTATTTTGAACTGGTTCCAGGAGTCCGTCGGGCTCTCTGAAACGAGTCTTTCACCCTCAGCTGAAAAGACCGAAGAATAGGGGTGACAAACATACTCGAAAAGTGAGTTCTTTCCTCGAATTAGGCCTGCTTCTCTATCGGCCCAATAAAAATCGTGCGTAATAAGGAAATTCATCCCCAGGAGTAAGTCTCCATCCCAATTCAGTTCAGATACGACCACAAATGGGGTCAGATAAGGGACTGAATCAAACTCAATAGGAAGGATGATTTCTCCGGTACTGTATTCTTCCCAGTCATCATCAATGCAGGACAAACGAGAATGCAAATCGAATTTTTCCGTAGCCACCTTGAGTAACTTCTCGCATACATCGTGGTTAATGTAATTCGCCTGACAGCCAGTTTCAACAAGAGCCAAAACTGCTTGGTTGTTAACAGAAGTTTTCATGAAAATTTGTGAGCTCTCGTCAATAAGCTCCATTTCAAAAGTCCAAGAAGGCGTCTCCGAAACATGTGAACATGCTTCGTCTGCATCAGCGATGGTTTCGCACGAGGTTGGGGTATTGGGAGGAAAACCAAAATTTGGAATATCGCAATCAGGGGAATCGGGTGACCAACTGGAAGACATGATGTCTGCAAGTGACAATACGTCTCTACGTGAGCACTTTGCTCTTTAGGAAAAGATTGCTTGCTACACTGCTCCGAACACGAATTAACGGAGTTAAAACAAAACGGAGGGACGGCTTGGTCCTCACTATAGTAATTTAAAAAGAAGTCACTGGGACATGATCGATTCGTTACGAAACTGTTACTGTCATCATAAACATCACAATGCTTATGAAAATTCATAAAAACTGACTCGCCTACAGGACCTTGTGGGGCATTCTCCCCAGCTGCTACTACAGCAGAAAAAGCATCATCTGAAGCAAGATGACGGTCATCATGACCAAAAAAATCAAAAACAGGGTCATCTTTCAGACCACTTAAACGAGGCGGCATTGCCGATTGGCCGTTGGCCGAAGTAAACTCAAAACAATTCGGGTCCTGTGGAGAAAAGTTATCATAAACATGGTCATCCTGACCATCTAACGCGTCCTCTTTGGGACATGCATCATCTAAACCAAAAACAACATCAGTAACAGAATTCGCGTCCTTTTTGGGACATGCATGGATATCTGATCCATCTGAATCAAAAACGAGGTCTTCTCGACCAAAGTTCACTGAATGAACTATGTCAGTTGAATCAATGTCCGAATGACTAAAATTACTGACAATTTGAGGAGCAGTGTCTAAATCATCGTACAAGTCATGGCCATCGGGACCAACATGGTTGTCCTGACCATGGTGAGAATAAGATAAATTCTGATTTTCAACATCGGTTGCACAGCAATCATCCAAGTTGTCTGAATTCACATTTAACAAAGAATTGGTCACATCCCCATTTACATTACAACAATTATTAACGTAAGTATTACACTTACTTTCAACGGAAGTTTCATCATAAAGACTTCCAACAGAAGTACCTTTATAATTATATAATCAACAATTTCATTGTTGTCTTTACTGTTTTCAACATTAGCATCACAAACACTGTCACAAGATGCTTCACAAAAATCATCATCAGAGAGGCTGTGAGTTCTAGCCTCGAAGGAAATTCATTTGATGAACAAGCTGGAACCAACGGTTCAGAGACAACTGAGTCAGAGAAGAAAGTTGGGTCAGGATTACCCAAATCTTCCAAGGGTGACGTTTCATCGTCACTATCCAGGTTCTGCTCGGGTGCCTCGCACCAGAGAAGGAAATAACGTCTTTTATCCCATTTAGCGACGAAGCATCCATCCGAAAAGTCGAAATGGAATCCGTAGGGTCGTAGGGATTCTGGGCCAATAATTAAATCACAATCGGGACAATATTCTGACGGCACTAACGAGACATCTATACTAAAAAAACAATAATCAATCCACATCAAGTTTGGTTTCCGCAATGACGGGAATACGGTTACCCTCGGAATCCCGAACGTATGAAACGGATGGCGGTTCCTTAAAGAGAGGACACAGCAATTTATCCGCTAAAGACGCAGGAACAATACTGGACGAACATTTCGGATCAAAACGACCTAAAAGGGTTTCCTCTGGGCAACGGAGTTTGAAACCGATTTCGAGAAAAAAATATTCACTTTCTGGGGATTCCGAATGTACAGAACTCAAAGAGGAAGTGGATTGGGAAGGTGAGTCAGAATAAGGTACACCCAACGCCTTTCTACCCAGACCAGAAGGGTCAACGGAATCACTCCGATTCTCTACCGAAACATTATCGGGAGATGCGTTTCGCGCATCTCTGAAGATAATGACATGATCCATGAATAAAGGAATGAAGGGAAGTCAATAACTGGCGTGTACTGTTGTTTAAACCTTTAACGTCAACGTCCCATTTGACGGATCCCTGCCTGTCACAGTACTTCGTGATTACCTGCAGACCGTTATATATATCCTGCCAAAAACGTTTAAATTCTACCCAAGACCATTGATATATTTGCCCATTGGACCCATCGATAAGAAAGGTACGGACGCGCGCGGCGTCACCGAAATTTGGGTCACAAGTGTCAAAAGCAAAACTGATTTTATCCGCGTCTGTAGTTAGACAACCTCTAAACGAATCGTCAATTTTACCGAACCAATCCTTAAAGGAGGGTTCTACAAATCTATTATTAACGCGACCGCGAAAGTGAGGGACATCAACTGTACGTTTCAGTACGGAAAAGGGAGTTATAAGATTAACAGTAGTGCATGTCAGGGGGGGTAATGGTTTGGACATCGTTAATCATAACACGTGTCGTTGACACGGAAGTGTGTGTAAAACAAAAATAACCATGTAAGAGACAAGCAATAAAAAAAAATAAATGGAACAAAGTCTAAGTATTTTGTATAGTTACGAAATAACGTAGAACAAAATGGGCGACTCTGCGTTTACTCCGGATGCCGTAATCGACGAGTAATTTTCGAATCTCCCAACGCTGAAGTCTCGTTGGCAAGGGTCGAAATTCCGTCAAAATCACACACTAGAAAAAAAGGGTTACATTATAATAACAATAACATGAATTTTCACTAAAATTAATGAAAAAGGTTTAAATTGAAAAGAAAAAAAAAAAGGAACCTAACCGGGTTCAACTAAATAAAAATGTGAGTTATGGGTATAATATCAGAATTATGACTGATCGCATTTACGTCCCACAACAAAATCTAAAATGATATTATTTAATATCCTCAATAAAAAAAACAATGCAGATAATTTTATAAAAAGAATTTAAAAATTCAGATTTATAATCTGTTGGAAAAATAAATACGTGAATACTGAATCAATGACAACGTCTGATTAGTACTGTATTTCGTATCTATCGAACAGTTAATTAAAATCAATTAGTTAAAAAAAATGATTAAGTGTTTATAAAGTCACTTCACTGTTTCACACTAAAAAGGGAAAAATAAAAGTGAATTAAATTACTAAAATTAAAGAAAATGATAATTAAGGAAATGATTTAAAAGTAATAATTAATAATTAAAACTCATCACATAAACGAAGAAAAACGTTTTGGTGAGCTGGTGCCTCGAGCCTCCACGAAGCTTTGAAGGTCAGCCTCACTCAGCTCAGTTAGGTGTGCCGCTCGTGACGTCATCTGATCGCCACGACGGAGCATACAAACGTTGAAGGAAGATTGTAGACAGGAAGACGGTCGAACGGTTGATTGGAGAAAAATACGAACAATAATTCAAAAGTTGATTGAAGAGAAGTTCAAGGGAAATTTTTGTAGTAAATATTTGGGGTTGATTGGAGAGAGAATTTCAAGGAAGGAATTTCCAAGTAACAAAAGTTGATTGAAGGTCAACGATGAGTTGAATTAAATTGAGGTTGCAGATGGTGGGGTTGGAGTCCAAGTTGAAGAGGTTGCGGTCGACGTCGAATGAGTGAATCCATGAAGTGTTTCAAAAATTGTTCAAAGTAGGGACATCCATTGATGGACGACGGTTTTTTCGGTGGGGACTGAAACAGTCTCGGTGTTGGGAAACTGAAGCAGTCTCGGTGGGGGACCTCCAGTGTGTCGCGCATACGTTGTGCGAGCCTCTGCCCGCTTGCGACTTTTTAGGGTTAATGCACTTTGGACAATCCAACGAAGGTGGTCCTTTGTTGGGTAAGCTCGGCCTTGGCCGAGAGCATCCGAGTATCAATATAAATAGTTTCTACCAAGTTTGTTTTTTTCCCGAAGGGATGAATGGAAACACTTCACTTCAAAAATTGGAGTTTTAGTTCACTCATAAATTTTTTTCACAAATAATATATATATACAGGACGAGGCACTGATAATCAGAAGTTTACAGGGGGAGAGGTTTTACCTCTTACAACAACAGCTCAAGCAGGAATTTACAGGGGTAGAGGTTCGACCCCATTTCTCAATAGTTAAGGTGGGAATTGAAAGCGAGGAGGCTTGTCCTCCTCGAGTAAGAGTTACGGCAGGAATTTAAAATGAGGAGGCTTGGCCTCCTTGGTCTAAGCCTCAGGCAGGAATTTAAAGTGAGGGGGACTCGGCCTCCTCGGGTGAAGGTTCAGGCAGGAATTTAATAGGGGAGGTGCAACCTCGGGTAACAACGGGCCAGACAGGAATTTAAAAGGGGGCGAGGTGCAACCTCTGGTATCAAGAGCTCAGGCAGGAATTTAAAAGGGGGCGAGGTGCAACCTCTGGTATCAAGAGCTCAGGCAGGAATGATTTAATTTACAATACAAGAAATAAATAAGCCTCAATTTTGGGGGAATGCAGTCGAAGGTTAAGCTCCCGCTTTAACTGGAGAGCTAAAGAATTCTGACGTTAAGCATAATTTAAGCAAAAAGTTAACAAAAAAAGATACTAATTTTTGTAAGGTATACACTTTTGGGTGGCGACATAATGTCGGGGGACCGACATGTACAGAGTACATTAAGTACATAAATTACATTATATTACATACATTAATTAATTATCGTTAATTACAATTTTAGCAATTTGTTAATTGACATATCTAATACTGAAGTAATCTGAATAGGTAACACAATTTAAACAATGAATGAGAGTTCTCCGTTGTTTTATAATTTACAGGGGATTAACGACAATTATATATATTTATAGTAACAGTGATTACGCCAAATTATGTCAAATATTATTAGAAGAATGGTTGGTTATTATAGTTTGAAAGTCTAATTAGCCAGCGATGAGGAAAGCGGAGAAAAGATACGGTGTACTTTTCATTTGAAAGTACACGGACATTAATGATAACGTAAGACATAAGTAACGGAATTTGAATGACAATTAGGTAGAAGTAGTAAGTACAGGTAATGAGAACGTGGATAACGATGTGCCTACGTAGATAATAACCAGTAGCCTGGCAGGGAACAATATGGTATATTATAATAATATAACATCACATCTTAACGTTATAAATTGGTAGCAGAGGCAAGAGAGAAGAATTCGAATTCAGAGGCTCGCTTTTGACGACGTAATCGAATTCGAGCCTTCGTCTCAGCAATAATAGACAACTTGCGAGAGGTGAAATAATGAAAATAAAATAAAACAAAAAGAATACATGTACGTAATCATGATCGTCAATAGACATGTACGACTGCACACGGTAGTGTACACATATCATTCGTCACACAATAGGTTGTGTGCGTAATATAGACACGAGTAAACATAGACTGATAAGTTGATAGAGCATAACTAAACAATGGGTAATAGGTAATAAAATAGGTAATAGGTAATAAAATTAATAAAGGACGACGGTCAAGAAGGAACATGGATGTATGAATGAGTATGGTTGCATAACACCGACAGGACACAACATATAAATAATGACTCATAGAGAGTGACGTTATTATTATTATTATTATTAAAGAATTTACCATACATTGAATATGAAAGATATCCACATACTAAACACGTGATTCAGTATTCAAGGTATGGAAGGAAATTAAGTTACTTTATGACGTCAGAGTGATTCACTCTGTACGTATAATATAAGGGAGGGACATTCGCTGTTTACAGCGAACTTCTAATGGCACAAACATGGATACTGTTCAACCATAGAAATGGTAAATCGCATGGTTGTGACACTGCTCTCCCCTATGAAAAGGATGTAATAGTAGGGTGGAAGTTTATTTACCATATATTAAAAAAATGAAACAGCGACAATTCGGGTTGGATTAATCAAGGCAATTTAGTGGAAAGAATGATAATTATATAATAAAATTTAAAAAATAATCAAGGGGAAAATTTTAAAATTACAGCAATTAAATTAACAAGGTTGAGGTCTGATTACTAGAACTGTAGTGGAAACTCTAGATCAACAAGGTATAAAGTCCGAAGTTGTCACCTTTTAAAAAAATTATAAGTATGATTAATTGTGGCAATCATACTACATAAACAATCTTATAAACTAATGAACCCTCTAAGTTATTTCTGGCATTTCGACATAATTATTCAGTTAAAGTTCCAATTACAGATTGAATCTAATTTAAGTAAATTTTTAGTTTGTCCAACGTTATAGTAACAAGATTTACGGAACCGTGATAAATTCGGAAAGACTTCCCAAGGTTAAGATAATTTTAGGGAAAAAGATAAACATACTAAGTAATAATGGTTAAAAGGAAAATTCCATGTTTAAGGTTCAGGAATTTTCAATTCATATGGGACTATTGGAAATAGAGTTTAATCCGTCAGTACTGACAGAGATAAGAGTTTCCGAAGTTATCATGATTATACAGTAAGAAAACTATCGTATTCTATGGTAGATAAATCGAATTAAATTTATTGGTGGACGAAGTCTTCAGCAGTGGGAGCACGGTTGCAGAATGTAAAACTTATTTCAAGTCCGAATAAAGTTGGTAAAGATAAAAATTGATTTAAAGAAAAGTAAAATTAATTTATTGAAAACATGAAAATTTATCTAGTTCCGTTTTAGATACTTAATATTGTTATCCATTAAGAATATCCAGGGAGAAGAAGATAGAATTTACGTAATAGACGATGTATAGACCTTGGGTCGTGTGTATTTGGCACAGAGTGCAAATGCTAGGTGGTTTACCCAAAAATGGGAAAAGGAATTATAGTTGAAGTTATACTGATTGCGTATACGTAGGAAAAAATATGGGTAATACGCGTGTCTAGCTGAGTGGGTATGTACAGTTGGTGTAGAATATGAAAGTAATTGGTTCATCCCGGGAAGAACTGAATCCTTAGTGGTCAATGGTAAATCATGAAATTTTGAAGAACGGATTAGCTTAGAGGTTGGTTAAAATTAACTTAATAAAACAACAGGCAAGATTATATATTGTAAGCAGCCATTAAGTTTAAATAAATTCAAATAATCCAGAGTAAACATCAATCAGTTATAAGAACATCTTAATGACAATTACTCAAGACTGATTTGAATAAAAAAAAAATAAAAAATAAAAAGTTGAAATAGAACTCAATTATGAGCTATTCTGAACTGAACACTTGTAGGTTATAAGTTCCGTATAATTAAGATTAATTTAAAAATTAAAACAAAAAACAACTTAACCTAAATTGAGGGTATGTTCGGTCATACGGTGAATTTCACGAACATACGAAGCCAGACAAATCACTGCATGGTTAGGTTGTCTTGCGATCGGGCATGGGTCATTCGGTTAAAGGTTTTCGCAACATGCCAGGAAGCAATGGACTGACCATACGAGCCTTGCCACTCAAGAGGAGGTGGTGTATCGGGATTAAGAAGAATGACTTTCACTGGTTTCAGAAAAGGATCAGGAACAGCCAAAGAGAAAGATTTGCAAAGTAGAAGGCAAGAGGGCGAAAACAGAATTCGCGGAAGAAAAATGAAAATGATCGATGGAACGATCATATTATGGTAGTGAGGAATATTCCGCGCTTGCCCTTCTCGCGCGTACAACTTCCGACGGAGGAGTAGGTTCGGGTTCGCTCCCGGCACTATGGGCTTAGCTCGGAATTAGGTGTAAATTCCTCTACCTTTGAAAACAGAGAAAGTCATCTTCCTTAAATAGGGATTTAAGCGAAATGACCAAATCGGAACTTAAGGGAAATGAGTTTTCAAATTTATTTGGAATATCCGAACACTGGGAACTTCAGGTTCCGGCCTAACTGTCACTGAAGGAGGTGACTCGCTCTCGATGGAGTCACAGGGGTTTACTGTGAAGACATTCGAGTCTTCGTACTCAAAATTACAAAAGTATGTTGGTTTTCTAGTTCTTCGTTCGTCGGAACTAGAACGGAACAATTGACAATTGATGAAGAATCTTCCCCATCTGGTAGCAGTTCCTTTTTATTTTGAACTGGTTCCAGGAGTCCGTCGGGCTCTCTGAAACGAGTCTTTCACCCTCAGCTGAAAAGACCGAAGAATAGGGGTGACAAACATACTCGAAAAGTGAGTTCTTTCCTCGAATTAGGCCTGCTTCTCTATCGGCCCAATAAAAATCGTGCGTAATAAGGAAATTCATCCCCAGGAGTAAGTCTCCATCCCAATTCAGTTCAGATACGACCACAAATGGGGTCAGATAAGGGACTGAATCAAACTCAATAGGAAGGATGATTTCTCCGGTACTGTATTCTTCCCAGTCATCATCAATGCAGGACAAACGAGAATGCAAATCGAATTTTTCCGTAGCCACCTTGAGTAACTTCTCGCATACATCGTGGTTAATGTAATTCGCCTGACAGCCAGTTTCAACAAGAGCCAAAACTGCTTGGTTGTTAACAGAAGTTTTCATGAAAATTTGTGAGCTCTCGTCAATAAGCTCCATTTCAAAAGTCCAAGAAGGCGTCTCCGAAACATGTGAACATGCTTCGTCTGCATCAGCGATGGTTTCGCACGAGGTTGGGGTATTGGGAGGAAAACCAAAATTTGGAATATCGCAATCAGGGGAATCGGGTGACCAACTGGAGAGACATGATGTCTGCAAGTGACAATACGTCTCTACGTGAGCACTTTGCTCTTTAGGAAAAGATTGCTTGCTACACTGCTCCGAACACGAATTAACGGAGTTAAAACAAAACGGAGGGACGGCTTGGTCCTCACTATAGTAATTTAAAAAGAAGTCACTGGGACATGATCGATTCGTTACGAAACTGTTACTGTCATCATAAACATCACAATGCTTATGAAAATTCATAAAAACTGACTCGCCTACAGGACCTTGTGGGGCATTCTCCCCAGCTGCTACTACAGCAGAAAAAGCATCATCTGAAGCAAGATGACGGTCATCATGACCAAAAAAATCAAAAACAGGGTCATCTTTCAGACCACTTAAACGAGGCGGCATTGCCGATTGGCCGTTGGCCGAAGTAAACTCAAAACAATTCGGGTCCTGTGGAGAAAAGTTATCATAAACATGGTCATCCTGACCATCTAACGCGTCCTCTTTGGGACATGCATCATCTAAACCAAAAACAACATCAGTAACAGAATTCGCGTCCTTTTTGGGACATGCATGGATATCTGATCCATCTGAATCAAAAACGAGGTCTTCTCGACCAAAGTTCACTGAATGAACTATGTCAGTTGAATCAATGTCCGAATGACTAAAATTACTGACAATTTGAGGAGCAGTGTCTAAATCATCGTACAAGTCATGGCCATCGGGACCAACATGGTTGTCCTGACCATGGTGAGAATAAGATAAATTCTGATTTTCAACATCGGTTGCACAGCAATCATCCAAGTTGTCTGAATTCACATTTAACAAAGAATTGGTCACATCCCCATTTACATTACAACAATTATTAACGTAAGTATTACACTTACTTTCAACGGAAGTTTCATCATAAAGACTTCCAACAGAAGTACCTTTATAATTATATAAATCAACAATTTCATTGTTGTCTTTACTGTTTTCAACATTAGCATCACAAACACTGTCACAAGATGCTTCACAAAAATCATCATCATCAGAGGCTGTGAGTTCTAGCCTCGAAGGAATTTCATTTGATGAACAAGCTGGAACCAACGGTTCAGAGACAACTGAGTCAGAGAAGAAAGTTGGGTCAGGATTACCCAAATCTTCCAAGGGTGACGTTTCATCGTCACTATCCAGGTTCTGCTCGGGTGCCTCGCACCAGAGAAGGAAATAACGTCTTTTATCCCATTTAGCGACGAAGCATCCATCCGAAAAGTCGAAATGGAATCCGTAGGGTCGTAGGGATTCTGGGCCAATAATTAAATCACAATCGGGACAATATTCTGACGGCACTAACGAGACATCTATACTAAAAAAACAATAATCAATCCACACATCAAGTTTGGTTTCCGCAATGACGGGAATACGGTTACCCTCGGAATCCCGAACGTATGAAACGGATGGCGGTTCCTTAAAGAGAGGACACAGCAATTTATCCGCTAAAGACGCAGGAACAATACTGGACGAACATTTCGGATCAAAACGACCTAAAAGGGTTTCCTCTGGGCAACGGAGTTTGAAACCGATTTCGAGAAAAAAATATTCACTTTCTGGGGATTCCGAATGTACAGAACTCAAAGAGGAAGTGGATTGGGAAGGTGAGTCAGAATAAGGTACACCCAACGCCTTTCTACCCAGACCAGAAGGGTCAACGGAATCACTCCGATTCTCTACCGAAACATTATCGGGAGATGCGCTTTCGCGCATCACTGAAGATGATGACATGATCCATGAATAAAGGAATGAAGGGAAGTCAATAACTGGCGTGTACCGTTGTTTAAACCTTTAACGTCAACGTCCCATTTGACGGATCCCTGCCTGTCACAGTACTTCGTGATTACCTGCAGACCGTTATATATATCCTGCCAAAAACCTTTAAATTCTACCCAAGACCATTGATATATTTGCCCATTGGACCCATCGATAAGAAAGGTACGGACGCGCGCGGCGTCACCGAAATTTGGGTCACAAGTGTCAAAAGCAAAACTGATTTTATCCGCATCTGTAGTTAGACAACCTCTAAACGAATCGTCAATTTTACCGAACCAATCCTTAAAGGAGGGTTCTACAAATCTATTATTAACGCGACCGCGAAAGTGAGGGACATCAACTGTACGTTTCAGTACGGAAAAGGGAGTTATAAGATTAACAGTAGTGCATGTCAGGGGGGTAATGGTTTGGACATCGTTAATCATAACACGTGTCGTTGACACGGAAGTGTGTGTGTAAAACAAAAATAACCATGTAAGAGACAAGCAATAAAAAAAAATAAATGGAACAAAGTCTAAGTATTTTGTATAGTTACGAAATAACGTAGAACAAAATGGGCGACTCTGCGTTTACTCCGGATGCCGTAATCGACGAGTAATTTTCGAATCTCCCAACGCTGAAGTCTCGTTGGCAAGGGTCGAAATTCCGTCAAAATCACACACTAGAAAAAAGGTTACATTATAATAACAATAACATGAATTTTCACTAAAATTAATGAAAAAGGTTTAAATTGAAAAGAATAAAAAAAAAAGGAACCTAACCGGGTTCAACTAAATAAAAATGTGAGTTATGGGTATAAATCAGAATTATGACTGATCGCATTTACGTCCCACAACAAAATCTAAAATGATATTATTTAATATCCTCAAAATAAAAAAAACAATGCAGATAATTTTATAAAAAGAATTTAAAAATTCAGATTTATAATCTGTTGGAAAAATAAATACGTGAATACTGAATCAATGACAACGTCTGATTAGTACTGTATTTCGTATCATATCGAACAGTTAATTAAAATCAATTAGTTAAAAAAAATGATTAAGTGTTTATAAAGTCACTTCACTGTTTCACACTAAAAAGGGAAAAATAAAAGTGAATTAATATTACTAAAATTAAAGAAAATGATAATTAAGAAATGATTTAAAAGTAATAATTAATAATTAAAACTCATCACATAAACGAAGAAAAACGTTTTGGTGAGCTGGTGCCTCGAAGCCTCCACGAAGCTTTGAAGGTCAGCCTCACTCAGCTCAGTTAGGTGTGCCGCTCGTGACGTCATCTATCGCCACGACGGAGCATACAACGTTGAAGGAAGATTGTAGACAGGAAGACGGTCGAACGGTTGATTGGAGAAAAATACGAACAATAATTCAAAAGTTGATTGAAGAGAAGTTCAAGGGAAATTTTTGTAGTAATATTTGGGGTTGATTGGAGAGAGAATTTCAAGGAAGGAATTTCCAAGTAACAAAAGTTGATTGAAGGTCAACGATGAGTTTAATTAAATTGAGGTTGCAGATGGTGGGGTTGGAGTCCAAGTTGAAGAGGTTGCGGTCGACGTCGAATGAGTGAATCCATGAAGTGTTTCAAAAATTGTTCAAAGTAGGGACATCCATTGATGGACGACGGTTTTTTCGGTGGGGACTAAACAGTCTCGGTGTTGGGAAACTGAAGCAGTCTCGGTGGGGGACCTCCAGTGTGTCGCGCATACGTTGTGCGAGCCTCTGCCCGCTTGCGACTTTTTAGGGTTAATGCACTTTGGACAATCCAACGAAGGTGGTCCTTTGTTGGGTAAGCTCGGCCTTGGCCGAGAGCATCCGAGTATCAATATAAATAGTTTCTACCAAGTTTGTTTTTTTCTCCCGAAGGGATGAATGGAAACACTTCACTTCAAAAATTGGAGTTTTAGTTCACTCATAAATTTTATTTCACAAATAATATATATATATACAGGACGAGGCACTGATAATCAGAAGTTTACAGGGGGAGAGGTTTTACCTCTTACAACAACAGCTCAAGCAGGAATTTACAGGGGTAGAGGTTCGACCCCATTTCTCAATAGTTAAGGTGGGAATTGAAAGCGAGGAGGCTTGTCCTCCTCGAGTAAGAGTTACGGCAGGAATTTAAAATGAGGAGGCTTGGCCTCCTTGGTCTAAGCCTCAGGCAGGAATTTAAAGTGAGGGGGCTCGGCCTCCTCGGGTGAAGGTTCAGGCAGGAATTTAATAGGGGAGGTGCAACCTCGGGTAACAACGGGCCAGACAGGAATTTAAAAGGGGGCGAGGTGCAACCTCTGGTATCAAGAGCTCAGGCAGGAATTTAAAAGGGGGCGAGGTGCAACCTCTGGTATCAAGAGCTCAGGCAGGAATGATTTAATTTACAATACAAGAAATAAATAAGCCTCAATTTTGGGGGAATGCAGTCGAAGGTTAAGCTCCCGCTTTAACTGGAGAGCTAAAGAATTCTGACGTTAAGCATAATTTAAGCAAAAAGTTAACAAAAAAAGATACTAATTTTTGTAAGGTATACACTTTTGGGTGGCGACATAATGTCGGGGGACCGACATGTACAGAGTACATTAAGTACATAAATTACATTATATTACATACATTAATTATCGTTAATTACAATTTTAGCAATTTGTTAATTGACATATCTAATACTGAAGTAATCTGAATAGGTAACACAATTTAAACAATGAATGAGAGTTCTCCGTTGTTTTATAATTTACAGGGGATTAACGACAATTATATATATTTATAGTTAACAGTGATTACGCCAAATTATGTCAAATATTATTAGAAGAATGGTTGGTTATTATAGTTTGAAAGTCTAATTAGCCAGCGATGAGGAAAGCGGAGAAAAGATACGGTGTACTTTTCATTTGAAAGTACACGGACATTAATGATAACGTAAGACATAAGTAACGGAATTTGAATGACAATTAGGTAGAAGTAGTAAGTACAGGTAATGAGAACGTGGATAACGATGTGCCTACGTAGATAATAACCAGTAGCCTGGCAGGGAACAATATGGTATATTATAATAATATAACATCACATCTTAACGTTATAAATTGGTAGCAGAGGCAAGAGAGAAGAATTCGAATTCAGAGGCTCGCTTTTGACGACGTAATCGGAATTCGAGCCTTCGTCTCAGCAATAATAGACAACTTGCGAGAGGTGAAATAATGAAAATAAAATAAAACAAAAAGAATACATGTACGTAATCATGATCGTCAATAGACATGTACGACTGCACACGGTAGTGTACACATATCATTCGTCACACAATAGGTTGTGTGCGTAATATAGACACGAGTAAACATAGACTGATAAGTTGATAGAGCATAACTAAACAATGGGTAATAGGTAATAAAATAGGTAATAGGTAATAAAATTAATAAAGGACGACGGTCAAGAAGGAACATGGATGTATGAATGAGTATGGTTGCATAACACCGACAGGACACAACATATAAATAATGACTCATAGAGAGTGACGTTATTATTATTATTATTATTAAAGAATTTACCATACATTGAATATGAAAGATATCCACATACTAAACACGTGATTCAGTATTCAAGGTATGGAAGGAAATTAAGTTACTTTATGACGTCAGAGTGATTCACTCTGTACGTATAATATAAGGGAGGGACATTCGCTGTTTACAGCGAACTTCTAATGGCACAAACATGGATACTGTTCAACCATAGAAATGGTAAATCGCATGGTTGTGACATGTGTGTGTGTGTGTGTGTGGTGGGGGAGAGGTGGTTGGTTTTACTATACTTATGTGCAGTACTGTGACTTAACTAGTTACAAGTAACTAATTACTCAGTAATCGTTAGTTTTTGGAGTAACTGCAACGGTAACTAGTTACATTTTCCCGCCGAGTAATCACTCCATGTTTCGCGCAGGACGGCTATGGTGCACCTGAGTTCTGATCTTTCTACTATTTCTGAGTGGGGCAGAGAAAACCTTGTGGTTTTCAATGCTTCAAAATCTCAGTTCCTTCATCTGTCTACTCGTCATGTTCTTCCACACAACTATTCCTTTACCTCCAACAATGCACAACTCAATCCTTCCTCTTAACATTCTTGGCGTTTCCTTTTCTCGTGATCTTTCCTGGGAAGATTGCATACATTCTCTTTCCAAAACAACTTCTAAGAGGTTAGGTGTGCCGTACCGGCCAAGCAGGTCAGTTGCTGTCTCTGTACAGGGGTCTTGTCTGCCCCTGTATGCAGTACGCTTCTCGTGTGTGGGATGGCTCAACCCACACAGCTCTACTTGACTCGATAGAATCACAGGCTTTTCGTCCCATCAGTTCCCCGCCTCTTATTAACTGTCTTCAATCCCTCTCCCTTCGCCGCAATGTTGCCTCACTCTCTCTTTACTATCGCTGTTACCACGGAGAGTGCTCTTTTGAACTCTCTCACTGCATGCCTCCTCCTTTAAGGAGAGCACGCAGTACCAGACTTTTGACACATTTATCGGGTACTGAGTACTGATTAACTAGTGGGTTAATTATACCACCATTCCAGTAGTCTCAACTCCATAGTGGGGTAACTTTGATTTTGTTAGATTAAATAAGGGTCGGTTAGGTTGTTAAGGTTGGTTGGCTTGGCTAAATTATGTAAAGAACGTTAGGTTGGATTAGGTACTCCATTTTAATGGTGTGAGACAAGTATCCCCTAATATAGTAAAATAAACGTGTTTGTGTGTGTGTGTGTGTGTGTGTAACGCGACTTATATCAGCTGTGGCAATGTGGTGGAGTTTGCAATTAATAACTATCGTACAAAAATATGTGAATTTTCACGTACTCACATTATTAGCATGCATAAAATCAACTGCTTCCTTTAAGGTACAAATTAAATCTTCAGCCTCGGTACCAAACCAACTGAGTTCTCATTTAAAACAGTTTCACCTTTCATAAACCAGTCTCAGTTTTGGCTTTTAGTTCGATCCCTTCCATCGAACTTTTTCTTTTTTTAATAAAATATCGCATTTAAAGGTTTCACAGTTGTGGTTATTCAACAAAAGTAGTTACATCTAAATCAGCGGTTCTCAAACTTCTTCTGTGCCCCTTGAATTCTTTCACGGGATTTTCTGGATTTTCGAGAAAGATGAGGATTTTTACTTTCTTTACGATCGTGTGACTCGTGGCCGTTTGTTAATCGTATATGAAATTAAAAGGGTTATATTTTTAGGACCCCTTCGCGTTCCCCTAGGGTTACGCCGTACCCCAGTTTGAGAACCACTGATCTAAATTAAAGCCAGTTTCCAGGGGTTGCAGAGCAATAAGCAAGCTGTATCCTGTGGTTATTATTCACCATTTTATTTTTTGTTTCAGTAAAATTTGTAGAAATAATTTTTTATTTTTTATTTTGTTTCGTCCTTCTTCATCTTTGTACTTGTCCTGTATTAATTCACTGGTCTACAAATTTTGAAAAGTTTGTGCTTCGGAGATAAAATGTGTTTCCTATTATGGATTTTGGGGTGCTGAAAACGAATATGACCATAAAAACAGTCGATTGGCTGCAGTTTCCAAGAAAATTTAAGTTACACATTTTGCGTATATATATATATATATATATATATATATATATATATATATATATATATATATATATATATATATTATATATATATATATATATATATATATACACCATATATTAGTAACATACCTGTATAATGCAGTCACTTATATTGATTCAACCCGTCGCTTCTTTGCTTGTCTCTTGTATTCAACTTCTGGAGCATCTCTTGTTATTGTCCAGCAGTAGTCTGCTAACGATGATGGACTCCATTTCCCCTGGTAGCGTTTCTCCATCGCTGAGATATCCTGGTGGAAACGTTCACCATGTTCATCGCTGACTGCTCCGCAGTTGGCCGGAAAAAATTCCAGGTGCGAATGGAGGAAATGTACCTTTAAAGACATATTGCAGCCCATGTTTTGATAGGACAACAGCAGGTTTTCCACCAGCTCCCTGTAATTGTCACTTTGGTATTTCCGAGAAAATTGGTTGCTACTAACCGGAAAGCATTCCACGCTGTCTTCTCCTCACCACCTAGGATACGGTCGAACTCCTCATCTCTAAGAAGCTCGCGGATCTGTGGACCAACAAATACACCCTCCTTGATTTTTGCTTCACTGAGCTTTGGGAATTTACCTCCGAGGTACTTAAAAGCTGCCCCCGTTTTATCCATAGCCTTAACAAAATTTTTCATGACGCCCAGTTTGATGTGTAAGGGTGGTAACAAAATCTTGCTCGATTCTACAAGTGGAGGATACTGAACATTTTTTGTTCCAGGTTCCAATGAGTGTCGGAGTGGCCAATCCTTCTTGATGTAATGAGAAGTCCTAGCCCGACTATACCATTCATACAGAAAACAGCAATACTTAGTGTAGCCCGGCTGCAGTCCAAGCACGATAGCACCAACTTTCAAGTCACCACAAACCTGCCACTTATGTTTGTCATAGTTTGTGCAATTCAAAAGTTGCTTCATGTTGTCATATGTTTCCTTCATGTGGACTGCATGACCAACTGGAATTGATGGCAATACGTTGCCAACATGCAACAAAACAGCTTTTAGACACAACTTCGATGAATCAATGAACAGTCTCCACTCATCAGGATTGTGAATAATGTTGAGAGCTGCCATCAGACCATCGATGTCGTTGCAAGCTACAAGGTCACCTTCCATGATGAAGAATGGGACAAAATCTTTTTGACGGTCACGAAACTTACACACTAACATTTTCAGCGAGGAGATTCCACTGCTGAAATCTGGAGCCCAACAGCTCTGCCTTACTCTTTGGCAGTTCTAAATCTCTGATAAGGTCGTTTAATTCATTCTGAGTTATCATGTGCGGTTTAGAAGATGTCAAGTTATAAACAAATTCAGGGTCTTGTGAAGTTGAAGGCTCACAAGTTTCGCAGGTTCCTTCATTCTTCTCGTCCTCTGACTCCAGGGAGAATGAATGTGGGGGCTCAGAAACGGGTAGTCTTTCGCCGTGAGGTACCGGGCGTATAGCAGAGGGTATATTCGGATATTGTAAAATCCACTTTTTCTTCTTGCAAATACCTTTCTTGACTGGAGCACCATGCAGAAGTAACAATTGCTGACATGATCTGTTGGTTCCCTCCACACCATTGGCACTGCAAAAAGCATAGATTTCCTTTTCCGATTCAACCACTGGCGAAGGTTTGTTGCACAAGTATTGCAGCATATGTGTGGGGCCCAGCTCTTGTCCTGATCCCCAATCTTACAGCCAAAATAAAGGTGATAGGCTTTCCTAATCATGGCGGTTATAGCACGCTTTTGTGATGCAAAAGTCAATTCTCCACAAACATAACAGAAGTTATCTACACTGTTCACGCAATTACGAGGCATCTTTGTTCAAATTAGGCTGAAAAAAATTCAGTTTCAAAAGCAAACACTAAAAAGAGTTTGACAAGGGTGCACTGTATGACTTCCGCGAATGAACTGATGCTGTGGCGTAATATGTAGACGCCTGTGACACATCGACGCCTTGACTCTATTGCGCATGCGCGTAGTTATATTTTTTTTATTTTAATAAATTAATGTAATTACATTGCATTTTAATAATTTTAAATTAGGTAAAGTTAAATTAGGTTAGTATTCCATTTATATTAATATCAAAAACATTATGGGAAGGAATATGTTAAAATGATCCAATCTATTTTTTAATAATAATTTACAAATACATAATGTAATAGATAAATTTAAAATTACATTTTATTGTATATATATGTATATATTTACATTAATTTATTAAAATAAAAAAAATATAACTACGCGCATGCGCAGTAGAGTCAATGCGTCGATGTGTTACAGGCGTCTACATATTACGCGACAGATGCAGTCCGGTTAGTATGGTGCAGGGTTGCCTGATATCTTTATAAATAGAGCCAATTGGCAATTTTAGGCATCTTTTTCGTATTCAGTGACCCAAAATTAGTAAAGATTGACTACTTTTATTTCCGAAGCATTTTGGCTGTAGACCAGTGATATAATCAACGTGAATGATTGCCTTAAAATGTTTGAAATTCACTTGATATTTGCCGTCATAATTCACAAAAATTAAAGATATTTACAAACTTTTAAACAGCCTAAGAACTATACTACAAAATTTGAACAGAATTTGAACACTTTTTCCAAATAAAATTAACTATGACTGGAAATAACGTTATTTATTGCTCGTAATGAATTTAATCTTTTAAAGTATCATTGTGAACAGTTCACTTGTTTTCGTGGTCTTGTTTTACAATGATAAATTTAAAAGTGAGTTAGACTGTAGTCTTACCATAACCCAAAGGTCAGCTAGCTTTTATAAAGTAGTGAACATCAGTAGTATAGCCGCAAAAGGGGAGAGTGCAAGAATGTTGCAAAGGGGGTGGGGGTTGGTGCAAAAGGGGGTTGTTGCAAAGGGGGGTTGTTGCAAAGGGGGGTGGGGGGAAACTTGGAGGCGGCGTTATCCCCCAAGAGAAGGAGGAGGAGGAGAAAGGAGGAGAGGTGTTCACCTGGCAGGAGCCAAGTGCACATTAAGACTTCAGCCGAGTTGGCGTTGTTTTATAGGCTCCTAATCAGCCAGTTGGCGTAAATGGCTTGAGTTGCCAGATACCGCGATACCATTGTATACATTATTATAGACTCCTAATCAGCCAGTTGGCTGTAATTGGCTGCCAGATACCTCTTTTTAGCAGTATTATTGTATACATTATTATTATATACGCCTAATCAGCCTTGGCTGTAAATGAGTTGCCAGATAGCGCCATGTATTCCGAAGACAGAGTTGCCAGATACCATTGTATACACTATTATAGACTCCTAATCAGCCAGTTGGCTTAGAAGGCTTAAATATTGCCAGATACCGCAATACCGTTGTATACATTATTATATTTCGAATACCGGTAGTAGAAGGCATAACAATAAACAACATTGCATCATTCTTTTTATTATAAATATATAGAAAATAAATATACATTTGAGGAATATGCGTATAACAAATATATACACACAATTATGGATATATATATATAAAATAAAATATACATTTCAAATAAATATACACTTCAATAGAAATATGTACATAACAGTACAGGAGAAATATACACACACACACACAATTATGGTGATATATAAAATAAAATATACATTTCAAATAAATATACACTTCAATAGAAATATGTACATAACAGTACAGGTGAAATATCAAGCAAAATATATATATATATATATAATATAAACACAAATCAATAGAAATATGCGTATAATCGGGGAAATGTCAAGCAAAATATATATACAATTCACTTTTTTTTCAAAATACTAAACTCTGTCTTAATCGAGTTTACAATTACATCATTATTGCTCTGCATTACGCAGTATATGCGGCTTAATAATATTTCACCGCTTAAAGTATAGGGAAACCTGTATTCGATATGAAGGGCTTTCATATCGTTCAGTACTATTTTTGTTCCCACTTTACAACCGGTTGGTAAGTCATCTTTAAACACGTCTAGAATACAATCAAAAGCACGCACAAAGAGTTCATCGTTAGCTACATTATTAAACACAAGTTTATAAGAACGCTTTTCCAATCGAGGGTTTATTTCTACCGACTCGAGCTTTTCAATCGTGAACTCACTCAACATAGCGGCAATTGAAATAATCTTCTAAATCGTTACGACAACTGCGCGTTATATAAAGAAATAGTTCTTCAGGGTGAACGGTGTAGGTGAGCTCAGCCTTGTACCGATCAATTGCTTTGTACCAAAGTTCATGGTATTTCAAGAGTCTAAACTTTTTAAATAAACATCCAGCACTAGACCATTCTCACCAGTCCTACACTCGGTAAACCCATCGAGCAGAGCAGTGTATGCGTATTCAAGTACTGTATCAAAATAAAGCATATCCGTAACACGCGCGTCTAATATAGGTTTCAGTTTACGGAATCCGACGATTTCAAACATTCTGTCGAGGATGAAACGGTTTCGCGTAGGAATAAGAGCGTTATTATCAGAAGCATTCTTCCACATCAGCCTTATATCAATGCACGGCCGATCGTTATTTATACACAACGTACATACAACGGCGTATGAGGGTGCGTCACTAATCTGCTCTCTTCTTGTACCTACGTTAGCAGGTTTTTATAACGATCTTCACTCCACTTCTCAACTATCACAAAGATTCTATTCATCTCCTCGATACTTAAATAAACCCGTTTGTTTGTCGGTCTACATTCCGTTTCCAGTACATAGCTAATGGTACCGGAATTACGCCTGAACACGCGCAACGATTTCGTCACGGACACATCGTACGAGGCGTTGAGAATGCTGCTCAAAGGAAGTTCCATTGTATTCGAAGAGCGCACGTCCACTCGGCTCAAGCTCTGAGATAACTATGAGCCGTGTGAGGCACGCAGGCAGGCAGGAATGGTTCGACGGGCGGCTGACTCGATGATACGTGAATGGGCTTGTTCCGCGAGTCGAATTGTTGTACCGGTACAAGAATATCACTACCAGCCTACGCACCAGACAGTTTGGATAAGAACTAGGAACATTTTACTAAACATCTCCACACTCCGGCGCACTATTTGAGAGGAACATATGTTCATATTTTTCGTTTCTGCCCATCAAACGATACTCGTCTCTAAACTCTGTTAAAAATTCACGCAGGGCACTAGCCACAACCTCACTACGAACCTCATAATGATATACGTTAATATAGTGATAAAAATACTTAAGATTGTCCATGATCACGAGATTCACATTTCCAGTCGTAGGGTATGAGTAATCGACATGGTGTAGCATGACGTAATACCGCTTGTCACACCACCCATCAGCAAGACTCATTATCCATACCTGCTGCTTCTCTTCTGCACGCGTTGTTTCTTTTACTTCACGGTGTATGTGAGACTTTATAAAGTTTAGCTCTGCAGTATACTTCAGCACATCGTCTGTGCAACGAAAGCCTTCAACGGTCTCACCAGAACATCCGTAGAGTATTTGTACATCTTGGAACTTCGCACAATCCAATGTGTTTTTAAAAGAGGCATAGGAGGGATGAATAGAAAGTTTTTCGGTATCCACCACATCCTGGCACTTTACTGAATACCATTTCGTAAACGTTGTACAAGCAATATTAAAGGTAGCCATTTGAATACACGTCTGATCTGAATACACGTCTGATCTCTCGGGCTTACTGCGGTCGACTGACCACGCAGGGACTCCCAGATAGTAGCATGACTCACGGTCTTACAGTGGGCGGAGCTTAGAACTTTCACACACACACACACACACACACACACACACACACACACACACACACAAAGGAGAAAGTGAAACGCTATTTGAAACATGATTTATTTAATAAACGAGATATTCAAGTTATATATATTTACAAATACGATTTAATAAACGAGATATTCAAGTTATATATATATATATATATATATATTACATAGATAGATACGATTATATACAAGACGTGTGAGTTAGAAGCATCATTGGTATCCAAAGGGTACGGTATCATAGGTACCAGGTAACTGGTAACGTTTCCTATAGGTGTTACGCAAACCATCGAACCCCTAAGTTCCTTCACGCCCCCCAGCTTCTGCGCCCGACCGAAAATTGTGGGTGCCTACAATTAGTTGGTGAGGTTGTTCATCCAAACATACTAGATCCTTCAACGACTCAAAGTTAACAACCTCCCGATTCGCATGGTTGAGCGTAATACCCTTTGCCTTCACGATATATTTCATTTCATCCCCACCCTGACCCGTACCCCATAAGTCTTAGGTCCTGTGAGGCAAAAGAGTCGGCGTATGCGTTGTCCCCATACTCATCCTTGATCTCATCAGTGAGCTCGCCGAGGAACTCCCCAATAGTGGGCATGTATTCACCCTCCCTCTCTGTGAATATCAGGCTATCTGTATCGGCATACAATACTCTCCGCCCAAGAGAATGCAATAGACCCAAAGTTTTATACGGGCGTAGACTGTTGTGAAGCTGGCCACAGGTATGTTTGTAACCCTTGAGGTATCTGTGGCAAATTCAGTGTTGTTGTACTTTATTACGTAAGTATTACCTACATTTACGATCTCCATGACCTCTTTATCGGGGGCATTGGCATAATCCCAGACATCGCTATAACTTTGTGCCAAATGAATGCTCCCTCTGCCGGTATTCTGCGCAAATTTTCCCCATAGACTGTTTAGACACAACTTTGCACTAAAGCGCTTGCCAGGATTCTTTACAATTTGAACACGATCAAGTTGTATACCTTCGCGGTCGCGGTAGTAACGTTGAATATAGGCAGACTTTTCATCTTCGGTATCAACTCCTCGCGGATACCCTGATGCCTCAACCTTATCCTTCAAAAAGGTGTTTATATATGGTGTGAAAAGGTTGGGTAGCTTCTGAAACCTCCACACCTCATGTATCTTCAGTATTCTATAACCATGGCGCACGGCTAGGGCCAACTCAGGACTTGTATATACGCCTCTGATCTTACGCTGGTGGGGTATATGGTTACATTCGCCGTTATCCTCTTCCGCGCACTTCACGCACAGGGGAAACATGAGCTTGTCGTCGATAACGACAGGTAAGATCGGCATCCATAAATTGCGTGGGGGAGTACGTCTACGAAAGAGATCCCAAAGTAACGATCATTCAAATTTTTTGAAAATTCATTGATGGATGGTAGGCTAGGCCCCACCAGTTTCTCAGGAGCGCCCACGGGGTACGGATTGCTCTTCATCACGTATGGGTATAAAGAACAGAAATCGTAGTAATGGAGCTTCACGCCCTCCGTAGGTGGGAAGTATAGTCTGAAAGGATTGTACGTCCCCAAACAAGCTATCACCACATTTGAGAGGATCCAGCACCATTGAACGCTTGATCGCTTTTATTTCCTCACGGTACACCTCGTCTGTCTCCATCCGTGCATCATATTCATGCTCCCACAAGACTTTGTGAGTGAACTGTGATCCTATAAGTTGATCGCGGGTGCGGGTCGATGCAAGACAGTCGGCAGGAGACCTACCGTTGATATCTCCGGTGACTCCGCACTCAGGACGGGGGCATCCATGCCACCAGCAACCGTTAAAGGAGTACACAGTCTTCACACCAGTGACACGGTTTTCACTTAACCCATCAACCCAAAAAACACGTCCATTAATCTTAATGGGTACTTCACCCGTGTTGCGGGCGTGCTTTATGTATACACCTGTCTGTTGCTGTAGGTGTATGAGCCAGTAAATAGCCTTGTGCCCGTAACTGCGGGGATTGTTCGGTGAAAATGGCTAAGGTGTCTTTCGGCATGAAGTTATTCTGAACACCGTAAAACATAATGATGCGATGGTGGTTGCGACTTGCAGTGGATCGCATTTGAAACGGGCTATGTACATCCTTCTAAAGGCCTGGAAACATACTCTAAGCACGCGCACATCATTCACGCAATAACGCTCACTTCATCAGCTATATTATAAGGGTTACTTTCATTAAAACTGTCGTAGTATCGATCAAAGTCTTCACGTTCATCCATGCAGTCAAAATAATGTTTGGGGGGTGGTGGGCCTACGTAGTTTAAAGTCTCGCTGGTGAGGAAAGTGTATGGGAAGTAACCTTTGGAAACTTCAGCTGCTACTCCCATCACCTTGGGTAGCTTTTGCTAATTTACAAGGTGTGAATAATAAAGTATCTTAAATTGTACATTGCCTCTTATCTGCATCTGTATTAATTTGTTGCCTCTTTTCAATGGATCACCTGTAAATATCTCAGAGGATTCATGTTCAAGCAACTCCTTATAAAGGAACTGCGTGTCAAACTTTGCCCCGTTATGGGCGAGAATATACACAGTCATTTTTTGAACTTGTCGGCTAACTTGACAATATAGGACACAAATAGTTTCACAGGACTATCGCTGACATTCGTTTTAAAAACGTTTGTCCGTTTACCACATTTGGGGCACTCGTCACATTCGATATCCATACACTCATCACAGATAGTCTGGCTCACAAGTAAATGTGGAATTACCTCTTTGGTTTCAGCGTTCGTATATGTTTCTATATCGTAGTATACAGTTATACAGGGGTTATTTTTAGGCTTAGCATCTTTCATAAACATACATGCTTTACTCCATCCGCCTTATATTCCTCCTGGCATGTAGGACAGTGAATTACGTCACACTTGTGCTTAAATTTTCCCAATTATCCATTTGTGTGAAACATACCACATTCACAGATTCTCATTTTCCTGCACGTGCCAATTGATTTATGGAAATCAAAACAGCTATTATTGAAAAATGTGCGTCTACACACATCACAGTCTCTCTTCTCAGCTTCAACTACACGGCTTTCACATTTGGTGCTTTTACACTGCTCACATAGCATGTGACATTCTTTACAATGTCTCACTATATCATCCGCAAACTCGAGGCACCCTTACACAAATCATGATGTCTCCCATATTTTCGACTTTTGTCATAACTCGCGTAAAGCCACCTTATATTACGGATGGGGAGATACGTTGTCCCTGACAATCCTAAAATAAGTAGGGGCCTTGTACGATCTCTCACACAGCTTTTAAAAAACATACACAGTCCTACGACGATCATCCAACCCAAACACAACTATGCGGACATTCATTTCCTGTTCTACCCTTCTCAGCTCTTCAGGACCCATATTACAGTCAAATTCAAGTTCACAGTCTTCAGCTAGTTTACGGGCATGCTCCACGACTGTAGGCAACCAAATTTTTTGAGTTCGTGTATTTTGTACAGTAAACATACGTGCTAAGAGTACTGCTATAAAGCCGCAACCATGATCGACGTTTATATGCCGTCTATAAATAGCTTGAGAATTGAAGTTAAGAGTATACGGTATGGCACTATGACCCGCAACACGGTATACATGGTCAATATTTACCGTGAAGTTGTCCATATTGAAGGCTATACTACTTTGGGCGGCTTGCATTATACGCCCTAATATATATTCTACATCTTCAGCCGCCAAACGTCTAAATGGCACTATCACCCAATAATCGTCTACATCACCGTCATCTGACCCGAATCCAAAGGACATACTCGTCCTGACTTCACGCTCGTCACGATTCTGAAGAGCAAACTCTATAATACGCTCTACATAGTCTACAACCCGGCGTAGTCCGCGCTCAATACCATTGCTATACATGACTCTAGGGTCTACCCTGACTCTATACCGATTTCTAGTCAAGGCTGGGGTGGGGGCTGCGGATCGCACCAATTCCAGCGTTATACCATCCTCAACAGAACGGGGGGCGGATGAATTAGTGGATATATTAGCGGAGGGTGCTGCTGATGGGGGCCCTGTTGCGTAGGAGGTTGATGGTGGGGCTCTATTATTGTAGACTTAACAGAACGGGGGGCGGCGGATGAATAAGGGGATATATTAGGTGCTGCTGGGGGTGTTGTTGCGTAAGAGGTTGAGGGTTGGGGATCTATACCGCTGCAACAGACGCGTATTTCGGTCGCTTTACACTGACGTGGGTATCTCATACCTCCGCTTTGGACGTGTTACCGGTATCGCTGGTGAGGGTTCATGGGAGGAGATCACAAACTACACTGTCGTCGAGGTCATCCGTAATGATGGGCTGCTCTACCTCATCGTCATTCACGGTTCTGTGGGAGAAGAAATATAAGGATCAGCACTCAAAATTTGTAATATTTTGTAAATGACTCACTTAGGAGTGTGACGTGTTAGAAATGTACTCTGTAGAAAAATTCAGATTCACGAGCCCATCCACATGTATTATATCTGGACCTACAGGATGTGGTAAACTGTGTTTATGCTTAAAATCATTAAAGAAAAGGGGGGGAGATGTTCTCGAAATTTGTGCGTAAAGTTATATGGTGCTATTCGACGTATCAATCAGTGTTCAACGAGTACCAAGATGATATTTTGTTCCACAAAGGCGTATATGACGTTAATTCGTTAAAGGGAACTGAACATACAATCATTGTAATTGACGATCTCATGTTGGAGATGGATAAAACGTTTGCCGAGACATTTACAGTATTCTCCCACCATCTTAACATAAGCGTGTTCTTCATCAATCAGAATCTATTTTTCAAAAATAGATACATGCGCGATGTGTCGTTAAATACGCAATATCTAGTCTTATTCGCGCAACGTAGAGATGTATCACAAATTGGGGTATTAGCCAATCAAATGTTCCCGAATCAGCGTAAGGAGTTTTTGGAAGTTTATAAAGAAGCT
This sequence comes from Bathynomus jamesi, assembly GCA_023014485.1. Classification (NCBI taxonomy): domain Eukaryota; kingdom Metazoa; phylum Arthropoda; class Malacostraca; order Isopoda; family Cirolanidae; genus Bathynomus; species Bathynomus jamesi. Next base: position 518,201 of record JAJOZX010000949.1, read on the forward strand.
ACAAGCACGCGTTACGGATATTTGCTTTGCGACCTTCATCCGCGAAACACGTTTAGAGTGCTTCTGCGAACGAATATATTCCAACGAGCTGAAACGGTGTATATTCCAGAATGACAAAGAGACTAAAGAAATACCGTGAATTAATAAAAATCTATCATCGACTGCCCCGGGCAATGCTGAGATGTTTATTAAAAATATCGATGCCGACTTTTTAAAATGCATCTGTGAAATCTGTCTTAACGTTATAAATTGCAATGTATCAATGAAAACCCATCAGAAGGCTCGCCTACGCCGCTACAAGAACATAATACGTGCACTCGCTCGTAAAAGCCAAACTGTAGCGAAGAAAAAAACGAATTATTGTACAAACAGGAGGGTCATTTCTCCCCATCTTATTTTCAGTTTTGGCCTTTACTGACTAGATTAATATAATGAAGAAAGTGGTAGTGATTCCCCACGAGGTGTACGCCTCACTGCAAAGAGACACGGATCTAGATCCCCGTTAAAAGCAGACTTAAAAGAATGGAAAAGCGAATTGTTAGCCCTATTAAACAGTGAAAAAACACCTGATGAGAAAGAATCTTATACCAGAAGCTCTGCAGAAATTTCTTCACGAGTACGAAAATTATAAGAGCCCTACAGAGATTCCTGTGGTTATTAGGCACAGCACGGGGGACGATGGCGACATAGGATCTATACCCGACGACACAGCTGACCAACCAAAAAGATTAGCCACACAACATATCGAACATGTATTAAAAAATACCCTCCCACTTACATTGAGGAGTAAAGGCTTAAGTCTTTATAATCTATTGAATGAGGATCCCGCCATACAATGGACCGATACAGGGGAGATCATTGTGGAAGGATCAAAGGTACAGGGATCGAATATCGTAGACTAGACATTGTCCATGATCTGGTGAGAAAGTGGATAGGCCTCACCATCAGGATGGAAGCATATTAAAGCAAGACTACAACAAATAAATGTCCCTAAAACGTTGATAGGAAATCTGAACAGGTTAAAAGACTTGGAACATGCAACGCCTGTGACACAATGAAGGCGCCGTCACCCCCGGCGGTAACACCTTTGAAGAGGAGCAAGAAGAGGTTAAAACCAACCCTACCCACGTGCCTCTAAAATACGCAAATGGCTAACGTATTAACTAAAACGCTATTATGACATTTCTACCCATCCTCTTACGGCGGCGTAGATAGACTGTACAGAGAGTGTTTACGGAGTAGGAAAAAAAGATTGTTGAAAGATTTTTGAGGGAGCAGGACGCTTATACGCTTCATAAGCCTGTGAGAAAAAGGTTTAAAACAGCCAAGACAACGGCTTCCTCGATTGATTCTATTTGGCAAGCAGATTTAACAGACATGCAAAGATATTCTGTGTATAACGATGGTTACCGCTACATTCTATTCATAATAGACGTGTTCTCTAGATATCTGTGGCTAGTTCCTCTGAAAAATAAATCACCTGAAACAGTTGCTAAAGCCACCAAAACGCTAATGTTAAAAGAAAACAGGGTTCCTGGCTATTTTTGTACGGATATGGGGAAGGAGTTTATAGGCCGTGCTTTTCAGAATATGTTGACAGAGTTTAATATCAGCTATTACACAACCAATTCTATACATAAGGCTTCTTTAGCTGAAAGAGTTCAGCGCACCATAAAGGAACGCATGCACCGTTATTTTACACATAAAAACACATACAGATTTCTAGACATTCTGGAATCATTGGCATCATCCTACAACCGCTCACACCATCGCACGATTGGGGCAACACCTAACGAAGTTTTAGAAAGAGGTACGCTCCCGAGAAGAGATGGATCACCACCACCACCACCACCACCACACTCTGTGCGCTTCAAAATCAATGATTATGTAAGGCTGTCGCGTTCGGGGAATAAATTCGCAAAGGGTTTTGAGCAAGGATGGACACGCGAGATTTTTAAAGTTAGGGCTGTGAGACCTAAAGGTGTAATAATGATGTATTACATTGAAGATTTGAATGGGGAAGAAATCTCAGGAGGCTTTTACCGCGAGGAATTGCAGAAAGTTGCGTTTAATTTAGAAAAAAATGTGTTTAAAATTGAGAAAATTTTAGGAAGCAAAGGTTCAGGAAGGAGAAAAATGTACCTGGTGAAATGGCTAGGGTACCCAGAAAGCTTCAACACCTATATAAAAGCTGATGCAATAATGAAGCTTAAATAGTATGCAACATGGCTCCTAACCATTTCTACGTCACACTCCCGTCCTCCTCGTCCCTGTCTGTACACCCTAACAACACGCTAGCCAACTTTGTAACAGAACTCCATGGGCACATTGAATTGGGTCGTGATTCGTATGAGGTGGGGATATGCGAAATTCAGCTGGACACCGTCTTTTTAAATATTGAACATAAAGAAACCGTTTTTACGATTCTTAGAGACATTGACGAGTGTGAAAAAGCTGGGGTAGCTATGGATGAAACTATGCGCATCGCTCGGACTAAGATTACACGGTATTACAGTACAGAAGTAAGACTAGGGCCGGGTCAATATGGTTCGGCCGAGGATGTTGTGAGAGGCTTAAACGTGAGTTTAAGAAACTCAAACCTTACGAATGATTTAGTATATGAAATCGTAAACAACCCTGCACATACACTAATCCTAAAATCAAAGACTAACAGACGTCTTAAAGAACATAGAAAGTTCAAAATTCTAACCAACGGCCGATATAGCGCAGCCTTCCAAAGAGACACATTTCACGAGACACAGTATAACTTGTCCAGATTAATGTATCAATTGAAGATGGAGAAATTGGCTGAAAGGTCCCCAGACATGTGCTATATTTACAGTAATATAGTGGAGCACCAGTTTGTTGGGGATACCCAGGCACGCCTGCTGCGCATTGCTCACATCCCCAACCATAGAGGAAGGAGTTTGAGTATTACATATGACAGGCCCCATTATGTGAATGTCGCAACTAATTTAATAACCAATATCACAATATATATAAGAACGATTGAGGGCGAAAACTTCCCATTCGGTAACGGGAGCTTAACAGTGAAGCTACACTTTCGACGCACTGAGTTATAATGGATAGAAAGCCTTTCACCGTCTATCGAGGGATGCGATACCAGCGCGGTAGTGGACTTGGATCCATTTTTTCATCCATACTACGTACGGCTGTTCCTTTGCTGAAGAGGGGTGCCAGATACCTTGGAAGGAAAGCGCTACAATCAGGCCTTAACACTGCAGAAGACATATTGGCCGGGGCTAAACCTAAAGAAGCTCTAAAAAAACATTTAAAGCGTACACGGAACGAAATCATCAAAGATGCAAAGAGAAAAATGCGTGGTGGCGGGAAGAAGAAGAGGGCTCCCCGGAAGAAGAAGGGGTCACGTGGTATTAAACGTAAAAGGCTATCAAAAAAGAAATGCTGTAAGCGAATGAAACCTATGGTTGACCACTTTTTTGACTGATATAAGCTAAGGATATTGATCTCATGAATCATAGTTTGTTTACCACTTGTCGAGAGAGGAGTCACTATTTCGCCATGGCACGCTTCATCCACCCATGTAGTTCACAATGCTGTAAATCGGAGCTGTCCTTTTTTGAGCTCCCGCCAACCCAAGTTTCTATTGAGCACAGTGACTTTATTACAATTAACCCTTTAAACACAATTAGTTCACCGAGTGCACCTATAGAATTCGTGATACCCAGCTCAGGTCCTTACTTTTTTGATCCAAGCTGTGTGCACATGTACGCTAAGCTACGTATAGCCCATTCTGATGGAACGGCCTGCGATGACAAATATGCTGTATACCCTGAAACAAACTTTCTGCACGCCATATTCAACCAGTGTGACGTATATTTAAATCAGACCAACATATCGGCAGGCACGGGGTACTATCATCTACGAGCCTATTTGGAAAATGTCCTCAACTTTTCCAAAGAAGCGAAGGCTACCTTTTTAAGTGCGGAGGGATATTATCAAACTAAAGATGAAAATAGTATAAAGGACAAATTTAAAAATTCTAAAAAGAAAATATACGAGTGTTTTGGACGGTTGCACACAGATTTCACTTTCCAGGAGAAGTTGCTTGTGAACGGGGTGGATATGAAAATAAAGCTCACCCGCACGAGTCCTGAGATCTGCTTAAATCTGGATGCGAATCAAGAAGAGGGTGCAAAGTCCGTTGTGGTTCACATTATGGACACATACCTCCGCGTACGGCGAGTGAAATTAAGTTCACCAAAACAACTAGAAATTGAGAAAAATTTACTAAACGCTACAGTGAAATATCCTATTAACAGAGTGCAGATCAAACTATATACGGTTCCTGCAGGGTTGGCATCGAAGCAGATAGAAAACATTGCCCTGGGAAATCTTCCTAAAAGGATATTAATCGGCATGCAGGACCACGCTTCGGTGAATGGAAAATATAAAAAGAGTGCCTTTAAATTCGAGAATTTCGGACTTAAAAATATAACTCTATACGTTAATGGCACTGCTTTGGGTGGAACAATGGGTACGGACTATTCATCAGACGCTGTGTTACCTCTTTGTGCCAGAGCCTATAGTAATCTGACCCATATTGCAGGTGATTGTGATGAGCTTGGTAATGGGGTAACGCAGGAAGAATTCATTGATCAATTTAACCTTTATCCGTTTGACATTACACCTGACTTATCTGCTAGCGTAAATACCCATTTAACACCACAGCAGAGCGGTAACATCTCAGTGCGGCTGGAATTCGCCAAGCCTATAGACGCTCCTATTAGTGTACTAGTATATCTCGAATCGCAAGCCCTAATAGAAGTAGATAGATTTAGAAGCGTTATCACTGACTTTTAAAATGGATGCTAATACACTTCAGAAAGTAATGGAGCGAGTCACACGTTCCAAATTTATCGGCGTGTTTGCGAAGAATGAAACATTGAGTTTGCCAAGTACGCGAGAATGCGGTAGTCTTATTGTGAACACAGACATCATCGGTAATGAAGGGATTCACTGGATCGCTGTCTATTTTAAAAATAGACAGCGCCTGTACTATTTTGATTCACTCGGTACTCAACCCTGGAGTGACCCTATTATTGTAAAATTTCTCGCTCAGTTACATATTCCCGAAGTTGTATGGAACCCATTTCGTATGCAGGGATATTTTACTAATGTTTGCGGAATGTACTGTGTCTCATTTCTCATGCATATGTCAAATGATAAAGAATTTATAAATTTTTTAAATTTATTTGACCCGTGTCACACTCACCGAAACGATGAAATGGTATGCAGACAGATAAAAAACCGTTTTCCAATTGTACGTACTCGTTGTATATTATAATGTTTTTGTTCGTATATTTGTAACGGTATATTCGTTTATTGTACTGATTTCTTTCATTTAATAAATTTATGAAAATATATTGTGTCTTCTTATCCCAAAAAGATCGAAAAACACTTACATTATTTCGGTGTGACATTGTTGACTGATCAGTATACCCTCCCTATTCCGAGATTCTTCAAAAGATTGTATAACTCGTGTCAAATCCTCATCGGACCTTAAAGGAATAATGCTTTTAAAACATATACAGAGTATACAGACAGACAGATCCCCATTATGTGAAGATATCTTTGGTTCGAGGAGTGAACGCCATAAAAATTTCGATTTTAGCATAATGGGGAAATAACACTGATTGACATTTTTGGCGAGTATCTATTTGACGAGATACTACAACTCTCCATATATATATAAAATTCTAATTATAGACACTTACATTTCTATGGTAGTCCCTTGCGTCGGGTTGTAAGGAGCGTCACTGCAAATATCTTCTACGGTTTGCGTTGAAAATAATAATTCGCCACAATCAATCGCATTGAAAAGACTAATTGTGGTTAATGCTGCAGTATCACGTTCTTCATACAAGTCTGGGGAGACGTACAGGTCCATGGTGGAGGATGTGTGACACTGCTGACTGATCAGTATATCATCCATATTCCGAGGTTCTTCAAAAGATTGTATAACACGTGTCAAATCCTCATCGGACCTTAAAGGAATAATGCTTTTAAAACATATACAGAGTATACAGACAGATCCCCATTATGTGAAGATATCTTTGGTTCGATTACCAATTTCGATTTTAGCATGATGGGGAAATAACATTGATTGACATTTTTGACTAGTATCTATTTGACGAAATACTACAACTCTCCGTATATATATAAAATCGAATTATGGACACTTACATTTCTATGGTAGTCCCTTGCGTCGGATTGTAAGGAGCGTCACTGCAAATATCTTCTACGGTTTGCGTCGAAAATAATTCGCCACAATCAATCGCATTGAAAAGACTAATTGCGGTTAATGCTGCAGTATCACTTTCTTCATACAAATCTGGGGAGACGTACAGGTCCATGGTTGAGGAATGATTATTCACTGATGCGAAAATAGCTACTGTTACTCCCAACTGAAAATATCCCCTTTTATATGCACATTCGCCAAGCTCCGCCCAAAAGACCAGATGTTCGTCGTGATTGGCTGCCGATGTAGCTGGGTGGAGCTATGACGTGTACCATTCCGCTATAACGGGTACGGACGAGTAATTGCATCTTTATATTTTCACTAATAGAATTAATGCTCTTATTCTCCTTTGAAAATTATTTGGTGATTCGTATAGAACTTTTGATATTGATTCCAAATATGGTTTCAGAAGTTTTCTATCACCCATAGTTTTCGAGAAAATAATATTTCCATTTACTCAATTTCCCGCATCATTAGTCACTAATGTAATCGAGAGGGTATAAAGAAATATATCATAATTATATTTTAAAAATAACATTCGGTTTCAACGTTAAACTGTAGGTCTAAGGTGGTCATTACACATAATAAAATAAAGTGGTTGGCAGATAAATGGGCACCCTACGTGTCCTAGTGGTTAAGACGCGGGGCTGTTGATGGTTCGGAGTTAAACTGTAGGTCTAAGGTGGTCATTCCACATAATAAAAGAAAGTGGTTGGCAGATAAATGGGTACCCTATGTGTCCTAGTGGTTAAGACGCTGGGCTGTTGATGGTTCCACGTTAAACTGTAGGTCTAAGGTGGTCATTACACATAATAAAAGAAAGTGGTTGGCAGATAAATGGGTACCCTAGTGTCCTAGTGGTTAAGACGCTGGGCTGCTGTTGATGGTTCCACGTTAAACTGTAGGTCTAAGTGGAGTGAAAAGCTTGACCTTCGTCAGAATGAACAATTCGGGCGGAAGCTAACCAAAGGTTATCCAAAGGGTATATATATATATATATATATATATATATATATGGGATGAAATTCACAATAAAACGTGAAATGAATGAATGCTGAAAACAAGGAGTGAGGCGAGGTTTTGCTTGATTTGACTCGTAGAAAGGTAAAATATGGCCGACCGAGTTGGGCAGATTCTCGGAAATCCTTTCCTCTATCGGATTATGTTTTGGGTATTTCCAACTTTCTTCGTTTCTTTAAATTTCGTTTTTCAATTTTCTTCGCAGGGAATTGAAAAACGAAATTTAAAGAAACGAAGAAAGTTGGAAATATTTTAGAGATCTGGTTTTAAAGCTTTTGTTAATGAAGAATATTAAATATACTCGTATTTATAGTAAATATTGATGTAGTCTTATGATAATACAATAACTAAAATTTTAGTTATCTCATTCACATGAATTGGAACTCTTTATTCACGTTTGCTATTAGTTGGGTATCCCTTATAAAAATCATTTCTGTCTAACGATTTATTTATTGGGTAACTTTACTAATTCTATTAACGCGTAAATCTTTCTGAAACATGAAATCATTGTTCAAAGGCTTTATTTGCTGGATCTATTTAAACTCCTTCGCGTGCAGTTTAGGTAATTACATTTATTCAAGTAGAGTTTGCAACCTCTCCTTTCTTCAAGCGAATACTGCAACGTTATACATATTGATGCAGCTTAGATAATTTTTTTGGTTATTTCCAACTTTCTTCGTTTCTTTAAATTTCGTTTTTCAATTTTCTTCGCAGGGGATGAGACTCATGTGTTTCGAATTGCATCGTTCTATAATTCTGTTTTCTATGGTTGGTTGGATAACTACGTTATTTGTTACGTCTTTGAATCTTCCAATTGAATATCTATATAAACATATTGTTATTTTATATGTTTGATTCTTCCAACTGATTAACTATATATATATTGTGGTTTACGTATAGTTTAAAATAATATACGTTTGGTATGATTTCATAATATATATATATATATATATATATATATATATATTTCTATAATTCTGTTTTCTATGGTTGGTTGAATTATGGATAACTACGTTATTTGTTTCGATAAGTTCAACTTCAAGGAAGCTAAGTTAATGTTATATTTTGCATATAATCCACTATATACATCTATTATAAAACACTATATACATCTATTTTCAATTAAGTGTGTAATTATTTAATTCATCTACCATATTGTGGTACACAATGCTTATTAGAATACATGGTGCGATCTGGCAACTCAGCACACCAATACAAGGCGTGATCTGGCAACTCAGCCAGAATAGAGGCTTATAAAAGACCGCGAAGTTGGTGAAGACTCATTCCCAGCTCGGCTCCAGCCGAGGAAGGACCTCTGGTCCTTTTCTTTCTGGCCCTTTGGTAAACCCCTTAGTGGCCTCTTAGGTTAGGAAAACGAAAATAATATGCCTTGCTATCAATGGCAACTACTCTCTCTCTCTCTCCTTCAGCTCTCTCTCTCCTTCAGGCGTCTCCTCCCTCCTTCAGCTCTCTCTCCCTCCTTCAGCTCTCTCTCTCCTACAGGCGTCTCTCTCTCTCCTGCATGTGTAACTACTGCATGTGTACCTCCTGCATGTGTGCGTATGTGTGTGTACCTCCTGCATGTGTGCGTATGTGTGTGTACCTCCTGCATGTGTACCTCCTGCATGTGTACCTCTCCCCCTTGGCTGATTAGACGTATATAATAATAATGTATACAATAATACTGCTAAAAAGAGGTATCTGACAACCATTTACAGCCAAGTGGCTGATTAGGAGTCTATAATAATGTATACAATGGTATCGCGGTATCTGGCAACTCAAGCCATTTACGCCAACTGGCTGATTAGGAGCCTATAAAACAACGCCAACTCGGCTGAAGTCTTAATGTGCACTTGGCTCCTGCCAGGTGAACACCTCTCCTCCTTTCTCTCCTCCTCCTCCTTTCTCTTGGGGGATAACGCCGCCTCCAAGTTTCCCCCACCCCTTTGCAACAACCCCCTTTGCAACAACCCATTTGCAACAACCCCCACCCCCCTTTGCAACATTACATAATAACCTGCAACATTCTTGCACTCTCCCCTTTTGCGGCTATACTACTAACATCTGTGTTGCTTATTTATTCTGTTGGATATATGCATATACACGTATACACGGGAAGGTACACAATATGTATATATGCATAATATTGTACACGGTTCTTTTCCAAAATCCGGACCGTCCTTTATATCTAGAAAGTTACATTATTATTATGTGGTTTTGCATGCTGAGTTCAAAAAAGTTATTTTTTTTTTGAGAAATAAAAAATTAAAAAATTACAGCAATTTTTATTTATAATATTAGGTCGATAGATGTAAATAATGGTAATAAAAATTGCTGTAACTTTTTTATTTTTTAATTTCTCAAAAAAAAAAAAAGTAACTTTTTTGAACTCAACACGCAAAACCACATAATAATAAATATTAATAATAATGTAAATTTTTAGTTATAAAGAACGGTCCGGATTTTGGAAAAGATCCCTGTACACGGTACAAAATGTTTGGAATTAAAAAATTTAAAAAAAAAAATACCCAACATAGGCATAAAACGGAGGTATTTGTAAGCCTTCGTACAGGATGGTGTATGACGTTAGCTTAATAGTATTTGCGTTGCAATTTCATTACTTTCGTTTTAAAGGACTTTTGAAATTTACTGTTAAGAAATTTTCTTAGTTTGTTATTGCAGCCTGAATGAAGCATGTGCAGAATAAAGCAATTGCCTTTGACCACCCAAAAATTGCGTTTTCAATGTTCTGGACGCCTTCTGTAAGATGTCGGTGATTGGTTGACGCACGACGCAACTGACCAATAAGAAACATATATTTACGTTTTATGTTCAGTTGCATAGTGCGTCAACCACTCGCTGACACCCTACAGAAGACATCCGAAACACTGGAGTTGTTATATTTTTGGATGGGTAAGGTTAATTGCATTATATTGTACCTATTATTTTACTTTAGAAGGTATGGATAAAATTAACTGGTGTCCCCCACTTTAGCTCTTACACCAAACTAATACGAATGAACAATCATGTGATCTATTTTTCACAGCTGTTAAATGTGGTTCATAATTATTCATCTATTTTGAAGCTGAAGCCTCACTTCAATTTTACATGCAAAATTTAGTAACTTGTAACCAATAATTTCACCAAAATTTTATACAGCTGATAATTTTCATGTCTATTAATTTGACTTGTACGTATAATAATGACATACCCGTGCAGTTAATATTTCATTCTTGGGTATACACTTCACTTATGTAAAGTGAAAAATTCTGTGGTTTGTATACGGTTTAGGAGTAATTTTAAAATTTCTCCCTACCTAAAATGTTCGTAAATATGTAATGCAAAATTTCTGTATTTCTTTGTCGAAATCACGATAACGTTTTAAAAGGTGTGAAAAAGTCATTGGAAATGAGAATGAAGGGTGATATGCTACGGTCACGTGGTCATCGTCACGTGGAGAGAATGAGTAATGGTAAAATTGTGAAAAGGGCCTATAGTAGTGAGTGTGTACGCGTAAGAAATAGAGGAAGATTGCATAAAAGATGGAAGATTCAATCAGTAGATGTGTGAATAAATGTGACATAAGAGTTAACGAAAAACAGAGAGGAATCGAAGCGGTTTGTAAAATGTGTAAATGGAGACGTTAGTCTCATTTGACGTACCACTAGAGGTATGTATACTCCGAGCATTGTCATGAAAGGTAACACTGGATCCCTAAGATTGGGGTACCTTATTCCTGGTGGTAATCCTTACGTATCCTCGTGTGTGTAATTGATTTAAATGCTTTCAATCCCGAGTTCGAGTGTCGCGCCCACCCATGAAGAATGGAAAATGGATTTTTATATAATGTTTATGTACAGTATGTATGTATATTTAAAGAATAGCTTATAAGGAAAGCTTGATGAAATATATATATACTGTATATATATATATATATATATATATATATATATACAAACCGTGACACGACAATTGGGCGCAGAACAAATGAGCGCCGACAATTGAGCGTCAAGACAATTAAGCGCAAGACAATTGAGCGCAAGACAATTGAGCGCAAGACAATAGAGCGCAAGACAATAGAGCGCAAGACAATAGAGCGCAAAACAATAACTAACCTAACTTAACACAGGGTGTTATGAAATTATGTTTTAGTATACATATTCAGGACGTCAAAGTGAACAAAAATGTTCCTATGAACATAAATCCGCAATCGCCTCATTTCCGAGATACATTGCGTTTTAGCCGAGGACGATCCAATTAAAATGAAAGTCATTAAATTTATTAAAGCTTAATTACAGCAAGTGCTCAAAATGGTTTCCCTGCCACAGAGTACATGCTTCAACACGTTGAAAATTTTGCCGTATACGTTCGAAAACACGTACATGGTTGCGTATCGTTTCTGAACAATGTTGAACACGTTGCCACAATTCAATTACGTTATTAACTTCTCTTGCATAAACAAGATTTTTTAAATAACTCCACAAGAAAAAGTCAATTGCATTTAGGTCCGAAGACCTGGGTGGCCGAGTGACGGGACCATGCCGACCAATTCACCGCTGAAGATTTTGAGCACTTGCTGTAAATAAACTTTGATAAACTTTAATGACTTCCATTTTAATTGGATCGTCTTCGGCAAGAAAACAATATGTATACCAATTTATGAAACATAATTGGTAACACCCTGTATATATATATATATATATATATACACTCGTATGATAAAAATAACCACGAAGGAAAATCAAACACGAAATAATGCTCAAGCGCTTTCGTCTAATGACATCCTCAGGAGCAATGAAATTAATTACAAGATTGAGGCTATATACACTTTAGATCACGAAGAAAAAACAAAACAAAAATAGTATGATTGGTGCAGAAAATATTTAGGAGGAGCATAAAATTCACGTGGAACAGCTACTAGAGTTTTAGCGCCTTGCCCTTCTTATCTAAATCTGTTCTGAATGAATTACAAAAAACAGGATCAAGCGAAAAAAGGCCCTGGCTAAGGTTGAAATTGTTTGTAAGTTGAATAATGGCAGATTCAAGAATGTTTCTATTAAGAATGTTGCTTGAATGAAACAAAACTGAAGAATTATTCCAATCAATATAGTGAGACAACTCTGACAAATGGACAAAAAGGGCATTGAACGACTGTCATTTGTTCGTTTGTCAAAGTTGTTCCATTGTATTGATTGGAATAATTCTCCAAGTTTGTTTCACTCAAGCAACATTTCTTATTCTTATATCAGCAAAAGAGATTGCAGGCATCAGAAATGGTAAAAATTCTAGTCAAATGGCTGAAAACTCGGTACATTTGGAGATCAAAACCAAAAAAATTCCAAGTTCGGTCCTGTCAGTGTTGGATAATGATTTTGCGAAATCAAACTTAGGATTTTACTCCTAGTTTTGTTATATATTTTTTGTGAGGGAGCTTAATTTCAGTTTATTTTAAAATTACATTTAATTTTTACCGAATATATTAATTTACCTTTGCTTAAAACGGGAGTGTTATTGGTGCAAAATATCGTACATCTCAGTTTATTTTCATTTCTTTCCAAAACTGTTTGCTTTCTCTTGAATAAAGTAACGCTGGGCATCATCCCCACCGGATCAGAGAGTTTAATAATTTTGTTTTAATGGGTTTTTCTTTTCCGAGGTTAGGTCATATTCAGTTTTAGGCCTTGTACCACGTATTAGGCCTATGTTTGGGTTAAAAGCAGAGACTATAAACTATACAGCAGACATTAGTAACCAAAATATAATTAGAATGAATTTCCACGAAATTGAATGCAAATTACACTGCCCAACAAAAAAACATTTTTTTGCTGGTGATTTAATTCTAAGACCTGTTTCTGGATAATATTGATGTGCTGATTTAAAAAATCACCTTAGATTTTGTCCATCACATCAGGTTTTCGTGCAATGTGCAATGCAATATGCCTATTTTGGGTGATCCATGAAGGGCACTTATCAAAATTGATGATTTTTGAGACCTGTTAACAGCTGTTTTGCTGTTAAAATTTTATCTGTGGAATACGCAAATCTGCGCATTAAATCTAAAGGTCATGTACAACATATTAAAATCTTGGGTATCTGTGATTTCCCCAGGTGTGAGCGTGACGTCATGATCATGGATTCATTTTTTGCTTATTTAAACACTTTGAATCACTTTATGTGTCAATATTACCATTGTATATTAAAGTTCACTCCCTGCACAATTGTTTACTTTTCCATGCTGATTCTGAGTATGTAAAAACTTATTTTTTGAAAAGAAAAAAAATTGGGCATAACCCTGCCAAAATGCGATATCTCCGTATATTTGATTGCTCGAAAACCTGACGTGATAGGCAAAACCTAAGGTGATTTTTGAAATCAGCACACCAAAGTTACCTAAAAACAGGTGTTAGAATTAAATCAGAAAAATTGGTGTTGGGCAGTGATTATTTTTGGAGAAAGATTATGAATTTCTGAAGTGAAGAATAAAGGAATAATCTTCATTTGCCTTTTCTCTGGTTATTTATTCTTCTTCACAGAGTCATTTATCATTATCCATCATTAGAGGGTCATTTATAATGACTTTCATTGTTCAATGAACAATGCAGGGAAAGATTTTTAGGAATGAACAGGATGTTAACAAAATGAATGCTCCGATATTTTTCTATTTCTTTAAAAGTCACTTTACGAAATATAATTTTTAGAATATGTTTATTATGACGTAATATCTGCTAAGGATTTTTTTTTATTACCGAGTCTAAGAAAAAGTGTCCCTGAAAAATGCGTGAAGTAACCGATTAATTATACAACGAATTTTACATGCCAAGTCATTCTCCTTTGTTTGTATGTTGAAAAAAAGATTCTTTTAGTAATAATAATAATAATAATAATAATATTAATATTAATAAAGGATTTACATTTAATTTCCAATATTCTGAATAGTTTTTTATTTTCAGTATTGAGTTTCTTAATAATAATTCTAGATAAGAATTTGCAGTATGCTAAGAATACTATCTTCATTATTTCTTCTGCTGACGCGTTTCGTTCATATACTTTGAACATCTTCAGAACTTTAGACATAATTTTAAAGTAAAATGGGTTATATATATATATTTTTTTTTATTGTAAATTTGATACAATTTCAAATTAATTTAAGAATATTCGAAAGTTCATTGAATTTTATATTATTTTCCGGTTTTTCATTTTAATGTAAAAGGCTTCGGTAATTTTTAGTTTTTGTTCGTTATGTGATGAGTAGAAGATTTGAAAGTTTTGTGAGATATTTTTTAAATTTAATATTTTATGATCTACTCTGTAATGTTCGTTAATTTTACTTGGACGATATTTATGTTGGTATGCTCTCTCTCTTTAATGTGGTTTGTGGTGTAACCAATGTAAGTCGACGTACAGTCAACTCCAGGACACGTAAATTGGTACACCACACGATGTTGCTTATCAGGGTTTTTGTTACGTGTCGAAATATGACTTGATAACTTTTTGTTTTTATAGTATATGTTAACATTGATAGTTTTTTTCTTTATCCATTGGTTTTATGTGCCTCTTTAATACTATATTGTTTAGACATTTTTCTTCATGTTTTAGTCTTGTTGGGTTTCTAGTTTCGAAGTAAAATTTTATACCTGTATTTTTGAAAAGAGGGAGCGTCGAGCGTTTTGTGTTTTGTGTTTAGTGTATAGCTTGGGTTGTGTTTGTAGATGTCATTTTGGTCTGAATTTTGCTCGTCCCGCCGCGCTCGAAAAAAATCTGGACCTCACTAATTTCTAAACCCTAGTTACGGCCCTGGACAGGAAGACAGCAGAAACCAATTCTCTCCTCCACCGAATCCCACAAATGAGGCGGGATACTGCAGAGGGGTCAACCGAAGGTCGATCCTGAACAGTTGTACGAAGCCATCATAAGTAGTATGGTGCACAATCACAGCGAAAAATGGAAAGCGGTTCCAAATGGCTTTTCATTTTTCATTTTCATTTTTTTAATTTATTAATTTCACGGGTTTAAATGTGAAATTCATCCCATATATACGAGGATAATGATGTTCTGTGTAATATGAAAACTTTCTTCCCCCTTCCTCATAAACTAGTATAGTTTGAACTGTCAAAACAGTAGTTAATGAAGTATATATATATATATTTCAACGGTTTTAAATTATTCAGCGTTATATCTCGTTAGACTTATCCTACAATTGCCTAAGTCAATATTTGATGTTTTAAAATAATGAGAACCCAATTTTTCTGAAATTAGTTTGACGATATATATATATATATATAATGTTCGTGGCAGCGATTCTGTATAGAATCTGGCAAACAGTGCGTCAGGAGTGTCTTTTAACCTTGCAATCAGAGACGTATTTAACCGTGCAACTGGTGCAATGCACCGACAGGCCCCTGAAGATGACGTGGAAAAAATGTTTTTGAACTATCTTTTTACGTGAAGGTCAAAATATGATAATTAAAACCCACTCTAATAGACAGAGTTTATTTCCACAACAGTTTCGATGTCCACTGGCATCCTCTTCGGGTGGATACTGAAAAACATTTGTTTGTATCCACCCGAAGAGGATGCCAGTGGGCATCGAAACTGTTGTGAAAATAAACCCTGTCTATTAGAGTGGGTTTTAATTATCATAAAAGAAAATCGTTTTCTAATTATTTCAAATTATTTCATATTTTCGTAGTTTTCAAAATATAAATTTGCGTCTAAACTTAAGTTTCTTATTGAATTTACCTACACGTAGTCAGACAATAAAGTTTTTGATTGATTTTGTCTTTTACTTGTATGGGCCTTTATCCGTACAAGGGTACATATAAGGGCACAGAGTTGTTTTATGTTTTAAATACGCCTCTGCAGTTGCAATGGCTATTCCCCATGATCAGAACCCGGATGTTCAGGCAAAACGTCATTGCACAGGTCGTTGCATAATCATATTTTGGGACTCTAATGGAATAATACTAGAAAATAATGGAAAAAAAGCAAATTAGGCACTTTGTAACGAAAATGGAATTTATGGCATTTTGCTTGAACATCCGGGTTCTAATGATGTATCAAAGGTTATCATATTTAATCTTTTTGCGAAACTTTACAAAGTTGGTTTTATCAAAATTTTCCTTACAAACTTTTAAAGTCGACCTGAAGTAAGAAATGTTTAATTTGGATTTATACCGAAAACTTGGCCAGTTATTTCTAACATGTTATGGCATCGCTCATTAATTATAATTAATAAGTATTTACTATAAAGACCTGGCCATACTTTTAAGCCTAGACTAAACTAATTTGATATCATTTTAACAACATAACATACACACATTTGAGATAAGCAAATATCCGCATTTTATGCCTGTCATAAAAAGCTTAAAAAATTGCTTGTTTTAAAATTTATTATAGAATAACGTAATAACAATCGTTGTGATACTAACTACTGTTCTTCAGCCATTTTTATATTGGTAGAAACTTTATCGATGTTGAAAGTTTATTTACTTCGTTTATCGATCAAATTTCGTTAAATTTCTTCAACATTTTTAAATGAGAATGATGAAATTTTGCGAAGTTACACCATTTATGCTTTATGACAAACAAAACTGTTAATTTATTAAATGAAATTTAGGACTAAATGTGAAGTTTACAGTTTTATTATACTTCAATTCAGTTTTTTTTTTCAGAACATATTTCAACTGAAACCTGAAAATGAAATCGAGTATCTGGAGATCTCTGAAGAACCTAAAGAAGAAGAAGAAGAAGAAGAAGAAACATCGGCCAATTGTTTCACAAAGTTTGATGATTTTTTGAACAAAAAATTTCACAGTTTGGGATATAACATTGCTTTGAATCCATGTTATTATATTCTTTTTCCGGTGTTTATGTCAGTCATAGGCATAACGGGGTTTCATTGGATTAAATTTGAAAAGGACTCCGAGTATCTTTTTATTCCCAAAAACGGCCAAGGGTGGCGAGAAAGAAATGTCATTGAACGACTCTTTCCACTTAAATCATCCACCGATTTCCACCCTTTTAGAATCACGCGATTAGACGCTTTTTCACGAGTAATCGTATCGGCTAAAGATAATGGAACAATGCTGAGAACGAAAGTTTGGAAAGAATTCACCACTTTGGATGAATCTATAGAAAATATAACCGTAAAGTGGGAAAACGAAACCTTTGGGTACGAGGATGTTTGCACTGAAAGGAATGGCAAATGCTTTGACAAAATAATCTTTAACCTTAATGATTACATCTCAAACATTGAACATAAAAGTATGCGGCTGAGTTATCCCATCAATTTATTTCCTCTTGTTTTGCCTTATTACTTTGGAGGAGTTGTGATTAATGAAGAGGAAGGAGTTTTGATATCAGCCCAAGCGATAGTGCTTGATTATTGGCTAAAAAAGGACAATCATCACCAGAAAGAAAGGTAAAAAATTTGTTTATTGACAACTATTGAATGCATATATTAGTTTATCAGTTATTATTTTTATATATTATTTATCATTACAACCTGCATATCATTTCGTTTAATATTTACTGTAATTAATACAGTGTATACTATTTAACGCGTTACTCAGAGAACGTCTTTTCAATCTCTTTATTTGTAGAGCAATGCAGTTAAGGACACCTTTATGATAATATAATATGTAGAGTTTTAAATGTAGTAGTCTCCCTATTTCTTTATAGGAGGGGGAGTGTTAACTATTGGTTTACGTTTTGTGCCACACTAAGTAAAAGCATTCTCATAGGACTAGGGAACCACTACATGCAGAAAACGAGGACTTTTAAATTCAGTGGAATTTTATCGGAATTATATCACATTCTTAAAGAGTGTGCCAAGGATTACTATGCTATTCTTAGTTCTATTAATAATTTTTTTAGAGACAATTAAATTCTTCCTGTAGACTTTTGACTTTACATTTAGTTCTAATTTGTGCTTCTTACGTTCTTCTTATGTTTATTTCTTCATGTTATTTTGCAGAGCGTATAAATGGGAAGAACAATTTCTAGAGCTTATGAATAACACTGAGTTTGAGAATATAAGAATCGACTACTTTGCCTCCAAATCACTTGATGAAGAAGTCATTAACAACGCTATGTCAGTATTCTCTCGCATTCCAGTTTTTATTCTGATGATGATTGCATTCACCTTAGCGAGTGTAGTCGTTTCAGACTGGGTAAGAAGTAAACTAGTTATCAGTTTACTGGGAATTCTTTCAGTGTGTTTAGCAATTGGATGTGGATTCGGTATCCTTATGTACTGCGGCGTTCCTTTCATTGCTGTCAGCGTGGCAGCTCCGTTCTTGATGCTAGGTACGTGAATGAAGTAGTACATGAATCATGAGCGTAAATATTATAGATCGCTTATAAACTATGCTTTTAGTAGATATCATGCTTACCACAAACATTCACATCAAAACCACCTCATTCAGGTATCGGAATTGACGACGTGTTTGTGGTGCTCTCGACCTGGCACAGGACAAAGATTCAGGATGACGTTCCCAGTCGTTTGGCGGACACTTACAGTGAAGCGGCTGTTTCTATAACTATCACTGCTCTCATCAAATTGCTGTCATTCTGTGCCGGTATTTTCACTCCATTTCCATCTGTCCAGATATTTTGCGTTTACACTGGTAAGAAAAATGCAATCATACTCGTGTAAATTCCTTCTCGTATACAGTTCATTTTAGTGATCTATTCTAAAGTAAAAACTTAAAGTTAGCAACTATATTAATTGCTATGCTTTTAATAAATATTCAGTACTAGATTTAAGCAACTATACTCACCAATGAATGAGTTACGGTTCCTGACCAGATCTGAACAAATATAAAATATTAGAGTTACGTAAGCGGTCGAGCTCAAGATCGACAAATGCGGAAAGAAGTCGGGAGCGAGAAGGGAAAGGGCAGAAATGAAAAGAAAGGAAAAGAAATGCAGGCCCAGGGTGAGCTCTTATGAGCCAGGAATCTATGCCGTATCGGAGGGCAGTTTGGGACTCAAACCTCGAAGTCTGCTACGCCATAAGAAGGCGAAAAGGCACTAACGTAGCTATGAAGGAGAGAGAAACCCACTACTCTTTTGAGGCCACATACTGTACCACAAAATGAGGAAGACCAAGTGCAGAGCAGAAGGCAAAACGCAGATCACTCTCATCCAATTCATCAACGCCTTCAATTTCCATTTTTTCTGGGTTTACCTACAAACGTAACAATCAAATAACAGTCAAATGTAACTACAAATGTAGTCTGTAACAATCATTAGCCAATTCCACAACTTTAAAAAAAACCATTGTGAATTATTATGCAAAACATAATTGCAGAATTAAATTCCGTTAGTACATGAAACTGTACTTTAGCTACATTTGTATTATAAATTTTTATAAAATAAGGGTAACTAAACAATTTGTAAAATTTATAAATAATAGAAATTAGATTTAAAAAATATTAATTTTCATATAATTACAGTAAACGTCTGAACTTTAGTTTAACAGGATCTGTTCTACATATTTACTTTAGGTTACTTCAGGTGAGTTTGAACGACGGTTCAGGATCGACCTGCGTCGACCCCTCTGCAGCATCCCGCCTCATTTGCGGGATTTGGTGAAGGAGGGAATTGCTGTCTGATCTCTTCCTGCTCTCGTAGCCAGCCACGCATGGCTGGTCAGGGACTTTGTATAGGAATCTGTGAAGCTGGTTCTTGAAGTTATTCAGGTTGGTGTGCTGGAGATTCCTCACTTCTTTTGGTAGGACACTGAAAAGCTTTGGGCCTCCTATTCTGAGCGTATTTTCCATCCTCGTTTTCATAGCCCCTTGTCCCACCGCAGCTGAGACCGTACAAAATCTGCCTCTTCTCTCATTCCAGTTTGTTTCTATTTAATTTCTAAGGTTAGAGACAGACCCTCAAGTATTTTCCATATGTATATTATTGTGTACCGCTCACGCCCTCTTTCGAGAGAGTTCCAGGGATTGTAGTCGAGACCAGTAGTCTTCACCTTCCGTTTCTTCTATCTTAGACGTAAAAGTCCTTTGTATAGCTTCAATGTTCGCAATGTCTCGTTTTCTGTATGGGCTTGTGAGTACTGAGCAATACTCAATTACTGGTAGGTCTAGACTCTTCCATAATTTGAACATGATGTTTGCTTTTCTGCTGCGAAAGCTCCTCTAGATGATTCCCATTATTTTCTAGCCGTTGTAATTTTGATGTTATAGTGCTCTCTGAATTCTGCATCCGACGAATTCCATTTGGAAGTGAATTCCAATTTGCTAGAAATGAAATAGAAAACATTAAAATTACTTGAAACTCCAGCAACAAATATTCTAATTTTCGGAGATTTTAATTTCCCATTTATAGCATAGAAGAAAAATGACGAAGTTATATATGTCGAGAAGTTTTATGGCAACATTACAAAAGATGATAGAACCCAAGCAACAATGCTATTAGATATTATGGAACATTACGCCCTTACCCAGGAAATCTGTGAAGCCACGAGAAAAGAGAACGTTTTGGATTTAATCTTGACAAATAAGAACGAGATAATAATAAATAAAAAAGTAACGTACACAAAGTTCTCCGACCATAACCTCATCGATATACAATTGAAGTTAGCACCCAGAGGTCCGAAAACGCATCCTAGAGAGGCAGATGGAATATTTGAAGGCTTAAACATAAATTCAAAGAAAGTAAATTGGGAAAACGTAAATAAAGATTTAAAGGAGGTAAATTGGGAATTACTACTTCACGAGAAGACTCCACAAGAAATACTATGTATAATAGAGACTGAAACCAAACCTATAATACTGAAATAATTCCAGAGAGGCAGGAAAGAAAACGTAGCAAGCTCGAGAGGAAAATCAGGACACTATTCAGGCAACGAAGACAACCTGTAAAACATCTCCACAGGTGCAAAACTGATGCAGAGAGACTCAAACTAGAGAGGAAACTTGGCGAAATAGAAATGGACCTAAAGCAAACATTCATACATAAGCCAAACGAGGAGGAAAACAAGGTAGCAGAAAACATAAAATATAACCCAAAATACTTCTACACGTTTGCGAAAAGGAAAATGCAATGTAAGGAGAGTATTGGTCCGTTGATAGACGGGGAGGCTGAATACACAAATGACCCGAAAGAAATAAGCGAACTGCTTAGGGAACAATTTAACTCTGTGTTTACACCCCTAAGTCCGAGATGGAAGTGGAAAACCCAGACGAATTTTTCGACATAGATGCAAATCAACCAAGAACAAATTCCGGCACAAACCTATTAATGGACTTCGAGTTCACGGAAGGAGATGTAATTACGGCCTTATCACAGATGCGAGACAATTCAGCGCCAGGGCAGACACATGGAGTGCCACGTTTCTGAAGAAATACAAAGAGAGTATTGCCAAACCGCTATAATTACTATGGAGGAAATCACTCGACACAGGACTAATTCTACTCCCCTTAAAGAACGCGAACATTGCCTCCCCTATTTAAAGGTGGTAACAGAGCAATGCCCAGGAATTATCGGCCAGTGGCTCTCATCTCACACCTTATAAAGTGTTTTGAACGTATAATTAGAAGCAAAACTACCTACTACCTACAAGAAAAAGACTTATACAACCCACATCAACATGGCTTCAGTGCTGGAAGATCATGTCTACCAGAGCTACTAGACCACCAGGAGAAAATATTTGAAACATTGTGTCAAGGACAAAACATAGATGTAATATATACGGACTTTGCTAAAGCCTTCGATAAATGTGACCATGGAATCATAGCACACAAACTTAAGAATACAGGAATTACTAGAAAGCTAGGGAGATGGATATTTAATTTTTTGATGCAAAAAACACAAAGAGTGGTGGTAAACGGAGTTAAATCGGAAGTCTCGGAAGTCGTGAGCTCTGTCCCACAAGGGACAGTATTAGTTTCCTTGCTGTTCTAATAATGATTGCAGATATTGATGCAGATATTAAGGACAGTATTGTGAAATGAGTGAATGAGTGAATGATGCAATGATGCAAACTCACAAGGAAAACGAAAAACAATTATTCCAAGACCTTTCGTGTATTCAGAAATATACCTCGTCGGGGAATGAAGGGAGAAGGCGAGATGACCAAAATATATACAGTACCTATGTAAATTAAAACAAAAAATAAAAAGAGACTAGCACAAGGTTAACAAGCAGTGATTAAAGGCAAAAGATATTTTAAGATAATGTCAATTCCCTCTCACCTGTATTAGCGAATTTGTATAAGGAATTTTTTGAAAGTAGAATTTTGCCTACTATTGTTAATTTTAACCTTGTCTTCTACCGGTATATAGATAATGTTTTATGCCTTTGGCCTAACAATTTGGATGTTGACGAATTTCTCGGTAGGTTCAACAATTTAGTCCCATCTGTTAAGTTCACTGTTGAAAAAGAAAATGATGGATACCTATCTTTTCTTGATCTAAAAATTCGGCGAGGCATGAATCAATTCACACTTGAAGTTTTCCGCAAGCCTACTAATAATAATTCTTATGTGCATTTTTATTCTGACCATCACCCCTCCATAAAATCATCTATTTTCTTCTCTATGTTTCTGAGAGCATTGAGAGTTGTCAGTTCTGAATTTTTACATTTTGAGTTCTGAATTTTTACATTTTGAGTTCTGAATTTTTACATTTTGAGTTCTGAATTTTTACATTTTGAGTTCTGAATTTTTACATTTTGAGTTCTGAATTTTTACATTTTGAGTTCTGAATTTTTACATTTTGAGTTCTGAATTTTTACATTTTGAGTTCTGAATTTTTACATTTTGAGTTCTGAATTTTACATTTTGAGTTCTGAATTTTTACATTTTGAGTTCTGAATTTTTACATTTTGAGTTCTGAATTTTTACATTTTGAGTTCTGAATTTTTACATTTTGAGTTCTGAATTTTTACATTTTGAGTTCTGAATTTTTACATTTTGAGTTCTGAATTTTTACATTTTGAGTTATGCAATATCATGAATGTCGATACTAAATTATGTTATCCTATTTCATTTCTAGATAACTATCTTAGGAAAGCTAAGAATAGGTATTATAATAGTATAATTGTAAATGAATTTTATCATAAAAATATCCTCAGCCTACCTTACCATGTAAATTTTAAATATCTTCCGACCTTACTTAAAACAACTGGTATCAACGTAGTCTTTAAGTATAATAATACGGTTAAATTTCTCCTCAAAGAATAACCCGGATAGTGCGGTTGGCTGTGTGTATTCTATTGGATATACGCAATGTAACTCATTTTATATAGGTCAAACGGGAGAAACTTTAGATATCAGGGTAAAACAGCATAAATATGCGTGTAGAACAGTAAATAATTCTTATGCATAACCATATGTTTAACCATATGTGATCTAGTATTAAGTGGGAGAGTTCGAAAGTTCTCGTTACAAAAACAAATACAATTGAGAGGAATATTCTAGAATGTTCATTTATTAATTTTAAAAATAATTTCGATAACAGTTCGGGAATGTATAAAATTGACAATATCGTGTTAAAATGTCTTTTGCCTTTAATCAGTGCTCGTTAACAGTGTGCTAATCTCTTATTTTTTGTTTTTGTTTTAATGTACATAGGTATATATTTTCGTCATCTTGCCTTCTCCCTTCATTCCCTGACGAGGTGTATTGCTGAATATACGAAAGGCTTTTGAATCATTTTTCCTTTTGGTTTACATATATATATATATATATATATATATATATATATATATATATATATATGTGTGTGTGTGTGTGTGTGTGTGTGTGTGTGTGCACACCTCTTCGTTTGTCTTTCGGGTGAATGTTTGCTTTTGGTTTATTTCTATTTCGCATTGTTTTTCTTCTAGCTTGAGTCTTCTTGCTTCAGTTCTGCATTGTGGAGATTGTTTACGATTTGTTTCGTTGTCTAAATAATGTCCTGACTTTTCTCCCGAGCTTGCTACTTTTCCTTTTTTGTCTCTTCGGAATATTGTTACCGTGACCAGGATTCCACAACCGAATATATAATATATATATATGTCCCCTTTACAGCGCGAGGCCGTCCCAGCCAGGAACAGTAAAACATTAGATTACAAAACTATATATTAATATAAACAAAGTAAATCAGGCTGCATACACAAGTCATCATTACCCTAACCTAAACTTAAACTAAATTTAACAACCTAAACCCAAACTTAACTTAAACCTAAACTTAAACCTACAATATTAAATACTTAAATCACTGGCACTTATAAAATAATGGGGTTTATTCAGGTCGCTTACAAGCAGTTATGAGATCTGGCTCCCAACTCCGTCTCCTAAAAAATTCGGAAGAAAATAACTAATAAAACCACCACTTACATAAATATCATTTCTCCAATAATTAAAATCTTAAGTAGATATATACATTATATATACATAGAAACCAATTTATAACATACAGCCTACCTCTTTTGCAGAGGACAATTCTTAGGTTACTGTTGTTACAGTATGCTGTCTCTCCAACCAAATCTAATATGAAAACATTTATATATCACTCAAAGATATCTAAAAATAGCTCAATATACACAATATTTTAGGATTTACAATCATGTACAGCATTACTGACTCACCTAATACAAAAAATTCCTTTACAGGGGAAACCTTCGATGATATGTTTCTTATTTTAAATTTTACACGGTTTAATCACCACAATTTCCAATTCAAGACCAGTTGTCCACTTTCAAGCAACCAAAATTCAAAAGTCCAAGCACGCACGAAATTCAGCCACGTATCACATACCATACAACCAACCATCCAACGGATCATCCAAAAATCACAACATGCACCCTGTTACAATATGTTTCAGCAATAGAGGTTCATTTTCATTTTCTATAATAGGTAATATTTCATCTGGAGTCTTCTCCTGAAGTAGGAACTCCCAATTTATTTTCTTCAAATCTTCATTTACACTTTCCCAAACTATAATACTTTCTTTAAACTTATATTTGAACCTTCAAATATTCCTTCTGACTCTCTAGGATGCGTTTTTAGACTCTTAGTTGCTAATTTTAATTGCGTATCGATTCGGTTATGGTCAGACAAATTTGTGTGCATTACCTTTCTATCTATTATCGTGTCATTGTTATTTGTCAAAATTAAATCCAAAACGTTCTCGTTTCTAGCCACTTTACAGATTTCCTGGGTAAGTAAGTGTATAGTGTTCCATAATATCTAATAGCATTATTGCACACACACACACACACACACACACGTGTATATATATATATATATATATATATATATTTGTTACTTTGTGTGGGTTCGAAAGACGGTTCAGGATCGACCTGCGGTCGACCCCTCTGCAACATCCTGCCTCATTTTTGGGATGTGGTGAAGGAGGGAATTGCTGTCTGATCTCCTCTTGCCCTCGTAGCCAGCCACCACGCATGGTTGGTCAGGGACTTTGCGCAGGAATCTGTCCAGCTGGTTCTTGAAGTTATTCAGGTCAGTGTGCTAGTGTGCTGGAGATTCCTTACTTCTCTCGGTAGGGCATTGAAAAGCTTTGGGCCTCGTATTCTGAGGGTATTTTCCCATCTTCATTTTCATGGCCCCCTGTCCCACAGCAGCTGGGACTGTACAAAATCTGCCTCTTCTCTCATTTCAGTTTGTTTCTATTTCATTTCTAAGGTTAGGGACAAAGCCCTCAAGTATTTTCCATATGTATATTATTGTGTATCGCTCTCCAGGGCCACCGAGAGCTGCCACGGGCACCGGGGAAGGATTGGTATATGGGCCCCCTGTTTACTCAATATTTTATTATGAATGGTTTTTGTGTGCATAACAAGCAAACTGATTATATGTCCAAGTCACTATTCAAAACATACAGTATGAATAAACAACTCAGAAGAAAATTACCATTTTATTTTTCGAATCAATTATATTAATTCTATCACCATACAATTTACAAATGCAGTACCAGTCCATGTAGGCAAGACAATTGTTTACTGCAAGATTTTCATAATTAGAAGTGTACTTTCTTTGCCTTCTCTCTAGCAAAGTGCTAAATGATTCTGATGAAATTTAAAATATGGGCTAACTGGCTTTCAATTACAATGGTTCCCAGATCTGTCAGTCGGTCTTGGGCATTGGTGGACCGCAGATAATATTTTATCTGTTTCAGTTTGACTATGATAATCTCTATAAAATGTATGTTCATTAATTATATTTCGTCTCTGTTATTTAATCAATTGCTTTATTAATATTTTTAGATTTTATCTCCCCCTCTTTCCGGGCCCCTTAGAGGTCCGGGCCCCGGGGATTTATCCCTGCTTCCCCACCCTCTCGGTGGGCCTGCCGCTCTCGTCTTCTTTCGAGAGAGTAGAGCAGAGCTTTCCAAACTGGTGTGTCGCGACACATTAGTGTTTTTTGTATTTTGAAAATTTTGATTTTTCTATCAACAAAATCGGCTACAAGATAAACCACCTACTGAAAAATTATCTGATATTTGATATTTGGTAACAAAAATTAATTAATGTGTCGAGAAAATTGTTATGCTTAAATAGTTTGTCGCCAACGTTAAAAGTTTGGAAAGCTCTGGAGTAGAGTTTCAGGGATTGTTGTCAAAACCAGTAGTCTTCACCTTCCGTTTCTTCTATCTTAGACGTAAAAGTCCTTTGTATAGCTTCAATGTTCGCAATGTCTCGTTTTCTGTATGGGCTTGTGAGTACTGAGCAACACTCAATTACACTGGGGAACAAATTTTAACTTTTTTTTTGTTTCTTGGACGTGAACAGGTCGGTCTTATAGGATGTTTTCCGCTGATTCCGATATAGCCGTAGAATTTCTCTATCACCCAAGGTTACTGAGAAATTTGTATTTTAATATTTATTCAAAAAGTGTATAGAAGTTAGTAAAAATACTTCATAAAAATTATATTAGTGGCAGATTGGCATTTAAAATATTCTTCTTAAAACTTCTTTGTCACTGATTTTCTCTCGTAGTTTTCATTAGGAGCTTCTCGCATCAATGTCCAGCAGTAATCAGCTAACATTGCCGGATCCCACCTCCCTTGGTAGCGTTTCTCCATAGTAGCTATATCTTGGTGGAACCTTTCTCCATGCTCATCGCTTACGTCGCAGAGGTTTTCAGGGAAGAAATCTAAATGGGAGTGCAAGAAATGGATTTTTAGTGACATATTACATCCCAATAACCTATATGCTTCAATCATGTCCTGCACTATTTTTTCATAGTTAGAGGCTTTGATGTTCCCTAGAAAATTTGTGACAACATTCTTCATGGCCTCCCATGCCACTTTTTCTTTTCCTCTCAAGGCATCATCAAACTTTTGATCTTTCATGAGCTCTCTGATTTGGGGACCAACAAAGATCCCTTCTTTTATCTTTGCATCGCTAAGTCGTGAAAACTTTTTCTTCAAATATTGAATGCCTCATCTTCCTTGTTCATTGCTTTGACAAAATTTTTCATGATGCCAAGTTTGATGTGAAGTGGCGGTAAGTATATTTTCTTGGGGTCAACTAAGGGTTCATGAGACACATTCTTCAGTCCTGGGATACATTTTTGACGAAGTGGCCAATCCTTTACAAATAATGCGAATCTTTGGCTCTGCTGTCCCATTCACAAAGGAAGCAGCAGAACTTCGTATAACGAGCTGCATTCCCAGAAGAAGCGCGACGACTTTTAAATCCCCACATATATACCAACGAAACTGGTCATAATTAATCTGCTGAAGGATGAGTTTCATATTTTCGTAAGATTCCTTCATGTGGACAGCGTGCCCTACAGGAATGGAAGGTATTTATTTCCATTGTGAAGTAGTACAACCTTGAGGCTTAGCTTCGAAGAGTCAATAAATAAACGCCAATCTTCAGATTTGTGCTCATGACCGAGAGCTAACAGCAGTCCATTTACATTATTACAGTAGCAATAAACCACTTGACGAGGAGAAATACTGCATCAGATCTTTTGGCGAGTGCGGAACGCCGATATGCTTGTATCTTTTGCCAGCAAATTCCATTCACGTAACCTGGAGCCCAATAATTCCGCTTTCTTTTTCGGAAGGTCCAAATCTCTCACGAGATCATTCAGCATAACCTGCGTTATCATACGTGGTTTATTTGATTCAGGTTGCTGAAAGTCTGTATCTTTAGTGTCATCAATTTCCATTGGTTCAACTTCAGACTCTTCATCCAGTGTCCATGACTTTGGGGGAGTTGGAATGGGTTATCATCGTCATGTAGTACTGGTCTCATGGCAGATGCAAGATTTGGGTATTGAATTTATGTTTATTTTTGGCAGAGAATCCTGAAACGTTAGTCATACAAAAATAGCAATCCGTTAGGTGATCCTTGGGCTTTCTCCAAATCATTGGTATGGCAAATGGCATAGATTTGCGGGTACCTTTAATCCAACCCCTAAGAGTGACGGCACAGGAAATGCATGAGATATGAGGTGCCCAGGATTTGTCTTGGTCGCCTACCTTACATCCAAAATAAAGTTCGTAAGCCTTCTTCACGAGTGGGGTCATCGTCTTCCTCTGTGCCATTATGGTCAGTTCTCCACATACGTAGCAAAATGTATCTCTGGGATTAATACAGTTTCGATTCATGCTGGCGGAAAATTATTGAAATCACGGAAAACTTTTTGGAATGAAAAACCAATTTTTTCTACTATGAAAAATTTTAAAATTTGAGCAAAACTTGAAAAAAAAATTTCTTTTTATTAAAAATCTGTTTGTTTAAATAGCTATATTTTTTTAATGCAAAAAATACTATTAAATATAGTTAACCTGGAAAAAAAGAAAGTAAAATTAAATTAGTACACTTAATTTTAACTAATATTTGGGAAAACTCTGAGTAAATGGAAATATTATTTTCTCGAAAACTGTGGGTGATAGAAAAATTCTGAAACCATATTTGGAATCAGCATCAAATGTTCTATAAGAAACACCAAATAGTTTTCAAGAAACAAAAATGTTGTTCCCTAGTGAATTATTGGTAGAATTAGGCTCTTCCATAATTTGAGCATGATATTTGCTTTTCTGCTGCGGAAGCTCCCCCAGATGATTCCCATTATTTTTCTAGCAGTTGTAATTTTGATGTTGTAGTGCTCTCTGAATTCTGTATCCGACAATATTATTACTCCCAGATCCCTGACTTGTAGATTTGGTGTTATCTGTTTGTCTTGCAAAGTTTTGTATCTTTTATTCTGAAGTTCCTTGTTATTACCATATCTTAGAAGTTGGAATTTTTCTTCGTCGAACTTCATATTGTTGTCTTCTATCCATTGGAATAATGTTTCAATGTCGTTTAGTAATTTTCTTATGTCGCCTTCATTCAATATTTCCTTACATATCTTTGTGTCATCTGCGAAACATGATACAATACTGTCCTTAATATCTGCAATCATTATTATGAACAGCAAGGAAGCTAATACTGTCCCTTGTGGGACAGAGCTCACGACTTCCGAGACTTCCGATTTAACTTCGTTTACCCCCACTCTTTGCGTTCTTTGCATCAAGAAATTAAATATCACTCTTCCTAGCTTTCCAGTAATTCCTGTATTCTTAAGTTTGTGTGCTATGATTCCACGGTCACATTTATCGAAGGCTTTAGCAAAGTCCGTATATATTACATCTATGTTTTGTCCTCGACACAATGTTTCAAATATTTTCTCCTGATGGTCTAGTAGCTGTGATAGGCATGATCTTCCAGCCCTGAAGCCATGTTGATTTGAGTTGTATAAGTCTTTTTCTTGTAGGTAGTAGATAGTTTTGCCTCTAATTATACGTTCAAAGCATATATATATATATTATATATATATATATATATATATATATATATATATATATATATATATATAATATATATATATATATATATATATATATATATATATACACAAAGGTGGGCACCGGGCCTCAAAAAGGACCGACGGTCCCGGTCCCGGTCTTTGCCTCAAACTGGACCGACGGTCCCGGTCCCGGTCCTCTCTGAAGATAGGATCTAGGAACGACTCGGTCCTCGGTCCTCGGTCCTCAGTTCTTCCGCTAGGAGCTCCAGTTGCTTGACTTGAAGTTGAAGCACTAACATCAGTAGATTCTTCGTCTCCTCCAGGTATTGAAACAAGTTTCAGTTCAGTCTCAGTCTCTTTCTGAGTCTTCTGAAGGAAACGATCCATCTTCTTTAGAACTTCAAATAATCAGTAAACACACTAAAATCACTAAAAAAGACCGTCCGGAATTGCTTAGAAATGGACCGTCGCTCCTCATTTCGGTCCTCATTGAGAAAAGGACCGACTTTCCCGCTCACGGTCCTTAAAAAGGACCGAGTTATAATATATATATATATATATATATATATATATCGTAAAGAACGACGCTTTGTATAGGAGAATATTCCGCGCAAGATGAGAGCGAAAGAACGAAACAAATTAAAAAATGAGGTAACCACCCGGGAATCGAACCCGGGATCTTCCGATTGCCGGTCAGATATGATACCCATTACACCACGGGCCTCACTCAATCAAATGTCGTAATTCCTCTACATGCGCGCAGAAACCAATGCCCCAAAGGGGCACCTCCCGCATGCCGTAACATTATATACATTATAACTGCAAACACGCAGTATAATTAACGTAAAGAACGACGCTTTGTATAGGAGAATATTCCGCGCAAGATGAGAGCAAAAGAACGAAACAAATGAAAAAATGAGGTAACCACCCGGGAATCGAACCCGGGATTCCGATTGCCGGTCAGATATGATAACCATTACACCACGGGCCTCACTCAATCAAATGTCGTAATTCCTCTACATGCGCGCAGAAACCAATGCCCCAAAGGGGCACCTCCCGCATGCCGTAACATTATATACATTATAACTGCAAACACGCAGTATAATTAACGTAAAGAACGACGCTTTGTATAGGAGAATTATCCGCGCAAGATGAGAGCGAAAGAACGAAACAAATGAAAATTGAGGTAACCACCCGGGAATCGAACCCGGGATCTTCCGATTGCCGGTCAGATATGATAACCATTACACCACGGGCCTCACTCAATCAAATGTCGTAATTCCTCTACATGCGCGCAGAAACCAATGCCCCAAAGGGGCACCTCCCGCATGCCGTAACATTATATACATTATAACTGCAAACACGCAGTATAATTAACGTAAAGAACGACGCTTTGTATAGGAGAATTATCCGCGCAAGATGAGAGCGAAAGAACGAAACAAATGAAAAAAATGAGGTAACCACCCGGGAATCGAACCCGGGATCTTCCGATTGCCGGTCAGATATGATAACCATTACACCACGGGCCTCACTCAATCAAATGTCGTAATTCCTCTACATGCGCGCAGAAACCAATGCCCCAAAGGGGCACCTCCCGCATGCCGTAACATTATATACATTATAACTGCCAACACGCAGTATAATTAACGTAAAGAACGACGCTTTGTATAGGAGAATAATCCGCGGAAGATGAGAGCGAAAGAACGAAACAAATGAAAAAATGAGGTAACCACCCGGGAATCGAACCCGGGATCTTCCGATTGCCGGTCAGATATGATAACCATTACACCACGGGCCTCACTCAATCAAATGTCGTAATTCCTCTACATGCGCGCAGAAACCAATGCCCCAAAGGGGCACCTCCCGCATGCCGTAACATTATATACATTATAACTGCAAACACGCAGTATAATTAACGTAAAGAACGACGCTTTGTATAGGAGAATATTCCGCGCAAGATGAGAGCGAAAGAACGAAACAAATGAAAAAATGAGGTAACCACCCGGGAATCGAACCCGGGATCTTCCGATTGCCGGTCAGATATGATAACCATTACACCACGGGCCTCACTCAATCAAATGTCGTAATTCCTCTACATGCGCGCAGAAACCAATGCCCCAAAGGGGCACCTCCCGCATGCCGTAACATTATATACATTATAACTGCAAACACGCAGTATAATTAACGTAAAGAACGACGCTTTGTATAGGAGAATATTCCGCGCAAGATTCATCTTGCGCGGAATATTCTCCTATACAAAGCGTCGTTCTTTACGTTAATTATACTGCGTGTTTGCAGTTATAATGTATATATATATAGGCAGAAAATTATGATAGCCTTCTTTAAAGGTTCTTGAGAAAAGCTAAGAACGATAATACGATATTGATTGCGGTTAACGTAATAATAGTTTTATCGTATTTAAATGTTTGCAGTAAAAAGGGTTAATTAAAGCTTAAGAGGCGCATGTTAAAATCCACGAAATTACTCTGAATTTTCCTTTCCTTCTCCATGTAAATTAATTTACATAAGTTAAAAATATGTTTAATTGCGAATAATATATATATATATATATATATATATGCACTAAAATCACAAAATAACACGTGACCTTATTAATCAGCAAACAACCACAGGGAAAAGGAAAACAAAGTCCGAGCGCTTTCGTGATATATTCACATTATCCTTGATAATGTGAAAATATCACGAAAGCGCTCGGACTTTGTTTTTCCTTTTCCCTGTGGTTGTTTGCTGATATATATATATATATATATATATATATATATATATATATATATATATATATATGTAATCACTCTAGTGTATAAATAATATTAAAGTTCTCAAGATAAAAAAATAAAAGTTTAAAATGACCTAAGCCTTTCGAAGGAGAACCTCCTCCATCTTCTGGGTTAGTCTTAAAACTAATTAAAATGTAAAAGTAAGAGGCGAATGGACGGCTGGAGGCGCATGCGCGAGCTACGTCATTGTTTCTTGAAATGTTTTAAGAAATATATTAAAAGGAAGGTCATTCATTGAGTGAAACATTTTTTTTTTTTTTTTTTTTAATATTGTTTATGTTAAAAGATCTTTTGTTTTCAGTATTTCTTATCAGAAAGGATTCTTCTTGTTATTTTTCTTTTCTTTAAAAAATGGTTAAAAGAACAGATAAGTACTTTAAATTTATTTTATTGGTTTTATTCTTAGACTATGTTAGTGTTCGTATTTCTTCTAAAATTTTGATTTCTTTTATTTTGGAGATTTTAATATTATATATCTATATATATATATATATTTTTTTTTTTGGTGGTTGTTTAACCTCCTTCGCAATAGCTAAGGTCATATGACGGAGGGGACCCGCAGAGGAAATAAAAACGGGTTCCAAGGTATAGGAATATGTGAAACGCTTTGGAATTGTTTATTATTTTTCAGTGTGGATGTGTAGGAATATACGTATATATATATTTTTTTATTGATTTTTTTTTTAAGCCACTTATTTTTAAAAGTGCTGCACGACGAATTTGTATCTAAGGCTCTTGCTTGAAAATCTTTTCAGCCGTGTCCGTATTTTTCATGTACGTGTGGATCATCACCTTATTCGGAGGAATGCTCGCTCTGTCGGGGTATCAGGAGGAAGCGCAGCTCCACAGCATAACGTACAGATATGTGAAATCTAAATCAGAAGCAGGTTTGAACTTCACACACTTAAGGAATATCTTGTAACTGAGTTAGCATAATTTGTGAAGGTCAATTGAGGAGAATATAATTAGAACATTCGAGGCATTTGTACATGTGCACTCCTGGTCAACATTGAGGAAAGGCTTTTTTTTTTTTTTTCCCCCTTCTCAATTTGTCACCCTTAACAACCAAAAACAACCGCAGTTTACAATATTTTGCTTAATAATGTTATATTTCAGAAATCTTTGCAAACTAGTTAGGAAATAAAATATTATTGTTTAATCTACTGTAGGCCTATCTCTGTTGAACTAAAGGACCTAATAGTAGATGCAACATTTTTGTAATTCATTAAAATATCTAATCAAACTAGGTAAAACACTTATTAATACTCACTTTATCAGATTAGTTAAGGAACATTGTCATACCTACTCGGGAGGCCCTGGGTTCGAATCCTATTGGAGGCATTTTTGTATCATATAAAAACCAGGCGTGTTCATGCGTGTTATTCCATATATATGGTTTGACGGGGTTGTCAAACTCCTTCGCAATATCTAAGGTCGTATGATGGAGGGGACCTACAGCTTTAAGTATGAATAATTACCTATTTGAAGAATGCACCCTCAGAATATATATATATATATATATATATACTGTACAGGGTGGGCCGTAAGTTTCCATACATAGGAAAAATAAACATTTTTTTATGGACAACCATTTTTATTTATATAATATGCTCTACATGGTTGCCATTGTTTTGAAAACACATTTCAATACGTGTTCCCCACTGTTGATGAACACGCATTAGCACAGTTGACGTTATGCTTGTAATGGCGTTGGTGATACGTTCCTTTAGATGATTTATGTCTCGTATCTTTTCCTGATACACCATGGCCTTCAAGTGCCCCCAAAGATAGAAATCAAGGGGGGTGAGATCTGGGGATCTGGGAGGCCACTCCACAGGACCACGCCGACCAATCCAAGCATCCGGAAACTGCTGCTGATCGAAATACCGACGCACGTGAAGACCATAATGAGGTGGAGCTCCATCTTGCTGGAAGTAAACTGGGAAGTTACCTTCCTCGTTTAGCAGGGATGGGAAAATCTCTTCTTGCAACATGTTAAGATACCTTTCGGCATTAAGATTTCCACTGACAAAAATTGGTCCAATAATTCTGTCACCCCATATCCCGGCCCACACCATCACTTTACCGGCACCTTGCATCTTCGTCGGACTCAGCCAGTTAGGGTTAGCATTACTCCAATAACGTATGTTTTGCCGATTAACCTCTCCATTGACGTAAAAATTTGCTTCATCAGTAAACAAGATCTTACGTCAAACGCATATTCTTAGGGTATCTGAAACATAAAAACAAACGTTTAATTTTTCCTATGTATGGAAACTTACGGCCCACCCTGTATATATATATATGCACTAAAATCACAAAATAACACGTGACCTTATTAATAAGCAAAAACCACAAGGAAAAGGAAACACAAAGTCCGAGCGCTTTCGTGATATATTCACGAATATATCACGAATATATCACGAAAGCGCTCGGACTTTGTGTTTCCTTTTCCTTGTGGTTGTTTGCTTATATATATATATATATATATATATATATATATATATATATATATATATATATATTACGTAGGTGCTACGTAGTCTGGACGCAGAGGACGGTCCCCATCCACCTACTTTCCAAACCCAAGATCGCTTAACTCCTCTGATCGATGATAAGCATGTTATGACATTGTCCATGACGTCGCCATATATATGATATGATATGATATGATATGATATATATATATATATATATATACAGGGTGTTTGAAAACTTTCTGTACAAATTGTAATGGGGGATAGGCAACACCAAGACAAACCCTTTTCGTCTATAAGTGTATGTCCGCTGACGTCACCATTCGGCGCGAGAGGGCGCCGCTGCAATTGGCTAAAAGGTGAAGTGGGCTAGACTCGCGCTTGCCGCGGGCATTCTTAAATCGGACGTAGTACGCGTAACATGTTTATTTAAAGAAGGCATGTTTATTTAAAGAAGGTGCTGAAAGTTGTGACCGGTAGCATCAATGCATGCCCGACAGCGTCGAAGCATTGACCGACGTACACGTCGAAAGATTCCCGGCATTTCGGGAACAATTCCAGCGGCGACAGCGATTCTTG
Organism: Bathynomus jamesi; assembly: GCA_023014485.1. NCBI lineage: Eukaryota > Metazoa > Arthropoda > Malacostraca > Isopoda > Cirolanidae > Bathynomus > Bathynomus jamesi. The sequence goes on from JAJOZX010000949.1 coordinate 554,126, forward strand.
CTACGAGGTCTTCTTCTGAGTAAATGGGAGTCTCGTACACGAGGTTCTTCATGTGTCCCCACAGGAAGAAATCGAGGCATGTTAAATCGGGCGATCTCGGTGGCCAGGCTACTGGCCCACCCCGGCCTATCCATCGGTCCCCAAAAGTGGCGTTCAGATAATCCCGCACATCGTTGCTTGAGTGTGCTGGGGCCCCGTCGTGTTGAAACCACATTCGTCTACGAATAGCCACGGGAACATCTTCCAGCAGTTCCGGCAACGTTTCTTCAAGAAATATCCGATAAACCCGCCCGTCGAGTCGGGCAGGCAGCAGGTACGGCCCAATCAACTTGCCATGGACGATACCCGCCCAAACATTGACGGCGAACCGTTCTTGATGAGCATGCACCCGTGTAGCATGTGGATTTGCGTGCGCCCACACGTGAGAATTGTGTATGTTAAACACACCCTCACGTGTGAAACAGGCCTCATCTGAGAACAGCACATAAGCCGGAAAATTAGGCTGCACCGCTGTCTGCTGCAGAAACCAGCGTGCGAATTCCACACGAAGAGGGTAATCCCGAGGTTGTAATGCCTGGACTCTCTGACGATGAAACGGATGTAAATGCTGCTCGTGCAACACTCTCCAGACCAGGTCGTGGTTCACACCGAGGATACGTGCAACACCTCGCGTGCTTGCGCTTGGATTGTCCTCAAATCGCCGTAGGATTTCTTCTTCCATGTCAGGAGTGCGCACGTTTCTCTCCCGACCAGTGTCATGCATGTTTGTATGGAATGTTCCAGTTTCTCGCAGTCGCCCATGCAAATGCGCAAACGTTTGGTGGTTTGGCACACGTCTGTTTGGGAAGCGCTGTCGGTACAACCTCACAGCAGCTCTTTCGTTTCCATTGACAGCCCCATACAGCAACACCATATGCATGTCAGCCATCTCAGCAGTCGTGAAGCGCTCCATGTTACGCGTACTACGTCCGATTTAAGAATGCCCCCGGCAAGCGCGAGTCTAGCCCACTTCACCTTTTAGCCAATTGCAGCGGCGCCCTCTCGCGCCGAATGGTGACGTCAGCGGACATACACTTATAGACGAAAAGGGTTTGTCTTGGTGTTGCCTATCCCCCATTACAATTTGTACAGAAAGTTTTCAAACACCCTGTGTATATATATATATATATATATGAGGCGCATACGAACTGAGTCTAAGTTACAACTCGGTTGGTTGGTTGTAAAAGTTTATTAAAAAGAGAGAAGGTTGCAAAATGTAATTTAAAAATATCTTTAATTAATTAAGGAATTGAGTTTAAGAATTAAGAATAACTTTAAAATGAAAGGAAATGAGGGTGCTGGTCTAATGTGCGGTCTACCGGCGTTTTGAACGGTCTAATGTGCGGTCTACCGGCGTTCGAACAGTCTAAGGTGCGGTCTACCTCAAAAATGAAAACTATCATATCGTAAAATTTATTTATTTAAAAACAATCACATCATAACATTTGTTTATTTATTAGATATTATTTATTAGATATTTATTAAAATTTATTTATTTAAAAACAATCATATCATATTTGTTTATTTATTAGATTTATTAAAAGATTTAAAAAATTTTATTGAAAGGTAAACCAAAAAATTAAAAAAAGGAGCAAACAATATATTTTGGATCACCTGAAGATCAGGGTCCCCAGCCTTCTTTAGTTAGCTTTATAAGGCTAACTAACGAAAATATCACGACCTAACCTAACCAATCGTCAAGGGCGTACAGTTGACCTAACGATTGGTTAGGATAGGTAGTGATATTTTCATTAGTTAGCCTTATAAGGCTAACTAAAGAAGGCTGGGGACCCTGATCTTCGGGTGATCCTATATTTTTCTTTGTTTTCATAACATTTAGTAATTATTTTATTGGCTTCCGGGTCTGTGAACTAATTATCTTAGGTAGACCGCACAAAAATTAGATTTAGATTCACTTTGCTAGGTAGACCGCACATTAGACCAGCACCGGAAATGAGTTACCCTACCCTAATTTAACCTAATCAGCCCCAGCGATAACCTAACCTAACCTAATCGAACTCGGGCCTAAAATAGAAAATCTTTGGATGAGGATGAGAATGTACGAAGTGGTAATGGATCAATTTGAAGCCGCCGCTTCACCTGGTTACAGAGACTACGATATTAAGACAAGACACACAAAGAATTATATTTACAAATTCAAACCTAAATACTTTCTTGAATATAACAAGATAATAAAATACTTGTTCTTGAATATAACAATAGATCAAGCGGCCAAAAGAAATGTTAAGAATAACAATGAAGGAGAATTACTTACCCCATAATCTTGCAAAATCATGCAAAAAAAGTAAATTTCTTGTGACACAGAGTCAACGTCTTCCTTCTTAATATTAATGGTGATAATGTAAACGTGCAATAAATCTTTCGTAATTAAATATATATTAAAATTCTCATACAATAATATCTGTTAATAAAATAGAAAAGATTAGCATTAGGAGTTTGTGAAGCAACAACTTCGGTGGTATCCCAAGATGTCGCTCCACTACAATGTGACGCCTTATGCGTAGCGTCTGCCTAACGGTGCAGTACGATGCGTTTGGTTAACGGACCTAACGTATCCATACTGCACATGACAGAAGCCCTTTTCCAGCACCCCCTAAAATCGATTTCAGCAGCCCCAGGGGGTGCTAGCACCCCAGGTTAAGAAACACTGACTTAAAAGCTTATGGTTGAAAATTTGGTAGTCTTTCTTATGTAATATATTTCATTAAAGTGAAGACACGATCATAGATCTGATGATAATTCTTGACTATTTATATCTTGCAGAAGGTCAGGAGTGTTATAGTATCTGGTGTGCGGGAGGAATTAACTACAAGGATCCATGGAACCCAAAAGACAACAAGAGCCATGTCATAATGGTCTTCTTTAAAGATTATCTTGGAAAAGTTCTCAACCTACGGATCGTTAAAAGTATATATATATAAATTATCTTTATGCTCATTGCCTTTTTAACTTAGAAAAAATATTCTGAAAGTACGCTCATAACCGGAATCCATTTTCCTTATATTTCATCCATAATTTCAATATAACTAACTAAACTTCCAATACATTTTCTTAATTGAATAATGGCAGACACTTAGAATAAAAAAAATGAATAGGACTAACTCTGGTAGTTATGAAAATAGTCGTAGCCCCCATCTTCTATTTCGACTGGAAATCAACCTAAACCAAAATCAACCAAATCCGATTTCGATTCTTCTACAGAAACTTTTCAAGTAATTCTATTAAAAGAAACATTTCGATTCCATTTTCGACCACAAAATCTTAAGTTGTAACGCAAACTCCAATTTTGGGGGAAAAACATTCAATTATGGACTCAGACAGATAGATCTAATTAGGCCTGTAATATACTCGTAAGTCACTTACAGGGTAAGAGGAATAAAGCCATTTTCTCAGGGCTGTAAAGTTAAGTTCACCAAAAGTTTTGGTTCATTTTACAGTTTATGAAACTTAAAATAAATAAACGAATATATATATATATATATTAATATAATATATATATAATATATATATATATATATATATATATATATATATATATATCAGTATTATATATATATATATATAATATATATTAATGATGCACACCCACAGTGAAAGATAAAAAGCGATTCCAAGCCTTTCTTGTATTGGTTCTTTTCAGTTTGGTGTACCGCGGATTTTCGAACTGAAAATTTGTATACTAATAAATTTTTATATTTTAATAACGAAAATGACATTATTTTCCTGGAGAAATATGCGCAACATACGAAAAAAATTGCATTTATATGCGCACTAGTTTGCATGGCGTATGACCGTTATCTAAATTATGTAGTGTTATGTAATGGGTTTTACAAAATAAAACGCAGCTAATATCCTTTATTTATTAAAATTTTCAATATTTAATAATATTTTAATAAATAAATCTTCATTTGCATACCTTTTTCTCCATACGAACTCGCATAAATATGAATCAATCATTTGCCGATGAGTACCACACTGTTGCTTATTTTTTTGCTTTAAGGTGTGCCAGGTTGTTTCTATTTTCTGAGTATGAGCACCGGAATTTGGCTCAACAAAGCATGACAAGCACTATATTACTTAAAAAATTGATTGAGGCAGATGACAAGCACTGTATTACTTCAAAAACTGATTGAGGTAGACGATCTTTTATGGTTATCTTTAAAAAATATGTCGCAACAAATTACTAAGTCATAAGCGTCATGAGCGGTGTAAACTAGATAATGTTCATGCGCCAAGCAAACTAGTGCGCATATAAATGCAATTTTTTCGTATGTTGCGCATATTTCTCCAGGAAAATAATGTCATTTTCGTTATTAGAATATAAAAATTTATTAGTATACAAATTTTCAGTTCGAAAATCCACGGTACGCCAAACTGAAAAGATCCCTTGTAATATACACCTCATCAGGAAATGAAGAAAGAGGTCAAGAGGCAGAATATATACACTGTATTTGTAACGCACAGACCAAAGATATAAGAAGGATTAACAAAAGTTTACACAGTGGCTCCCAACCTTTGCGAAGCCACCACCCCCTTTCACCAAACAGTATTTTTGAACACCCCTTTCATGGGTACAGAACTTGGCAAACAATACGATGATTAATGAATGTAAAATGTATTTGAAAAATAATCACAAGAGAATAAATACATTGATATTTATTGGGATCACCTGAAGATCAGGGACCCCATGTATTCTTGTTTTTTGTTTTACAGTACCAAATATAATAATAAATTAAATTGAATGCCCGGTTAGGTCAACTGTACGCCCTTGACGATTGGTCAGGTTAAGTCGTGATATTTTCGTTAGTTTTAACGAAGTTATCATTTGGTAATTGAGGCTGGGGGCCCTGATCTTCAGGTGATCCATTTATTGTTCTAATAATCTAATTTTTCATTACAACTGCTAGAATGGAGTTAATATACAGTAAGTTTGTATGTCATTCACTCAACCCCCCCCCACACACACACACTCTAAACTTGGGAACCACTGGGTTAACGGGTACTGATTAAGGGAAACACTTTATAGGTCCCCGAAAAGTTATTAAAGTTATTTACAATGTACATAAATCATATCTAATTTTAGTGTGCAGTGATAACCAATTTGCGCAGTAATAATTTCAATTTGTGCAGTGATAAATTGAAAGTCTGTGCAGTGATACATTAGGGTCTGTGTCGGATATAGAACCTAATTTATCACTGCACAAATTGAAATTATTACTGTGCAAATTGATTATCACTGCACACTAAAATTAGGTATGACATAAATACACATTCTAGAATATCCTTTCATTTATGTCTATTTTTAATAGAATTGTAGAATTGTAGAACCTTCAGAATTATCATATTATTGTGATTATATACATATATATACACGTATGATTAAACAATTATTAGAATTATTCGTGGTTCTGCAATGCATATTTAGGATAATATAATTTACTAGCAATATTCATAATATAGCATAACGCAGAATCCCAAAATTCTGGACTAACAACTGTTTATTAGGGTGGCCCACTTTTCAATTGTTTTTTAAAAGTATAGGTGATCGTGGTTTTTCCCATTATTTGGCACTATACTAGCACATTGGTACCATTTTTACAAAAATTGATCAATATTTAGGGGTCTCACATCGACCTTGAAAGTACTAGTTTTTTTTTAAAAATGCGTACTTTTTAACTTTTTACTGAATCAAGATAAATCATTAAGTAGGGATGTTTTCTGAATCCTCTTAATGAGAGAAGTCGTTTGGTGTGCCTGCCAACGTCATACGACTAACGGTTTAAAGGTTGTGCCTGTATACAGGTAATACCAATGTGCTAGTATAGTGCCAAATAATGGGAAAAACCACGATCACCTATACTTTTCAAAAAATGAGTCACCATACCCGGGCGGAATGTATAATGTATATAGGTAATTAGAAAATGCACTATGCCTGTGCCAGGTACCTAACCTATTTCTTTTTTTGCAGATCATAACATTTTGAAATTCTGTCTGAGTTCCTCATCCTTTGTCATGGACAAATCGATGGCAACCATAACTGGAAGAACTCTTGAAGCTACAAATAGCGAGTCATCAAAAGGAAAGGCGAAAATAACATCGCTACCTTCTCTAAGATTGGCCTCGGAAATTTTTTTAGTTGGCCAACCGTCGTCCTCCATCAGTGGTAGCAAATTGCCAACAACACGGCAGGTTTTGCAATACTTCTTCAGTGTTGTCCACTACACTGCTAACAGGAAAGACGCATTCAAAGAAACCGTAAACAACGTCTTAAAGTTTTGGAACATGGCCCGCATTAAAACAATCACAAAGCTCAACTGCGAACGGAAGCTAGAGGCATTGTGGAAATAGTGGCACTTACTCCAAAATAGCAGAAAACGAGAAACTGACGCCGGAGGAAAACGGCAGAAGTTTTCGGACAGTGTGGACAAGCTGTGGGATATCGGAGCATCTGACGCTGTCGAAGATATAAAGAAGAATCGACTGCTGTCCGACAAGGACAAGAAAGAAGACATTGACTTCTACCTCGATCAACGTGGTCCTCGGGTGGCAACGATGAGCGGGAACGATAAAGTTTTCGCTGTAAAAAGAAAGCTACAGGAAGGAAGAAAACGTCCTCGCCAGGAGCCGCAAACCTCAAAGTGTGCATACGAAACCGGAGATGAGGCCATGGAGAATGATGATACTGGCATGTCAGGAGAGTCGGAGACAGAACTAGCGTTCCCCCTGCCGAAAGAGCCAAGTGTGTCTGTCAATCTTCATCGCCGCATCCTTAATGCACCTGCTGTCATGGAAGTGGCTGGTCGTTTCCGCATGTCCATTGGACATGCGGAAAAGTGGGCCACCCTACTGTTTATGCTCTGAGAAACAAGAAAAATTGATGATTTCATCAAGGTCTGATGATCAGAGTAAAAGTGAACAGATGAACTGTTATTAGTAAGGCTTAGGGAAAACTTCTAATTTGAATTGATTTCCACTCCTCCATATGTTTAGATGTAAAAATGATACACATTTTTCATTTCTAAAAATAGTATTAAATAGTGCCTAATTTAAAACATCGCAGATAAAGCCGTTGGATGAGTCTGTGCGATTCAGTTTAATATAGGTCAAACGGGAAAAACCTTAGATGTTTAAGTAAACAAACTTAAATACTGTATGCTTACAGAACTACAAATAATGGTAATGCATTGCTTAACCATATGTATAGATATAATCATAGTATTAATTGGGAAGGTTCTAAAATTCTATATAAAGAAATAAAGGCACAACTGAAAGGAACATTTAAGAACGTACATTCATATACAATAGCATTAATAACGAGTCGGGAACCAATAAAATGGACCACACTTTGTTTAGACATCTTTTTCCTTTGATCGGTTCTAGTTAACTTTTTGCTAATCCCTCTTATCTCTTTGGTTTCCGCTGTATAGATATTATGTACATAGTCTGCCTCTTGCCCTCTCTCTTCAATCCCTAATAAGGTGTTCAATACACGAAAGACTTTGGAATAGCTTTTTATTTTTCCCTATGGATGCACATTGCTTAATTTAGTTGTGAAATTCATCCTGTATGTATATATATATATATTTATGAAACCTACCTAATTCTAATTCTCGCTCTTTCTGGCAGCTAGCCAAAAACCTCTCCAACAACTTTACTACTTCTTTCACTCCTCTTTTCCATTCTGATGGCTCAGATGTCGTCTCTTCTCCTGATAAAGCTGAACCCTTCGCTCAAACTTTCTCCTCCACTCAACCCTGGACGATTCCGGTGCTGTTCCTCCAACTCCTCCTCCCTCTAATTCAATTATGTCAGAAATTAGGATCTCTTCCAAAGATGCCTTTTCTGTCCTATCTGGGCTCAACTCGAGGAAGACGTACGGTCCTGATTGGGCCCCTCCTGTTGGTCTCAAGGACTGTGCTTCTATGCTGACACCCTGCCTAGATAAACCTTTTCGGCTTTGTTTTTCATCTTGTACTTTTTCTTCCTGCTGGAAGTTTCCTCTCATTCAGCCTCAACCCTCCAACTATCGTCCATTGCTTTTATTTCTTGCCTTTCTAAAGTTTTTAAATTTATTCTTAATAGGAAGATTTTTAAACAACTCTCTATTCACAATCTTCTTTCAGATCGTCAGTATGGTCCCGTAAGGAACGCTCTACTGGCGATCTTATTGCATATCTCTCTCATTTTTGGCCACCCTCATTTTGGGATTTCGGTGAAAGATTATTTACTTTATTGCGCTAGACATATTAAAAGCTTTTGATAGAGTCTGCCCTCCTTTGGTTTCTATCCTTCTATCTGTGCCTTCATCTCTGATTTCCTTTCTGGGCGGTCCATAGCTGCGGTTGTAGATGGCTACTGTACTTTTCCTAAAGCTCCTACTACTGGTGTTCTTCAGGGTTCTGTCCTATCACACACTCTCTTCCTTTTATTTATCAATAGCCTTTTAAGTCGCACTTCCTGTCCTATCCACTCCTATGCCGATGATTCCACCTTTTACTCCTCTACTCGCTTTACAAAGCGTCTCTCTCAACAGTCACTCCATGGTTCGCGTGAGACGGTTATGGCGCACATGACCTCTGATCTTTCTACTATCTCTTACTGGAGCAGAGAAAACCTCATGGGTTTCACTGTCTCAAAAACCCAATGTCTACTCGTCACAATCTTGCACAATACTATCCTCTTATCTTTAGCACTGCACAATTCAATGCTTTCTCTTCTGTTAACATTTTTAGTCAGGTGTGCTGTACCGGCTCCGCAGTTTCTTCATCCTCACTCAGTTGCTGGCTCTCTACAGGAGTCTTGTTCACCCATGTTTGGCGTACGCTTTTCGTGACTCAATCCATATAGTTCTACTTGACCGGGTAGAATCAAAGGCTTTTCGTCACATCAATTCCCTGCCTCTTACTGACTGTCTTGAATCCTTCTTCCTTCGCCCCAATGTTGTTTCACTTTCTCTTTACTATGGCTTTTATAACGGACACTGCTCTTCTGAACACACTAACTGCGTGCCTCCTCCTTTAAAAGCGCTTTCAGTACCAGACTTTCAACACAATCTTATCCTCCTTTTTCTGTCGAACCCTCTACAGTAACACCTCAAACACAAGGGTTAATTGGTGTTCTCAATTATTCATCTATTCAACCGGTGAGATCTGGAACAACTTCCTCAGTCCATATTTACCCCTGTCTATGAGCTTTAATCTTTTAAATGCAGAGTGTCCATTATTATTATTATTGTCACCGTCACTGTCCAAGCATCTCGAAAACCTTGAACCTTGATTTTGGCTCTCTCCTTCTTCTCCTACGAGGTTTGCATTTTTGCAGGCGTTCGACCTTGGCCCCTCCTTCCTGAATTATATATACTGTATGTATTTATAGTAAAATCTAACTTATATTTTCAGCGGTTGTGATATTAATATTTAGTATATACTTGTGTGGAGTAATTTACGGCTGCCTTGACATCAAATCGGGCCTAAAACTTCAGAACATGGTTCGTGAGGATTCTTACACGCACGATTTTTTCTTAGCGCTTCAAAGAGTCGTCGAGTATCCATACACAGTTCAGGTGAATTAATAAAGGCTTCGTTAACAGGGAAACGTAATTGTCAGAATTAGGTAGGCAAATCGCAAAACTCACCAAGAAACGTTTTGAATAAGATATTTATTGATGTCGATCTCCTTTTGAGCGAAATAAGTAGCTTTCCTCAAGATGTTACAGGGAATCTGTATAACTAGGGATTTCATAAAATCCCTAAAATGTTCAGAGATTTCATGTAAGGTTAAGTCGTGATATTTTCGTTAATTTTAACGAAAATATCACGACTTAACCTACCCAATCGTCAAGGGCGTACAGTTGACCTAACCGAGCATTCAATTAACTTAATCGGGCATTCAATAATTTTCCTGTAGGTTTAACGAAAATATTACGACTTAACCTTACATGAAATCCCTGAACATTTTAGGGATTTCATGAAATCCCTAGTTATACATTCCCTCTAACATATACAGAAGTATATTTTACGAGCAGACCAAAGCAGAGGTGGAGACGAACTATGGTAAGTTTTACGTCGTCATAATAGATACTATACTTACCATGTAAATATGGAATTTATCGTTCTTGTTTCTGCATTTATTGAAAAATTATAAAGTGCAAAATTAATTTAAAAATGGAAGATCTACAAAACAGATCTACAGAAGCTAAGGCTAACAAAGACCCTAAGATCCACTCTAAGGTTAGCCCGAGAGAAAGGAAAAAGTAGGGGGTTAAGAGAAGAGAATAAGGGGTTAAGTAAGTAGCAACACCAATCACTCGTGGGTTAACATTCATTCAGAAAAAGAGAAAAAAGGCTCACCATCATCATCCACCGGCCACTGCCGACAAGTCAGAAAAATAGTCGGAGAGAATAGGAGAGAGGTGAAAGATGACTCACTTCTCGCAATTTAAGCTTTTATATCTCGTAGTTTGGGACTTTTATCGTCTTTGGTGGTTAAGTCAAGAGTGAAGTAATTTAATGTTAGAACTTAACATTCTTGTGTTTATATTTAATAAAAGTATTATTGATATAGTATTGAAAATTATTTTTGGATCACCTGAAGATCAGGGCCCCCAGCCTTCGTTAGTTAGCCTTATAAGGTTAACTAACGAAAATATCAAGACTTAACCTAACCAATCGTTAGGTCAACTGTACGTCCTTGACGATTGGTTAGGTTAAGCCTTATAAGGCTAACTAAAGAAGGCTGGGGGCCCTGATCTTCAGGTGATCCTGTTTTTTTTGTTATTCAAGCTTTTTTTTTGTCTCGTTTTTTGGACTTAGTTTCCGAGAATGTAATGTTTTAACTTAAAAATTATTTAAATTCGACCTATTTCTATTTTATTTTACTTTTTTTTTGCTTTCTTTGCAGCTATTGAGTGAGTTCAATTTTAGGAAAAAGACATACGAATTTTGGATCAATGAAAGAAAGCCACCCCCCAAACAGGTCGGGGGTGGCTTTCTTTCATTGATCTGTAAGTTATTTAGGTAGGTAGGTTATTTAGGTTAGGTTTGGTTAAGTTGTGATATTTTAGTTTAAATGAAAATATCATGACTTAACCTAACCAATCATCAAGGGCATACAGTAATAAATAATAAACAATTCCTCATGAGAGTGTTTTTACTTACATTCTTTACTTTAGTGATTTTTGGGGGGTGGCATTGTTTACTTGATCACTTTTTAGGGTGGCATTGTTTATTCGATCACTTTTAGGGTGGCATTGTTTACTAGAAACTTTTGGGGGTGGCTTTCTTTCATTGATCCCGAATTTTTAGTGTATTTCAGTTGTAAAGAGTGACATTTATATAAAAAAAAAAAAAAACCAGTAATTTATGTAGGTGATGGAAGGGTTTAATTTTAATGTAGAAGTTACGCACAAATTTGGTCAGTTTCACCCATCTTATGGTTTTCTTGTGGTATTTTATAGGATCGTTATATAAACGAAGATGATTTCCTTTCATCCTCAGCCTGTGAATAATACTATTTAATGATAATAAAAGAAATGCATTTAAAATGCAGTAACTGCACTAAAATAATATTTTATTTAAGTGTAATTATTATTATTATTACACTTTCTCGACTTCACAACGTCGAGAAAGTCGATCGAAACTTGATAAAATATCGTAAATATTGGTCTCGCTCGAACGAACCTTTTTTGTTTATTTTGGTTTCTGATGGGTGATTCATAGAAACGCCGACTATGAAACCATGCAAAGCGGGTTCGAGTCCCACTAGCTTCTAGGTTCCAATTTTATCCCTTTCGAATATAAAAAAATAATAATAAATTTATTATGAAAGTACAGTTGAATTAATAATTCATTTTCCAGGTCGTCATAAATGACAACGTGACTTACAGTGATCCAGAAACGAGAAGGAAGATTCTTCACTTGCATCACGAATTTGAACAACTCCCTCATATCGCGTCCAGTTCGTTGACGTTCTCGTGGATACGCGGATTTTATGGATTTTTGGACATGCATCCAGATCTAAAAGAGAATGTTACGGATGAAACATCTTTCATTTCAGCGCTGAAAAATGTATAATAAGTAGTAACATGCATATACGCACATACAGTATATAATGATAATTATAATGCTGGGTTACTGAGCTGGAGGTGGGATCGAGTCCTGGCTCTGACTTTGTGAATTTAGACTTTCTTGGCAGGTCGTGGTTCGGATTCCTCGTTAAGCTGTAGGTCCAAGGTGGGGTGATAACCGTAATCTTCGTTAGAACAAATAGTTCGGGCGGAAGCGAAACCAGTTATATATATACAGTATACTGTATATTAGATTACGAATCCATCGGCCTCAGTTCGATTTCCAGCAACGAATTCCCAGCTGTTCATCTCACTGGTTGGTAGATATGTGGGTACCATAAAAATCCCCTAAATGAGGTGACACGCTGCGTACGGTTCCTCCTTTGAAGGAGCTGCACGATTCAATCGGTCCTGGAAGTCCCACGAATATTTTCAATGGTTTTGCCATTACGTGGTCGCTCATGGACACAAGTACAAGACAATATGCGTTGTTCAATCGTATAGATGCTGCTATCACACATTTCAAATGGGTCTGAAAGAAAACCGAAAATCAGTTAGTATTTTACTGGGGGGGGGGGACAAGACAGTATGGACACTCTGTAGATAGTGAATATTACAACTGAATATAAATTTAAATTATTAAATTATAATTTCTCCTTCAGACAATCTAATAATTCATTCCAGATAATTAATTGAAATAAATTTCAACTGCCTTTGCGGCAGTTTCTAAACTTTGATATACTCGTACTAATTTTTCCAGAAATAAACAGGGTTACTTTTTCTACAGAATTACTTGCTTGAAAAAAATTTTACTGCAGTCGATTTGGACGTTATTTTCAATAAGGAGGAAACTCGAATTATCGCTTCTCGATTCATTATTTCATGTAGCAACCTCAGAACTGAAAAGGAAAACGAACACCTGATACAAAAACTTAGACGAGTAGCTGAAGACGCACCGTACAACGTGATAACCTATTCTCCAGTATTCATGTACTTCGATCAGGTAAATATCGTAGTAATGAAGTCATGCTTCGCAATTTGTTGAAATACCTTCATAAAAAGTCGAATGTATTAGTTAAACTTTGGGAAATATTTTTGAAGAAACATCTTCCTATGCAGAGCCAGGGCCGACGAGAGCTGCCACAGGCCCCGGGAAAGGATTGGTATATGGGCCCCCCCCCTGTTTACTCAGTATTTTATTATGAATGTTTTTTGTGTACATAACAAGCAAACTGATTATAATGTCCAAGTCACTATTCAAAACATACAGTATGATAATCTCTATAAAATGTATGTTCATTAATTATATTTCCTCTCTGTTATTTAATCAATTGCTTTATTATTATTTTTAGATTTTATCCCCCCTCTTTCCCGACCCCCTAAAGGTCCGGGCCCCGGGGATTTAACCCGGCTTCCCCGCCCTCTCGGCGGCCCTGTGCAGAACAGGTGCAACCAATTCGTGAATAAACAGTGTAGGGGTAACGTTCTTATATGCGCGTAGTCTCTCCCATCGATATAAATTATGGATTGTACAAAAAATATTTACACGCTTTTCTTTCGTCTTCTTGAGAGCTTTTGTTTGAAATAAAAAGCACAGTGACAATTACCGCAAAGTTTTATTTTATTTCAGTGCACAGTATCAGCAAGCATCACCGTCCGAACGATATTATTAGCCGCCCTTCTGACGATGTTGGTTACTCTCGTGTTCATTCCTCACCCACTTTCTCCCTTGTGGATTGGTTTCTATCTCCTTTCCATTGTAGCTGGTGCAACGGGATACATGTCACTGTTGGGAGTAAGCGTAGACACTATATCCCTTAGCAGTCTTATCATATGCGTTGGCTACAGTGTTGGTTTCGCGGCAAATATCTTGTACAGTTACCTATCGACGAATGCAAAAACACCAAACGATCGTATTTGTCAGTGTTTGTACGAATATGGTCTGCCTTTGCTTCAAGGAGGTCTTTCTACCATTGTAGCAGTTTTAGTATTTATATTCATTCCTTCTTATCTGTTTCAAACATTCTTCAAATCTGCGTTTCTCGTGAGCATCTTTGGCATCTTGCACAGTATTTTCGTTTTTCCTATTATGTTTACAGCTTGTAGTTTCGAATCACCCGCCACACACGAGGATGAAAGCTATCCAATACTTCTCAGTGCGCACAATCGAGAAGATGAGGACAGTTTGGCCAGAGACACTGAAGTTGAATCCTTGGCCTCTTCCAAACTTAACATAGGAAATATTGAATCTAATGTCTCACGTACTCCTGAATCAGAAATGAATGCAGAAAGTTGTCTCACGAAACTTCATAAAGAAGACTAAAGAAAAAGAGAAACGTTTTTCTTTTACATATTGAAAAAAAACAAAAAATGGCCAATTCATTGACCCATTCCAAATGTACACACACACACACACACACATACACACACACACACACATACACATATATATATATATATAGTCCGTATGTCAATTATAGAGGGAATACTTTAAAAATGTTCTATTTGTGTCTATCTAAAGGAATTTCAATCGTTCTTAAACTAGTGAATGGTGAATTTGCTAAAATGAGGTTGAACTGACTTTCACTCAGAAGTGTGGAAATTAAAAAGCACTCACATTCTTCAATAATTCGCAATGTTTATTTTCTTGCTTTGGAATTGTAAGTACATATTTCTATTTTTCAATCAGAAATGCACCAAATTCTCTAGAAACAACCATGTTTCATAAAACTATGTCGTAACTTTAAAATGGAAAAACACTGATACCAGTGCAATTATTTAAATACTCGCATGGTGACGAATAGGAAGAGTCAAGGATGTTAATGACCCCTTTAAAATAGGATAATACTATGTTCAATATTCATTTGACATAGTAAAATCCTTGAATTCGCTTTCAGTCAAAGTGAAGATTTTAAACCTGACTGGATTTTAAACCTGACAGCGGGAATATGAAAATGGATTTCAAAACTGAAGAGAATTCAAGACGAAATTAAAGATCAACAAACTCAAAGCATAAAAAATATTAAAAAAAAGCATTCTTACACAGATGAAAAAACAAAACAAAACTAACGGAAAAGGTGTCCATAAGAAGTAAAACAAAAATTAAAGCGATTCTTCTAGAGACAAATCCATCAAAAAAAAAAAAGAGAGAGAGAGTTGAGATAAAGAAAGAGATTCCTAGAGAGAAATTTCATTCTTAAATAAAGAAAGGACGATTAAAACAACAACAACAATAATAATAATATCCTTTTCACTCAACACAATATAATGATACAAAAATCAACGGGACGATTCTAAAAGTCCAAACGAAAGAAAATTCAAAGAAACCGCTTTTTTACACAAACTTTGTAACTTTGAATTAAGCAGTTATTAACAACTTTTCAATTGTCAATTTTTAAAACAACAAAACATTTTTACTTTTGTTGAAATTCTTTCAAATTTTATGTAAATAATTAGTCAATAGTATTTTTTGGTAAGGCAATAGATCGGCATCCTATATGGCTGATAACTAAATACTAATATAGAATAGTATTAACATGTGTAAGTCTTCAATATATACTGCATATATATATATATATATATATCCCGTTTTTATAGAAGTCGAAAGTAATGTGTATGAGAATGAATATATATATATATATATATATATATATATATATATATATTCTTGTTTCACGCTTTTATTCTATATAATTAACTGTTGTGGGTTATTTACGCTGACTGTATTAGAATTTTAGATGCCTGCGTCTCCAAAAGATCTGAAGAGGAAAGAATTTTAACCCTTTCAGCACCACTGGGACTGTAATGTCCCACCGTAAATAATAATAATAATAATAATAATAATAATAATAATGATGATGATGATAATAATATATCGTACTAAAATGCAGCTTTTCTGTAAATATTTTTACATGTTTATATAGTCTTTGTTTAGTCGTGGGGAAAGGAACCTAAAATGTGTGTAATGTAAGTAAATAGTTACTAAAATATTTGATTTTAATAATGATAATAATAATAATAATGATAATGATAATAATGATAATAATAATGATAATAATGATAATAATGATAATAATAATGACAATAATGATAATAATGTTTTATAATTTTTGGTTCAAAGAAAAAATATTAATGAACGAAAAGGTTAAAAATAGAATTAATTTCTTTTCGCTAAATCTGAATGCAAATTCAATGATTTCGGAAAGGTATTTTTTTTTAAATGTTGCATCAAAGGTGGTTTCAATTTAATGTTATTTTGTTCTCAACTTTGAACTGGATTAAGTCTCGATCGTGAGAGCATCTCAATCCTCTTGCATGGGCTTCGAATTTGCGTTCATCCATATTTCAAAGCGGTGAGAAAGAAGGATTTAGAACCCAATCCAGTTCATTAGCGAGAAGAGACGAAGTATGTAAAACAGCGATTCCCAACTTGCGGTATGCGGAACATTTTTATGTGGTCAAATTCAAGATTTTGATTAAGTGTTGATGTTAGTGAATATCATTAGAACAAATATAATAACTCTTTAGATAAGGTTAAAAATTCAAGATTGAACACCACAGTTCCCTCCCTATGGTTTTGGTTAGGTGGTACGTCCACCTAATTCCTTCCTCAATGGTGGCACTTAGAAAAGCATGGTGGCAAAAAGTGATACGTCGAATCAAAGAGGTTGGGAACCGCCGTTCTAAAACATATTTTCACTGAATTAGATCACATCTTTCATTGATAGAGAATGTAAGAGGCAATAACCGCAATGTCTTGAATTGTTATTTATATGCTGTTGGATATTTTTGTCTGAAAAAAATTTATTTATTCTTTGTCTTCAACTTTTATGTCTCGTTTCATGCAATGAAAATATTATAAATAAAAATATATCTAATACGACTCTCGTGTTTAGGCCTTCATAGTTGATTTATAGAGACACAATGAAGGGGACACTCTTTGTGAAAATTGGAACCGTCTTGCTGGGTTCATCGATCCATTTCTGGCACGCAAAAGAGTCTGAAAAGACATATGAAACTATAAAGAGAAGACATGGCTTCCGAATGATGTCTTATTTTTCCAGCTGTTCAATAAATTCTTTTGAGTTAAAAATGTTAAAAATAATACACGTTATATCTTGTCTTACAATTAATTATTTTGCGTAACTTTGGAATTTTTCAGTTTTAGCTTTTGCCGTTTTGCATATCTTTCGCAAACTGTTTTTAGACATAAAAAATGTACAAAAGAGGAAAGAAATGACGGAGTCCATTTTAACGTAAATACTTCTTTCAGAAAGTAAAACGGGTTTTTTACTGGACTGCGGCTGTAATATGTTTAAATTCTCTACCCCACCCTCAACACACACACACATGAACGCATCTCCCCAAGAGTGAGGTACCAACTTTTTTTAAATCCATATATCTAAAAACAAATAATGGATCAAGTAAAGATAATCCCTCCCAGGTCACAGTAGTAAAGCAAATCCCTCCCAAAAATGACCAAGTAAAGATAATCCCTCCCAGAAAGTAAAGTAAAGTGAAGCAGTCTGACATAAGGATAAAAATTAAGAGAATCTTTTTTTAAAAAATGATTTATTTGAAAACAAAATTTATTAAAATTCATTTATTACAATGGATCAAGTAAAGATAAGCACCCACAACCTTTTTTAGTTAGCTTTATAAGGCTAACTAACGAAAATATCACGACTTAACCTAACCAATCGTTAGGTCAACTGTACGCCCTTGACGATTGGTTAGGTTAGGTCGTGATATTTTCGTTAGTTAGCCTTATAAAGCTAACTAAAAAAGGTTGGGGGTGCTTAACTTTACTTGATCCAAAGACTTTAATTAAAGCGGTATTGCGGTATTGCGGTAAAGCGGTATTACCAACTTTACCAAGTAAAGATGATCCCTCCCAAAAAATGATCAAGTAAAGATAGTCCCTCCTTTTTCTGTTGGGAGGAATTATCTTTACTTGATCCTAAATAATTAACCAAACCCGATTTAACCTAACCTAACCTTAATGCCATTTAACCGAGAATGGCGTGATAAGCGTTTCAGACGCAATTGAGGGTTTGAAGGATGGTTTCTGTTAAACCAATCAGAATGATATTAAGAACTTAACATTGCTTCCAATCAAGCAGAACTTAAAAATGCTAACTCGTCTCGAAAAGACAAAGAGCAAATGAAAATGAGATAAGAATGATTCACACTACTTATCATAAGATAAAATTAACCTAATTAAACTTCTATTCCATATTTTCTTCATGTTCTTCCCACTGTAAATAAAAAAAATATGATGTAAATGAAATTTAAGCCACGCGAATAAAGGATCTCGCACTCGTTCTGTTCTGCAGAAATCAAGTCGTGTGACCCTCGGGTGCCTTGTGAGTTGATTTGGTTCTTAACTTCTTATGTGCATGGGTATAAAATCATGGCTAGTGGCTAGTATATATTTCCCTCGCTGAGACTGGCTGAAAAAAGTTACAATGTACGTAACTTCCAATTTACTTTTCAGCTCTAAACAGTCCATATAAAGTTAAAAGTTTATCAAGTGTGATTACCTTATGTGCTTGATTCGTATATAATTGTAATTTAACTATTAAGTGTGAATAGTAGTGATGTAGTCGAGACCACTATGGCCGAGACCGAGACCTAGCATCCGAGACCTAAGCACCCGAGACGGAGACCTAAGCACCCGAGACCGAGACGAGGAAGAAGGTCTCGGAACCGAAACATAGACCGAGACCATATGCAATTTTTGCATTTATTCAATATTGTGTAATGCTTAATTCCTAAGCTCTGTATTTCACATTCAGGAATAAAGATTGTAAAGAGGTTATCAAGTGACAATTGCAAAATTTACTTGTAATTTATTCACAAATTCATAGTTTGTGACAATTTTCAGCAGTTATGAAAATAAAAACCCATTGTAATAGCCAGAGTTTATTTCCCCAACAGTTTCGATGCCCACTGGCATCCTCCTCGGGTGGATACAGAAAAACGAATGAACCAAAACAAGAGGGAAAACAGTCCAGGGACCGACCGTTAAGAAATTCGCACCTAGGTTAGATCCCGTTCTCCCGACACCGGAAGGGCATTTTCATTAAAGGGACCCGCTTATAAGTACATTCGCACAAATTTAAAACTATCTTCCTGTTCTAAACATACAGATTCTATTATTTTTTTTACATAATTATTACATTTATTATTACATTTAATATTTCATTATTATTTATTATAAATTTATTATTACATTAGTTATTACATTGTTGTTTATTATACAGAACTTATAAACCGAAAAACGAATGAAAAAGGTGAGAAGCAAACAATCCAGAGACCATTGAGAAATTCGCACCTAGGTTAGATACCGTTCTCCCGACACGGGAAGGGCATTTTATTACAGGGTCCCGCTTATAAGTACATTCGCACAAATTAAAACTATCTTCTTGTTCTATACATACAGATTCTAATATTTTGACATAATTACTGCATTTATTATTGCATTTACATTTTCTTTAACATTTATTACACTGCCCAACACCAATTTTGCTGATTTAATTCTAACACCTGTTTTTAGGTAACTTTGGTGTGCTGATTTCAAAAATCACCTTAGTTTTTGCCTATCACGTCAGGTTTTCGAGCAATCAAATACGGATATTTTGGAGATATCGCATTTTGGCAGGGTTATGCCCAATTTTTTTTCTTTTCAAAAAATAAGTTTTTACATACTCAGAATCAGCATGGAAAAGTAAACAATTGTGCAAGGAGTGAACTTTAATATACAATGGTAATATTGACACATAAAGTGATTAAAAGTGTTTAAATAAGCAAAAAATGAATCCATATTAAAGCAAGCACGGGACCAGTTTTCTTAACATTGTCTTTTTCTTGTTTTCTTACTTTTCAGTGCTGATAAATTGTTAACAGCAAAACAGCTATTAACAGGTCTCACAAATCATCAATTTTGATAAGCGCCCTTCATGGATCACCCAAAATAGGCATATTGCATTGCACGAAAACCTGATGTGATGGACAAAATCTAAGGTGATTTTTGAAATCAGCATATCAATATTATCCAGAAACAGGTCTTAGAATTAAATCAGCAGCCAAAAATATTTTTTTTGTTGGGCAGTGTTATTATTACCTTTACCCTAATTATTAAATTTATAATATTACCTTTATTATTACATCTGTTGCATTTATATTTATTTCCATATTTATTACTTCCATTATTACATTTAAAATACGTTTATTAATCCATTTACATTTTACCAAAAGAAAAAAAAAATCGAATGAACTAAAAGCGAGTAAGGAAACAATCCAGAGACCTTTAAGAAATTCACACTTAGGTTAGAACCCGTTCCCCCGACTCCGTAAGGGATTTTTTGACCAAGAATCTCATTAAAGGGTCCAACCTTCGCACAAATTAAAATTATCCACTTGTTCTATATATACAGATTCTATTATTTTTCTTTTGACATAATTATTACATTTATGAAGTACCTTACTTGATTCCCAATCTATAGCATGATTATTTTGGCTGGCGTGATAAAAAATGGCATTATTAGTATTGCAACTTCTGAAGGCATATTTGTGTTCTTTAATACGGGTTTCAATATTTCTTCCAGTTTCTCCCACGTATACTAAATCTCAACTTTTACAGGGAATGCTGTAGACACAGGCTTTTTTTTTTTTTTTTTTTGGTAAAATGTAAATGGAATAATAAACGTAAATGTAAATGTAATAATGGAAGTAATAAATGTGGAAATAAATATAAAGGTAATATTATAAAGGTAATATTATAAAGGTAATATTATAAATTTAATAATTAGTGTAAAGGTAATAACAATAAATGTTAAAAAAATGTAAATGCAATAATAAATGCAGTAATTATGTCAAAATATTAAAATCTGTATGTATAGAACAAGAAGATAGTTTTAATTTGTGCGAATGTACTTATAAGCGGGACCCTGTAATAAAATGTCCTTCCGGTGTCGGGAGAACGGTATCTAACCTACAGTAGGTGCGAATTTCTCAATGGTCTCTGGATTGTTTCCTAATCGCCTTTTTCATTCGTTTTTCAGTTTATAAGGTCTGTATATAATAAACAACAATGTAATAACCAATGTAATAATAAATTTATAATAAATAATAATGCAATATTAAATGTAATAAATTTAATAATAAATATAATTATGTAAAAAAAATAATAGAATCTGTATGTTTAGAACAGGAAGATAGTTTTAAATTTGTGTGAATGTACTTATAAGCGGGTCCCTTTAATGAAAACGCCCTTCCGGTGTCGGGAGAACGGGATCTAACCTAGGTGCGAATTTCTTAACGGTCGGTCCCTGGACTGTTTTCCCTCTTGTTTTGGTTCATTCGTTTTTCTGTATCCACCCGAGGAGGATGCCAGTGGGCATCAAAACTGTTGGGGAAATAAACTCTGTCTATTACAATGGGTTTTTATTTTCATATTTTGACTTTCACGTAGAAAAAAGTGAAGTTTGTTTGCATTTACTTTCAGCAATTAACTGCCTACTTAAAACAAGATAAGTGTTCGTTGCACTTGAGGAACATCAACATACTCAGCACATCTGCTGATGTCCTGGATCTGTAGGGCCGCATTACTACACCCCTCACGGCTAAACACCTGCTCAACCGGAGCACTGGAGGCAGGTACAGTTAGAATGTTCAATGCCAGATTGGCTAGAGAGGGAAACTTGGCCTGGTTCTGTTGTCAAAACTGTGTGGTGGTAACTTCTGTCACATCAGGGTCGTTGATTGTGTCTAGGTGCCGTTGCATCTGCACCCTGCAGCTAGAAGTCTTGCCACCACTCTTATTTCTTGATCGGTGGCTTTTGTACTTTGCCATCAGTCAAAAAATTTGGATGGAATCGCCTCCATCTCTTCTTCAATGGTGCTGCCATTATCTTGAGAGCAGTGATGTAGTCGAGACCACCTTACCCGAGACCGAGACCTAAGCACACGAGACCGAGACCTAGCCCGAGACCAGAAAAAAGGTCTCGAGTCCTACATCACTGGTGAATAGTAAATAAACTTCAGAATAACAGTAATTTTTTAGTATTTTATTATATGTAGTTTATTTTAGAAGGGCTGGGATGGTAAACACTGGCAACATCACGCATTACAGTCAAGTTGCAAATGGACCCTCAAGGCTTTCATCAGTTCAAGGTCATTTGAAGTTGCATTTAATTTATGTACTCTCTGTTGGAAACCATTACATAAAAACATAGTTTTCAATGTTTGTAATTTGTAAGGCATATTTTTTTGTTTATTCTTATATTAGGATGTTCCTCGAAATTATATTTGCTTGATTTTCTGATCCAGGCAAAGGCTACTGTACTCCATATCGCGTACCTAGGCTAGAAGGTCACGGCACACCACTGGTCATTATTATTATATATAATTCGTGTTGGCAGATAATCATACAAAAAATTACAACTCGTTTGCCATTTTTTTCCCCAGAGTAAGAATTAGGTTTATAACGGCCGCAAACGTTCGAATGTGTCCAGTTTTTTCCCTGTATAAAAATAAATTGGGGTTGTTGCACCTCCTTCGCAACATCTAAGGTCATATGACGGAGGGTACCCTACAGCTTTACGTGGGATCCGAACCACAGGTCGCTACACAATCTGGACGCGGAGGACGGTCTCCCATCCAACTACTACCCAGACCCAATGTCGTTTAACTTCGCTGATCAACGGGAAGCGGTGTTACGACATTGGCTACAACGTAGCCCTTCAATGTGTAAAATTTGTTGTGTTTATACTTTCGGTATTTCGAAATATCGCCACCAGAATGATGTTATTAAAATAAGACATTTTCACTTATTTTAAATCGTATGATTACGAATATTTATCTTACTTTGTTTTTGGATACATTGCAACCCATCAAGATATTGTTTACTCTCGGTAGAAGCGTGTAAGAATGCTTTTCCTCAGTTTAAGTTGTCAAGAATTAATTGTTATGTGGAACTTGAAAATATTGGATGAGTAAACGTTATTCCTAATATAAGTGGTAATATTCCTAATATAAGTGGTAATATGAGTAACTGTATATTTAACAGTGGTGGGCACCGTTAACCAAAAAGTTAACTTCGTTAACCGCTAATCCGTTAACCAAAAAGTTAACTTCGTTAACCGTTAATCCGTTAATTCGTTAAACATGTAACGGAAGTTACCGATAAACCGTTAACGTTAACTTTTATTATAAAAAAAATGAAAAACACAATATATATATAATTTAATTTTCCCTCTTCTTCTCGTTCTCCATTTTGTCCATGAGATGCATGTTGCCCTTCATGAAAATTAGCATATCAAAGTTTTCATCAGACAGGGATGATCTCTTGGCCCTCAGGATGTCCTTGCCCATAAAGAACAAACGCTCCACTGCAGCACTGGAGGGGATGGCTGTGTTGAACTTGATGAACAAGTCCACCAACACTTGCTCACCCAAGAAGGCAGCATCTTGTGTAAACACATGAGTTCAAGTTCAAATATTTCCACATAAATTAAAATAGTCATCCATAAAATTGAAAGAAAACCAAAGAAAACGATGTAGACTTATGCCCCTTTTGTCCTGTTGGTACTTAGAAGTTGACTCAATAAATCCTTTATTATTTCACACTTAAAAATAATAAACAAGAACAACAATTGTTTGAAGCATTCTTGAACATTTCAAGAACAAGATAAAAAATAAAATAACCCTTACCTTTGTTATTTGGAACAGATATGGCACAGAATATTCGGGAAGTAATTGCACTGAAATTTCTTCGGTCTTCACAGCAGAGATACTAAAGAGTAAACAGCCTCTGGCGCCACACGCTCACATTTACTTCTCAACGCCATCTATTATCTCATAAAGAAACTAATTCACATTGGGACTTGAAAGTACCGGCAGGATCAACCGGGTAGAAAAATAATTATGGAGATTTTAAAGATGTGGTACCTAGAAGTACCGCCAGGACATAAAGGGTTAAGGTGAAAACGCTCCCATTGTAAGACATCAATTGACTTAATTTATGTCATCAAAGTGACATGAGAATTGAAATCTTACCTGATCAGTTTTATGGTTCTTGAAATGTATCAAGGAGACTACTAATAAGGTACTCACAGACATATTATAAATATACATGACTTACTTGACAACGATTATTTTTAAATATTCACTAGCACAAACATGTTGCGCAAGAGACAGACTGCAAATGAAACGAATGTAGTTACTCGTTGTAATTGTTACATATATATTATTGAAAGTGCCTTAAAATGCTCGTGATATTTCTTGAAAGAAGTTGAACATTCAACTCAAATGGCAAATCTTTCCGCCTGATTTTACAGTCGACCATGTTTTGCTCAAACCAATGCCATAAATAACTACCATATTTGGTAAGACACAAATTGTGGCGACGGAAACAAATATATCGCCTGATTTTGCACTGCGGAAATGGAAATTCGTTCATCACTATTAACAGTGGCGGATTAATTGCGCACCTGCTCAGCACTGAAAATAATATAAACTTTTAAACGTTTATTTATGAATTTTTTGGGTTAACGGACTTGAGTTAACGGAAGTTAAATGTAACGGAAGTTAATTAGTCCGATAATGATTTTCAAAGTTAACTTAAAAGTTAAATCGTTAACGAAAAAGTTAACTTCGTTAATTAACGATTAACGGATTAACGGTTTGTGCCCAGCTTTGATATTTAAGCTAAATTTAAAGAAAGAGCAGAATATATTAAGGAACTTTCTTATTATATAATTTACCTTCAATCAATATTACATTTGAGGATGGTTTTATATATACAGGGTGGCCCAAAAAAATGGCACCAATTTTGAGAAGTGATATCTCGATAACCATTGCAGCTAGGGACTTAAGAAAACAACCAAATGAAACATAATTATTTTCTCTTTAAATACTTATTCTATGGCTTGATGGTTATAAGCCAATATAATGCCCAAAATTGGCTTCCAAAAAAAATATACAAAAAAAAGTTGCGCATTTGTATTTATTCCTTGATCCTAATTTTAAATGAAATTTTTCTATTCCAGACCCCTCAAGATGGGATTGAGAGAATCTGATAAGAACATTATACAAGCACTACGTGAAGAAAAGGGATATTCATTAAACAGAATCCTTTACGAATTTCAAATAAAATTGGAAAAAAAAAGAACTGTGGCACATTTTTTACAAAAACTTAAAGAAACCGGCAGCAGTCAACGGCGTCCGGGAAGTGTCGACCAAAAGTATTAGAACGCCAGAAAACATTGAAAAAGTAATGAAATGGTTTTAAGTCAAGAGGAACAACCGGGAACAAATAAAAGTGAACGTGAAGTTGCGAAAGAAACCGGGATTTCACGTTCATCAGTACAGCGAATAATTCGAAAAGATCTTTGGTTGAAAACATTTAAGAGGGTGAAGGTTACTGCTTTATCGGAGCCTGTGAAAGAAAGACGTTTCCATCGATGTAAAAATCTATTGCGAAGATTTCGGTCAAATGAGTCTGTGAAAAAAATTTGGTTTTCTGATGAGAAACGATTTACGGTCGAAACACCACGAAATACCAAAAATGATCGGGTTCGTGCAGCAGTGGCGACAAAAACTCATGTTGACCCAAAACGACTTTTGCGTGAAAAAAAACACTTTTCAGATTCGATAATGGTTTCCCTTGCAGCGTCATCTGAGAACAAAACATCCATCATTTTTATTCAGCGAGGGTTAAAATTAACTCAATTTACTACTGTAATGACATTTTGTGTCCAATGTTGTCAGTAGTATAGCCGCAAAAGGGGAGAGTGCAAGAATGTTGCAGGTTATTATGTAATGTTGCAAAGGGGGTGGGGTTGTTGCAAAGGGGTTGTTGCAAAGGGGTGGGTTGTTGCAAAGGGGGTTGTTGCAAAGGGGGGTGGGGGGAAACTTGGAGGCGGCGTTATCCCCCAAGAGAAAGGAGGAGGAGGAGAGAAAGGAGGAGAGAGTGTGTTCACCTGGCAGGAGCCAAGTGCACATTAAGACTTCAGCCGAGTTGGCGTTGTTTTATAGGCTCCTAATCAGCCAGTTGGCGTAAATGGCTTGCCAGATACCGCGATACCATTGTATACATTATTATAGACTCCTAATCAGCCAGTTGGCTGTAAATGGTTGTCAGATACCTCTTTTTAGCAGTATTATTGTATACATTATTATTATATACGCCTAATCAGCCAGTTGGCTGTAAATGAGTTGCCAGATAGCGCCATGTATTCCGAAGACAGAGTTGCCAGATACCATTGTATACACTATTATAGACTCCTAATCAGCCAGTTGGCTTAGAAGGCTTAAATATTGCCAGATACCTGTTGTATACATTATTATATTTCGAATACCGGTAGTAGAAGGCATAACAATAAACAACATTGCATCATTCTTTTTATTATAAATATATAGAAAATAAATATACATTTGAGGAATATGCGTATAACAGAAATATATACACACAATTATGGATATATATATAAAATAAAATATACATTTCAAATAAATATACACTTCAATAGAAATATGTACATAACAGTACAGGAGAAATATACACACACACACAATTATGGTGATATATAAAATAAAATATACATTTCAAATAAATATACACTTCAATAGAAATATGTACATAACAGTACAGGAGAAATATCACGCAAAATATATATATATATATATATATATATATATATATATATATATATATATATATATATATATATAACACAAATCAATAGAAATATGCGTATAATCGGGAAATGTCAAGCAAAATATATATACAATTCACTTTTTTTTCAAAATACTAAACTCGGTCTTAATCGAGTTTACAATTACATCATTATTGCTCTGCATTACGCAGTATATGCGGCTTAATAATATTTCACCGCTTAAAGTATAGGGAAACCTGTATTCGATATGAAGGGCTTTCATATCGTTCAGTACTATTTTTGTTCCCACTTTACAACCGGTTGGTAAGTCATCTTTAAACACGTCTAGAATACAATCAAAAGCACGCACAAAGAGTTCATCGTTAGCTACATTATTAAACACAAGTTTATAAGAACGCTTTTCCAATCGAGGGTTTATTTCTACCGACTCGAGCTTTTCAATCGTGAACTCACTCAACATAGCGGCAATTGAAATAATCTTCTAAATCGTTACGACAACTGCGCGTTATATAAAGAAATAGTTCTTCAGGGTGAACGGTGTAGGTGAGCTCAGCCTTGTACCGATCAATTGCTTTGTACCAAAGTTCATGGTATTTCAAAGAGTCTAAACTTTTTAAATAAACATCCAGCACTAGACCATTCTCACCAGCCCTACACTCGGTAAACCCATCGAGCAGAGCAGTGTATGCGTATTCAAGTACTGTATCAAAATAAAACATATCCGTAACACGCGCGTCTAATATAGGTTTCAGTTTACGGAATCCGACGATTTCAAACATTCTGTCGAGGATGAAACGGTTTCGCGTAGGAATAAGAGCGTTATTATCAGAAGCATTCTTCCACATCAGCCTTATATCAATGCACGGCCGATCGTTATTTATACACAACGTACATACAACGGCGTATGAGGGTGCGTCACTAATCTGCTCTCTTCTTGTACCTACGTTAGCAGGTATTTTATAACGATCTTCACTCCACTTCTCAACTATCACAAAGATTCTATTCATCTCCTCGATACTTAAATAAACCCGTTTGTTTGTCGGTCTACATTCCGTTTCCAGTACATAGCTAATGGTACCGGAATTACGCCTGAACACGCGCAACGATTTCGTCACGGACACATCGTACGAGGCGTTGAGAATGCTGCTCAAAGGAAGTTCCATCGTATTCGAAGAGCGCACGTCCACTCGGCTCAAGCTCTGAGATAACTATGAGCCGTGTGAGGCACGCAGGTAGGCAGGAATGGTTCGACGGGCGGCTGACTCGATGATACGTGAATGGGCTTGTTCCGCGAGTCGAATTGTTGTACCGGTACAAGAATATCACTACCAGCCTACGCACCAGACATTTGGATAAGAACTAGGAACATTTTACTAAACATCTCCACACTCCGGCGCACTATTTGAGAGGAACATATGTTCATATTTTTCCTTTCTGCCCATCAAACGATACTCGTCTCTAAACTCTGTTAAAAATTCACGCAGGGCACTAGCCACAACCTCACTACGAACCTCATCATGATATACGTTAATATAGTGATAAAAATACTTAAGATTGTCCATGATCACGAGATTCACATTTCCAGTCGTAGGGTATGAGTAATCGACATGGTGTAGCATGACGTAATACCGCTTGTCACACCACCCATCAGCAAGACTCATTATCCATACCTGCTGCTTCTCTTCTGCACGCGTTGTTTCTTTTACTTCACGGTGTATGTGAGACTTTATAAAGTTTAGCTCTGCAGTATACTTCAGCACATCGTCTGTGCAACGAAAGCCTTCAACGGTCTCACCAGAACATCCGTAGAGTATTTGTACATCTTGGAACTTCGCACAATCCAATGTGTTTTTAAAAGAGGCATAGGAGGGATGAATAGGAAGTTTTTCGGTATCCACCACATCCTGGCACTTTACTGAATACCATTTCGTAAACGTTGTACAAGCAATATTAAAGGTAGCCATTTGAATACACGTCTGATCTGAATACACGTCTGATCTCTCGGGCTTACTGCGGTCGACTGACCACGCAGGGACTCCCAGATAGTAGCATGACTCACGGTCTTACAGTGGGCGGAGCTTAGAACTTTCACCTACACACACACACACACACACACACACACACACACAGGAGAAAGTGAAACGCTATTTGAAACATGATTTATTTAATAAACGAGATATTCAAGTTATATATATTTACAAATACGATTTAATAAACGAGATATTCAAGTTATATATATATATATATATATATTTACAAATAGATACGATTATATACAAGACGTGTGAGTTAGAAGCATCATTGGTATCCAAAGGGTACGGTATCATAGGTACCAGGTAACTGGTAACGTTTCCTATAGGTGTTACGGCACACCATCGTACCCCTAAGTTCCTTCACGCCTCCCAGCTTCTGCGCCCGAAAATTGTGGGTGCCTACAATTAGTTGGTGAGGTTGTTCATCCAAACATACTAGATCCTTCAACGACTCAAAGTTAACAACCTCCCGATTCGCATGGTTGAGCGTAATACCCTTTGCCTTCACGATATATTTCATTTCATCCCCCCCTGACCCGTACCCCATAAGTCTTAGGTCCTGTTGAGGCAAAAGAGTCGGCGTATGCGTTGTCCCCATACTCATCCTTGATCTCATCAGTGAGCTCGCCGAGGAACTCCCCAATAGTGGGCATGTATTCACCCTCCCTCTCTGTGAATATCACGCTATCTGTATCGGCATACAATACTCTCCGCCCAAGAGAATGCAATAGACCCCAAAGTTTTATACGGGCGTAGGCTGTTGTGAAGCTGGCCACAGGTATGTTTGTAACCCTTGAGGTATCTGTGGCAAATTCAGTGTTGTTGTACTTTATTACGTAAGTATTACCTACATTTACGATCTCCATGACCTCTTTATCGGGGGCATTGGCATAATCCCAGACATCGCTATAACTTTGTGCCAAATGAATGCTCCCTCTGCCGGTATTCTGCGCAAATTTTCCCCATAGACTGTTTAGACACAACTTTGCACTAAAGCGCTTGCCAGGATTCTTTACAATTTGGACACGATCAAGTTGTATACCTTCGCGGTCGCGGTAACGTTGAATATAGGCAGACTTTTCATCTTCGGTATCAACTCCTCGCGGATACCCTGATGCCTCAACCTTATCCTTCAAAAAGGTGTTTATATATGGTGTGAAAAGGTTGGGTAGCTTCTGAAACCTCCACACCTCATGTATCTTCAGTATTCTATAACCATGGCGCACGGCTAGGGCCAACTCAGGACTTGTATATACGCCTCTGATCTTACGCTGGTGGGGTATATGGTTACATTCGCCGTTATCCTCTTCCGCGCACTTCACGCACAGGGGAAACATGAGCTTGTCGTCGATAACGACAGGTAAGATCGGCATCCATAAATTGCGTGGGGGGAGTACGTCTACGAAAGAGATCCCAAAGTAACGATCATTCAAATTTTTTGAAAATTCATTGATGGATGGTAGGCTAGGCCCCACCAGTTTCTCAGGAGCGCCCACGGGGTACGGATTGCTCTTCATCACGTATGGGTATAAAGAACAGAAATCGTAGTAATGGAGCTTCACGCCCTCCGTAGGTGGGAAGTATAGTCTGAAAGGATTTGTACGTCCTCCAAACAAGCTATCACCACATTTGAGAGGATCTGTGGTAAACGGACAAACGTTTTTAAAACGAATGTCAGCGATAGTCCTGTGAAACTATTTGTGTCCTATATTGTCAAGTTAGCCGACAAGTTCAAAAAAATGACTGTGTATATTCTCGCCCATAACGGGGCAAAGTTTGACACGCAGTTCCTTTATAAGGAGTTGCTTGAACACGAATCCTCTGAGATATTTACAGGTGATCCATTGAAAAGAGGCAACAAATTAATACAGTTGCAGATAAGAGGCAATGTACAATTTAAAGATACTTTATTATTCACACCTTGTAAATTAGCAAAGCTACCCAAGGTGATGGGAGTAGCAGCTGAAGTTTCCAAAAGATACTTCCCATACACTTTCCTCACCAGCGAGACTTTAAACTACGTAGGCCCACCACCCCCCAAGCATTATTTTGACTGCATGGATGAACGTGAAGACTTTGATCGATACTACGACAGTTTTAATGAAAGTAACCCTTATAATATAGCTGATGAATGTGAGCGTTATTGCGTGAATGATGTGCGCGTGCTTAGAGTATGTTTCCAGGCCTTTAGAAGGATGTACATAGCCCGTTTCAAATGCGATCCACTGCAAGCCGCAACCACCATCGCATCATTATGTTTTACGGTGTTCAAGAATAACTTCATGCCGAAAGACACCTTAGCCATTATTCACCGAAACAATCCCCGCAGTTACGGGCACAAGGCTATTTACTGGCTCATACACCTACAGCAACAGACAGGTGTATACATAAAGCACGCCCGCAACACGGGTGAAGCACCCATTAAGATTAATGGACGTGTTTTTTGGGTTGATGGGTTAAGTGAAAACCGTGTCACTGGTGTGAAGACTGTGTACTCCTTTAACGGTTGCTGGTGGCATGGATGCCCCCGTCCTGAGTGCGGAGTCACCGGAGATATCAACGGTAGGTCTCCTGCCGACTGTCTTGCATCGACCCGCACCCGCGATCAACTTATAGGATCACAGTCTTCACACCAGTGACACGGTTTTCACTTAACCCATCAACCCAAAAAACACGTCCATTAATCTTAATGGGTACTTCACCCGTGTTGCGGGCGTGCTTTATGTATACACCTGTCTGTTGCTGTAGGTGTATGAGCCAGTAAATAGCCTTGTGCCCGTAACTGCGGGGATTGTTTCGGTGAATAATGGCTAAGGTGTCTTTCGGCATGAAGTTATTCTTGAACACCGTAAAACATAATGATGCGATGGTGGTTGCGACTTGCAGTGGATCGCATTTGAAACGGGCTATGTACATCCTTCTAAAGGCCTGGAAACATACTCTAAGTACGCGCACATCATTCACGCAATAACGCTCACATTCATCAGCTATATTATAAGGGTTACTTTCATTAAAACTGTCGTAGTATCGATCAAAGTCTTCACGTTCATCCATGCAGTCAAAATAATGCTTGGGGGGTGGTGGGCCTACGTAGTTTAAAGTCTCGCTGGTGAGGAAAGTGTATGGGAAGTATCCTTTGGAAACTTCAGCTGCTACTCCCATCACCTTGGGTAGCTTTGCTAATTTACAAGGTGTGAATAATAAAGTATCTTTAAATTGTACATTGCCTCTTATCTGCATCTGTATTAATTTGTTGCCTCTTTTCAATGGATCACCTGTAAATATCTCAGAGGATTCGTGTTCAAGCAACTCCTTATAAAGGAACTGCGTGTCAAACTTTGCCCCGTTATGGGCGAGAATATACACAGTCATTTTTTTGAACTTGTCGGCTAACTTGACAATATAGGACACAAATAGTTTCACAGGACTATCGCTGACATTCGTTTTAAAAACGTTTGTCCGTTTACCACATTTGGGGCACTCGTCACATTCGATATCCATACACTCATCACAGATAGTCTGGCTCACAAGTAAATGTGGAATTACCTCTTTGGTTTCAGCGTTCGTATATGTTTCTATATCGTAGTATACAGTTATACAGGGGTTATTTTTAGGCTTAGCATCTTTCATATAACATACATGCTTTACTCCATCCGCCTTATATTCCTCCTGGCATGTAGAACAGTGAATTACGTCACACTTGTGCTTAAATTTTCCCCAATTATCCATTGTTTGAAACATACCACATTCACAGATTCTCATTTTCCTGCACGTGCCAATTGATTTATGGAAATCAAAACAGCTATTATTGAAAAATGTGCGTCTACACACATCACAGTCTCTCTTCTCAGCTTCAACTACACGGCTTTCACATTTGGTGCTTTTACACTGCTCACATACCATGTGACATTCTTTACAATGTCTCACTATATCATCCGCAAACTCGAGGCACCGCTTACACAAATCATGATGTCTCCCATATTTTCGACTTTTGTCATAACTCGCGTAAAGCCACCTTATATTACGGATGGGGAGATACGTTGTCCCTCACAATCCTAAAATAAGTAGGGGCCTTGTACGATCTCTCACACAGCTTTTAAAAACATACACAGTCCTACGACGATCATCCAACCCAAACACAACTATGCGGACATTCATTTCCTGTTCTACCCTTCTCAGCTCTTCAGGACCCATATTACAGTCAAATTCAAGTTCACAGTCTTCAGCTAGTTTACGGGCACGCTCCACGACTGTAGGCAACCAAATTTTTTGAGTTCCTGTATTTTGTACAGTAAACATACGTGCTAAGAGTACTGCTATAAAGCCGCAACCACGATCGACGTTTATATGCCGTCTATAAATAGCTTGAGAATTGAAGTTAAGAGTATACGGTATGGCACTATGACCCGCAACACGGTATACATGGTCAATATTTACCGTGAAGTTGTCCATATTGAAGGCTATACTACTTTGGGCGGCTTGCATTATACGCCCTAATATATATTCTACATCTTCAGCCGCCAAACGTCTAAATGGCACTATCACCCAATAATCGTCTACATCACCGTCATCTGACCCGAATCCAAAGGACATACTCGTCCTGACTTCACGCTCGTCACGATTCTGAAGAGCAAACTCTATAATACGCTCTACAACCCGGCGTAGTCCGCTCTCAATACCATTGCTATACATGACTCTAGGGTCTACCCTGACTCTATACCGATTTCTAGTCAAGGCTGGGGTGGGGGCTGCGGATCGCACCAATTCCAGCGTTATACCATCCTCAACAGAACGGGGGGCGGATGAATTAGTGGATATATTAGGTGCTGCTGATGGGGGCCCTGTTGCGTAGGAGGTTGATGGTTGGGGCTCTATTATTGTAGACTTAACAGAACGGGGGGCGGCGGATGAATAAGGGGATATATTAGGTGCTGCTGGGGGTGTTGTTGCGTAAGAGGTTGAGGGTTGGGGATCTATTACCGCTGCAACAGACGCGTATTTCGGTCGCTTTATACCTGACGTGGATATCTCATACCTCCGCTTTGGACGTGTTACCGGTATCGCTGGTGAGGGTTCAGGGGAGGAGATCACAACTACACTGTCGTCGAGGTCATCCGTAATGATGGGCTGCTCTACCTCATCGTCATTCACAGTTCTGTGGGAGAAGAAATATAAGGATCAGCACTCAAAATTTGTAATATTTTGTAAATGACTCACTTAGGAGTGTGACGTGTTAGAAATGGACTCTGTAGAAAAATTCAGATTCACGAGCCCATCCACAT
Source organism: Bathynomus jamesi (assembly GCA_023014485.1). NCBI lineage: Eukaryota > Metazoa > Arthropoda > Malacostraca > Isopoda > Cirolanidae > Bathynomus > Bathynomus jamesi. Next base: position 588,246 of record JAJOZX010000949.1, read on the forward strand.
GTATTATATCTGGACCTACAGGATGTGGTAAAACTGTGTTTATGCTAAAAATCATTAAAGAAAAGGGGGAGATGTTTTCGAAATTTGTGCGTAAAGTTATATGGTGCTATTCGACGTATCAATCAGTGTTCAACGAGTACCAAGATGATATTTTGTTCCACAAAGGCGTATATGACGTTAATTCGTTAAAGGGAAATGAACATACAATCATTGTAATTGACGATCTCATGTTGGAGATGGATAAAACGTTTGCCGAGACATTTACAGTATTCTCCCACCATCTTAACATAAGCGTGTTCTTCATCAATCAGAATCTATTTTTCAAAAATAGATACATGCGCGATGTGTCGTTAAATACGCAATATCTAGTCTTATTCGCGCAACGTAGAGATGTATCACAATTGGGGTATTAGCCATCAAATGTTCCCGAATCAGCGTAAGGAGTTTTTGGAAGTTTATAAAGAAGCTACAAGCACGCGTTACGGATATTTGCTTTGCGACCTTCATCCACGAAACACGTTTAGAGTGCTTCTGCGAACGAATATATTTCCAAACGAGCCTGAAACGGTGTATATTCCAGAATGACAAAGAGACTAAAGAAATACCGTGAATTAATAAAAATCTATCATCGACTGCCTCGGGCAATGCAGCAGATGTTTATTAAAAATATCGATGCCGACTTTTTAAAATGCATCTGTGAAATCTGTCTTAACGTTATAAATTGCAATGTATCAATGAAAACCCATCAGAAGGCTCGCCTACGCCGCTACAAGAACATAATACGTGCACTCGCTCGTAAAAGCCAAACTGTAGCGAAGAAAAAGCGAATTATTGTACAAACAGGAGGGTCATTTCTCCCCATCTTATTTCAGTTTTGGGTCCTTTACTGACTAGATTAATATAATGAAGAAAGTGGTAGTGATTCCCCACGAGGTGTACGCCTCACTGCAAAGGAATCCAGACACGTATCTAGATCCCCGTAAAGCAGACTTAAAAGAATGGAAAGCGAATTGTTAGCCCTATTAAACAGTGAAAAAACACCTGATGAGAAAAGAATCTTATACCAAGAAGCTCTGCAGAAATTTCTTCACGAGTACGAAAATTATAAAGCCCTACAGAGATTCCTGTGGTTATTAGGCACAGCACGGGGGACGATGGCGACATAGGATCTATACCCGACGACACAGCTGACCAACCAAAAAGATTAGCCACACAACATATCGAACATGTATTAAAAATACCCTCCCACTTACATTGAGGAGTAAAGGCTTAAGTCTTTATAATCTATTGAGTGAGGATCCCGCCATACAATGGACCGATACAGGGGAGATCATTGTGGAAGGATCAAAGGTACAGGGATCGAATATCGTAGACATTGTCCATGATCTGGTGAGAAAGTGGGATAGGCCATCACCATCAGGATGGAAGCATATTAAAGCAAGACTACAACAATAAATGTCCCTAAAACGTTGATAGGAAATCTGAACAGGTTAAAAGACTTGGAACATGCAACGCCTGTGACACAATTGAAGGCGCCGTCACCCCGGCGGTAACACCTTTGAAGAGGAGCAAGAAGAGGTTAAACCAACCCTACCCACGTGCCTCTAAAATACGCAAATGGCTAACGTATTAACTAAACGCTATTATGACATTTCTACCCCATCCTCTTACGGCGGCGTAGATAGACTGTACAGAAGTGTTTACGGAGTAGGAAAAAAAGATGTTGAAAGATTTTTGAGGGAGCAGGACGCTTATACGCTTCATAAGCCTGTGAGAAAAAGGTTTAAAACAGCCAAGACAACGGCTTCCTCGATTGATTCTATTTGGCAAGCAGATTTAACAGACATGCAAAGATATTCTGTGTATAACGATGGTTACCGCTACATTCTATTCATAACAGACGTGTTCTCTAGATATCTGTGGCTAGTTCCTCTGAAAAATAAATCACCTGAACAGTTGCTAAAGCCACCAAAACGCTAATGTTAAAAGAAAACAGGATTCCTGGCTATTTTTGTACGGATATGGGGAAGGAGTTTATAGGCCGTGCTTTTCAGAATATGTTGACAGAGTTTAATATCAGCTATTACACAACCAATTCTATACATAAGGCTTCTTTAGCTGAAAGAGTTCAGCGCACCATAAAGGAACGCATGCACCGTTATTTTACACATAAAAACACATACAGATTTCTAGACATTCTGGAATCATTGGCATCATCCTACAACCGCTCACACCATCGCACGATTGGGGCAACACCTAACGAAGTTTTAGAAAGAGGTACGCTCCCGAGAAGAGATGGATCACCACCACCACCACCACCACCACACTCTGTGCGCTTCAAAATCAATGATTATGTAAGGCTGTCGCGTTCGGGGAATAAGGATGGACACGCGAGATTTTTAAAGTTAGGGCTGTGAGACCTAAAGGTGTAATAATGATGTATTACATTGAAGATTTGAATGGGGAAGAAATCTCAGGAGGCTTTTACCGCGAGGAATTGCAGAAAGTTGCGTTTAATTTAGAAAAAAATGTGTTTAAAATTGAGAAAATTTTAGGAAGCAAAGGTTCAGGAAGGAGAAAAATGTACCTGGTGAAATGGCTAGGGTACCCAGAAAGCTTCAACACCTATATAAAAGCTGATGCAATAATGAAGCTTAAATAGTATGCAACATGGCTCCTAACCATTTCTACGTCACACTCCCGTCCTCCTCGTCCCTGTCTGTACACCCTAACAACACGCTAGCCAACTTTGTAACAGAACTCCATGGGCACATTGAATTGGGTCGTGATTCGTATGAGGTGGGGATATGCGAAATTCAGCTGGACACCGTCTTTTTAAATATTGAACATAAAGAAACCGTTTTTACGATTCTTAGAGACATTGACGAGTGTGAAAAAGCTGGGGTAGCTATGGATGAAACTATGCGCATCGCTCGACTAAGATTACACGGTATTACAGTACAGAAGTAAGACTAGGGCCGGGTCAATATGGTTCGGCCGAGGATGTTGTGAGAGGCTTAAACGTGAGTTTAAGAAACTCAAACCTTACGAATGATTTAGTATATGAAATCGTAAACAACCCTGCACATACACTAATCCTAAAATCAAAGACTAACAGACGTCTTAAAGAACATAGAAAGTTCAAAATTCTAACCAACGGCCGATATAGCGCAGCCTTCCAAAGACACATTTCACGAGACACAGTATAACTTGTCCAGATTAATGTATCAATTGAAGATGGAGAAATTGGCTGAAAGGTCCCCAGACATGTGCTATATTTACAGTAATATAGTGGAGCACCAGTTTGTTGGGGATACCCAGGCACGCCTGCTGCGCATTGCTCACATCCCCAACCATAGAGGAAGGAGTTTGAGTATTACATATGACAGGCCCCATTATGTGAATGTCGCAACTAATTTAATAACCAATATCACAATATATATAAGAACGATTGAGGGCGAAAACTTCCCATTCGGTAACGGGAGCTTAACAGTGAAGCTACACTTTCGACGCACTGAGTTATAATGGATAGAAAGCCTTTCACCGTCTATCGAGGGATGCGATACCAGCGCGGTAGTGGACTTGGATCCATTTTTTCATCCATACTACGTACGGCTGTTCCTTTGCTGAAGAGGGGTGCCAGATACCTTGGAAGGAAAGCGCTACAATCAGGTCTTAACACTGCAGAAGACATATTGGCCGGGGCTAAACCTAAAGAAGCTCTAAAAAAACATTTAAAGCGTACACGGAACGAAATCATCAAAGATGCAAAGAGAAAAATGCGTGGTGGCGGGAAGAAGAAGAGGGCTCCCCGGAAGAAGAAGGGGTCACGTGGTATTAAACGTAAAAGGCTATCAAAAAAGAAATGCTGTAAGCGAATGAAACCTATGGTTGACCACTTTTTTGACTGATATAAGCTAAGGATATTGATCTCATGAATCATAGTTTGTTTACCACTTGTCGAGAGAGGAGTCACTATTTCGCCATGGCACGCTTCATCCACCCATGTAGTTCACAATGCTGTAAATCGGAGCTGTCCTTTTTTGAGCTCCCGCCAACCCAAGTTTCTATTGAGCACAGTGACTTTATTACAATTAACCCTTTAAACACAATTAGTTCACCGAGTGCACCTATAGAATTCGTGATACCCAGCTCAGGTCCTTACTTTTTTGATCCAAGCTGTGTGCACATGTACGCTAAGCTACGTATAGCCCATTCTGATGGAACGGCCTGCGATGACAAATATGCTGTATACCCTGAAACAAACTTTCTGCACGCCATATTCAACCAGTGTGACGTATATTTAAATCAGACCAACATATCGGCAGGCACGGGGTACTATCATCTACGAGCCTATTTGGAAAATGTCCTCAACTTTTCCAAAGAAGCGAAGGCTACCTTTTTAAGTGCGGAGGGATATTATCAAACTAAAGATGAAAATAGTATAAAGGACAAATTTAAAAATTCTAAAAAGAAAATATACGAGTGTTTTGGACGGTTGCACACAGATTTCACTTTCCAGGAGAAGTTGCTTGTGAACGGGGTGGATATGAAAATAAAGCTCACCCGCACGAGTCCTGAGATCTGCTTAAATCTGGATGCGAATCAAGAAGAGGGTGCAAAGTCCGTTGTGGTTCACATTATGGACACATACCTCCGCGTACGGCGAGTGAAATTAAGTTCACCAAAACAACTAGAAATTGAGAAAAATTTACTAAACGCTACAGTGAAATATCCTATTAACAGAGTGCAGATCAAACTATATACGGTTCCTGCAGGGTTGGCATCGAAGCAGATAGAAAACATTGCCCTGGGAAATCTTCCTAAAAGGATATTAATCGGCATGCAGGACCACGCTTCGGTGAATGGAAAATATAAAAAGAGTGCCTTTAAATTCGAGAATTTCGGACTTAAAAATATCTCTATACGTTAATGGCACTGCTTTGGGTGGAACAATGGGTAGGACTATTCATCAGACGCTGTGTTACCTCTTTGTGCCAGAGCCTATAGTAATCTGACCCATATTGCAGGTGATTGTGATGAGCTTGGTAATGGGGTAACGCAGGAAGAATTCATTGATCAATTTAACCTTTATCCGTTTGACATTACACCTGACTTATCTGCTAGCGTAAATACCCATTTAACACCACAGCAGAGCGGTAACATCTCAGTGCGGCTGGAATTCGCCAAGCCTATAGACGCTCCTATTAGTGTACTAGTATATCTCGAATCGCAAGCCCTAATAGAAGTAGATAGATTTAGAAGCGTTATCACTGACTTTTAAAATGGATGCTAATACACTTCAGAAAGTAATGGAGCGAGTCACACGTTCCAAATTTATCGGCGTGTTTGCGAAGAATGAAACATTGAGTTTGCCAAGTACGCGAGAATGCGGTAGTCTTATTGTGAACACAGACATCATCGGTAATGAAGGGATTCACTGGATCGCTGTCTATTTTAAAAATAGACAGCGCCTGTACTATTTTGATTCACTCGGTACTCAACCCTGGAGTGACCCTATTATTGTAAAATTTCTCGCTCAGTTACATATTCCCGAAGTTGTATGGAACCCATTTCGTATGCAGGGATATTTTACTAATGTTTGCGGAATGTACTGTGTCTCATTTCTCATGCATATGTCAAATGATAAAGAATTTATAAATTTTTTAAATTTATTTGACCCGTGTCACACTCACCGAAACGATGAAATGGTATGCAGACAGATAAAAAACCGTTTTCCAATTGTACGTACTCGTTGTATATTATAATGTTTTTGTTCGTATATTTGTAACGGTATATTCGTTTATTGTACTGATTTCTTTCATTTAATAAATTTATGAAAATATATTGTGTCTTCTTATCCCAAAAAGATCGAAAAACACTTACATTATTTCGGTGTGACATTGTTGACTGATCAGTATACCCTCCCTATTCCGAGATTCTTCAAAAGATTGTATAACTCGTGTCAAATCCTCATCGGACCTTAAAGGAATAATGCTTTTAAAACATATACAGAGTATACAGACAGACAGATCCCCATTATGTGAAGATATCTTTGGTTCGAGGAGTGAACGCCATAAAAATTTCGATTTTAGCATAATGGGGAAATAACACTGATTGACATTTTTGGCGAGTATCTATTTGTCGAGATACTACAACTCTCCATATATATATAAAATTCTAATTATAGACACTTACATTTCTATGGTAGTCCCTTGCGTCGGGTTGTAAGGAGCGTCACTGCAAATATCTTCTACGGTTTGCGTTGAAAATAATAATTCGCCACAATCAATCGCATTGAAAAGACTAATTGTGGTTAATGCTGCAGTATCACGTTCTTCATACAAGTCTGGGGAGACGTACAGGTCCATGGTGGAGGATGTGTGACACTGCTGACTGATCAGTATATCATCCATATTCCGAGGTTCTTCAAAAGATTGTATAACACGTGTCAAATCCTCATCGGACCTTAAAGGAATAATGCTTTTAAAACATATACAGAGTATACAGACAGATCCCCATTATGTGAAGATATCTTTGATTCGATTACCAATTTCGATTTTAGCATGATGGGGAAATAACATTGATTGACATTTTTGACTAGTATCTATTTGACGAAATACTACAACTCTCCGTATATATATAAAATCGAATTATGGACACTTACATTTCTATGGTAGTCCCTTGCGTCGGATTGTAAGGAGCGTCACTGCAAATATCTTCTACGGTTTGCGTCGAAAATAATTCGCCACAATCAATCGCATTGAAAAGACTAATTGCGGTTAATGCTGCAGTATCACTTTCTTCATACAAATCTGGGGAGACGTACAGGTCCATGGTTGAGGAATGATTATTCACTGATGCGAAAATAGCTACTGTTACTCCCAACTGAAAATATCCCCTTTTATATGCACATTCGCCAAGCTCCGCCCAAAAGACCAGATGTTCGTCGTGATTGGCTGCCGATGTAGCTGGGTGGAGCTATGACGTGTACCATTCCGCTATAACGGGTACGGACGAGTAATTGCATCTTTATATTTTCACTAATAGAATTAATGCTCTTATTCTCCTTTGAAAATTATTTGGTGATTCGTATAGAACTTTTGATATTGATTCCAAATATGGTTTCAGAAGTTTTCTATCACCCATAGTTTTCGAGAAAATAATATTTCCATTTACTCAATTTCCCGCATCATTAGTCACTAATGTAATCGAGAGGGTATAAAGAAATATATCATAATTATATTTTAAAAATAACATTCGGTTTCAACGTTAAACTGTAGGTCTAAGTGGTCATTACACATAAAAATAAAGTGGTTGGCAGATAAATGGGCACCCTACGTGTCCTAGTGGTTAAGACGCGGGCTGTTGATGGTTCGGAGTTAAACTGTAGGTCTAAGGTGGTCATTCCACATAATAAAAGAAAGTGGTTGGCAGATAAATGGGTGCCCTACGTGTCCTAGTGGTTAAGACGCTGGGGCTGTTGATGGTTCCACGTTAAACTGTAGGTCTAAGGTGGTCATTACACATAATAAAAGAAAGTGGTTGGCAGATAAATGGGTGCCCTACGTGTCCTAGTGGTTAAGACGCTGGGGCTGTTGATGGTTCCACGTTAAACTGTAGGTCTAAGGTGGTCATTACACATAATAAAAGAAAGTGGTTGGCAGATAAATGGGTACCCTACGTGTCCTAGTGGTTAAGACGCTGGGCTGTTGATGGTTCCACGTTAAACTGTAGGTCTAAGGTGGAGTGGAAAGCTTGACCTTCGTCAGAATGAACAATTTGGGCGGAAGCTAACCAAAGGTTATCCAAAGGGTAATATATATATATATATATATATATATATATGGGATGAAATTCACAATAAAACACGAAATGAATGAATGCTGAAAACAAGGAGTGAGGTGGTTTTGTTTGATTTGACTCGTAGAAAGGTAAAATATGGTCGACCGAGTTGTGCAGATTCTCGGAAATCCTTTCCTCTATCGGATTATGTTTTGGGTATTTCCAACTTTCCTCGTTTCTTTAAATTTCGTTTTTCAATTTTCTTCGCAGGGATGAAGCTCATGTGTTTCGAATTGCATCGTTCTATAATTCTGTTTTCTATGGTTGGTTGGATAACTACGTTATTTGTTCCGTCTTTGAATCTTCCATTTGAATATCTATATAAACATATTGTTATTTTATATGTTTGATTCTTCCAACTGATTAAAAATAATATACGTTTGGTATGATTTTCATAATATATATATATATATATTTCTATAATTCTGTTTTCTATGGTTGGTTGGATAACTACGTTATTTGTTTCGATAAGTGCAACTTCAAGGAAGCTCAAATTAATGTTATATTTTGCATATAATCCACTATATACATCTATTGTAAAACACTATATACATCTATATTTCAATTAAGTGTGTAATTATTTAATTCATCTACCATATTGTGGTACACAATGCTTATATATATATATATATTTCTATAATTCTGTTTTCTATGGTTGGTTGGATAACTACGTTATTTGTTTCGATAAGTTCAACTTCAAGGAAGCTCAAGTTAATGTTATATTTTGCATATAATCCACTATATACATCTATTGTAAAACACTATATACATCTATATTTCAATTAAGTGTGTAATTATTTAATTCATCTACCATATTGTGGTACACAATGCTTATTAGAATACATGGTGCGATCTGGCAACTCAGCACCCCAATACAAGGCGTGATCTGGCAACTCAGCCAGAATAGAGGCTTATAAAAGATCGAGAAGCTGGTGAACTCATTCCCAGCTCGGCTCCAGCCGAGCAAGGACCTCTGGTCCTTCTTTTTTTGGCCCTTTGGTAAACCCCTTAGTGGCCTCTTAGGTTAGGAAAACGAAAATAATATGCCTTAAAGACAACTACTCTCTCTCTCTCTCCTTCAGGCGTCTCTCTCTCTCTCTCTCCTACATGCGTCTCTCTCCCTCCTTCAGCTCTCTCTCTCTCCTACAGGCGTCTCTCTCCCTCCTTCAGCTCTCTCTCTCCTGCATGTGTAACTACTGCATGTGTACCTCCTGCATGTGTGCGTATGTGTGTGTGTGTGTACCTCCTGCATGTGTACCTCCTGCATGTGTACCTCTCCCCCCTTGGCTGATTAGACGTATATAATAATAATGTATACAATAATACTGCTAAAAAGAGGTATCTGACAACCATTTACAGCCAACTGGCTGATTAGGAGTCTATAATAATGTATACAATGGTATCGCGGTATCTGGCAACTCAAGCCGTTTACGCCAACTGGCTGATTAGGAGCCTATAAAACAACGCCAACTCGGCTGAAGTCTTAATGTGCACTTGGCTCCTGCCAGGTGAACACCTTTCCTCCTTTCTCTCCTCCTCCTTTCTCTTGGGGGATAACGCCGCCTCCAAGTTTCCCCCACCCCCCTTTGCAACAACCCCCCTTTGAAACAACCCACTTGCAACAACCCCACCCCTTTGCAACAACCCCACCCCTTTGCAACATTACATAATAACCTGCAACATTCTTGCACTCTCCCCTTTTGCGGCTATACTACTGTTGTCAGAGATCAAGGAGACGAGCACTGATTTTGTGTTCATGCAAGATGGAGCCCAATCTCATACAGCCAAGGAAACAATAACATTTCTCAATAATAATTGTCCTGGTTTTATCGAACCAAATAATTGGCCACCATGCAGCCCAGATCTAAACCCCATTGACTACTTTGTGTGGTCTGCCTTAGAGAGAGAAGTCTACCATGGTCAGAAAATCCGTGATGTGAACCATCTTCGTGAACGAATTCAGGCTGCATGGGAAAATCTCTCACAAGTGACGATCTCAAAGGCAATTTCAAAATGGAGGGCGAGATTACAGGCTGTGGTTGACCATAATGGAGGGCAGATTGAGCCATTTATTGAAAATTAGGTTTAACTTAAAACCACAGAACTTCGTTTAAAGACCGTAAATTAGAAGATAATTAATTAGAAAAAAATAAAAGGAATAAATATAAACGCGCAACTTTTTTTTGTATATTTGTTTTGGAAGCCAATTTTGGGCATTATATGGGCTTATAACCATCAAACCATAGAATAAGTATTTAAAGAGAAAAGAATTATCTTTCATTTGGTTGTTTGTTTAAGTCCCTAGCTGCAATGGTTATTGAGATATCACTTCTGAAAATTGGTGCCATTTTTTTTGGGCCACCCTGTATATATATATATATATATATATATATAAAACCTTGGTTTACCTTGGTTTGCTTCCACCCGAATTGTTCATTCTGACGAAGGTCAAGTTTGTTGCTCCATCTTGGACCTACAGCTTAACCTGGAATCCAAACCACGTCCCACCACGAGTGGTTTGAGATTACGAAGTCCTTACCCGGACTCGATTTCACGACATCCCGATCAGCATTGTAGGAGTGAGAGTGTTGTATGGTAGGATCATTGTGAAAGTAGAATGTGAGCGATAAGTGGAGTGTGTAACTAGAACTTGGTGTGAATGATTTGAAGGTAAACCAGGTGGAAGGTAGTCATGGAAGTTTTGAGGTTTTTACGTGCCTGTTTTCTTGACGATAAGGGTTGGAAGCGGAAAATTTGAAGTTTATACGAGGGCCATTCAATATATTTTGCCCCGCCTTGTTTTTTCTTACCAAGTTCCCTTGTAAGTTCCAGAAATTTTGTACACAAGTAGTTACATACCTTTTTTACAAGTTTTTATTTTTCCACATAGTCTCCATCCTTTTCTACGGCTTTCCTCCACCTTGAAACAAGGGCCTTTATTCCTTGCTGGTAAAAGTCCGCTGGGTTCCGCTGGAACCTCATCGTCACTCTGAAACTTTTTTCCACGAATAGCATCCTTTATTGGTCCAAACAAGTGGAAGTCTGAAGGTGCCAGATCCGGGCTGTATGGATGGTGGGGTAACACAGTCAAGCGCATTTTTGTGATGGCCTTTCTTGTTTGCAAACTGCTGTGTGGTCTTGCGTTATCGTGCAAAAGAAGGACGTCTTCCAGTTTTCTCTCCGGTCGAACTCGCTTTATACGTCTCTGGAGTCTCTGTAGGGTAGAAATATATGCCTCTGAGTTGATTGTTTGTCCTTTCTTCATAATGTCCACCAGAATCACTCCTTTCATGTCCCAGAAGATGGTGGCCATAACCTTTCGTGCAGAGGGAGCCATTTTGAACTTTTTCTTGCGTCGCGAGTCTGCGTGATGCCACTTCATGGATTGGTGTTTTGTTTCAGGTTCAAAGTGGTGTACCCAAGTCTCATCCCCAGTCATAATTCGTGAAAGGAAGTTATTCCCTTCTGTCTCGTATCGAACTAACGACTCAGAAGCAATTTCTTTTCTTTGGGTTTTGTGATCTTCAGTCAGTTCGCGAGGAACAAACCGTGAACACACTTTTGAGTATCCCAGTTGCTGAATTATCATATTCACACTTCCTTCACTAATTCCTAGCTCCAGTGATAGCTCCTTGTATGTGACACACCGACTTGATCGAATGATGCTGTTAGCACATTGCACAGTGTGAGATGTGACAGCCGATGCCGGGGGCGACCGCTGCGTGGCTCATCATCGAGGTTGGCTCTCCCTCTCTCCGATGATCTCACATGTTTAGACCAGCATCCAACTGTGCTTCGATCAACAACAGCATCTCCGTAAACGTTTTGTAGACGTTTGTGAATATTTCCAACTGTTTCCTTCTCTGCAGTTAAGAACTCGATAACAGCTCTCTGTTTATGACGCACATCACTGTCAGACGCCATTTTCGAAACTGCGTTAACTATCGGTTTTATACAAGGGCGTTTAAAAGCGGTTTTTATACGAGGAGGGGAGGTTCAAACTGGAAAAATCCGGTTATGTGAAGCGCAGAAAGTTCAAACTTACGGCCCAAAAGACATTTCAGCCCCATGGCTTATTAGTACATATTTCTGAGAAAGTTTGAAATTTAAAAATTTCTGAATTTGTCAGCATTAGATCTGTGGTCACTTCAGGTAATTTTTATATTATGTGCTTTAATGTTGGTGTATATTTTTGTTATTAATGTTTGAATAACTTAATTATTTATTTATTATAATTATTTATTATTGGAAATAGAGTAAGTTGAATTGTGATTAATTTTGAGTTTGGTTTTCCTTCAATGTAAGGAATAATTTTGAAAGTAATTGATAAATATGATTATTATACAGGGTTAGAACAGAGTGGTGTCTTCGAACATTGTCTGTAGTGCAAGTGTTGAAGCCTCTATATGAGGCTTCAAATTTGGAATCTGAGACACCGTCCAGGTTCGGTTGGAGAGTCAAACTCCCGGTTTAATCGCAATTCGATTTCGTCCAGCCGGAGTTGGACGTGAACGGTTGGAACGTTTTGTAGCCCAAATTCCGAGGCTGAGCCGCGGCAGTAAATTTGGGGAAGGGAACCGTAATCAGGACTGAAAGTGAAATATAACTCCTTCCCCTGTTTATCTGCGGTACTTCTTATGGCGGCGACCTGGACATCACTACATCTGGCCCAAATTGAAAAGTGATTTGGTGGAGTTTTCAAAGTAAACGTGTTAAATCAGTGATTATAACGTTACTTAAACTAGGAAAGGACCTAATCGGTTTGTACAGTTTTCACAGTAACCCAAATGCAATTTTGTACATGTTGTGCATAATAACTTACTTATAACGTATTGGCACAAAAAACAGTACTCTTGAAGAAAGTGTTATATTGTCATGTAGATTACGGCCATATAGTTAGTTTTTTTAAATTCAGGTGACGACATCTTAAGATTTACCGTGAACACCACATTGCTTTTCGAACCCTTAAAGTTAAGGAAAGACGAGCAGTCAGGCAAACAAACGATAACAGCAGCCCACCGTCTTAACCACTTGGCCATCCAGGGTACCCATTTATCTACCAATGTATTTTTTCTGGAATGATGAACAACTAGGTCGCTGACTGCTTTTGCCAAGAATCAAACCCAGGGCCAGTGGATTCGTAGTCAGCGATGCTAACCACTACACCAGTATATATATATATATACGTATATATATGATGCAACTGATAATGGTCCCCTGAGATAACGCTTATGTAATACACAGACTATGCATGGAACAAGGAACCCTTCTGGGATATTAAATCCACTATGGACTATTCAGACTATTCGGACCATAGTGGATTTAATAACCCAGAAGGATTCTTTGTTCCATGCACAGTCTGTGTATTATATACAGGGTGGGCCAAAAGTCTGGATCCATAGGAAAATATTTATTTTAATACATAAATTACAACAAATGGTAAATACTTAAAATGAATATCAACTTTAACTCGTAAATGCGTATCCGTGATACTGTACAGTAGTTCGTACTCCAGTATAAATACTCAAATACTTTTTTTATTTCAGCCCAGAAATGGCTTCGAATCTAACAACAGAAGACCGGGTAGAACTTGAGTAGTATAGCCGCAAAAGGGGAGAGTGCAAGAATGTTGCAAGTGATTATGTAATGTTGCAAAGGGGGTGGGGGTGTTGCAAATGGGGGTGGGGGGTGTTGCAAAAAAATAATACTAAAAAAAAAAAAAAAAAGGAAAAAAAAAGGAAAAAAAGAAAAAAAGAAAAAAAATTCCCCCAAAGGGGGGATGCTGCAGGTGCAACAAGGAAAACTTGGAGGCGGCGTTATCCCCCAAGAGAAAGGAGAGAAAGGAGGAGAGGTGTTCACCTGGCAGGAGCCAAGTGCATATTAAGACTTCAGCCGAGTAGGCGTTGTTTTATAGGCTCCTAATCAGCCAGCTGGCTTAGAAGGCGTAAATGGCTTGAGTTGCCAGATAGCGCCATGTATTCATTTAATTCTAATCGAAGACTGAGTTGCCAGATACCACTTTTTAGCGATACCATTGTATACATTATTATAGACTCCTAATCAGCCAGTTGGCTTAGAAGGCGTAAATGGCTTGAGTTGCCAGATACCGCAATACCATTGTATACATTATTATAGACTCCTAATCAGCCAGTTGGCTTAGAAGGCGTAAATGGCTTGAGTTGCCAGATACCGCAATACCATTGTATACACTATTATAGACTCCTAATCAGCCAGTTGGCATAGAAGGCGTAAATGGCTTGAGTTGCCAGATACCACTTTTTAGCGATACCATTGTATACATTATTATATTTCTTAAAAGTTGGTTTAGAATACCGGTAGTAGGTTTAGAAGCCGTAACATGATATAATTAAGTAAAACAACATTGCATCATTCTGTTTATTATAAATATATAGAAAATAAATATACATTTCAATAATAATTGAGGAATATGCATATAATCATAACAGTACAGGAAATATATACACACAATTATGGTGATATATATAAAATAAATATACATTTCAAATAGAAATAAATATACATTTCAATAATAATAGAAATATGCATATAATCATAACAGTACAGGGGAAATATCACGCAAAATATATAAATACATTTCAATAATAATAGAAATATGCATATAATCATAACAGTACAGGAGAAATATCAAGCAAAATATATAAATACATTTCACTTTTTTTTCAAAATACTAAACTCGGTCTTAATCGAGTTTACAATTACATCATTATTGCTCTGCATTACGCAGTATATGCGGCTTAATAATATTTCACCGCTTAAAGTATAGGGAAACCTGTATTCGATATGAAGGGCTTTCATATCGTTCAGTACTATTTTTGTTCCCACTTTACAACCGGTTGGTAAGTCATCTTTAAATACGTCTAGAATACAATCAAAAGCACGCACAAAGAGTTCATCGTTAGCTACATTATTAAACACAAGTTTATAAGCACGCTTTTCCAATCGAGGGTTTATTTCTACCGACTCGAGCTTTTCAATCGTGAACTCACTCAACATAGCGGCAATTGAAATAATCTTCTAAATCGTTACGACAACTGCGCGTTATATAAAGAAATAGTTCTTCAGGTGAACGGTGTAGGTGAGCTCAGCCTTGTACCGATCAATTGCTTTGTACCAAAGTTCATGGTATTTCAAAGAGTCTAAACTTTTTAAATAAACATCCAGCACTAGACCATTCTCACCAGCCCTACACTCGGTAAACCCATCGAGCAGAGCGGTGTAGGCGTATTCAAGTACTGTATCAAAATAAAGCATGTCCGTAACACGCGCGTCTAATATAGGTTTCAGCTTGCGGAATCCGACGATTTCAAACATTCTGTCGAGGATGAAACGGTTTCGCGTAGGAACAAGAGCGTTATTATCAGAAGCATTCTTCCACATCAGCCGTATATCAATGCACGGCCGATCGTTATTTATACACAACGTACATACAACGGCGTATGAGGGTGCGTCACTAATCTGCTCTCTTCTTGTACCTACGTTAGCAGGTATTTTATAACGATCTTCACTCCACTTCTCAACTATCACGAAGATTCTATTCATCTCCTCGACACTTAAATAAACCCGTTTGTTTGTTTGTCTACATTCCGTTTCCAGTACATAGCTAATGGTACCGGAATTACGCCTGAACACGCGCAACGATTTCGTCACGGACACATCGTACGAGGCGTTGAGAATGCTGCTCAAAGGAAGTTCCATCGTATTCGAGGAGCGCACGTCCACTCGGTTCAAGCTCTGAGATAACTATGAGCCGTGTGAGGCACGCAGGTAGGCAGGAACGGTTCGACGGGCGGCTGACTCGATGATACGTGAATGGGCTTGTTCGTATGATCCGCGAGTCGTACCGAATTGTTGTACATATTTGTTTTTCCGGTACAAGAATTAATTTCATCACTACCAGCCTACGCACCAGACATTTTACCTCAGGATAAGAACTAGGAACATTTTATGTTTACTAAACATCTTCACACTCCGGCGCACTATTTGAGAGGAACATATGCTCATATTTTTCCTTTCTGCCCATCAAACGATACTCGTCTCTAAAGTCTGTTAAAAACTCACGCAGGGCACTAGCCACAACCTCACTACGAACCTCATCATGATATACGTTAATATAGTGATAAAAATACTTAAGATTGTCCATGATCACGAGATTCACATTTTCAGTCGTAGGGTATGAGTAATCGACATGGTGTAGCATGACGTAATACCGCTTGTCACACCACCCATCCGCAAGACTCATTATCCATACCTGCTGCTTCTCTTCTGCACGCGTTGTTTCTTTTACTTCACGGTGTATGTGAGACTTTATAAAGTTTAGCTCTGCAGTATACTTCAGCACATCGTCTGTGCAACGAAAGCCTTCAACGGTCTCACCAGAACATCCGTAGAGTATTTGTACATCTTGGAACTTCGCACAATCCAATGTGTTTTTAAAAGAGGTATAGGAGGGAGGAATAGGAAGTTTTTCGGTATCCACCACATCCTGACACTTTGCTGAATACCATTTCATAAACGTTGTACAAGCAATATTAAAGGTAGCCATTTGAATACACGTCTGATCTGAATACACGTCTGATCTCTCGGGCTTACTGCAGTCGACTGACCACGCAGGGACTCCCAGATAGTAGCATGACTCACGGTCTTACAGTGGGCGGAGCTTAGAACTTTCACCTGCGCACACACACACACACACACACACACACACACACACACACACAAAGAAAGTGAAACGCTAATTGAAACATGATTTATTTAATAAACGAGATATTCAAGTTATATATATTTACAAATACGATTTAATAAACGAGATATTCAAGTTATATATATATTTACAAATACGTGTAATAAATCAATAGATACTTTACAAATACGATTTAATAAATGAGATATTCAAGTTATATATATATTTACAAATACGTGTAATAAATCAATAGATACGATTATATACAAGACAAATACGTGTGAGTTAACAATAGAAGCATCATACGTTTGGTATCCAAAGGGTACGGTATCATAGGTACCAGGTAACTGGTAACGTTTCCTATAGGTGTTACGGCACACCTTCGTACCCCTAAGTTCCTTCACGCCCCCCAGCTTCTGCGCCCGAAAATTGTGGGTGCCTACAATTAGTTGGGGAGGTTGTTCGCCCTCATCATCGTCCAAACATACTAGATCCTTCAACGATTCAAAGTTAACAACCCGCCGATTCGCATGGTTGAGCGTAATACCCTTTGCCTTCACGATATATTTCATTTCCTCCCCCACCCTGACCCGTACCCCATAAGTCTTAGGTCCTGTTGAGACAAAAGAGTCGGCGTAAGCGTTGTCCCCATACTCGTCCTTGATCTCATCAGTGAGCTCGCCGAGGAACTCCCCAATAGCGGGCATGTATTCACCCTCCCTCTCTGTGAATATCACGCTATCTGTATCGGCATACAATACTCTCCGCCCAAGAGAATGCAATAGACCCCAAAGTTTTATACGGGCGTAGGCTGTTGTGAAGCTGGCCACAGGTATGTTTGTAACCCTTGAGGTATCTGTGGCAAATTCAGTGTTGTTGTACTTTATTATGTAAGTATTACCTACATTCACGATCTCCATGACCTCTTTATCGGGAGCATTGGCATAATCCCAGACATCGCTATAACTTTGTGCCAAATGAATGCTCCCTCTGCCGGTATTCTGCGCAAATTTTCCCCATAGACTGTTTAGACACAACTTTGCACTAAAGCGCTTGCCAGGATTCTTTACAATTTGGACACGATCAAGTTGTATACCTTCGCGGTCGCGGTAACGTTGAATATAGGCAGACTTTTCATCTTCGGTATCAACTCCTCGCGGATACCCTGATGCCTCAACCTTATCCTTCAAAAAGTTTATATATGGTGTGAAAAGGTTGGGTAGCTTCTGAAACCTCCACACCTCATGTATCTTCAGTATTCTATAACCATGGCGTACGGCTAGGGCCAGCTCAGGACTTGTATATACGCCTCTGATCTTACGCTGGTGGGGTATATGGTTACATTCGCCGTTATCCTCTTCCGCGCACTTCACGCACAGGGGAAACATGAGCTTGTCGTCGATAACGACAGGTAAGATCGGCATCCATAAATTGCGTGGGGGGAGTACGTCTACGAAAGAGAGCCCAAAGTAACGATCATTCAAATTTTTTGAAAATTCATTGATGGAGGGTAGGCTAGGTCCCACCAGTTTCTCAGGAGCGCCCACGGGGTACGGATTGCTCTTCATCACGTATGGGTATAAAGAACAGAAATCGTAGTAATGGAGCTTCACGCCCTCCGTAGGTGGAAAGTATAGTCTGAAAGGATTTGTACGTCCTCCAAACAAGCTATCACCACATTTGAGAGGATCCAGCACCATTGAACGCTTGATCGTGTTTATTTCCTCACGGTACACCTCGTCTGTCTCCATCCGTGCATCATATTCATGCTCCCACAAGACTTTGTGAGTGAACTGTGATCCTATAAGTTGATCGCGGGTGCGGGTCGATGCAAGACAGTCGGCAGGAGACATACCGTGGATATCTCCGGTGACTCCGCACTCAGGACGGGGGCATCCATGCCACCAGCAACCGTTAAAGGAGTACACAGTCTTCACACCAGTGACACGGTTTTCACTTAACCCATCAACCCAAAAAACACGTCCATTAATCTTAATGGGTACTTCACCCGTGTTGCGGGCGTGCTTTATGTATACAGTCTAGGGTGCCACACTCTATAGGGGCAGTTTTTAGAATTTGGAAATTTCGAATGGCCCTTAGTCATATTGTTTGGTTGGATGAGAAAACCCTAAATATGAAGTTTGAGCCCGATCGAAGTACATTTAGAGGTTCCGCATCGACCGTTTCTGTTGTACCGTGTGTTCGAAATAATGGATTTATCTGGGAAACCTGTAACCATGGCACTATTACATATATACAGGGTTGAAAAAAACCAAAAACCAATGGTTTAAAAAAAAAAAAAAAAAACTCAGATAACTCAATTAGGTACCGGTACTCAGAAATTAGAATTGCTGACTGTCTCATTTTTTAATTGGAAGATGTTAGATGTAAGAAGTGCTAACTTCACAAAAATGAAAATAAACCTAATAACAACATTTATATTTGTAGCTACATGCGTTTATAATGTAATTGATACAGGTAACTTCAATCCTTTTATGTGCAATGCCACTATTAAATAGGCCTGCTAGTGCAAGGTAGCTATATTATATACTACCGTACATGCTAGGCTACCCTGAACTGATGGTTTTTAGGTCTTATCAATATAAATATAAGTTTTAGTTTTAGAGCTATTAGTTTATGAATTAAATAATTTGTGTTGTAAAAATTGAAATTATAAAAAAACAAAAAAACCCAGAAAAACATGGTTTTTTTAAATGGTTTAAACCATGGTTTAAACCATTTGGGTTAAACCAGCCAACCCTGCATATATATATTGCTATAATTTATGCATTTCATAAATTTAAATATTTATAATTAATATTTGCTTCTCATTGTATATATTTTCACTACTTTTCAGCATTGAGATCTGGCAACAGCGCAACAACGGGTTAGTGTGGTGAGTCACACTGTCACAGTCTTCAGTCAATCAGTCTCCTTCACGCATTCAACGCGTGATCATCTCGTGATGGCTACCGCAAGCTCACTGAGATCCAAGACCGAGATATGGCTAATCGGACACGCCAACCCAAGCCCCCTAACGGGAAACAGGTTACCTTCAAATGGTGAAGTGCTTCGCCGGTTTATACAGTTTCATAAGGTGCAAAAACAACTTCTAGCCGAGGCGGCGCGTAATGTGATCGTCGAGGTGTATACTTTCTGGGCTATGGTCAGAATCCCGACCATGACCTCCAAAAGCGCCGCGCGAAAACTGCTTAGACTTTACGACAATTGGCAGGCACTGCAGCGCAGCCGGAAGCGGTCCGGCGCCACAGGTGAGGCAGCCAGGGCGGCCTTCACCGAGGGACTCGATGACATTTTTGACGTGGCTCTCGACAACGCCCTCTCCGTCATCACCATCCAGGAGGATCGCGACTTCCTTCTTGCTCAACGCGAAAAGGGTCGCCGTGGTGTCATGTCCGGGGTGGACAAAATCCTCACTGGAATTGAGCAACGTGCATCCGCGCGTGAAGCTGCCAAAGAAAGGCAACGCCAAAAGCAATCAGAGCAATCACTGGCAACAGCAACCCTTACATCATCAAACTCGTCGTCGTCGCCTAATTGCTCGACAGAAGAGGAAACCAATCCATCTACAAAGCGCCGTCGCAAAAAGAACATTATGACTCAAGACCTAGCGTCGGCACTGGACCGGACCAAAACAAGCAACCGTGGAGCCGTTCAACTCATGAAAGCAGCTGCTTCCAGTCTGGATATTCAAGACACAGATGAACTGGCTCTCAGTCACGAGACGATTCGGCGTTGGCGATTGCGTCATCGAGGGGAAATCGCCAAAGAAGTGAAGATGACGTTCGATCCCAGTGTCCCGCTCATCGTTCACTGGGACGGGAAGATGGTCTCCGACTTCAGCGGCAAGAAGGTCGATCGCTTCGCCATAGTCGTGTCCGGCGACGGCGTCGACAAACTTCTCTCCGTGCTGAAGCTGCCTGCTGGAACTGGTCGCGCCCAAGCAGATGCTGTGCTGAACTCGTTGGATGACTGGGGAATCGCTGATCGTGTCGTCGGGCTCTCCTTTGACACGACAGCTGCCAACACGGGCGTCGTTTCGGGCGCTTGCGTCTTCATCGAGCAGGGCCTTCACCGCCAGCTGCTGAACCTGACCTGTCGGCACCACATGCTAGAATTGGTGGCAGAGAAAGCCTTCATCGAGTGCATGGGCCCCTCCTCTGGTCCTGACATTAAACTGTTCTCGCGACTGAAGGAGCGCTGGCAATCCGTCTGCACCGACCAATTCAGCGCCATCTCCAAGGAAGACCTTACTAAGCCGCTGCTCAAGGCGCGAGACGATCTGATCGTGCGTTTCAAGGGTCACATCACCAAGGGCCAGCCGCGGGACGACTACCGAGAGCTCCTGGAGCTGGCGATCATAGCGCTTGGAGGCGTCCCCCAGCGAGGTGCGCGCTTCATGCGACCGGGCGCACTCCACCGCGCCCGGTGGATGGCCAAAGTGATATACGCCATCAAGCTCCACCTCTTCCGGCAGCAGCTCCCCATTAAGGCTCGCGAGGCCCGGGGCATCCTGCGCTTCGTAAACTTTGCGCTGCTGGTTTACATTCCAGCCTGGTTTACGGCGCTCCTTCCCGCCGCTGCCCCTCGAACTGACCTGGCGATGCTCAAGGCGCTGGTTGACTACGACAAGGTGGACAAGGACGTGTCCAAGGCTACCTCCCCTGTGTTTCGACGACATCTCTGGTACCTGAGTGAACACCTGGCCGCCCTCGCTCTCTTCGATGACGACACTCCGCTGGAGGAGAAGAGTCGAATTGCGACGGCCATCAAGGATGTCGAGGGCACCGAGGAGCCACCCAAGCGCATTGCCCTGGACGTCTGCCCGGAGGAGCTCGAGCGAAAGACAGTCGCAGACTTTTGCACGACATCCAGCACGCTTCTTTTCGAGCGGCTCGCGATCAATACTTCTTTCCTAGAGTTGGAGCCGGCTACCTGGTCGAACAATGCGTCCTACCTGGCGGGGAAACGCCGTGTCTCTACGTTGTCAATGTCCGGGCGGAGCGAGGGGTCGCGCTGATGCAGAACTACAATCTCGCACTCACCAAGGACGAGGAGCAACGGCAGTACTTGATGCAAGTCGTTGAGAAGCACCGCAAAGAGCACCCGAGCGCCCGCAGCGGAAATCCTTAACGGGTTTGGGAGTACTTTATGGTATATTTGAATTTGCTTCATTTTTATAGGGTGTTACTCCTATTAATCCTGTATAACAATATATAATCGTATATACTTTATTTCTCAGTTATTATTTTGATTTATATGGCCAGTAGGCTCAGTATATTACTATTATTAATACGGAATAAAATGTTTTTTATTTTAATAATATTAAGTTGTTTTGTTGCAATAAAATTGAAATTTATTTAATGATTTTGTATTATTAATAACATTACACACAGAGAATAGTATCCTGCTACCCAGGCATGGTGGGACAAGTTTATTCCAATTAATTATGAAATGATGTTGAACAATATTGTTAAGGTGTTTGCACTGTTTGCTAGTTGCGTATTGTGTTGTTATAAGCTGGTTGCCGGTTGGTGTGGTTTGGATTACAAAGCATAAACGTATTAAGGTGAAACTTTGAAAAAAAACTTTTGAACCGCGACAAAAATATTAATATAAAAAAAAATATTGGAGATGGAATAAACTTAATGGTATGGAAATATAGCTGTGACTGTCCTCTACGCCATGGTATATGATAGCATTTATATTGACATTGTACATGTTACTTTACCCTGGAGCAATTTCTTGGAGAAACTCATTACTTCTGACACGTGGTACGCCAGAGATGGTCGATGCGGAACCCCTAAATATCCTTCAATTTGGCTAAAATTTCATATTCAGGGCTTTTTCACCCAACCTAACAATCCCACAAAGGGCCGTCCTAAAAATCAAAAAATGATTTTTATGTGGCACCCTAGCTATACACCTGTCTGTTGCTGTAGGTGTATGAGCCAGTAAATAGCCTTGTGTCCGTAACTGCGGGGGTTGTTTCGGTGAATAATGGCTAAGGTGTCTTTAGGCATGAAGTTATTCTTTAACACCGTAAAACAATGAAGCGATGGTGGTTGCGACTTGCAGTGGATCGCATTTGAAACGGGCTATGTACATCCTTCTAAAGGCCTGGAAACATACTCTAAGCACGCGCACATCATTCACGCAATAACGCTCACATTCATCAGCTATATTATAAGGGTTACTTTCATTAAAACTGTCGTAGTATCGATCAAAGTCTTCACGTTCATCCATACAGTCAAAATAATGTTTGGGGGGTGGTGGGCCTACGTAGTTTAAAGTCTCGCTGGTGAGGAAAGTGTAAGGGAAGTATCCTTTGGAAACTTCAGCTGCTACTCCCATCACCTTGGGTAGCTTTGCTAATTTACAAGGTGTGAATAATAAAGTATCTTTAAATTGTACATTGCCTCTTATCTGCATCTGTATTAATTTGTTGCCTCTTTTCAATGGATCACCTGTAAATATCTCAGAGGATTCGTGTTCAAGCAACTCCTTATAAAGGAACTGCGTGTCAAACTTTGCCCCGTTATGGGCGAGAATATACACAGTCATTTTTTTTAACTTGTCAGCTAACTTGACAATATAGGACACAAATAGTTTCACAGGACTATCGCGGACATTCGTTTTAAAAACGTTTGTCCATTTACCGCATTTGGGGCACTCGTCACATTCGATACCCATACACTCATCACAGATGGTCTGGCTCACCAGTAAATGTGGAATTACCTCTTTGGTTTCAGCGTTCGTATATGTTTCTATATCGTAGTATACAGTTATACAAGGGTTATTTTTAGGCTTAGCATCTTTCATATAACACACATGCTTTACTCCATCCGCCTTATATTCCTCCTGGCATGTAGGACAGTGAATTACGTCACAATTGTGCTTAAATTTCCCCCAATTATCCATTGTGTGAAACATACCACATTCACAGATTCTCATTTTCCTGCACGTGCCAATTGATTTATGGAAATCAAAACAGCTATTATTGAAAAATGTGCGTCTACACACATCACAGTCTCTCTTCTCAGCTTCAACTACACGGCTTTCACATTTGGTGCTTTTACACTGCTCACATACCATGTGACATTCTTTATAATGTCTCACTATATCATCCGCAAACTCGAGGCACCCCTTACACAAATCATGATGTCTCCCATATTTTCGACTTTTGTCATAACTCGCGTAAAGCCACCTTATATTACGGATGGGGAGATACGTTGTCCCTGACAATCCTAAAATAAGTAGGGGTCTTGTACGATCTCTCACACAGCTTTTAAAAACATACACAGTCCTACGACGATCATCCAACCCAAATACAACTATGAGGACATTCATTTCCTGTTCTACCCTTCTCAGCTCTTCAGGACACATATTACAGTCAAATTCAAGTTCACACTCTACAGCTAGTTTACGGGCACGCTCCACGACCGTAGGCAGCCAAATTTTTTGAGTCCGTGTATTTTGTACAGTAAACATACGTGCTAAGAGTACTGCTATAAAGCCGCAACCACGATCGACGTTTATATGCTTTCGGTAAATAGTCGGAGAATTGAAGTTAAGAGTGTACGGTATGGCACTATGACCCGCAATACGGAATACACGGTCAATATTTACCGTGAAGTTGTCCATATTAAAGGCTACACTACTTTGGGAGGCTTGCATTATACGTCCAAATATATATTCTACATCTTCAGCCGCCAAACGTCTAAATGGCACTATCACCCAATAATCGTCTACATCACCGTCATCTGACCCGAATCCAAAGGACAGACTCGTCCTGACTTCACGCTCGTCGCGATTCTGAAGAGCAAACTCTACAATATGCTGTACAACCCGGCGTAGCCCGCGCTCAATTCCATTGCTATACATGGCTCTAGGGTCGACCCTGACTCTATACCAATTTCTAGTCAAGGCTGGGGTGGGGGCTGCGGATCGCACCAATTCCAGCGTTATAGCATCCTCAACAGAACGGGGGCGGCAGATGAATTAGTGGATATATTAGCGGAAGGTGCTGCTGATGGGGTGCCTGTTGCGTAGGAGGTTGAGGTTGGGGATCTATTATTGTAGACTTAACAGAACGGGTGGCGGCGGATGAATAAGGGGATATATTAGCGGGAGGTGCTGCTGGGGGGCTTGTTGCGTAAGAGGTTGAGGGTTGGGGATCTATTATCGCTGCAACAGGCGCGTATTTCGGGCGCTTTATACCTGACGTGGGGTTCTCACACCTCCGCTTTGGACGTGCTACCGGTATCGCTGGTGAGGGTTCGTTGGCAGGGGAGGAGATCACAACTACACTGTCGTCGAGGTCATCCGTAATGTCAATGATGGGGTGCTCTACCTCATCGTCATTCACGGTTCTGTGGGAGAAGAAAGCAAAATATAAGGAACAGCACTCAAAATTTGTAATATTTTGTAAATGACCCTTAGGAGTGTGACGTGTTAGAAATGGACTCTGTAGAAAAATTCAGATTCACGAGCCCATCCACATGTATTATATCTGGACCTACAGGATGCGGTAAAACTGTGTTTATGCTTAAAATCATTAAAGAAAAGGGAGAGATGTTCTCTAAATTTGTGCATAAAGTTATATGGTGCTATTCGACGTATCAATCAGTGTTCAACGAGTACCAAGATGATATTTTGTTCCACAAAGGCGTATATGACGTTAATTCGTTAAAGGGAAATGAACATACAATCATTGTAATTGACGATCTCATGTTGGAGATGGATAAAACGTTTGCCGAGACATTTACAGTATTCTCCCACCATCTTAACATAAGCGTGTTCTTCATCAATCAGAATCTATTTTTCAAAAATAGATACATGCGCGATGTGTCGTTAAATACGCAATATCTAGTTTTATTCGCGCAACGTAGAGATGTATTACAAATTGGGGCATTAGCCAATCAAATGTTCCCGAATCAGCGTAAGGAGTTTTTGGAAGTTTATAAAGAAGCTACAAGCACGCGTTACGGATATTTGCTTTGCGACCTTCATCCGCGAAACACGTTTAGAGTGCTTCTGCGAACGAATATATTTCCAAACGAGCCTGAAACGGTGTATATTCCAGAATGACAAAGACTAAAGAAATACCGTGAATTAATAAAAATCTATCATCGACTGCCCCGGGCAATGCAGCAGATGTTTATTAAAAATATCGACGCCGACTTTTTAAAATGCATCTGTGAAATCTGTCTTAACGTTATAAATTGCAATGTATCAATGAAAACCCATCAGAAGGCTCGCCTACGCCGCTACAAGAACATAATACGTGCACTCGCTCGTAAAAGTCAAACTGTAGCGAAGAAAAAACGAATTATTGTACAAACAGGAGGGTCATTTCTCCCCATCTTATTTTCAGTTTTGGGTCCTTTACTGACTAGATTAATATAATGAAGAAAGTAGTAGTGATTCCCCACGAGGTGTACGCTTCACTGCAAAGGAATCCAGACACGGATCTAGATCCCCGTAAAAGCAGACTTAAAAGAATGGAAAGAGAATTGCTAGCTCTATTAAACAGTGAAAAAACACCTGATGAGAAAAGAATCTTATACCAAGAAGCTCTGCAGAAATTTCTTCACGAGTACGAAAATTATAAGAGCCCTACAGAGATTCCTGTGGTTATTAGGCACAGCACGGGGGACGATGGACATGGCGACATAGGATCTGAGCTCGACGATACAGCTGACCAACCAAAAAGATTAGCCACACAACATATCGAACATGTATTAAAAAGCACCCTCCCACATACATTGAGGAGTAAAGGTTTAAGTCTTTATAATCTATTGAATGAGGATCCCGCCATACAATGGACCGATACAGGCGAGATCATTGTGGAAGGATCAAAGGTACAGGGATCGAATATCGTAGACATTGTCCATGATCTGGTGAGAAAGTGGGATAGGCCATCACCATCAGGCTGGAAGCATATTAAAGCAAGACTACAACAAATAAATGTCCCTAAAACGTTGATAGGAAATCTGAACAGGTTAAAGACTTGGAACATGCAACGCATGTGACACAATTGAAGACGCCGTCACCCCCGGCGGTAACACCTTTGAAGAGGAGCAAGAAGAGGTTAAACCAACCCTACCCACGTGCCTCTAAAATACGCAAATGGCTAACGTATTAACTAAACGCTATTATGACGTTTCTAACCCATCCTCTTACGGCGGCATAGATAGACTGTACAGAAGTGTTACGGAGTAGGAAAAAAGATGTTGAAAGATTTTTGAGGGAGCAGGACGCTTATACGCTTCATAAGCCTGTGAGAAAAAGGTTTAAAACAGCCAAGACAACGGCTTCCTCGATGATTCTATTTGGCAAGCAGATTTTAACAGACATGCAAAGATATTCTGTGTATAACGATGGTTACCGCTACATTCTATTCATAATAGACGTATTCTCTAGATATCTGTGGCTAGTTCCTCTGAAAAATAAATCACCTGAAACAGTTGCTAAAGCCACCAAAACGCTAATGTTAAAAGAAAACAGGGTTCCTGGCTATTTTTGTACGGATATGGGGAAGGAATTTATAGGCCGTGCTTTTCAGAACATGTTGACAGAGTTTAATATTAGCTATTATACAACCAATTCTATACATAAGGCTTCTTTAGCTGAAAGAGTTCAGCGCACCATAAAGGAACGCATGCACCGTTATTTTACACATAAAAACACATACGGATTTTTCGACATTCTGGAATCATTGGCGTCATCCTACAACCGCTCACACCATCGCACGATTGGGACAACACCTAACGAAGTTTTAGAAAGAGGTACGCTCCCGAGGAGAGATGGATCACCACCACCACCACCACACTCTGCGCTTCAAAATCAATGATTATGTAAGGCTGTCGCGTTCTGGGAACAAATTCGCAAAGGGTTTTGAGCAAGGATGGACACGCGAGATTTTTAAAGTTAGGGCTATGAGACCTAAAGGTGAGATAATGATGTATTGCATTGAAGATTTGAATGGAGAAGAAATCTCAGGAGGCTTTTACCGCGAGGAATTGCAGAAAGTTGCGTTTAATTTAGGAAAAAATGTGTTTAAAATTGAAAAAATTTCAGGAAGCAAAGGTTCAGGAAAGAGAAAAATGTACCTGGTGAAATGGTTAGGGTACCCAGAAAGCTTCAACACCTATATAAAAGCTGATGCAATAATGAAGCTTAAATAGTATGCAACATAGCTCCTAACCATTTCTACGTCACACTCCCGTCCTCCTCGTCCCTGTCTGTACACCCTAACAACACACTAGCCAACTTTGTAACAGAACTCCACAAGCACATTGAATTGGGTCGTGATTCGTATGAGGTGGGGATATGCGAAATTCAGCTGGACACCATCTTTTTAAATATTGAACATAAAGAAACCGTTTTTACGATTCTTAGAGACATTGACGAGTGTGAAAAGCTGGGGTAGCTATGGATGAAACTATGCGCATCGCTCGGACTAAGATTGCACGGTATTACAGACAGAAGTAAGACTAGGACCTGGTCAATATGGTTCGGCCGAGGATGTTGTGAGAGGCTTAAACGTAAGTTTAAGAAACTCAAACCTTACGAATGATTTCGTATACGAAATCGTAAACAACCCTGCACATACACTAATCCTAAAATCAAAGACTAACAGACGTATTAAAGACCATAGAAAGTTCCAAATTCTAGCCAATGGCCGATATAGCGCAGCCTTCCAAAGAGACACATTTCACGAGACACAGCATGACTTGTCCAGATTAATGTATCAATTGAAGATGGAGAAATTGGCTGAAAGGTCCCCAGACATGTGCTATATTTACAGTAATATAGTGGAGCACCAGTTTGTTGGGGATACCCAGGCACGCCTGCTGCGCATTGATCACATCCCCAACCATAGAGGAAGGAGTTTGAGTATTACATATGACAGACCCCATTATGTGAATGTCGCAACTAATTTAATAACCAATATCTCAATATATAAGAACGATTTAGGGTGAAAACTTCCCATTCGGTAACGGGAGCTTAACAGTGAAGCTACACTTTCGACGCATGAGTTATAATGGATAGAAAGCCTTTCACCGTCTATCGAGGGGTGCGATACCAGCGCGGTAGTGGACTTGGGTCCATTTTTTCATCCATACTACGTACGGCTGTTCCTTTGCTGAAGAGGGGTGCCAGATACCTTGGAAGAAAAGCGCTGCAATCAGGTATTAACACTGCTGAAGACATATTGGCCGGGGCTAAACCTAAAGAGGCTCTAAAAAAACATTTAAAGCGTACCTGGGACGAAAACATCAAAGATGCAAAGAGAAAAATGCGTGGCGGCGGGAAGAAGCGGGCTGCCCGGAAGAAGAAGGGGTCACGTGGTATTAAACGTAAAAGGCTATCAAAAAAGAAGTGCTGTAAGCGAATGAAACCTATGGTTGAACACTTTTTTGACTGATATAAGCTAAGGACATTGATCTCATGAATCATAGTTTGTTTACCACTTGTCGAGAGAGGAGTCACTATTTCGCCATGGCACGCTTCATCCACCCATGTAGTTCACAATGCTGTAAATCGGAGCTGTCCCTTTTTGAGCTACCTCCAACCCAAGTTTCTATTGAGCACAGTGACTTTATTACAATTAACCCTTTAAACACAATTAGTTCCCGAGTGCACCTATAGAATTCGTGATACCCAGCTCAGGTCCTTACTTTTTTTATCCAAGCTGTGTGCACATGTACGCTAAGCTACGTATAGCCCATTCTGATGGAACGGTCTGCGATGACAAATATGCTGTATACCCTGAAACAAACTTTCTGCACTCCATATTCAACCAGTGTGACGTATATTTAAATCAGACCAACATATCGGCAGGCACGGGGTACTATCATCTACGAGCCTATCTGGAAAATGTCCTCAACTTTTCCAAAGAAGCGAAGGCTACCTTTTTAAGTGCCGAGGGATATTATCAAACTAAAGATGAAAATAGTATAAAAGACAAATTTAAAAATTCTAAAAAGAAAATATACGAGTGTTTTGGACGGTTGCACACAGATTTCACTTTCCAGGAGAAGTTGCTTGTGAACGGGGTGGATATGAAAATAAAGCTCACCCGCACGAGTCCTGAGATCTGCTTAAATCTGGATGCGGATCAAGAAGAGGGTGCAAAGCCCGTTGTGGTTCACATTATGGACACATACCTCCGCGTACGGCGAGTGAAATTAAGTTCACCAAAACAACTAGAAATTGAGAAAAATTTACTAAACGCTACAGTGAAATATCCTATTAACAGAGTGCAAATCAAACTATATACGGTTCCTGCAGGGTTGGCATCGAAGCAGATAGAAAACATTGCCCTGGGAAATCTTCCTAAAAGGATATTAATCGGCATGCAGGACCACGCTTCGGTGAATGGAAAATATAAAAAGAGTGCCTTTAAATTCGAGAATTTCGGACTTAAAATATAACTCTATACGTTAATGGCACTGCTTTGGGTGGAACAATGGGTACGGACTATTCATCAGACGCTGTGTTACCTCTTTGTGCCAGAGCCTATAGTAATCTGACACATATTGCAGGTGATTGTGATGAGCTTGGTAATGGGGTAACGCAGGAAGAATTCATTGATCAATTTAACCTTTATCCGTTTGACATTACACCTGACTTATCTGCTAGCGTAAATACCCATTTAACCCCACAGCAGAGCGGAAACATCTCAGTGCGGCTGGAATTCGCCAAGCCTATAGACGCTCCTATTAGTGTACTAGTATATCTCGAATCGCAAGCCCTAATAGAAGTAGATAGATTTAGGAGCGTTATCACTGACTTTTAAAATGGATGCTAATACACTTCAGAAAGTAATGGAGCGAGTCACACGTTCCAAATTTATCGGCGTGTTTGCGAAGAATGAAACATTGAGTTTGCCAAGTACGCGAGAATGCGGTAGTCTTATTGTGAACACAGACATCATCGGTAATGAAGGGATTCACTGGATCGCTGTCTATTTTAAAAATAGACAGCGCCTGTACTATTTTGATTCACTCGGTACTCAACCATGGAGTGACCCTATTATTGTAAAATTTCTCGCTCAGTTACATATTCCCGAAGTTGTATGGAACCCGTTTCGTGTACAAGGATATTTTACTAATGTTTGCGGAATGTACTGCGTCTCATTTCTCATGCATATGTCAAGTGATAAAGAATTTATAAATTTTTAAAATTTATTTGACCCGTGTCACACTCGCCGAAACGATGAAATGGTATGCAGACAGATAAAAATCCGTTTTCCAATTGTACGTACTCGTTGTATATTATAATGTTTTTTTCGTATATTTGTAACGGTATATTCTGTAGTTGTTTATTGTTCTGATTTCTTTCATTTAATAAATTTATGAAAATATATTGTCTTATCCCAAAAAGATTGAAAAACACTTACATTATTTCGGTGTGACATTGTTGACTGATCAGTATATCCTCCGTATTCATGACACGAGATTCTTCAAAAGATTGTATAACACGTGTCAAATCCTCATCGGACCTTAAATGAATAATGCTTTTAAAACATATACAGAGTATACAGACAGATCCCCATTATGTGAAGATATCTTTGGTTCATTTAACAGGAATAACATTGATTGCCATAAAAAATTTCGATTTTAGCATAATGGGGATAAACAAATAACATTGATTGACATAAAATTTTTTGGCGAGTATCTATTTGACGAGATACTACAACTCTCCATATATATAAATCGAATTATAGACACTTACATTTCTATGGCGGTCCCCTGCGTCGGGTTGTAAGGAGCGTCACTGCAAATATCTTCAACGGTTTGCGTTGGAAATAATTCGCCACGGTCAATCGCGTTAAAAAGACTAATTGCGGTTAATGCTGCAGGGTCACTTTCTTCATACAATTCCGGGGAGACGTACAGGTCCATGGTGGAGGATGTGTGACATTGCTGACTGTTCAGTATATCCTCTGTATTCATGACACAAGATTCTTCAAAAGATTGTATAACACGTGTCAAATCCTCATCGGACCTTAAAGGAATAATGTTCATTCTTTTAAAACATATATAGAGTATACAGACAGATCCCCATTATGTGAAGATATCTTTGGTTCATTTAAGAGGAATAACATTGATTGCCATAAAAAAAATTCGATTTTAGCATAATGGGGATAAGAGGTAAAACCAAATAACATTGATTGACATAAAAATTTTTTGGCGAGTATCTATTTGA
Source organism: Bathynomus jamesi (assembly GCA_023014485.1). NCBI lineage: Eukaryota > Metazoa > Arthropoda > Malacostraca > Isopoda > Cirolanidae > Bathynomus > Bathynomus jamesi. The sequence goes on from JAJOZX010000949.1 coordinate 620,053, forward strand.
CGAGATACTACAACTCTCCAAATATATAAATCGAATTATAGACACTTACATTTCTATGGTAGTCCCCTGCGTCGGGTTGTAAGGAGCGTCACTGCAAATATCTTCTACGGTTTGCGTTAGGAATAATTAATCTCGCTCAATCGCGTTAAAAAGACTAATTGTCGTTAATGCTGCAGCGTCACTTTCTTCATACAAGTCTGGGGAGACGTACAGGTCCATGGTGGAGGGAATGATTATTCCCTGACGCGAAAATAGCTACTGTTACTCCCAACTGAAAAATAGCCCCTTTTATATGCACAATCGCCAAGCTCCGCCCAAAAGACCAGATGTTCGTAGTGATTGGCTGCCGATGTAGCTGGGTGGAGCTATGACGTGTACCAATCCGCTATAACGGGATCGGACGAGTAACATATATATAAAATCGTGTTTCTTGTGAATAAATTATAGACACTTACATTTCTATGGTAGTCCCTTATATTATATTTTTACTTTTACTTACAAGTTAGTATTGTTTTCACAAATTCTTGTGTTAACATAATTTCAATTGTTAACTTATTTTATAATAAAGAAATATATCCTAATTATATCTTTAAAAAAGCATTCAGTTTCCACGTTAAACTGTGGGTCTAAGGCGGAGTGAAAACCTTTCCAATTCGGCACAAACTCTGCCATTTTAAGGATGGTTTAACTGCAGCACTATAAATGTTATAGTTTAAATGAAGAGGCTAACTAAACACTGCATAAATAAACACTAAAATAAAATTAAATGTTATAATATGAAAAATAAATAATATATATATATATATATATTACATATACCTATCATAAGATGTTTAAAAGAATGTATATATATAATTATAGTAAACTTACGTCAAGATAAACTAGTTACCCATAAAAACCTAATTGGTTTTCTATAATTCTGTTTTCTATGGTTGGTTGAATTATGTGTAGGCTAACTACGTTATTTGTTTCGTCGGATTGTGTTTTGGCTAATTTCAAGTTTAATGAAGTTCAAGTTAATGTTATATTTGTTTCTAATCGTTAAACACTATATACATCTATTGTAAAACACTATATACATCTATACATCTATAGTGAAACACTATATATATCTATTTATCTATCTTAAAAAATTATAAAATATTTATCGTTTAATTTTGCTCATGTTGTTTGCAAAGTAAATACATTCAAACTTGTTTTAAATAAAGAAAAAATTAATATATATATATATATATATATACAAAGCTGGGCACAAACCGTTAATCCGTTAATCGTTAATTAACGAAGTTAACTTTTTCGTTAACGATTTAACTTTTAAGTTAACTTTGAAAATCATTATCGGACTAATTAACTTCCGTTACATTTAACTTCCGTTAACTCAAGTCCGTTAACCCAAAAAATTCATAAATAAACGTTTAAAAGTTTATATTATTTTCAGTGCTGAGCAGGTGCGCAATTAATCCGCCACTGTTAATAGTGATGAACGAATTTCCATTTCCGCAGTGCAAAATCAGGCGATATATTTGTTTCCGTCGCCACAATTTGTGTCTTACCAAATATGGTAGTTATTTATGGCATTGGTTTGAGCAAAACATGGTCGACTGTAAAATCAGGCGGAAAGATTTGCCATTTGAGTTGAATGTTTCAACTTCTTTCAAGAAATATCACGAGCATTTTAAGGCACTTTCAATAATATATATGTAACAATTACAACGAGTAACTACATTCGTTTCATTTGCAGTCTGTCTCTTGCGCAACATGTTTGTGCTAGTGAATATTTAAAAATAATCGTTGTCAAGTAAGTCATGTATATTTATAATATGTCTGTGAGTACCTTATTAGTAGTCTCCTTGATACATTTCAAGAACCATAAAACTGATCAGGTAAGATTTCAATTCTCATGTCACTTTGATGACATAAATTAAGTCAATTGATGTCTTACAATGGGAGCGTTTTCACCTTAACCCTTTATGTCCTGGCGGTACTTCTAGGTACCACATCTTTAAAATCTCCATAATTATTTTTCTACCCGGTTGATCCTGCCGGTACTTTCAAGTCCCAATGTGAATTAGTTTCTTTATGAGATAATAGATGGCGTTGAGAAGTAAATGTGAGCGTGTGGCGCCAGAGGCTGTTTACTCTTTAGTATCTCTGCTGTGAAGACCGAAGAAATTTCAGTGCAATTACTTCCCGAATATTCTGTGCCATATCTGTTCCAAATAACAAAGGTAAGGGTTATTTTATTTTTTATCTTGTTCTTGAAATGTTCAAGAATGCTTCAAACAATTGTTGTTCTTGTTTATTATTTTTAAGTGTGAAATAATAAAGGATTTATTGAGTCAACTTCTAAGTACCAACAGGACAAAAGGGGCATAAGTCTACATCGTTTTCTTTTGGTTTTCTTTCAATTTTATGGATGACTATTTTAATTTATGTGGAAATATTTGAACTTGAACTCATGTGTTTACACAAGATGCTGCCTTCTTGGGTGAGCAAGTGTTGGTGGACTTGTTCATCAAGTTCAACACAGCCATCCCCTCCAGTGCTGCAGTGGAGCGTTTGTTCTTTATGGGCAAGGACATCCTGAGGGCCAAGAGATCATCCCTGTCTGATGAAAACTTTGATATGCTAATTTTCATGAAGGGCAACATGCATCTCATGGACAAAATGGAGAACGAGAAGAAGAGGGAAAATTAAATTATATATATATTGTGTTTTTCATTTTTTTATAATAAAAGTTAACGTTAACGGTTTATCGGTAACTTCCGTTACATGTTTAACGAATTAACGGATTAACGGTTAACGAAGTTAAATTTTTGGTTAACGGATTAGCGGTTAACGAAGTTAAATTTTTGGTTAACGGTGCCCACCACTGTATATATATATATATATATATACATATACATATCACAAGATGTTTAAAAGACTGTATATATATAATTATAGTAAACTTAGGTCAAGATAAACTAGTTATCCATAAAAACCTAATTGGTTTTCTATAATTCTGTTTTCTATGGTTGGTTGAATTATGTGTAGGCTAACTACGTTATTTGTTTCGTCGGATTGTGTTTTGGCTAATTTCAACTTTTAAATGAATTGTTTCATAAATTTTCATTTCGTTTCGTGACTTAAATATTTATAATAAATTTTAAGTGTGTAAAAATTATTTATTTAATAAACAGAATTTAATTGGATTCATCTACCATCATATATTGTGGTGCACTATTTAAATGGATGATTAATATATGTTTTTTTGCTATCTGGAACACATTGCGCTATCTGGAATACATGGTGCGATCTGGCAACTCAGCACCCGAATACATGGCGTGATCGGGCAACTCAGCAACTGCATACATGGTGCGATCTGGCAACACAGCACCTGAATACATGGCGTGATCTGGCAACTCAGCACCTGCATACATGGGGCTATCTGGCAACTCAGCCAGAATAGAGGTTTATAAAAGACCGAGAGACGACTGCCGGAGTTATTCAAGCTCGGCTCCCAGCCGAGCAAGGACCTCTGGTCCTTCTCTTTCTGGCCCTTTGGGAAAACCCCTTAGAGGCCTCTTAGGTTAGGTAAACGAAAATAACTTGGGGGAGAACTCCGCCTCCAAGTTGCATGCCTTGCAATCAAAGGCAGCTACTCTCTCTCTCTCTCTCCTTCAGGTGTACCCCTCCCCCCTTGGCTCAGCCAACTGGCTGATTAGGAGCCTATAAAACAACGCCTACTCGGTTGAAGTCTTAATATGCACTTGGCTCCTGCCAGGTGAACACCTCTCTTCCTTTCTCTCCTTTCTGGCCCTTTGGGGGGAATAGCTTGGGGGAGAACTCCGCCTCCAAGTTGCATGCCCCTTGCAACCCCGGTTGGCAACGAAGGGCCCTTTGGGGTATTTTTTCTTTTTTTCTTTTTTCTTTTTTGCAACATCCCCACCCCCTTTGCAACATTACGTAATCCCTTGCAACATTCTTGCACTCTCCCCTTTTTCGGCTATACTACTAACTTGTGCTCATGTACGCAAGACAGGGCGCTACACACAGAGAAGTTGCTACCGAATTCAATAGAAATCATCCTGATAAGCATCCAGTAACACATGCGACTGTTGGCAAGTTGTTTAAACGTTTCAAAGAAACAGGAAGTGTACATGATCGACGGCGTTCTGGTCGTCCAAAAACTGCAACTGATGAAAATACCTCTGCAATGGTATGTGAAAATTTAACGAATAGTCCAGTAAAGTCAACAAGAAGATTATCAAATGAAACACGCATCTCGAGAACTTCAATTCGAAGAATTATTAAAAATCATAAATTCCATCCCTAAGTGTCTCGATGTCAGAGGCCGCCAATTTGAGCATTTGTTATAATTTGTTGTTTATACTGGAGTACGAACTACTGTACAGTATCACGGATACGCATTTACGAGTTAAAGTTGATATTCATTTTAAGTATTTACCATTTGTTGTAATTTATGTATTAAAATAAATATTTTCCTATGGATCCAGACTTTTGGCCCACCCTGTATATGATACAGTCTATATATATATATATATATATATATATATATATATATATATATATATAATATATATCACTGCATCGTGTGTTTCATACCGCGTGGTGAATGGTCGCTTTGTTTCCGCTCTGTGTTAACATCAAAACAACGTGAGAATGTAAATTTAGGATAAATTTTATCTGTACCAATGTGCGAAAACGTGTCAGTGAATACAGGAAAATAATTCATCACACTACGGCAGGATAAAAGTTAACACATCCTGTCGTATATTTAAACGGGAAACGGGTATCAGAACAATATCCCCCCGAGGACAATATCCCCCAGGACAATATCTCCCGAATATACAGGGTGGGCGGAAAGTAGCTCCCTATTTTGGATTGGTAAAAAAATACGTATATTATCCATTTATTTCAGAAGAAATAATATGAAAAGGTAGGCATACATGGTAGGTTTTCTCTAAAATTCAATGTGGGCTCCAACTCTTTCCACCAGCTTCTGGAGCCGCCCAGGAATGGCGTCCACTGACTTTAGCAGGAACTCCGGCGGGATGGAGGACATGACTTCCCGAATTCGGTCCTCCAGTTCTTCCAATGTCCTCGGTTTGGTGCGGTAGACTTCTTCCTTTACCCACCCCCAAAGAAAGAAGTCGCACGGTTACCGCTGAAAAACGGCAGAATCGGTTCAGTGTAACGGTGTGGTGTGGTATGACCTCAGATCAGGTTGTGGGCCCGTTCCTTCTGCGCAACACCATGAATGCTGAGCGGTACCTTGCTATGTTACGAAACGAGGTCTGGCCGGTTGTCAGCACATGGGAGAACATCGACGATCTGATATTTATGCAAGATGGCGCCCCTCCGCACTTCGCTCTTGTTGTCCGTGAGTGGCTGGATGCCCACTTCCCTGGGCGTTGGATGGGTCGTCGTGGTCCACATCAATGGCCAGCCAGGAGCCCCGACTTGACACCGTGCGACTTCTTTCTTTGGGGGTGGGTAAAGGAAGAAGTCTACCGCACCAAACCGAGGACATTGGAAGAACTGGAGGACCGATTTCGGGAAGTCATGTCCTCCATCCCGCCGGAGTTCCTGCTAAAGTCAGTGGACGCCATTCCTGGGCGGCTCCAGAAGCTGGTGGAAAGAGTTGGAGCCCACATTGAATTTTAGAGAAAACCTACCATGTATGCCTACCTTTTCATATTATTTCTTCTGAAATAAATGGATAATATACGTATTTTTTTACCAATCCAAAATAGGGAGCTACTTTCCGCCCACCCTGTATATAATCCCACTATATATATATATATACATATATATATATATATATATATATATATATATATATATATATATACACACCCTTTAGGTTAGGTTAGGTTAGGTTAGATAAAGAGTTTGCGCTCAATATGAGAATGATAGCAGCCTTGGCAGTTGTCCCACCTGACAATGTTGTTGCAGCATTTGAAGAATTATATGAAATCCTGACCCCAGACACTCATTCAATAGTTGATTATTTTGAAGACACATACATTGGAAGACCACATCGTTGAGGACGTCGAAAACCAATGTTTGATATAGATCTGTGGAATATGTATGATAGAGCAAAAGAGGGATTGCCAAAAACCAACAATTCTCTTGAAGGATGGCATAGGAGCTTTACGTCCAATGCTTCATGCGCTCACCCAGACATTTGGAAGTTTATTTCACTTATTCAACGCGAACAATCACTCTCTAACTGCATGCCTCCTCCTTTAAGGAGAGCACGCAGTACTTGACTTTCGAAACATTCTCATTCCTTTTCTGTTCATCTCCCTAAAGCAAGGGTTAATCCGTATTTTCAATTTTTCATCTACTCAACCAGTCAACTCTGGTACAATCTTCCTCAATCCATATTTGCCCCATCTATGACCTCCAATCTTTCAAACGCAGAGTGTCCAGGCATCTCGGAAACCCCGGACCTTGATTTTGGCTCTCTTCTTCCTCTGTGGTGAAGGTGCATTTTTGCGGTATTCTCCCTTTGCCCCTCGTTCGTGCATAAAAAATATTATTATTATTATTATTATTTTTATTATTATTATTACTATTCCGTAATAAATTGGGAATAAATTTTCTTTCAACCTTCTTTACAATAAATTTGACTTTTTCGCATTCTGTTCCAGCAATTGCTCATCATCAATGAGAGAGAAAGAATTTTGAAATAAATAATCGTTGTCCATATAATGATGAACTTTTTAACCTTTTAATCAACAATCAAATTTAACTAAGAAATCATATTAAAAGTCATAAATTCCAAATACGACACAAGGTATGACAAAAGCGAGAAGAATTAATATAATTTATGACGTAATAGACCATCAAATTATAAAATATACAGTACGTTAATTATTAATTAATACGTTATAGTTATTTAATTCTGATGTATAAGTTATTATAGGGAGAAATATAAAGAAATTAATTTGAGGGACACGCTAATGAAGGGTTTACGGCCCTGGTACAAAAGTAAATGAAACTATTAATTAAATATAGGCACTTATAGGCAGTAATAATTAATAAATTTGGTGTATCTGTGGATAAAGTAGGTAAATGAGTAAGGAAGTATAAACAAGTGTTAAAATCATGCCACATTTAATGGGCATGCGTAATTTGATGAGATTTATAAGTGGGTGAATGGGGTTGAGGTTAATTACCATGGTTTCCATGGCAATTGGGAAAAAGGAAAAATGGGAATAATTCTGGTAAAATCTAAAACAATGTAAACCGTTGATTGTCTTGTTTGTACTATGAGGGAATGAAATTAAGGAACATTCGCTTCTTTGAACGAACTTCTAATGGGCACAAACATGAGTACCGTCCGAACATGGGAATGGTAGATCGTATGATTGTGACACTGCTCCCTCGTGTAAAAAAGGATATGATGATGGGGTTAAAGTATATTTACAATATATTTAAACTGAAAGGTGACAATTTCGGAGTGGATTAATCAAACAATCCGAGGGAAGTGAATGATAGTTTTAAAACTAATCGAAAAATAAAGGAAAATAATTGAAAATGGCATAAAATGAGTTTAAAAAGTTTAAACTCGATTACTAAGGCTGTAAATTAAAGGGAAGTACAGTGCGTTCGAAAAGTCTCTTCGTAGTTCTATGTTAAACGCATAGGAAATTGAAAAACTACAATGTTTTCATTCAACCATGATTTAGTGATTTTATTACATAACCTTTTGATTTTACACCATGTGTTGAAATTGTTTTCCACCATTTTGCGGGCACAGAGCAACTCGTCTACACTTGTTGTCAAACACTTTTTTAAAGTGTTGGTTGACCGCGGAGAGACTTTTCGAACGCACTGTATAATTCGAAGTACTATATCAACAGGGTACTATAAGATCCGAAATTGCCACAGTTACAAAATTATAAATATAATCATTCGTAGTAATCATATGTTAGAATTTTTTATTTTTTTTAGAATTTAATTAACCAATTAATTAATTTCGATTTTTTGGGGGGTCATTTAAATAGTTAAATTACGGGATTTAATCTAATTTAAGTTACATTTTAAATTTGATTAATGGTACATCAACAAGATTACATTCTGTACCATGATAAATTCGGAAGAGTTTACCTGGATTAAGATAATTTTAGATGGGAAAGTACATTCATAATAAATAACAATTAATTATGTAAATAATGAGTAAAAGGGATAATTCAAATTGAATTATAAGATTCAGAAGTTTGTAATTCATATAATTCCTTTAAATGGAGTATGATCTTAGCAGAATTGACAGTGATAAAGTTTCCAAAGTTACCATGACCGTACAATTGTGTAAAAGTTATGTTAGTATGATGTAACAATAAACCAATCTTAGTGACTATCGTCAGTGAGATCGAGTTAACGTGGGGGAATTTTTAGAGGTGCACGGAGCCTTCAACGTTGGGAAGACGATCGCAGAAATGTACCACGAAAGCGAGTAAATTTGCGTATGGTTACAATTCATTTAAAGAAAAATACAATTAATTTTGGTGAAACACATTAAAATTTACTCTCAATTTTAATATTAAAATATTAAAATATTAATTTAAATATTAATATTAAATATTAAAAATAGAGAGGGAGAAAGACGGATCGAATTATGTAATGGAAAATGCATAGACCTGGGGCTAAGTGTGAGTTTATGCGTATGAGGTACTAAGTGTAGGTCAGAGAAGGGCAAAGGGATTGATGTATAAGTATGTATACATATATATAAATATGTGTACGCACCTGTCGGTGTAGGTATGTACGTAGTTTGTATAAGGATATGAGAGAACTATTATTAGTGATCATTAGTGAATCATTATTCGTGATCATTAGTGAATTATGAAATTTTGAAGAAAACTTAACTCAGTGGTTGGTTAAAATAACTGAATAAGTGAATTAATATAACACGTAATGTTAAATAAAGTAAAATTAAGATTAAATAAATTCACTAATCTGGAGTAAATATCATGGTTGGTATTTACATTTAATTAAATTTTGTTAATTAAATTTAGTTATCCGATAAGTTATTACTAAGAATTATATAATACAATAGAATAATTTATTATTATTTATTATTATTATTATTATTATTATTATTATTATTATTATTATTATTATGCCAATAATGCCAATAGATGTAGTTGGAATTTTATGAAAAAGTGTGACTAAAGTCCGTAGAATGTTTCGAGTAATTGGTTCGTGAAGTTAAATTCAACTAAGCTAAAAAATAAGGAACGAAAGGTAATTTAACATTAATTACAGTTAGTGTTTAAGGATACATTGGTATCCTGTGGAAGTCAAAAAGTGTATGGGCCGTCACGAGTATATATATGTGGTTATGGTTATGTGGTTATGGTTATGGTATGTGGTTGGATATGGTAAAGTTTTTTGAATAAAATAAAGTTCATATCCGAAGTTAAAATAATGTAAAATGATTTAAAATTAGAATAGTGACTTAAACTCTCCTAAATCTAAAACCAAATAAATTTAAATTCTAATATAGGTAGTGTTTTATTCTTAGGCAGGAAGGAGGGGTAGAAGGATGGTTACAGTATGTGTGTGTGTGTGTGTATGAGTTTCAATGTAGGAGTGATATGGGGGTACAGAAGGAAAGCGGATCAAGTATGTGTGAAAAGAAATAAAATTCAATTATAATTTTAAATTTCACGTAATTAATTCAGTTACACGTAATAAAAAAAGAAAAGAACGAACTTAGACGAACTTTAGTCAGTGACACAAAGTAAATTAAGCGGCATTAAAATTTTAATTTAGGCGCGGAATTAAATTCGACTAACAACATTCATAGCTAGATATTAGTAGCATTGTCACTATTAATACCAACCAGAAGTATCAGTGTGATAATTGAATTTCATTTGAAGGAGACATAGGTGTCGATAGGTTCTAAATATAGGTTTGAGTGGGATTATGTTGAGGGTACAATTATATAATTAGTAATAATAATTATATTATTACTAATTATATAATTAGTAATAATATAATGTTGTAATGGAATTATTAAATAAACATATTAAACAGAACTAAATAATAAAAAATAAAAAATAAGTAAAATTATTAAATAAAAGTATTTAAAAATCTAAAACGTTGAAAGTTGAAAGTAGTTTGTCAGGGAATAGTTTTATAAGGCCACTTATAGTAAAGTCTCATTAGTTAATAAGTATATATATATATATATATATATATACCATTACTTATTCGGACTATAGTGGATTTAATTATCCTAGAAGAGTTCCTTGTTCCATGCACGGTCTGTGTGTATCATATATATATATATATATAATAGAAACGACATAAGTGTTAAGGAACGTTTCCGCACACGAGGAGGAGAGATAACGAATAATGAAAAATGAGGCGAACCGCCCGGGAATCGAACCCAGGGCCTTCCAATTGCCGGTTGGATGCTCTACCATTATGCTACGGACCTCACTCAATCACAAATCGAAATTCTCCCACATAGGGCAGAAACCAATGCCCTGAGAGGGCACCCTCGCAAATCGTGAATATGCGCATATAACTGCAATGACCGCGCAGTATATAAATGAATAGAAACGACATAAGTGTTAAGGAACGTTTCCGCACACGAGGAGGAGAGATAACGAATAATGAAAAATGAGGCGAACCGCCCGGGAATCGAACCCAGGGCCTTCCAATTGCCGGTTGGATGCTCTACCATTATGCTACGGACCTCACTCAATCACAAATCGAAATTCTCCCACATAGGGCAGAAACCAATGCCCTGAGAGGGCACCCTCGCAAATCGTGAATATGCGCATATAACTGCAATGACCGCGCAGTATATAAATGAATAGAAACGACATAAGTGTTAAGGAACGTTTCATTTATATACTGCGCGGTCATTGCAGTTATATGCGCATATTCACGATTTGCGAGGGTGCCCTCTCAGGGCATTGGTTTCTGCCCTATGTGGGAGAATTTCGATTTGTGATTGAGTGAGGTCCGTAGCATAATGGTAGAGCATCCAACCGGCAATTGGAAGGCCCTGGGTTCGATTCCCGGGCGGTTCGCCTCATTTTTCATTATTCGTTATCTCTCCTCCTCGTGTGCGGAAACGTTCCTTAACACTTATGTCGTTTCTATTCATTTATATACTGCGCGGTCATTGCAGTTATATGCGCATATTCACGATTTGCGAGGGTGCCCTCTCAGGGCATTGGTTTCTGCCCTATGTGGGAGAATTTCGATTTGTGATTGAGTGAGGTCCGTAGCATAATGGTAGAGCATCCAACCGGCAATTGGAAGGCCCTGGGTTCGATTCCCGGGCGGTTCGCCTCATTTTTCATTATTCGTTATCTCTCCTCCTCGTGTGCGGAAACGTTCCTTAACACTTATGTCGTTTCTATTCATTTATATACTGCGCGGTCATTGCAGTTATATATGCATATATATATATATATATATAATATTGGTGTGAAGAATGTTTCTTAGGTGTAGATATATACAGTGGTGCAATTACAAAAGTGAGAGTAATTTAAATAGGGTTTCTAGAATGTAAAAATTAGCAATAATTTTTTTTCTTTCGTTACAAGTTGTAATATCAATTTATAATGACAATTACTCAAGATTAGGTGAATGAAATAAAAATTTAAAGTCAATTATTACAAAATATATGGAATTAAATATGGGATTATAGGGTTCCGTATTATAAACTCTTAAAATTAAAAAAAAAAAAACTTACCCTAAATTTAGGGTATGTTCAATTATGCGGGGTTGATTTGAAGAACATACGGAGCAAGATAGATTGGACGCGCATGGTTGTCATGCAACAGGGCATGCAGGTCTTACAAATGAAGGAACTAGCAACATGTCTGATAGCAGCAGTAAGATGACCGTACGAGCGCTATTCATTTAAGAAGGAGATGGAGTATCAGGGTTAAGGAGGATGACCTTAAGTAATTTCGAAAGAGGATTACAGAAAGGTCGAAAGATTAACGAAATGAATCGGGAGAGGTGACGAAAGGAATGGAAGATTCGAAGGATAGAAAATGTAAGTAGAGGAGTTGTCAAGCTGTGGTACAGAGCAATATTAGAAGAACACTGAATAGGAAGGCTTCTAGGTGCAGTCTTCTGGTTTACATCACTGTCTTCGACATATTTAACGTCACGGAAGCAATTGACGGATCTCTGCCCGCCATAATACTGTATCATACCATAAATAAGATTATAATATAATAATAATATAATATAAACTTATTTGTGGTATGATACAGTATTATGGCAGGCTTCCGTGACGCTAACATGTCGTTAAACAGTGATGTAAACCAGTTATGCACTTTTCTTCACTCCCTTGTTCTTGGGCCACGTCGCTTTCATTTTTATGCGAGAATGCATCTCCCACTAATGTTGTTTCTACAGAGAATCAGAGTGATTCTACTGTCACTTCTGGTCTAAATACGAAGTCGTCTAACGTGATTCGTTTCCCCCCGACCCCACTTTTTCTCAACTTACTTCCTCTTTGAACTTTGTAGATTCGCAATCTCCCGGAAATTTTTGTTTTATTCCTGAAATTGATCACCACTTTCTGAAAAATGTTCTCGTAGGTCGCTTTGATGCTGATTTTTTTTATAATCTTGCTCCTGCGTCAGTAATGGAGAAATGGTCATATTTTCCTGTATATTATACTTCATACCAAATGTGTTTAAATTTTTTACAAGAAATATTATATACTTCTCCATTTGACCGGTGAATAAGAAAATTACGGATGCGCACAGCGTCTCCAGGAGTGGGGTCACAGCAGGGTTGCCAGATTGGCTTTTTTAAAGCCAAATTCCATAAATTTGGCTTTTTTTCCACTTGCTTGGCTTTATAATATCAATTTGGCTTTTTTGGCTTTTTATTGGTTTTTTTCAACTTGCTTGGTTTTATAGTATCAGTTTGATTTTTGGGCTTTTTCCAGGATCTTTTTTTATTTTTGCCTTTATAATATCAGTTATACTGTTTAGCCTCTTTTAGCACGTGTTTTTTTCCTTGTACCAAACGTGTATAGTGAATCTAGTCTTGTCCGTGGCGTTACATTCGAGATTCATACACGTTTGATACTTGTTCAAACGGAACGGATGCCGGGACGCGGGGCGCGGGCGGGAAAGCAGTCAACACTTAGCATCGGTGCGGATCGGTACTGTGCGTCGTGCGTGTGTAGGCGGTAAAACTTGGCTATCATTCGAGTGAACCAGTTTAGTTAAAGTTCTAGTTTATGTAAATTTTGTTTTTGTTCTACAACCATGTCATCAAAGAAGTGGAAGCTATCGTACGACAGCAACCGTAAATACAATAGTAAGTGGGAAGAAACGTTTGTTTGGGTGAAAAAGTCTGTTGATGGCTCAGATTCAGCTTATTGCAAACTTTGTCATTGCAATATTGCTCCACGAATGAGTAACCTCTCAAATCACGAAAAGTATATGGTGTCGAGGCTACTTGTTCTAATGTGGAGGACACTGCTGAAGAGGATCTGGAGCTTTTCATGTAATGTGAGTATGTGATCTATACTTAAAATTATTTGGCTTTTTTTTGGCTTTTTTTCGTGCATAGTTTGGCTTATCACTTAGGTTTGCATCTGGCAACCCTGGGTCACAGTAGGGCATGGTTATGACTAATCATTTAGTCAGTTAATCATTGTTTCGAATTTAATATTATATTAATTATTAAAAAAATACTTTTAAAAAAATGATGAAAAATTATTAATTTCTTCCATAATTTCAACATCATTTTACCAAAAAATTTTGTAATGTGACATTTGAATTTGGTACCCTTTTTGCGTATATAAACTGACGAATCTGCTCGTGTCTGGTTTCTTGAACTAAAGCAAACTCAATGGATGAACAAAATATGTTTTCTTCGGTCTTATCTGATGCAACAGAAACAATAAAGCTCTTTCTTATCATTTTCACGAGTATTTAATTTTTAATCATTTGTAATCATTGCTTAATTAGAAAATTTCATCATTCATCACTTTTCCCCCAAAATGATAAATTAATCATGTACTAGGTCACAGGTATCAAAGGTAAAAACAATTTTATTGGCATCTGAGTCCTGACAATCTTTAAACGAACTTTCAATTTTATTGAACAATTCCTAACAGAAGGATTCAAAAGGTTTATTATTAACGTAGCCACAAAAATGAGGAAAGGCAATTGTGTGGTTAACTGACAAAGAGGGAGTCACAAGGTCGACAGTTTCATAGTTTGCGGGAGGGATAACGACATGTGATATGGTTAGTCATGGTATGTACTGTCGTGTAATGAAAGGTGTTTGAGAAATGAACTAAAGGGATAGATTGACTATAGGAAGATAACGAATTCTAAGTATTTTGAATGAAAAGAATTAAACAAAAATGAGATAAACAACAAAAAATAAAAAAATTATATTCACGAGATCACGTAAGAGAACGAAAATGAGTGAAGGCTGTAAGGCGCGACTGAAATCAGCGGTCGATGAGTAATTTTTGGATCTCCCAACGCAGAATTCTCGCGTACAAGGGTCAAAATGGGGTCAGACGGGTTCGAAATCCCACTAGAAAAAGGGGCTACAATGTAACAACAATAAACACAATTTCACCTTAAAATTAATGAAAAAACTTATAGTATGGAAAAACCTAACCTAACCGGGTACTACTAAATGAAAATGTCAGTTATATATATATATATATATATATATATTAGTGGTGCACCGATTAATCGGTATCGGCATACCTTGCATCGCCGATTAATTGGTAAAATGCCGATTAATCGGCAAGCAAGGTGCCGATATCGATTAATCGGTGCACCACTAATATATATATATATATAGATTAAAGTTATTAACAAATAAAATTTAGATAAAATTTTAAATTAGAAAAATTAAATAACATTTTTTCTTTATTAATTCACACCAAAAATGTACCCTACGTAAACTGGTTCATATGCAACAGTTTATGAATGAAAGTGAATTTACAAACAAAGAGGGAAATGCAAAAATGTGTACGTTGATAAGCGTCCGGTTGAATCACGTTCAGTTTCAGTTGGCAGATAGGATAGTTTAGAATTGCGAAGAAGGAACGGCTAAGGGGTCAAGTTCACTGGGTGCGATGAAAGTGTTCGAAGTAAAAGTTTTTAAGTGGAAGACGTTGCACGAAACAGATAAAAATGTTCAGTGAGGTTCATTGGAGACTATACAAAAAAATGGCTCGAAGGTTGGTTGAAGAATACAAATTACCAATTCGAAGACGGACTTGCCAACCCTACCGATTTGAAGGCTATTTATCCAACATGCAAATAGTATCAAATCTTTTATGTTTAGAATGCACTGGAGGGCATCATTTAAGGCTAGATTTTCGAAAATTTTCCAGGGGGTGGGAGGCGCATGCTCCGGACCCAGGGCCGGCGAGAGCTGCCACGGGCCAAGGGGAAGGATTGCTATATGCCACCCCCCTGTTTACTCAGTATTTTATTATGAATGTTTTTTTGTGCATAACAAGCAAACTGATTATATGTCCAAGTCACTATTCAAAACATACAGTATGAATAAACAACTCAGAAGAAAATTACCATTTTATTTCTCGAATCAATTATATTAATTCTATCACCATACAATTTACAAATGCAGTACCAGTCCATGTAGGCAAGACAATTGTTTACTGCAAAATTTTCATAATTAGAAGTGTACTTTCTTTGCCTTCTCCCTAGCAAAGTGGTAAATGATTCTGATGAAATTTAAAGTACGGGCTAACTGGCTTTCAATTACAATGGTTCCCAGATCTGTCAGTCGGTCTTGGGCATTGGTGGACCGCAGATAATATTTTATCTGTTTCAGTTTGACTATGATAATCTCTATAAAATATATGTTCATTAATTATATTTTGTCTCTGTTATTTAATCAATTGCTTTATTAATATTTTTAGATTTTATTCCCCCTCTTTCCGGGCCCCCTAGAGGTCCGGGCCCCAGGGATTTAACCCGGCTTCCCCGCCCTTTCGGCGGCCCTGCCCGGACCCCCTGGCGTTGATTACAAATCTTACCGCTTTTGCTTTTCAAAATGTTGGCAAGTATGCGAAGATGAGTTCTTTTAGTGAATTATGACAAGAAGGATATTGCAATAAATCTACAGAGTTGATTGTAGGAAGAGTTACAACAAAGAAATTTCACAGTAGACAAAAGTTAATTGCGGGTCAATGATGAATTAATTCATCACAAAGTCGCAGACGAAGGGGTTCAAGTTGAAGTTGCTTGGAGGGGTGAATATCGACGACGAAGAAGTTAATAAATTAGTTTCACGTCGGACCCACGAAGTGTATCATAGGGTTGCCAAGTGTCCTTTGTTTCAAAGGACAGTTCTTTATTTCAGCTCATGTGTCCTTGTCCTTTGATAAACTCGGAAAGGACGCCATATATCCTTTAATTCAGTAAGTGACTCTCAAAATTTTATTCATCACTAAAAATTTGAGACGGAGATGTTTTCAAACTTAATTAATTCGTTAATCGGGAGAAGTGAGATTCAACATTCAGATGTGATTTCTAGTAAATCAGAGTTGGCAATCCTGCCTCCATTGCCCTTGCCATTGTCATCCTTGCTGGAGAGGAACGAGGAAGGCATCGCCCGCTAACATATTTTTTGTGCTTTGCCAAATTGCCATATTAAACCGGCTTCATGAGTTTTTGACGTGATTCTATTTTTTGTGAGTTGAAGAATATCTTCAGATGAATACTTAGGTAAGAATACTTAATTATATACTAGGTTTCCCTCCCTTAGAAAGTTAGAAAACATTATTTTACGTGTCGCGCTACTGAAAGTTAAGGCTTGTTCGTGTCTAATTTTTTTTTCTAATAACCTTATGCATTAAAGCGTTCACTCATTACGCATGTCTTAGCGCCTTTTTTAGAAAAATTCACGAAAGACTTTTTTTTAGTGATTTTTTAGAAAAAAAGACCAAAAAACAAAAATATTTTCAATTTCTTTCCTGTCTTTAATTCACAAAATATAATAAATAAATTTAAAAATGTTTCATTTCAATACAGTAGTGTGATTTTACAAGTGTACGACTTTCTAGACATATTTTATCTATGAATATAATAAAGAAATTGTAAAAAATATTGCACAAGTAAATTTTTATCATGATAAGCAATGGAATATACGGTAGCGTGCAAGTGTCCTTTATTCAAGATCTGTTGACTTGGCAACCCTAATAAATTCTCGGCTTAGCAGGGTCAGACCAGGGCCGGATTAAGGCCAACTGATGCCCTAAGCACAGCCCAACAATGGTTCCCCCTCGACCCTTCCATTGGCTAACTGACAAGACATTAAGACTCAATAAGTGCTGAATGTGAAATAATAGATTAAAAATTCAGTTTTCTTCCAGGCCATCCCCCAGGCCAGACCCCACAACTATATTAAATATAACCTGTTTTTAAATTTTATTTATTAATTTTATTTTATTAAAACTCTGTGGTGCCCCCTTCCCTTGGTGCCCTAAGCACGTGCTTATTTTGCTTAATGGTTAAGCCAGGCCTGGTCAGACAAAAGGAATGCGAGACCGTAGGCCAGGGGTGGGGAAACTTGTCAGTACCAAGGGCGAAAATCGATAACATAAACACCTCCGCGGGCGTCTGGCAAATTTTAAGCTTATATACAGCGTGTCCCAAAGAAATGTATACCCACTTTGTTCGATAATACCAGCTATGAGGATAATAAATATATCTAAATATGTAATTATTTTTATTAAAAATTGAAGAACAAAAAAGTTACAGATGTTTAAATTATAATTATTATTTTCGAGACTTCATGTGCGATATTTTCTAATATTTTAACCGACTGTTTTGAGATACTTATGTTTAGTGTTGATATTGAAGCATAAATGTTGTAATTATTAGTTAATTCAAAAAATTTACAAATTCCATGGTTAAATGACACTTTATCTAAGATGTTCGACGTCTTCCAGAACGTTGTTTTTGTAAGTTTTGCACAGTGCCGTCGGTTTCAAACTTATCTCGTATACGTGCAAAAATATTAGAAAATATCGCACATGAAGTCTCGAAAATAATAATTATAATTTAAACATCTGTAACTTTTTTGTTTTTCAATTTTTAATAAAAATAATTACATATTTAGATTCAGGAGAAACTTCTTTATTAAAAAACATATAAAAAGTAATATATTTATTATCCTCGTAGCTGGTATTATCGAACAAAGTGGGTATACATTTCTTTGGGACACGCTGTATATAAGATGTATTTTAAAAAGCTATTTGCTGGGCTGTAAATAAATAATTTTTAGTAAATAATAAATACCTAAGCGGGCGAATTGAAATTAGCTCGTGGGCGAAATTTCGCCCGCGGGCGAGGGTTTCCCCACCCCTGCCGTACCATAATTTTGTTAGAGGCCCTTATGCTGTCATCAGTTAGGTAAGTTGAAAAATTGTGTTTAATACTCGTAATAAATAGCACAATTTGACTCAGAAAATATAAAATTCAGATAAATACAAATGTAGGCCTATATTGAAATATATCAATCCTATACTGTTTAATACTAAATACTTTATGAATAAAACGAGATTTAACCATCAAAACGTAAAGGTCGTGTGTATGAGATTACATGGCCTTCCTCTTTGATTTAGCGCTGGCAAAATCATCATTGACCTCTTGAAAATCTAGAACTCTAGTTAAATCACTTTCAGTTGCCAAAAGAGACAAGTCTCACAATTTTTCCTGAGCAATAATGCAGCACAATTCACTTTTCACTCGCTTCAACACTGAAAAGAACCTTTCTCATTCTGCGTTTGCAGCTGACAATGTCAGATAAAACCGAAGAGCTATTTCGACATTGGGAAATGTTTGAGTTATTCCATAATCTCGGATGTGGGTCAAACAGCTGAGAGGTGTACATCTACTTTCTTTCCCATGTTTTGATGCCGTAATCTGTCGCATGAAACCGGAAAAGTGAACTAATTCTAATGATGACAGTAAGTAACATATAACAACGTAAGAATTACAGGCAACAAGAAGCCACCATACTTCGAAATTTGGCATTATAAGCAAAGGCTCCCAGTTTTGAAATTAGATAATGTTCAAAACTTTTAAAATTGAGAGATAGAGCGAATCTTTTTTGTATTAAAAAAAAGATAAAATATAGAGATATTAATTAATGTGGGCTATAACATATTAACAATGTAAGTCCGTTAACCTAAATAATCCTGTTACAGATATAGTCCTCCAACTGTATCTTGACTACCTTCTAAATATGTCCCAAAATACAAATAGTTATCTAAAACAATACATGAATAATATTAACATTATTATTATTAGGATAAAACAAAAATAAAATAAGTATTTGGCACTTGTTCTCATCTGGATATCTACTGAAGTTGGCCTACGTTTTACTTTTGGTACTTAACCTAGGCCTAGGCATACCTTGTTTTGTTAATAAAAGGGAATACTCGGTCTTGGTTAAGTGTCCTCTATAGCTACCGCAGCCAATCGCAACACGATTGCCTTATAAATCAAAGAATGCACTGCACTCAAAACCTGTTGCTAAATCGGCAGACCACAGAGACACTTAACAGTCACCGATTACATAGACTATGATTATGCGGACCACTTTCCGCACTATGGTCAAATGAACAGTACCACTTTGGATAACAACAACAACAACAACAACAACAACGGTAAAACAGGGTTTTTTTCCGTACAAGTCTTATTTCATTCTTCTGGACGTTTATTGGATAATTTTCTACAGAAAGAGGCACAGAAGAGAAAGACAAAATTTACAGCCTCTTTTTACAGCTGATGGTCAGAGAAGGTGGTTCGACCTCCTTGGTCTAAGTCTCAGGCAGAACTCTTACAGGAGAGGAGGTTCGACCTCCTTGGTCAATGTTGTTTAATACTAAATACTTACTGAATAAAACATGAGATTTAAACCCGACATAATATGATGAGATTTATCTCATAAGTTGGTGAATGGGATTGACATTAATTACTATGGTTTCTATGGCAATTGGGAAGAGGGAAAACTGGGAATAATTCCGGTAAAATCTAAAACAATGTAAACCGTTGATTGTCTTGTTTGTACTCTGAGGGAATGAAATTAAGGAACATTCGCTTCTTTGAACGAACTTCTAATGGCACAAACAGGGGTACCGTCCGAACATGGGAATGGTAGATCATATGAGTGACATATATATATATAATTAAGAGATTACTTAAATAGGTAAAGACTGGTTCTGCGGCAAGGGTAGAGGACCTTTCGAATAAGCACTTAAAATATTTCAATGGCGTGGTGTGTCTGCATATATCATTGCTCTTCTCGGCCATGCTTGCTCACATATGTAGTTCATGACTGAACTACAATATTTTATTTAAAGAATTCGAATACAGGAAAGTTCCCATGTACATATTAAATTTATTGAAATTTTGGTATTCCCACCAATCTTTTACAGTTAGGTGGGGTAATGTACTATGTACTATCCGAATGTTTTGGTTCTTCCTGCGGGTTGAAGCAAGGCTCCTTGCTCTCTCCTCTGCTGCTTAATGTGTATATTATTGGATTAATTGGTTTCACTTAATGAGGCAACAGTCGGATGTTGTATAGATAACACAAGGATAAATAACTTAGTCTATGCCGATGATATGGTGTTAATAAGTCTTTCTGTTAAAGGTCTGAATTATCTGCTAAAAGTCTGCGAATTATATTCGCAAAAATATTCTTTTTAATGTTACAAAAACCAAGGTTATGCAATTCCACCCGAAAAGCTCATATCAGCAAGCTGATATTAGTTCCAAAAATGAGAGGTAAAGCAATAGATTAAGTATAAGAATTTACTGTAAGTATTTGTGTTAAATTATGACCAGTTCCTCGGGTGATGACTCAGATATAAGAAACCACTATCGAAGGCACTGTCAAAATAATTCATATTCATAAAGCGAATATGACTATGAGGAACTTCCAGTTTTGTACAAGTGAAGCTAAAGACACTCTCTTTCGTAATTTCTGCTGTAATATATACGGACAGCAACTCTGGGCGAATTATAAAAAAAGGTTCGGGCAGAACCCTAAATTTGCTATGCAACAGATCTTTTAGACTCCTACATAAATTAACACTGGGATGCTGAACTTCGCAAATGTTTGCGACCCACAATGTCCTGAGCTTCCTGGAGCTTACAGGATGTGCTCAATACAGTCTAATGCAAAGAATTAAAAAATCAACCAAGTCGATTAACCAAGATATTCATCAGTCCTGCCTTCTAAGCTATGGAATTCATGTTATGAAAATGTTTGTCTGTAGCTCCACTTAACTTCAACATTAATGTACTATTTCTCATTAATTGTATTTCTATCCTTAGTATTTGAATTTCCATTGTATTGTTTTGTCAGTTCGTATTATTAATATTTGTTATATGGACTAATGGTCTGGCAATAGACTTTTTCATTTTCATCTTCATATATACCAGATATTTGAGTCGTTAAAATTCATAATTTTTCCATTTTCTCTGAATTTTTCCATTTTTCTGTAATTAGCTTATCAGCTGTTTAACTCGCTCATATGTATGAAATTTTTTTAAGTGTTTTAACAGACTAAGTATAGGTTGATTTTGCTTCCATTATCAGTGGCTAAAACAAGAAATTAAAATAAAATAAAACTGGCATCCCTAGTGAATTAGTTTACAACTTTTCCAGCCTGAATGACCTAGAGCAGATTGTACAGCACCCTACTCGTATCCCCGATGACCTTGGAGATAGGCCCAATATTCTGGATATATTTCTTACCTTTCATGCTTCTTCTTACTCTGTGAAACTTTTTTTCTCCGTTGGGCTCCTCTGACCACAATCTTATATCTGTTTCCTGTCCTATCGCTCCAATTCGGCCTTTGGATCCTCTCAAGAGGAGGCGCCTTTGGCACTTTGACACCGCTGATTGGGATTTCCCACGGAATGATTACTGCTACCGTGATTGGAGCCCTTCTGGGTGTACTGAATGCATCAGGGAGGTGATTCTCTCGTGCATGGAGGCGTACATTCCATATTCTATTCCTACTACTAATGCAAAATACCCTTGCTTTAACTGTTCTAATACTATCCCCAACAGAGAGGAGGCTTTCAGAAGGTACCGTCGCCACCCAACTCCTGACTCTCATTCAGCTTCAATTTCTACCCGGAATCGTGCAAAATCTGTTTTTCGACTCGCCAAAAATTCCTTCATCAAACAAAAATGTGAAGACCTATCCAATTCTATCATAAGTCTTCTCGCTATTTCTGGTATCTGGCTAAGAACCTCTTCAACAACTTCTCTTCTTTCCCTCCTCTTTTCCATTCCGACGGCTCAGTTGCCGTCTCTTCTCCTGAAAAAACTAAACTCTTTGCTCAAACTTTCGCCTCCAACTCAACCTTCAACGATTCCGGTGCTGTCCCTCTATCTCCTCCTCCCTCTGACTTTATTATGTCTGAAATTAGAATATCTTTTAAAGATGTTATTTCTACCCTATCTGGACTCAACTCTAGGAATGCGTACGGTCCTGATGGTGTTCCTCCTGTTGTTCTTAAGGCAAACTCTTTCGTCTTTGTCTTTCATCTCGCACTTTTCCTTACTGCTGGAAGTTCGCTTTCATTCAGCCTGTCTCAAAGAAAGGTGACCGCTCTCAACCCTCCAACTATCGTCCAATTGCTTCGATTTCTTGTCTTTCTAAACTTTTGAATCTATCATCAATAGGAAGATTCTTAAATACCTCTCTTGTCACAATCTTCTTTCAGATCATCAATATGGGTTCCGCAAGGGAAGCTCTACTGGCGATCTTCTTGCATATCTCCGACTCTTGGTCATCCTCCTTTCGGGATTTCGGTGAGACTTTTGCTATTGCGCCTGACATATCGAAAGCTTTGATAGAATCTGCCACAGATCTTTAATTTCCCTACTACTCTCTTTCGGGTTCTATCCTTCTATTTGTGCCTTCCTTTAATTTCTTTTCTGGCCGATCTATAGGTACGAGTTTTATGTAGATGGCCACTTTTCTTCTCCTAAAGCTATTAACATTGGTGTTCCTCAGGGTTCTGTCCTGAAACTCACTCTTTTCCTTTTATTTATCAATGATCTTTTAAGTCGCACTTCATGTCCTATCCACTTCTATGCCGATGATTCCACTCTTCACTTCTCTACCCGTTTCCCAAAGCGTCCCTCTCAACAGTCACTCCATGATTCGCGTAGGGTGGCTATAGTACATCTGACCTCTGATCTTTCTGCCATCTCTGATTGGGGCAGAGAAAACTTTGTGGCTTTCAATGCCTCAAAAACTCAGTTCCTTCATCTGTCTACTCGTTACAATCTTCCACACGACCATCCCCTTACCTTCAACAACACACAACTCAATCCTTCCTCTTCTCTTAACATTCTTGGCGTTTCCTTTTCTCGTGATCTTTCCTGGGAAGATCACATATACTCTCTTTCCAAAACAGCTTATAAGAGGTTAGGTGTGCTGTGTTTTCTCTCATTGTATCAGTTGCTCGGAGGCACTAGCACCAGACCTCCATTGGATGTTGATGATGATATATACACTACCGTTCAAAAGTTTGGAATCACTAAGAACTTTTTCAGTTTTTGAAGGAAATTGGTAATTTTATTCACAAAATTGCCATTAAATTGATCAAAAAGCACGTAAAAGACATTAGTATTGTTAAAAATTAATGTTACTGTTCGAAATCACGTTTTTATAATTCAATCTGTACATATATTGGTAAGGCTCCATTTTCATCATCCACTGTACCAGTCTAGTAACAATACATTGTGTTACCTCAGCCTCAAGTAATCTGTATAAATCTAAGTATATATATAAGAATATATATATATATATATATATAGATATATTAATATATATATTATATATATATATATGTGTAAGTGTATTGTCAGATAATGCTTGAAATTAACTATATATTTTCTCTCTTTTACATGCAAAAGTAGATAATGCATTGACACTTCTTACGTTTAAATTTTGTTTCAATTTAGTTTCAAAAATGGCCAAAAAGAAACAGCTTTCACAAGAAACTCGTCAGTCTATTATTGTTTTGAGAGATGAAGGCTATTCCATACGTGACATTGCAAAGAAATTGAAGATATCATACAAAGGTGTTCACTACACTCTGGAAAGAAGAGAGAAAACTGGATCTAATCAGGACAGAAAGAGAAGAGGAAGGCCCAGATGCACAACTACGCAGGAGGATAAGTACATCAGAGTCTCTAGTTTGAGAAACAGACGCCCAACAGGTCCTCAGTTGGCAGCTTCGTTGAACAGTACA
Source organism: Bathynomus jamesi (assembly GCA_023014485.1). Classification (NCBI taxonomy): domain Eukaryota; kingdom Metazoa; phylum Arthropoda; class Malacostraca; order Isopoda; family Cirolanidae; genus Bathynomus; species Bathynomus jamesi. The sequence goes on from JAJOZX010000949.1 coordinate 644,359, forward strand.
CACCAGGCATCGGTTTCATCATCAACAGTGAAGAGATGACTCAGGGATGCTGGCCTTACAGGCAGAGTTGCAAAGAAAAAACCACTTTTGAAGCCGGTGAACAAACTGAAAAGGTTACATTGGGAAAAGCATCACAAAAACTGGACATTAGATGATTGGAAGAGAGTATTATGGACGGATGAGTCTAAGTTTGAGATGTTTATCCCATCAAGCTTTTGTGGGAACAGCTTGATCGCAAAGTCCGTGAGAAGTGTCCTACAAGCGCCTCACACCTTTGGGAGATATTGCAGGAAGCATGGAATGAAATTTCACCTGAATATCTGGAGAAACTTACAGAAAGAATGCCTAAGGTCTGTAAAGTTGTCATTGCTGCACATGGTGGATTCTTTGATGAATGGAAGGTTTGAAGAATGGAACAGTTATTTCAAATAGTATTTGTATTTTGTAACTTCGTTAATGTCATTACTGTATTTTTTTGTCAATTTTATGACCATTTTCTGAATAAAAGTTCCGATTTCTTTCAAAAACTGAAAAAGTTATAATGTTATAATGTTTCAGACCAACAAAGACCCTAGGATCCACTCATGGCTGGTCTACCTAACTGTGTTCGTAATTGTGTATTGTGTATGTCCTCCGTGGTGGCGGAGGGGACCTACAATTTTACGTGGGTTCTGAACCACAAGAACATAAGAAATTTATGCAAAAACTGCCTGTACATTGGCAACGACCAATTTTTACAACACTAAATAATTATCAATTTAAAACTAATTATCGATTTTAAAACTAAAGATAGAATCTCTGGATCCAGAGGATCAAGTCATAATAGACTACTATCCACAAATATGTTACACTCTATATCTATGTATAACCGACATGCAAATATATCAGATCCAAAGAATCCAGTTCTTAGTGATTCCAAACTTTTGAACGGTAGTGTATATATATATATATATATATATATATATATATATATATATATATATACACACACAAAAGCCTAAGTTAAGCGATTATAACTCTGCATATACTCGTATATTAAACACCTTAAATTAACATAATTTTATATTTTTTTATTTGTTTTGATTTTGTATTTTAATTTTATATCTGAACATTGAACTTAATTTGCACTTAAAAGACTTTAAAATTTTACATTATCATATTACTCTTACTTTTGTAAAGTTGTAAGTTTTGAATTGTTAATTTTATTATGTGCAAATAAGGTATGTGTTTACCTGTACAAAGCAACAAAACAGAGTAGATAGAAAAGTAAAGATTTTATCATAAGTGTACATAAGCAATGTCGGATTTATATCAAATTTTAAAATTGATAAAAGTATAAACAAAATGAGTACTTAAGTGGGTTACGTCATGGCTACTGTCGTAAGGCCGGTTCCGGTCAAACTGCTATGAGTTAAGCGACAATGGGTCTGGAGAGTGGTTGGATAGGATACCGTCTTCTCCTTCCAGTTTAAGTAGTGACCCGTAGTTCATTTATCGCATAAAGCTGTAGGTCTCCTCCGTTACATGACCTTAGATCAGTGATTTCCAACTTTTTTATGATGGCGACACACTTTTGATGTATCAAAAAGGATCCGACACACCATTTATATTTTAAAAAATTGTTTATACTGTAGAGAAGTTAAAAATTATAGTGACAATCAAAGAAATAATTAAGAGCAATAAGTAAAAAAAGTAGCATCGCAAAGAAAGCATTTATTTAATGAAATACTTGAACTTGATCATAACTACATATTTTGTTTATATTTGGAGAAATATGTGATAAGCACACTAGCATTCGAAACCTCGGATAATTTCGCGACACACCTATGAAAATCGGCGATGCACTAAAGTGTCGGGACACACCGGTTGGAAACCACCGCCTTAGATGTTACGAAGGAGGTTAAACAACCCTCATCAAATCAAACAAAATAAATATCCTGGTTAGTAATGTATGAGCCTACCTGTTTTAAATACTAAAACAAACAGGAATGTACCAATTTGTTACGAAAAAGTTAAAAATAATTTGGCGTCAATGCTCGGCTTCCTTTTCCTCTCTCTTACGTAACTTCACCTATCATTTCCTCGTTTAAAATTTGTTTCCAAATTTGTACGTATAAATTTATCACTCTTTTAACTCTAAAATCTTTTACGGAAATGTAACCCAAAAATTTATTTATTTAATATACCGGTATTTATAGATATCTGGATTACGTGTCTTGCCTAAGACAAAATTACATGATGAAAATTACATGCGCAGGGAATAAAAAAATGTAAAAAAATTAGTGGGTGATGGGATTTTTTGAACACTAATTCGTCCCATTTACCAATTTAAAAATTCGAACCTGTTATTTATTGGTGAAGGTAAATTGACGCTGACAATTAATTCAGCGATTTTTATAAATTTTGAATTTCAGTTTTTAAAGTTCACTGAAAAATTAAATATAAAAATTTTATTAATTTTGAGTTTAATTTTAAATAATTTTAAATAAATGTTAACCTTTTTGGATGTGGAAGGACTTTTTTTTTTTTTGGTTATATACATATATTTTAAAAACATTATTTTATTATATAATTTATATTTGGTTGCAATTTGAGAAATTTAAACTCAGCAGAAACCACACTCTTAAAGCTGTAACTTTCAGATTTGTTACGATGATGGTAAAGATTAGGCCTATTAGTATTACTTCACAATCTCGGAGAAATTTGAATTTTGGTCCGTTAAAGTAAGAGCAAAATACAAAGGCTGATACGGAAGTAATAGAAAAAGGAGCCTAACCTAACAGAAATTAAAGGGAAGAAACTAAGTTGTCTCTAAGGTCAACCCTTAAATTTCACATCTTATTAATATCTGGAATGAATTATATGTATGAAAAATCCAAAGTGTACACTTTAACTCGACTCTTTGCCTTGAAGGTATCGATTTTTCGTTCATAAACTGTTAATATTAGTTATTTTATTTTTTAAAAAGTGCATTTCTTTATGTTTCTCATCAATATAAGATTTTTAAAGGGATATACTATGACACTTTTTACCTAAAAAAAATTATTTGGTAAAACTAGTGATGTACCGATTCCAAAATTTAACCGATGCCGATTCCATGAAAAACTACCGATGCCAATGCCGATTTTTTGCCTATATTTTAAAAAAATCAACTCCCTTCGTAAATCTTACTAATTCTAACGTGAAAACTTTCAATTTTCATATTTTTTAATTTCATATTTGTTTAAATGCTTTTCCTTTGCTCACTCCACAATATACAGTACCGGAATTTGTTTCTCATATATCGTAATTAAATGATGTTTAAAAGTTTTATTACTCAGTAAAATAACAAAATTATTTTATTTTTGTTTCATAAACTGAATACCAATATTTAAAGTAATGTTTTTCCTTATGTTGAAGATATTTTCTTTCTTCAACAATGTAAACAACCAAATTTTGCATTAAAATTTTAAGTCCCTGGTGGAAAAAATTAATATATAATTTGGGTTTATAAAATTATTGAAATAGTTAAAATAAAGTCAACATAATAAGATGGTTTAATATATAAATTATAAAGTACAACTTAATAGAGAAGTATTATTAAATATTAATATAGAGTAGGAGATTACAATAGTTTATAATATTTAGAGATTAGCTAGTTAGAGAAAATGTAAATTTATGGGCAATTTAACTTATTAAGCTTTGTCTTCTCGTGAATGTAAAATATTTTTATATAATTACATTTTGAAATGAGTATAAATTATTATAAATAGTGTTTTTTGGGCTGTTCAATTTTCTATAAATATAGATTTTGGGAGCTATTGAAGAATAGGAACCCCAGCCTTCTTTAGTTGGCTTTATAAGGCTAACTAACCAAAATATCATGACCTAACCTAACCAATCGTCAAGGGCGTACAGTTAACCTAACGATTGGTTGTTAGGTCGTGATATTTTCGTTAGTTAGCTTTATAAGCCTAACTAAAGAAGGCTGGGGTCCCTATTCTTCAATAGCTCCAGATTTTGTTTTGTAGTGAAAATTTTAAAATTTAAAAGAATCGGTGAGAGAATCAGCTAAATTTGGCCGATGCCGATGACCCCAAAATGGCCGATTCTGCCGATGACGATTAATCGGTAGACCACTATATAAAACTCTAATGTGCAGGGTGTTCGAAAAGTCCTGTCACCCCCTACAAAATGTACATATTGTAATACCAATTTATTTTTGTGTAATTAATTGAATTTATATGTGATTCATTGACATTTTTTTTTCTTTTCCAGGTATTAGATTGTGTGAACAATGGCAGACCAGTCCACTTACACTCTGGAGGAAAGGATAGTGATGAGCACATGTGCTCATGAAAGGTCACATACTGGCAAAACGATGTATGATATCCAGAGTGATTTCAACACAAGATCTAATAAGGTTGCACCACCAAATAAGACGGTATTATGCTGGGAGAAAAAGATGTTTGAAACTGGCTCCATCAAGGACAGACCACGGTGGGGAAGACCAACAACGCGAGCAGAACAATATGAAGGTGTGATTGCATCGGTGGCTCGTTCACCGAAAAAAATCACTTCGGAAACGATCACAAGAACTTGCAGTCCCCATGTCCACAATGAGAGATCACATGACAAAAGATCTCGGCATGAAACCATACCCCCCCCCCCCCCCGTCATTTGTTAATGAATGAAGCGATACAAACAAACGATACAATTAGTAACTGTATTTATTGTAATTAAAGTAATTGTTGCCAGTAACTTGTTTCTTAAATTACACCTATCTCATATAAATACAATTAATCACACAAAAATAAAATTGGTATTACAATACTGTATGTACATTTTGTAGGGGTTGACGGGACTTTTCGAACACCCTGTAGAGTAAAACTATGAATATCCAGTTTGTTAAACGAGTCCATAATTCAAGATAATGTAATGAGTAAGGTACTCTGTACATTTCGTGAAGGATATCAGGAAAAGAAGTTTGACTCTGGTTAATGTAAAAATGTTTGGATCACCTAAAGATCAGGGCCCCAGCCTTCTTTAGTTTGCCTTATAAGGCTAACTAACGAAAATATCACGACCTAACCTAACCAATCGTTAGGGCAACTGTACGCCCTTGACGATTGGTAGATTAGGTCGTGATATTTTCGTTAGTTAGCCTTATAAAGCTAACTAAAGAAGGCTGGGGGCCCTGATCTTCAGGCGATCCAAAATGTTTTTATATGCATTTCCGTATATTTAATTTGCATAAGTGAGTATATGGTAGTTAAGTAACAAAAATTCTGATAAAACTTATTTGTAATTGGTAATTCGAAAATGAATATAATTTATGTTTAATTTAAGCAAATTGTTGTTTAAAACAAACATACGCAGATTTTGCTCGATCATTTAAATACTTGTTTACTGCAACAAGTTATTTATTAACAACAAAATTAATTTTTTGCAACACGAAACAAAAATTTGTGTTTACAAAAAAAAAAATTCTTACAACGTATTTATTTTTGAGTCAGTCAACAAAACATTTCCTCTGTGTATGTTTCACTTAAACCTTCAATGGAAGGTGGAAAGGGATTATTTTTTAAAACTTTCTGGAAATAAAAAGAAAAAGAAAGTAGTTTTTTATGAAATGAAGCGTAAAAAGAACAAACACGATATATTCTTTGTAAGTGTGTTTCAATATTGTTCATTTTGTATATGAAAGATGGTCGACTGAATAAATTTGTGGCCTAAACCTGTGTATGTTGTTTTTTTGTAAATTGTTATTGCATTTGAAAAGGTTAACAGGAAAGCTAATGATGAGTTATTCTCTTCTTTGATGAATCTGATATGAGGATGTTGTGTGTTTAGGTAGTTTAAAGATAAAGGCGCGTCCTTTGTTAATTAGATAATAAGAAAATATCGTCCATGAAACATATAGGTAGTGAGTAGGGCAGATTTTGAACGAATTCTCTCTTCATGACAGCAAAGCAAAATATTAGCCAACATATAATGACACACTCTAAATAATGGTACTGTATACTGGTATAATAACAGGATTATAATTTAATAATGACGACTTCATTCCTAGCGACTTTGTTGGTGCAATTTACCGTCGAAGAAAAATTAATTATCTTTTAAGATAAGGTTAAGGTTTAAAGGCCTGGTTGACCTCTTTGTAATTAAACTTAGGCTCCTTAAAAACAACTATTTCATTGTAATATATATATATATATATATATATATATATATATATATATATATATATGAAACTTATGAAGATAAGAGAGATTCGCCAGAAGTGAACGTTTGGTGTGCTTTGTCACGCGATCGCAGTTATGGATTTTTCTTTCGATGACAAACCGTTAATTAATGGAGAATCTTGACTCAGAATGTTAAAAGAGTTCTTTATTCCTCTTGTATGACAAATTCCAGGTCTATTACAAAGTGTAGTGTTTCAGCAGGATAGTACACGCCTCATTTTGCTCGTACTGTGCATGGTTTTTTTTCAGATGAAACATTCCGAGGACGGTAAATTTTGGCCAGATGACCAGATGGCCAGCTCGTTCTCCGAACCTATCTCCTTTAGATTTTTATCCTTGGGGATACGTAAAGACAGCCGTATTATATGACAACAACCCAAGCGATATTAATGACCTAAAAAGCGCATTAGAGATGCCGTAGCTTATTATTATTGTTATTATTATTAATATTATTATTATTAAATTTCACTGAATTAGAATAGAGATTTTGTTTAGTTACTGAAAATGATGGAAAGCATATGTAGATTTACTAAATATCAGATATAAAACTTAAAATATTACTAAATGAAATACCCTTTAAATTTTGCGAATGTACCCAATGTTTCTGAATGTGGCGAATGTTTCATCAATTCATTAAACAGATATTATAATTTCGTTTTGCACCATTCATTTAAATATACCCTGTAATATTAATAATAACAAATAACAGAAATATCTTTGGGATATTTCTATTATTTCTGTGTACGGTGATTGTACTTTTCATTATTATTATTATTATTATTATTATTATTATTATTATTATATACAGAATAAATTATGCTCCTTCGCCAAATGCCCCCAAAAGAAAATGATGATAATGATAATTATTATTATCTTTTTATTATTTTTATCGTTATTATTATTAATGGTTGATGTTGTCATTATTAAATTTGTCATTATCCTCCTAATAATTATAGATATTTCTCCTATCATTATTCATTTTATATCTATAGTGATTTCATTGTTCTTTTAATTATTATCTTTTTTATTTGGACATTCATTATCCCCTTCTGTTACCATCTTTTTACAGTGTGACATTTGACAATACAGCCTTTACTGTAGATTTCTGAATATGAAGAGCTGATTTCCAAAAGGTGCTAAGTCCATTTTTGGTCAAATTTGAGTTTGTACAACTAAAAAACAGTTCATGCCCATGTGCATCAAGGTGTGTTATGTTTCAAATTAGTTTCAAAAGGTATTATATTCCTTTTATAACGGACATAATAAAATGGCTTTTTTTCCAAAAGGTGAAAAGTTCAAGGCCCTTTGTTTCCAAAAGGGTCTAAATCCACAAATCCACCAACACCTCTATAAACTACAATGTTAGTAAAATTGTACGTCCCTACATCTACAGTGAGAGATAAATGGGGATGTGTGGTGAACACTACGCATGCTGAGTCCAACACATGCATGGCGTGGCATGGGCTCAACAGTGGTGTGTGTGGCTCATCGTCAGGATGACATTTTGGTTTGATATAATTTGATATGATTGGTTGAACTGGTAGAGAGATTGAAATAAATAATACTGGTGCTGTACAACTGGTTATTTTTTGTGTGTGTTTGTTTCGGTGTAATCCAGAAGTCTTTTGGACAACATGTCTTTGATTGTGTTCCAAAAAGTGTCAAGTTCACCACCAATTTCAAACAAAAAACGTATTTACAAATTAACTATGTGTACTAGATTTTATTCAGACATCTTATTTGGTTAATGGCATTCACTCCCAACATTAATGTGAAAAAACTACCTTAAGGACAGACTGTAGTAAAAAAATATAAAATGTGCCAATGTCTTAGAAACTGGTTTTATGGACTTAGCGCCTTTTGCAAATAAACTCTTCAAATACTGTAAGTAGATATAAATCAATTCCCGCATGATTATTAATGTTTTGATATTACCGTATCGTCATAACTGTGTTATACAGATTTGACAAGCAATAACCCCTAAATGATTAAGCATAAACGACGAATGAGGCGAGTCGGCGAGACTCGAGAGTGAAGTCAGGGAAAGTAGATTGGGACGATGCTCTCTGAGCTGTATCCCTTGGAATCTGCTCAATGGTTTCTAGATTCTTGGCCACGAGGTTAAGGAGGGATCTTCGAGATTTGGCCCTCTCGAAGAGGCTCTCATTTGACTTGGTCTTCATGGTCGGCACTGTCCCTGAGATCCTCTAATTCATTTGATTATTGTTCTGGGGGCAGAGCAAAGTATATTTGCCTTACTTGGCTATTTATTTACATAAATGACTGAATTTATTGAAAATATTCTAAACTTTGCTTCATTAACGTCAATACTACAATTTAATTGTATTTAACGTAAAGTACCTCACGAGTTTCTGTGCCAACCTCGAAATATACGAAAGTGCCAGAACTTTATCCAAGATATAAATAAACATAACAACATCCCCATCATAGCACTATGAGAGAAACCACTCTGACAGGCCAACTTTGATTTGTGATGTCAGGTGTGGGATGAGTCCCTTGGTGAGTCCCATCCTGTTACCAGGGTTAAATCCCATAATGTAACCCCCATAAACTATATGTTATGGGTGCTAGTGACTAACGAAGTGAATAAACAACATAAAAACTTTATCATGATCGTGCTCAAATTTTGCATCATCAAAGAGACGCTGAGAGATGCAACGATATCCGACCCTTCGTACGAGACGAAAACAGACCGTAAAACGCATATCAACAACGTGGGAAACACCACGATTTTTGATCCGCCCACGGAAGTAATCAACGGAAGCAGAGGGCTCATCGTTGAAGGTCATTCACGAACGACGAACCTCGCGAAGTGAGTCCCTAAAAAGATCACCTACCTATTCGACTTCCTAGATGAGCCCCCCTACAAGGATAGAGGCACTTCCGAGGACCCAGACAGGCGCGAACCCTTTGGTGAACATCTCAGGAGGAAAACACTCGACGGTACTAAAAATAGCAACAAAATGAATAACTATAATAATAATAATAATAATAATAATAATATTAATAATAATAATAATAATTCGAGAAAATGTGAATAAATACATACCGGTAATGAATAAATACGTAGTGAAAAATTATAAGTAATGAATAAATCGTTAAAATAATGACAATGAATAAAAATAAAATCATTCATTATACAATAAAATTGGCTCTCATGTCTTTTGACATTTGATAAGGCGAGCTAATCGGATGTCCGCTCTTCATAAATATTGATGCCACTCATTATACAATAAAATTGGCGCTCATGACTTTGGCATTTGATAAGGCGAGCTAATCGGATGTCCGCTCTTCATAAATATTGTTGCGAGTTCTGTCGAAGCCAAAGCCTCTAAGTTCGTATTACAGTATAAGTATACTTATAAGTATACTTTCGTTCGTGTGCACTTTTTCTTTGCAGTATTTTGTTGTAGTTATGCTGGTGGTTATCGCTATTTTGTAGACTGGGCGTTACGTATTACATTAATTGAGGAAATATATGCAGGCACCTAAATAAGTAAAGGTTAAATATCATGGGAATACCAATTCAGATCATTCTCATATAAACATCCAGTGCCTAGGACAATGACCGTTATCTTTATAATATATAATATATATATATATATATATATATATATATAATATATATATCGGCTATTGATTGGTGGCGCGGAAAACGCAGTTTAATAATAAACAGGAACACCGGAGAAAATACAAACATCCTTCAAGGTTTAATAGTACCAACGTTTCGGAATGCACTAATTCCATCTTCAGGGCTAAAACAATAAAATTCCAAATCACATATTGCTTAACAATTGTTAAGCAATATGTATTTTGTATGTGATTTGGAATTTTATTGTTTTAGCCCTGAAGATGGAATTAGTGCATTCCGAAACGTTGGTACTATTAAACCTTGAAGGATGTTTGTATTTTCTCTGGTGTTCCTGTTTATTATATATATATATTATATATATATATATATATATATATATATATATATATATGTGTGTGTGTGTGTGTGTGTGTGTGTGTGTGTGTGTGCATATATAAGTTAGTATATTTAAAACTTCAGATCAATGTATATTATTAATATTATTTCTTGATAATATATTACTATTTCTTATTGGCAATACATACATACATACCTAGTTAACACCTTTGATAATAATAATATGTTTTATTAACCTTCCTTCGACAAGTTATGTCTTATTAACCTTCTTTCGACAATTTGTTTTATTAACCTTCCTTCGATAAGTTATGTTTTATTAACCTTCCTTCGACAAGTTGTTTTATTAACCTTCCTTCGGCAAGTTAATTATTATAGATTAGATTAAGTTAGGTTAGGCTAGGTTAGATTAGGTTAAATAGAGTAGGTTAAGTTAGTTTTCTAGGGTGTCGATGTTTTGGGGCTTGTCGACGAAATGAGTATATATGTACAGGGTGTCCCAGAAGTCTGAACTCATAGGGAAAATAGACATTATATTTTTAAAGTGAAACAAACACATTTCTAATGTCACTTTTACATATATCAGGAAAGAAAATACCCTGATGGCTCAGTATACCAATCAAGAGAAGCTGGAACTGGTATTGCTACATGCTTCCCGGAAAAAACCAGAGGGAGACATGTCTGTTATTTCGCAAACATGCCTACTTCTGGCTTTTTTCGGAAACATGTAGCAATACCAGTTCCACCTTCTCTTGATTGGTATACTGCGCCATCAGGGTATTTTCTTTCCTGAAATATGTAAAACTGACGTTAGAAATGTATTTGTTTCACTTTAAAAATATAATGCCTATTTTCCCTATGAGTCCAGACTTCTGCGACACCCTGTATATATAACACCTTTGGTTATAAAAACCTTTGGTTTGAATTGTTCATTCTGACGAAGGTCAAGCTTTCCACTCCACCTTAGACCTACAGTTTAACGTGGAATCCGAACCACGCCCCACCAGCAGCCCAGCGTCTTAACCACTAGGCCAGCGTTCCTCAACCTTTTTTGTACTACGGACCCCTTATCAAAATCTCGATATTTTTGGGGCCCCCCTCCCCAAAAATTATCTTTTGCATTATGATTAAGTAGCATATAGACAAACTGAGGTATCCAGATTAGTATAGTTTTTAGACTTGATTTATACTTCAAAGTCGGAGTAAAAATGTAATAAAAAATGCGTAAAACTTACCCCTGTTCTGTTTACATAAAAAAGAACCCAGCATAAAAACAGGGAAGGGGCTCATTTGTACCAAAGACTCACAGTTCATGAATTGGAAACATTTGATGGTCGTAAAAAAACAACATTTATAGAAACTTTAAAGTTTCAAGTAACCGAAAATGTTATCGGTAAGAGGTCAAAATTAGCCACCACAAAAAAGGGGGAAAAAATTGTTTTATTGAATACAGTATAATGTAGTCAACTCACGGACCCCCTGTTGAGAACCGTTGCACTAGGCCACCCAGGGTACCCATTTATCTACCAACCACTTTCTTTATTGTGTGGAAGGATGAACAGCTGGGTTTTGCTGCGCGCCGGCTGCCGTTACCGCGTCTCGATCCCGGGGCCGGTGGATTTGTAGTCAGTGACGCTAATCACTACACCACCGAGGAGCGTGGTCCATCCTCCTTCCTCCCGTATACCCTTCCTGTACCTTCCCCCCATTGTCATGGCTTGCTTTTTTGATTTTTAAAGTTGTTTCCGTCACTGATTTCAGCTTCATAAATTATATATATATATATATATATATAGTATGTCATAGTATTTACGTGCTTAATTCATTTCAGTTTGTTGTCGCCTCCTTGTGTCAAAGCTCCATTGTCATTCTATACTTGCTTAATCATTTGTGGTTGATAGATGAGGGTAACATTTTTTTTTTTTGAGGTGGACGAATCTGTTATAAAATATTTTTTATGCAGGATGGAGGGGGCCAAGGGCGAATACCTGCAATTCCCCCCCCCCCCCCCCGCCATATAGAAGGAGAAGAAGAGAGCCAGAAACAAAAAAAAATTTACTCTTAATCAATTTTTTTTAAAATTTTCAGAAGATTGTGTAGTGTGTAACATGCGTGTATGTGTAGTGAGGAATAGAGGGAGTAGCGTATGTTTGAGACTACGCTAAACTGTTCATAGGGTAAATGAGACACGGAAAAGATCAGCTAAAGAGGGCAGTGACAGGAGAAACGGAAGTTCCAGCACTCCCTGTCTCCTGCCTAGCGTCCCCCCTCCCCAGGAGTAGTACTTCCCTGGTCGATCGGAAGTTGTTATAAAATGTGTCCAAGTCATCCTCTTATGATAGCATTATTTCCTCTTCAGTGTCCCTTACTTCTCCGTAATAACTCTCCAATGGTTAAGCATAAATAGCGAAAAAGGGGAGTCGGCGAGTCTCGAGAGTGAAGTCGGTGAAGGTAGATTGGGACGGTGCTAGGGGACAAAGTCCCCATGTGTAGAGAAGATACAGTCGTTTATATATATATATATATATATATATATATATATATATATGCCCTACCAAAAGAAGTGAGGAATCTCCAGCACACTGACCTGAATAACTTCAAGAACCAGTTGGACAGATTCCTGTGCAAAGTCTCTGACCAGCCATGCGTGGCTGGCTACGAGGGCAGGAGGAGATCAGACAGCAATTCCCTTCTTCACCAAATCCCGCAAATGAGGCGGGATGCTGCAGAGGGGTCGACCGCAGATCGATCCTGAACCGTCGTTCGAACTCACACAAAGTAACAGTAACTAATATAATTATTTTTGACCTTATATTCGAAATATTTTCTGTTTTCTGTATTTTGTTTTAACCGAGACCTTATCCTTTGTCGAAATGTAATTAAATTAACCATAAAATTATGAAAATGAGCATAAAATATATTTTGCAATTTCCATCCACTTTTTACCAATGCATTATTGACTCCTTTATCTTATTTACCACTTTCTGAAAGTCGATGAAGCGTCATATGGTGAATTCAAAAGGGAATTTTCACAATTCTAAATAATCAAATAAGAATCCCACTTTTGAGGAAAACAAACATTTTTCTTAAGAAAAAGGCTTCACTGCAACCATAAAATTTATTAAAGATACGAATGTAAAACATTGTATAACTTTATTCAGTTTTTCTCCGCTTTTGCTTCATTACATTGCCTTTTATTCTTTCATTCAAGGAAAATAGTTTTTAAAGCATTTTTTTATTAGTCATAAATTTCTCAGACAGGCGCGGAATCATAGTAGTCGATTCAAATAAAAAACAAGGATAACCTTCAATGAAGCGAAACGCTCTCTGAGAAGAGATCTTGCTAACAAAGTAACAATACTAATAGGTGAAAGGACAGAATTTGACCTTCTAAGATAGGGTTACCATACGTCCGGTTTTTCCCGGACATGTCCGGGAAAGTTGAATATTTATAACATTCCTAAATATGACTGTAGCATCGTATATCAATGTGCCATTGATATGTGTGGTCAACTTTGGTTATTTTTGGTGTGCAGTATGGTTTCTAAGTTTCATATAGTCACAAATGCTGGAGTTTTGATTGTGAATGCGTGTGTTTTCCCTCCTTTTTGACAATTTTGATTACTTCGTAATGTAAATATTGTGTAATTCAAATTATTCGAAATGTTATGTGTGACCCAAACTGTCTGTATATTTTGATATGATAGATATATGAAATTGTCATTACTTTGAATAATTAAGTCTTGTACCTATAACAACACAACCTTTTATCTGAGCTTATAGGAAGATATTAAGAATTTCAATTAACTTAATTTTATGTAATCATAATCAGTAGGCCTATCCAAATTTCAATGACATTTCTTTTGTTCACAGGTCCACAGGATGAGTCAGAAAGAAATCAGAACCCGAAGCAAATCAAGTTGTCACCTAAGTCATTTGGTGGGGACTGGGAGGGAACTTCCCCCTGCTGAGCTGCCCACAGCCAGAGATCTGCTGAGGTATGGTTTGTTGAGGAGAGAGATGAGTGAGGAAGACAGGAGGAATTACCCAGTTAATGACCTGATTAACAACGGCATTGTTCCAGGGCTACTGGCTCAGTGGAGAAAGGCCAACGCTCTATTCACAGGACCTGTAATCAACACTGAGGTCAGGATCAGGGCTAAATTGAAGGCACTGTGGGATGAGGCAGTGAAGGTGTCCATTGGCAATGTGAAGCTGGAGGTCAAAGATAGGTTCATGATGAAACTGGACAAATTGGTGGACATCCTGACCTGTCACTGTGTGATCAGGAGCTGCAGTGAGCTTGGGTGCAACCGTGTCTGCAACAACGAGGTTCACATTGACTGCAGCTGCAGGAGCGAGCAGAAGATACCAGTGCAGGAGCTTGCCTTCATTAAAGGTCAGAGAGAAAAGGTGGGAAGTGTGGGGGCACACCAGATGGGTCTAGCTGATCACCCTGACTCAGGTCCCTGAGACCAGGAGACAGGAAGCAGTGCTGCAGAGACAGGAGCAGAGAAGGAAGGCCGAGGAGAAGAGGAGGAGGAAGGCAGAGGAGTCAGCTAAGAAAGAAGAGGAGTTGAGGGAGGAGTCACTGCTGGAGATGGAGTTGGAGGAGAATGGAGATATGCTGGAGGAGGCAGGGAGGAGAGAGGAGGACGAAGACTTTATACCAGAGGCTGCGACAACTTCTTCCTTGCCTGTAGCTAAGAAGAAGAAATACAACACTGAAGATATCACCAACATAGCTCTGGCTAGCTTGAGACATCACACTAGGCTGAGAGAGACTGCTGAGATTGCCACTGCTGCCTGGATTGATGCTGGTCTTATCACAGAGTTTGACACAGCACTGGTGATTTACCACAACAAGGTGAGGAGGGCTCAGGAGAGACTGACTAAAGAGCTGGTCAAGAAGTTTGATGAAGAGATTAGGGAAAATGGCACCACCTGTATCTTCTTTGATGGGAAAAGAAATGACACCAAAGTGATGATGGAAGCTGAGGGTAGTGACAGGCAGTTTCCTGGCCTCATTAAGGAAGAACACTACACAGTGTGCAATGAACCAGGTTGGAAATATTTGTGGCATTTTGTACCAGAGGAAGCTGCAGAGGAGAGAAGTCATGCTGAGGTCATTGCTGATCATCTGGTGAACTGGCTAAGAAAGAGAGGAGCAGACCAGACCCTTTTGGCCATAGGAAGTGACAGTACTAATGTGAATACTGGCTGGGAGGGAGGAGTAATGCATTATGTGGAGGCCAAGCTTAGCAGGAAGTTGGTGTGGATTGTCTGTGACTTGCACACTGGGGAGCTGAGTCTCAGACACCTGGTGACTGCACTGGATGGCAAGACATTGAACAACAACAAGTGGTCTGGGCCCCTAGGGAAGATGTTAGACACTGCCACTGAGCTGGAGATCAACCCAAACTTCACGAGGATCACTGTTGGTCCTCCTCTACCCCATCTCAGTCAGGAGGTAGTCAAGGACCTCAGCACAGACCAATCATATGGCTACAGAATCATCACTGCCATCAGATCGGGAGAGGTACCTCAGAGTCTAGCTCTCCTGGAGATTGGGCCAGTCTGTCACAGTAGGTGGGTCACCACGGCTGTTCTGCAGATTGTGGATTTCCAAACATGGGCTGAAGGGTAGGAACCTGCAGAATCTGAGGATAATTGTGGAATTCATAGTGGGAGTCTACATGCCAAACTGGTTCAACATCAAGTTAAATCACAGCTGGGTGGAGGATCCCAGGCATGTACTGTACCAGCTGGAGCTGTTCAGAAGTCAGAAGAAGGAGGTGATAGGAATAGTGATGCCTACAGTGAAGAGATCAGCCTGGTATGCACACTCTGAGGCTCTGCTCCAAGCCATGCTGTGCAGTGAGGTGGAGGAGGAGAGGAGGGAGGCAGTGAAGAGGATACTGGAAATCAGAGGTGAAGGAGATGAGGGCACACAGGTAGGAGACTGCAGTGTCAGACCCAGGAAGACTCCTGACATCAACTCAGATGCCACCAAACTCTCGGAGCTTATTGACTGGAACTCTGGCGTGACTGAGCCTCCTCTGACCCGCTCCCTCACCACTGCTGCAATCAAGGAGTTTCTGGATAGACCAATGGAAGTTCCTGTATGGCCCTCACACACACACATTCAGTAGAGAGGTGTGTAAGGATGACAACTGAAGCAGCACAACATGTTTACTCACAAGAGAGGAGGGAGGCGTACATCAGTGGCCAAGTGGCCAGTAGGGAGCTCATGTCCAGGAACAAGAACAAGGCAGACATGGCATCCTTGGCAAAGTTCAAGAAACCTATCTATATTTTTAAGTTTTAATATTGAAATACAATCAAAATGTCTTTAATTGTATGTAATATAGGTAAAATGTAGTTATATACAATAAAAAAAATGCTTACAAAAATTGCTGATTTTTCATAAACTTTAACTTCAAATATAAGTAGCTAGGAGTGGTCAAATCTGGATTTTAAAGCCATATGTCGATTTAGCACATAAAAATACATCATTTGGTCACTAGTAGTCTTTGAAAATCTAAAGATTTCACTTTGCTCCCTAAAATTGACACACCCTACTACTATAATGCTTACTTCTCCGTCCGATGAAAACGTTTGCTAATATATATATATAACGAATAACAGCATAAGAACGAACAACAATTAAATAACGAATTACAATATAAACAATATAATACGGAAGGAAGACATAGATGAAAGAAAAGAAATAAGTAAAAGTTGCGAAGGAGTCAAACTGTCCAACGAACGAAATGATAAAAAGATAACTAAAAACGTAGAAAATAAACAGCCAAAGAAAAATAATGATATGCTAAAGTTAAGAACTTTGAAAATAATAAGAGAACAAGAAGTGGAAGCGTAGAAAATATCGTATGTAAATACTACGCGAAAGGGAACTGCAGATATCGGGATGGGCAATGCATATATGCACAACCCACATTATGCAACACGCATTACACAAGTGGATACTGCAAATTTGATAAGAAATGCAAGTTCCACCATCTTACGGTCTGCGACACCTATGCAAGATATAGGAGTTGCAAATACGGAAAAAAAATGCCGTTACCACCACCTTCAAAGGAACGCAACGAGTGAACAGGAAAAACGAACATCAAAGAAGAGCGCCAATTTTTTAGACGCAGCCAACACGATCCAGCTGCTAAATACTATCCATCAATTACAAAACCAGCTGACAAATATAGGAATCCGAGAGCCGGACAGAAGGCACGCACAAAGGCACTTCATTCGCTATCGGGACAACAGGTACCGACAAAGATAAAAAGAGGTAAATTCTCGGAGGACCGCAAGGCAACGAAACCGGCACCACCATTGGAAAACAAATCGGAACCACTTGTATGCGAAAACGAAAGAGAAAAAATAAAAATAACCCTGGCCAACATTCAGGGCCTTAAATCAAACCATTCCCCGAACAAAGTTTTATACCTGAAAGTACTCATGCAAGAAACCGGAGCAGACTTTGCATGCCTCATGGAAACTCATCTAAAGGACTGCCAGGCGAACTGTGAAAATTGTGAGTCCTGTATTGACAAAAAAGAAATACAAATTAACAACTATAACATCCTCCGAGCCGACAGAACAGTGAGACGTAAAGGAGGATATGCTATTCACACACGCGAAAGGCATATTGCAGAAATGACTATAAGTACCTCAAATAGCTACGTAGAATGTGTAGCAGCAAAAGCTGAAAAATTAAATATGGTAATAATTGTAATGTACAGACCCCCAAAACACGCCAACCTCAAAATTTTCAGATTCCATTACAGAGGTAAGAAACTTGGTAAAAGATCTACACTCTCCAACCCTAAATATTTTTCTCTGTGGTGATTTTAACTTCCCATTCATGAAATATAAAAGGATAGGAAAAAATATATGTATACACCAGGACAAGGGGGGCACACGAAAGACCAGGAGCAAGTAAAAATGCTACTAGCTCTAGCTGATGAATTTATGTTAACGCAAGAAATAACAGAAAACACAAGAAAAAACAACTGCCTAGATTTGGTATTCACAAACAACAGTAATCTAATTGATAATGTAGAAATATCCCCAACTATGATATCGAACCACAACATCAGTGAAATAACAACTAATATAAATGCAATAGGAAAGGAAAGAACACGCACAACAGAAAGAAGCAAATTCAAAATTTTTAACTTTCACTCCAAAGCTATAAACTGAGAAGATGTTACATCTAGCATGGAAGTAATAGATTGGAAAACCATTTTCGAGGCCAAGACAACGGAGAAGATGCTAATGACGTTAGAGGAGAAGACGTTAGAAATTGTACAAAAACATGTCCCAAAAATACAACAAAGAGGAAAGAGAAGCAGGTTCGAGAGACAAACGAGGGCATTATTTAAAAAGAGAAAAAGAGTGACTGCAAAATTAAGTAACTTTAAAGATAACATCAGAAAAATATCAAATGATAAACTGCAAAGTATCTACAGGAACTAATCGAGA
The DNA here is from genome assembly GCA_023014485.1 of Bathynomus jamesi. NCBI lineage: Eukaryota > Metazoa > Arthropoda > Malacostraca > Isopoda > Cirolanidae > Bathynomus > Bathynomus jamesi. Next base: position 663,031 of record JAJOZX010000949.1, read on the forward strand.
AGCATACAGAAAAAGAAGAAGACGACGCTATAGAAGCGATAAAGGCTAACTCAAAGTACTTCTATAATTTCGCAAAGAGAAAGTCGAAAAACCATGCGACTATCGGACCTTTAAAAAACGAGAACAGTGCTTTATCTGATGATCTTACAGAAATATCTGAAATATTAAGAGCTCAGTACGAATCATCTTTCAGTATCACAAAAACTGACAAATTGATATGCGATAGAAACACGTTCTTTGAAGAAAAACCACAAGGGAAACTAAAAACACACTCAGTGGCAGGACCAGATAAATGGAATGCCACCCTGATCAAAAACTGCAAGAATGCAATCGCTGAGCCCCTATATTGGATATGGAGACGATCACGGGAGAAATACCGGACATCCTGAAGAGAGCGAACATAGTCCCAATATATAAAGGAGGAGATCGATCCGAAGCCAAAAACTATTGGCCATTGTCGCTTATATCTCATCTCACGAAAATATTTGAAAGAATAGTTAGACAGAAAATCTATGACTTTTTGGAAACTCAAATGCACTTGAAAGTAATGAAAACTATGATGTACTATACCAGGGGTCTTCAACGTGGGCTGTAGCGCCCACCAGTGGGCGTTTTGAGGATTTAGTGGGCGCTACAAAAGTAAGTGAAGTTCAGATTTTAAAATTGAAAGATGAGTAAAGATGGATGCTTTTTACTTGTCTGGAATACTTAAGGAGAGATATTAGAATTGCTTCATGACGAGTGTAAAGCCAATTTTAACCGAGGTGGATATGCACAACTTAGAGAGTAGGCATTTACTTGTTCTGCCAATCTACACTTGTGGAACAAAATTTCATTAATACTGCTAGCATTCCCTACCTCATATCTAGTTGAGTCAGGATTCAGTGCAGTCAACCATCTCCTGACCAAAGAAAGAAATCGTTTGAACGTATCAAAAAGAGGATCTTCGTCTGACCCTTAGTAAATTAAAGCCTGACATTGAGTCCCTGGTTAGTATGCACCAACCACAAGGCTCGCATTAAAAGTAATTAAACATTTATTTTAATATTTGTATACAATATGTATGAATAACTACTGAAAAATTAAAATTATTAAAATATTATTAAGTTAATATGGTTTAGGTGGGTGGTGAACTTATTTCAGATGCCAAAATATTGTAAAAGTGGGCAGTGAAGCAAAAAAGGTTGAAGACCCCTGTACTATACACAGACTTTGCTAAAGCATTCGACAAGTGTGAACATGGAATCATAATACATAAACTGAAATATATGGGAATAACAGGAAAAGTAGGGAAATGGATATATAATTTCCTTAGTGAATGGCGGCAAGTCGTTACAGTACAAGGAGTATCTTCATCAGAATCAGAGGTCCTCAGCTCAGTACCACAAGGAACAGTATTAGCTCCACTATTCTTCATAATCATGCTAACTGACATAGATGAGGATGTTACCAGAGACAGCACAGTAACATCCTTTGCGGATGACACAAAGATCAGTAGAAAAATAAGAAACCCAGAAGATATAGGATCTCTACAAACCGACATAAACAGAATCTACAAGTGGACGGAAGACAACAATATGAAGTTTAACACCAAAAAATTTCAGCTGTTACGGTACGGAAAAAGAGAAGACCTAAAATCCATGGAATATTATACCCCAAATGGACAGGAAATTCAGAGAAATTCCAGAGCAAAAGATTTAGGGGTTGTAATGACAGATGATGTGAAATTTGAAACACAAAATAAGATAGTAAACAGAGCAAAGAGAATAACGGGACAAATATTGAGAACCTTTAAACGAAGGGATAGGAATGTAATGATTCCTCTGCTGAAAACCCTGATCATACCCAAATTGGAATACTGCTCGGTCCTAACATCCCCATATAAAAAAGAAGACATTAGACAGCTGGAAGGGATCCAGAGAAGCTTCACAGCCAAGATCAACGGATGCAAAGTACTAAATTACTGGGAAAGGTTACGCGAACTAGACCTATTCACTGGAAAGTTGAAGAGAGAGATACACTTGGAAAATAATGAAGAAACTAACCCCTAATCTTACTCTGAATCCTATAGCTCCCCAGACAAAAGTGGAAAGTAGAAACGGTAGATTGTGTCGTATTCCCAAATTGAAGGCGAGACAGGGAAGATCCTTAACCCAGAAAGAAAATAGTTTTGTGGTGAGAGGACCAAAACTGTTTAATCAGCTGCCCAAAGACCTAAGAAACACGAAGGGAGTTGCAGTGGACATCTTCAAAAGAAGACTAGACGCCTGGCTCAGAACAATCCCCGATGAGCCGATGTGAGGTGGAGAGCAGAAGAAACCAACTCACTACTTCACCAGGCCAACTCGAGAGGAGGGACAACAAGCTTGACCTTCTCGAAATGAGGAATCATCACGCGGAACCTTTGTAAGGTAAGGTATATATTAGGGTGGTTCTTATTTTTCGAAATTGCAAATTTCACCGTCTCATGCCCTCAATATATTCCATTTGACAAAAAAACAAAATTTGCAAAATCTCAAGTAATTATAAATATTCTTATTGGTCCCGCACAAGGACTCAAATTTAGTTAATTAATTATTGAAACATAAATATACGAATTTTTTATTAGCGTTCCACTATAAGGGCAAATAACAGCAGTTAAAGAACAGCATAAACTAAAATAGACATTGACTACTGATTAATTAGAAACTGAATTGAACTAAACATTTTAGGACTGAAAGTATAGTAGATTTGGCCTAGTGGGGATGGTTGCTTATGAGGCACCCTTAAATATTAATTGATTTTAATAAAACTTCTTTAGTACACGTTTTACATTAATTGGAAAAAAAATGCGGGGGTGAGACCCCCAAATTTTGGTTGATTGAGTGGTTCTTATATGTATAGGAAAAATTAAATATATAAAATTTGTTTGTTTAGAGTATTTCTTCTTCTCCACATACAATTGACGGTAGCAGCTAATACTTTTCTCCAATTCTCTTATCAATCTGCGTTTCGGATCCGAGACTTCAAAAAAATTCTTTGCTCGTTCGAGCAAACGAAAGCCCTCGGACAGTTCTTTTGTTGAAAAAACTTTTGCAACTGAGTTATCTTCTTCACTTTCGCCGTTCAACTGCACTCTGTTGCTGAATAAGTTCCTCATTTGACAAGCTGTGTGGATGCGAGTCAAGTAGCTCTTGTATATCGTCTGCTTCCAAGTCTGATGCGGCGAAACGACGAACTAAAAAAAAATTCCAAAGGGAAAACAACGAACAAAAAAACAAACGGCAAAACAACGAAAATGTGAAAAGAGACAACGAATCTGCAAGGTTTGGATATAAAGAGAGTGACGACTTAAGTGCAAAACGACAAATATCGAAGTGTGTGTGTGTGTGTGTGCATATATATATATATATATATATATATATATATATATATAGGGTGTCCATTAATGATTACCCTGATTAAAGCATGCTATAACTTTTAAATAAACACTCGTATTCAAACAGTTTTAATCATAAGTAGGTAAACATACAAAGTTTTGATACATAGTTAATGAACTTAATAAGCTTCCACATGTGCACCCCTAGTGGCACGTAAAATGTCTAAACGGTATTCACACCCACGCCACACATTTTCCAACATTTGTGGGTTAACTGTTGCAATTGCACCCGTAATGCGTTCTCGCAATGTTCTGATATCTGGAACAACTGTTGCATAAATCTTTAACATGACCCCCAGAGAAAGAAATCCAGCGGGGTAATGTCTGGTGATCTTGGGGGCCATGGGATTGGCCCGTCCCTGCCAGTCCATCGATTTGGAAATGTTGCGTCGAGAGTTTTACGAACAACATGCGCCCTATGAGGGGGTGCCCCATCTTGTTGGAAGATGACAGTTGGCAGCCTGTCCTGCAGCTGGGGGATGGCGTAATTGGTGAGCATATCCAGGTACACAGTTGCGGAAACAGTGTTTCTCAGCGAAGAAGAAAGGACCAATTATCTGGTCATGCATTAGTCCACACCAGACATTGATCTTCGGACTGCCCCGAATATGCTCCCTTACGGCACGTGGGTTTTCCAATCCCCAAATACGCACATTGTGTCTGTTGACTCTACCACTAAGATGAAACGTAGCCTCGTCTGAAAAGCAGACACGTAACAAGAAGTCATTATCCTCGTCAATGCTGTTCAAAATGTCAATAGCGAATTGTTCACGTTTTGGACGGTCATCAGGCTTCAGTTCTTGAACAATTTGTACCTTGTAGGCGTGTAACTTCGTTTGTGGAACACCTTGTGCACCGTAGACTTCGGTATCTTTAGTTGGCATGAAGCTTGTCTCACCGATTTCCTTGGTGACCGTGTGAAAGCAGTTTGAATGTTTTCCACCGTCCCATCGGAAACTGATGGTCTACCACTGCTCTTTCCCTTTTCCTCGTTTCCAGTTTCCAAGAATTTTTTCATCCACGACTTAATTAACTTCACATCAGGTGGATTCTTTCCATACTTTGTTCTGAACCTTCGCTGAACACTGACAGGAGATTTTGTTTCTGCAAGCCACGCAACACATTGTTCCTTCTTTGTCAAAGACGACATCTTAATTGAACAGCTACTACAGCGCTCCTAGCGGCGAATGCGGTAGACGAAACACACCAGCACAGAAACTCTATACGTGTACGAGATCACCTGTAAAAAGAAAACGGATGTAAGATTCGTCATTAAAACATGAGAGCATACTGTTTTCAGGGTAAAACATTACACACACTGTAATGTTAGGTTTGCTAAAATGAAGAATTTATTTGAAGAATATAAAGTATAGTAAGGAAGTTTGACGTAAATGAAAAACCAATTCTCACGAATCTTTCAGGGCTGATAGACAAAAAAAAAAAAAGGGGGTTGCTCCAGAGTTGACTGGTTGAGTAGATTAAAGACTGAGAATGCCGATTAACCCTTGCATTAGAGAATTTGACAGTAAAGGAATGATGTGTCATTAGTCTGGTACTGCAAGCTCTCCTTAAAGGAGGAGGCATGCAAGTAGAGTTTGGAAGAGCAGTGTCCGTTATAATAACGATAGTAAAGAAAGAGTGAGGGAACATTGAGGCGAAGGGAAAGGGATTGGAGACAGTTGGCAAGTGGCGGGAAACTGACGAGACGAAAAGCCTTTGATGCCATCCGGTCAAGTAGAGCTGTGTGGGTTGAACCCCCCACACATGAGAAACGTAGGTTACTCCATACAAGAGCTGACAAGACCTCTGTAGACAACAACTGAGTTAAGGTGAAGAAACTGCGTAGCTGATTCAATACACCAAACCTCTTAGAAGCTGGTCTAGAAATAGAGCACTGTATATGTAATCTTTCCAGGAAAGACCACGAGAAAAGGAAACGCCAAGAATGTTAAGAGAAGAGTAAGGATTCAGTTGTGTATTGTTGAAGGTCAGGGGACAGTCGTGTAGAAGATTGTGACGAGTAGACAGATGAAGGAACTGAGTTTTTGAGGCATTGAAAGTCACGAGGTATTCTCTGCCCCAATCAAAGCTAGTATAAAGATCAGAGGTCAGGTGCACCATAGCAGTCCTACGCAAATCATGGAATGACTGTTGAGAGGGACGCTTTGTGAAGCGGGTGGAGAATTAAAGTGTGGAATCATCGCCATAGGAATGAATAGGACAGGAAGTGCGACTTAAAAGATCATTAATAAATAAGAGGGAGAGAGTGGGTGACAGGACAGAGCCATGAGGAATACCACTATTAATGGCTTTAGGAAAAAACCAGTAGCCATCTACAACCGCAGCTATAGATCGGCCAGAAAAGATATTAGAGATGAAGGCACAGATAGAGGGATAGAAGCCGAAAGAGGGCAGTTTGAAAATTAAGGATTTGTGGCAGATTCTATCAAAAGCTTTTGATATGTCTAGCGCAGTATTAAAGGTTTCACAGAAATCTCGAGACATATGCAAGAAGATCGCCAGTAGAGCGTCCCTTGCGGAATCCATACTGACGATCTGAAAGAAGATTGTGAGAAGAGGTGTTTAAGAATCTTCCTATTAAGGATTGATTCAAAAACTTTGGAAAGGCAAGAAATCAGAGCAATTGGACGATAGATGGAGGGTTGAGAGCGGTCACCCTTCTTCGGGACAGGCTGATTGAAATTGAACTTCCAGCAGGAAGGAAACGTACCAGATCAAAGACGAAGGCGAAAGGGTTTGCCTAAGCAGGGTGTAAACTAGTGGTGCACCGATTAATCGGTATCGGCACCTGGCATGCCGATATTAGGAAAATACCTTGCATGGCCGATTAATCGGCATGCAAGGTGCCGATACCGATTAATCGGTGCACCACTAGTGTAAACAGAGAAGCAGTTTTTGAAAACAACAAGAGGGACACCATCAGAACCGTACGCCTTACTAAAGTTGGGCCCAGATAGGACAGAAAAAATATCTTTGAAAGAGATCCTCAAAATAATTAAGTCAGAGGGAAAAGATGGAGGAATAACATCAGAATCGCCCAGGGTTAAGTTGGAAATGAAAGTTTGAGTGAAGAGTTCAGCTTTATCAAGAGAAGATACAGTAACTAAGCAGCCAGAATGGAAAAGAGGAGGGAAAGAAGTAAAGTTGAGGTTTAGAGTAGGAGAGGTGGTGTTCAACAGACTGGAAATTTGAGGGAGGGCCACGAATGTTGCAGAACTTTGCAAGAAGTGAATCAGACAGAGGGCCAAAACATTTCGAATGGGTGGTAACAAAGCCAGTTCCGCTGCCCGGGTCTCTGTTCCCGGTACCGACAGCGGGGGAACCAGAAATGGGGACAATTATGGTCCCGTCTCCAGGGGGGACTCTTAGGCTTTTAAAGACGGTGCCATTTTTTCTTTTATTTTATGATAAAAACGTTGTGTAGAGTCGGAGAATGTGCTTCGATGGTGTAGTGGTTAGTATCGCTGTCTGCAAATCCACCGGCTCCGTGTTCGATTCCTGCCGAGGACAGACAGCGCTTAGCGCGGCCAACTGTTCATCCTTACATACAAAAAACTGGATAGTAGATAAATAAGTACCCTGTGGAGTGACGGTGATGGCTGAGTGTGTACCCTGGTGGTTAAGACGCTGAGCTGCTGGTCGGGAGGTCGTGAGATCGAGTCAGGGTGAGGACTTTGCAATTTTTTACTTCCTTGGTGGGTCGTGGTTCGGAATCTCCGTTAAGCTGTAGGTCTAAGGTGGGGCGAAAAGCGTGACCTTTGCCATAAAGAACAATTCGAACGGAATGAAAATTAAGGATTTTTTTTTTGAAGCGGAAGATAAAGCACAAAAAATGACTAAATATTTTAAATTACCTTCGTTTATAATTGAAAGGGAGAGAGTGGGAAGAAAGATTAGTTTATTTGAGAAATTAAAGCATATTTGCAGCTTTGTTTCGCCGTTACAGTATTGGGTGTAAACAAAGTCCTTTCCCGATTATAAACTTTAATTAATTACATGAATTTCAATGAAGACAGTAATGCTTTGTTTTGTATGTTGTTGCATAACACATCAAGTTTATTATGTTTCTCATTAAATCTCAATATGTGCGCCGTTAGTTACACGTAGCACATCCAAGCGAAATTCGAGTTCACACCATACGTTCGCTAGCATATCTTTCGTGACACTGTTGGCATCGCAAATCCTTGCACGAAGAGTATTAATGTCACAGCAGGACCATGGTACACATAATTCCTTACATATCCCCACAGGAAGAAGTCCAGGGGCGTGACATCGGGGGATGGTGGAGGCCATGGCATCGCCCTGTCGCGCCCAATCCGTCTTCCGGGAAAAGTAGTGTTCAAGAACTCACGCACTAACAAACCCCAGTCTGGAAGCGTACCGTTTTGCTGTAAAATGATGGTTAGATGAAGGTCTTCCAGCTGGGGGGGGGGGGCGCTACAAAGAACTCGAGCATGTCCAGGTACACTTGTACTGTAGCATTCTTTTCAGCAAAGAAGAATGGGCCTATCACGCCATCATGCATTAATCCACACCAAACATTGACAAGGAAAAACTTGATGTGTTATGCAACGACATACAAAACAAAGCATTACTGTGTCTTCTTTGGATTTCATGTAATTATTAAAGTTTATAATCGGGAAGGGATTTTGTGTACACCCTGTATATGACAGATTTTTAAATATAAATTTTAACATAAATTTACTACTTTTCCAACTATACAGGGAGTGGTAAGGAGCTGAAATTATTATTATTATTATTATTATTAGTTTTATACCTCGTAGTGTACGGACGCTTTGTTCCCGTTCTGCGCTTACAGCAAAATAACTAGTGTTTATCAATTCGGAGTTTAATTCTATCTATACCAATATGGGTATAAAGTATCAGTGAATACCCGAAAACAAATTAGAAAGTGAAAGCTGGTGCCATAGAGTTTGCACAAAGAAAAATGATCTAAGTTGAAAACAATTTCAACAGCTTTCCTGAAATTCTTCCCACACAAAGGAAAGAGGAAAAGGATCATAATCGGAGAAGGTTCAGATTTTGCAGACGGAGTTAAAAAAACAGAAAGGAAGTAGACAAAAGAGAAAAATATGGCAAAAAATTTGAAATATGTGTAAATTGCTTTAAGTCCCGAAAGATGAATAGATACAGATTATGGTAAATGGAATGCGCCGCGTACCAGCTTTGCAAGTGCAAAAATGAAGCAGACCGGACCACTGGCTTAAAATGCATTCTGAGCATTTAAGCATTATGTAATGCATAAACTTTGATATAAAGGATACGAAAATGATGACTAGAACAAATAACAAAATCATAAGCTAGTTTTTATTGCTTCGTCTGCGTAAAGTGCATAAAAAGCACAAATGAGTAAAACGCTGTGAAAATTGCATCAACTATACTGAAATAGCAATACTAGATACAGAGCCGATAGATTTGCTAGAAAAGGCTGATGATGTTTTATTTACTTGAAAATCATATGTACACACGCGAAGTAAAGGTAAACAAATTAAACAGTACAGTCGAAATTCTTATTTTTTAAGTAAAAGAACTGAACCTTATCATTATGAACGTGTATAGAGCACCAAACGTCACAAAAAGTAAATCCCGATCCGTTACAAATGAAATAAAAAACATGTCAAAATCACTTAAAACCCCAGCACCAAATATTTTAATTTGTGGGGATTTTAACTTTCCATTCATAACATGGCAGAAAAACGACGAAGTTATATAAATGTATTGAGAAGTTTCATGGTAACATTACAAAAGACGATAGAACCCAGGCAATAATACTATTAGATATTATGGAACTTTGTGCACTTACCCAGAAAATCCGTGAAGTGACTAAAAAAAGAGAACGTTTTGGATTTAATTTTAACAAGTAACAATGACATTATAATAAATGAAAAGGTAACGCACACAAATTTGGCTGACCATAACCCAGTCGATATGCAATTAAAGCTAGCAACTAGGAGTCCAAAATCGCATCCCAGATCGTCAGAAGGTATATTTTAAGGTTTAAGTATAAATTCAAAGAAAGTAGATTGGGAAAGTGTAAATAAAGATTTGAAGGAAGTAAATTAGTTAATTGCTACTTCACGAGAAGACTCCAGAAGAAATATTACCTATTATAGAAAATGAAGTTAAACCTATATTGCTGAAACATGTTCTAACGAGACAAAAAAAGAAAAAGTAGCAAGCTGGAGAAGAAGGTCAGGACATTATTTAGACAACGGAAACAAACCATAAAACCTCTCCATAGATACAGAACTGAAGCAAGGAGACTCAAACTAGAGGAAAAACTAGCAAACTAGAAATTGACCAAAAACGAACATTCATCCGTAAGACAAACGAGGAAGAAAACAAGGTAGCTGAAAACAAAAAATAGCCCAATATACTTCTACACGTTTGCGAAGAAAAAAAATGCATGTAACGAGAGTATTGATCCGTTAAAAGACGGGGCGAGTGAATGCACAAATGACTCAGAAAAAATGAGCAAACTGCTTAAGAAACTATTTAGTACCCTTAAATCCGAGTAAAAAAGTAGAAAATCGAGATGAATTCTTTGATATACGTACAAATCAGTCAAAAACAAGTTCGGACACGAATCTATTAATAGATTTCGAGTTCCTGGAAGAAGTAATTAAGAGGCTCTTTCGCAAGTAAGAGAAAATTCGGCACCAGGTCCAGACACATGGAGTGCCACGTTTCTGAAAAAAATATAAAGAGTGTTGCCAAACCTTTGTACTTACTATGGAGAAAATCACTCAACACAAGACAAATTCCACCTCCATTAAAGGACGCGAACATTGATTTCTTATTCAAAGGAAGTAACAGAGCAATGCCTAAGAATTATCGGCCAGTAGCTCATTTCCCATTTTATAAAGAGCTTTGAACGTGTAATGAGAGGCAAAATTGTTTGCTACTACAAGAAAAGAATTTATTCAATCCCACCCAACATGGCTTCAGGGCTGGAAGATCATGCCTGTCACAGTTATTAGACCACCAAGTGAAAATGCTGGAAACATTGTTTCGAGGAAAAACAGATGTAGTATATACTTTTGCTAAAACCTTCGATAAATATGACCATGACCACACAAACTTAAGAATTCAGGAAATACTGGAAAGCTTTGGCAATGGATATTTAATTTTCTGATCAAACAGATACAAAGTGTGGCAGTAAATATTCAAATCTAAAATCACAGAAGTCATGAGCTCCGTTCCACAAGGTACGGTATTAGTTCTCTTGCTCTTTATAATGATTTCAGATAATTGATGCAGATATTAATAAGAGTATCGTATCGTGTTTCGCGGATGACAAAGATATGCAAGGAAATATCAAGCGAAGCTGACATAGAAAAATTACAAAACAATACTGAAACATTATATTCAAATGGGTGGAAGACAACAATATGAAGTTCAACGAAAATTCCAACTTCTAAGATATGGTAACCGTAATATGCTACAGAATAAAGGGTACAAAACTCTGCAAACCAGCAGAGAACACCAAACCTACAAATCAGGGATCTTGAAGTAATAATGTCATCGGATACAAAATTCAGAGAACACTATAATATTAAAATCACAACAGTTAGAAAAGTAGTGGGAATTACCTGGAGGAGCTTCCACAGAAGAAAGCAAACATCATGCTAATATTTACTATGGAATAGCTTAGTCCCTTCAGTAAATGAGTATTGCTCATTACTAAAAAACCCATACAGAAAACGAGACATTGAAAACATAGAAGCTATACAAGGAAACGAAAGCTGAAGACTATTGGTCTCGACTACAATCCTTGAAACTCTACTCTCTGAACAAAAGACACGAGCGGTACACAATAATACAGGATGATCCGTTTGGGTATGGATAAAATAAAAACGTTGTGAGAATCTACTGAGAAGTGCTACAGCGCTCATCTGTTGCACGTGTGGTTATAAAATGTGGGAGTTTGCAATCGGTTATGCCATCCGCTGCCAGACGTACGAGCGCCATCTGCTGTCAGACTTATGAGACATATGCCAGTTTCGAAGATGGCGGCGAATGTACAACAACGTGCGAAGTGTGTCATTTGGTTTGCTAAGTTTGAGAGTGTGACAGCGGTACAGCGTGAGTTTCGCTGTATGTATGGTGTTCGAAAAGCTCCTAAATACGACTCCATAGTGCAGTGGTATCGCACATTTGAAGAAGCGGGGTCTATCACTAAACCACATGCAGGTGGTCGTAAGAATTAGCCTCTCGTTATGACCTCTGTCGTGTCCGGAAGGGGGGGGGGTTGTTGTCATATTGAAGATTAATTAGGTTTGTCACAATCTACCATCTTTGTGGGCATTGTTTGCCAAATATTAAACTATACAATGTTACTGTTTCCATTTCACATCAATTTTATTTTATCCATACCCAAACGGATCACCCTGTATAGGTATGGAAAATATTCGAGTGTTGTGTCCCTAACCTTAAAAATGAAATAGAGGCACACTGGAATGAGAGAAGAGGCACACTGTCCCAGCTGCCCTGAGACAGGGCATGAAAACGAGGATGGGAAATACCCTGAGAATACGAGACCCGAAACTTTTTAATGCCCTGCCCAAAGAACTGAGGAACCTCCAGTACATCAACCTGAATAATTCCAAGACCCAGCTGGGCAGGTTCTTGACAAAGTCCCTGACCAGCCATGCTTGGCTGGCTACAAAGGCAGGAAGCGAGCGGAAAGCAATTCCTTGCCCCACCAAACCCCGTAAGTGAAGCAGAATGCTGTAGAGGAGTCGACCGCAGGTCGATCCTGAACTGTTGTTCGAACTTTCTAAAAGTACCTAGCAGTAAGTATTATTATTATTATTATTATTGCAACCTTGCAGCCTTGAAAATGCTCCGTGCGTCGATCTCTCTTCACATGAAGGTCAGCCCCTCACCTCTAGACTGGACGTGATGTGTACGTTATAGCACTTTTTTCAAATGCCTGAATTCTATTGTTATAATGCTCTATAACTGTGTTTGGCACGATCTTCCTGATCGGAAACCATGCTATTTTTCAATGAATCTTTCCTGTGTCTTCAAAAAAGGCATAAAGGCACTTTTTTTTTAATATTTAAGTATATTTCTATGCATTCTCCTGGTGATGTTCTTCCGCAGCTTAAGGTCCCCAGATGATACTTTCGGTCTGTTTCTTAAACAGGAAGACATTAAGGGTTCATTAACCGCCTTCGGATGAAGGAGTCGTTAAAGTGAGAGTGAGATTAGAGCTCTCGAATGACAACCACCTTCGGTTTTACATATAAACCTTCACACCATACTATATGAATCAGTTGAGACAAGTGTATATACAGAGTGGGCCACTTGAAAGTAGCATCATAGGTTGCTGCACTGAAAACCGCTGCTGCTCTTCAAAAAACGCGCGCGTACTGCGTAGTAACACTTCTAGAGCTGAACTAACCCCCATTTGCAAGAAGTATACGCAAGTCTTCCTGCCATTCATAATATACAACAAATATAGCCTACATGTTGACTTGTAGGGCTTACTTTCCAGTGGTCCACTCTGTAATAATGCTGTGTGTGTATATATATATATATATATATATTTTTTTTTTCCTTTGAAAACAAGAATAATCGATAGTTAAGACTGTAGTTCATCGAACTTACAAGCTGAATAAGGACTGAATTTAACAATAGTGAATAATAACTTCCCACAGATTAAAACTGATCAAGTAAATGGGCAAAATAATAAATTTGTTTACATCAAAATTCAACGAAAACCAAAAAAAACACGTGTCTAAAAAATTTAAGAACAAAAGCCTTAAGTAATAAATTACAACAATAATCACCTACTAAATTACGTACAGTGAAATAATACCTTTGGGCCCTTGGGGAAAATTTTGATGCCCCACAATACTAAGTCGGTAAAATTCAAATGAAGACTCGTTTGTTATTTGTCAAGTGACGAAGTTGGCTCATTGACTCATGGGTAAAAATCACGGGCACCGGTGCACGCATAAACTTTTTGTGACAGCATGACATCATCACTTAACAATGTTAAATCGTACAACTGAATACAGAAAAACTAATAATAAAAATAATAAGGTACTTGTGGGTTATCTGTAGCCACTTTTTAATATTTTTTTTATTTATTTATTTTTATATATTAAGAGAAGAGGATTCTTTATACTGTACGGCATTGACGATTGGTTAGGTTAAGTCGTGCTAGTTTGGTTAAATACCGTTTTATTTAACCAAACTAGCACGACTTAACCTAACCAATCGTCAATGCCGTACAGTATAAAGAATCCTCTTCTCTTAATATATAAAAATAACTAAATAAAAAAAATATTAAAAAGTTTTTTATTTAACCAAACTAGCACGACTTAACCTAACCAATCGTCAATGCCGTACAGTATAAAGAATCCTCTTCTCTTAATATATAAAAATAAATAAATAAAAAAATATTAAAAAGTGGCGACAGATAACCCACAAGTACCAATAATAATATTAATAATAATAATAACACTGCCCAACACCAATTTTGCTGATTTAATTCTAACACCTGTTTTTAGGTAACTTTGGTGTGCTGATTTAAAAAATCACCTTAGTTTTTGCCTATCACGTCAGGTTTTCGAGCAATCAAATATGGATATTTTGGAGATATCGCATTTTGGCAGGGTTATGCCCAATTTTTTTTCTTTTCAAAAAATAAGTTTTTACATACTCAGAATCAGCATGGAAAAGTAAACAATTGTGCAGGGAGTGAACTTTAATATACAATGGTAATATTGACACATAAAGTGATTAAAAGTGTTTAAATAAGCAAAAAATGAATCCATGATCATGACGTCACGCTCACACCTGGGAAAATCACAGATACCCAAGATTTTAATATGTTGTACATGACCTTTAGATTTAATGCGCAGATTTGCGTATTCCACAGATAAAATTTTAACAGCAAAACAGCTGTTAACAGGTCTCAAAAATCATCAATTTTGATAAGTGCCCTTCATGGATCACCCAAAATAGGCATATTGCATTGCACGAAAACATGATGTGATGGACAAAATCTAAGGTGATTTTTGAAATCAGCACATCAATATTATCCAGAAACAGGTCTTAGAATTAAATCAGCAGCAAAAACGTTTTTTTGTTGGGCAGTGTAATAATAATAATAATTTTACTTGGTTCACAATATACACCATGCCCGTCTATTGCTTTCTCTGAAGGATGTTTGATTGTATGGAACGCAGACTCTGCAGTCTGTGTATGTAATTACGGGCATGAGTCTGTGCTTACATTTATCGCTACGTATATAATTTAGATAAATTTTACTTGGTTTATTTCAAAATAATTTATGGATTATCTTACTTTAATATATATATATATATATATAATATATATATATATATATATATATATATTTCATTTCAACTTTTCAGATGTTCCGTGCGATGATTGCCCCTCCTCTCTCTCTCTCTATATATATATATATATATACAGGGTGAGTCAAAAGTCTCCATACATAGGCAAAATGGTCACTTTATTATGCAATCACTTGTAAGTCACAAAATATGCTCTATGTGGGCACCATTACACTGAATGCACATGCGGATGGCACATACAAAGGCATCTCAGCACATCACCTGCCAAAAAATAAAAAAATAAATAATAATTTATTTATCATGACCATTTTGCCTATGTATGGAGACTTTTGACTCACCCTGTATATATATATATATATATATTATATATAATATATCTATATATATATATATATATGTACTGTATATATAATGAAACAAAAGGAATAAAAAATATAGCTTTTATTTACTTTCGCTGTTTACCTGAAACATCTAAACCAGGTGTGAATAAGAATTAGTAAATTTAATAGAATTTTGTACACATTTACAGACAAAATTTTTTTGGTGTATACACAAAAACTATGCAATGCAAATGTTCATTTATATCCAGTTATGTGTACGCAGAACGGTTTGCATTGTGGTGTGTGTATACACGCGTACAGCTTATGTAGGTAAATATATTTAAGTGTTATACTAAAGTACTTGCGTAATAGCAAAGATATTTATGCAGTATACATCACCGTAAGAACTGCAGTGGTTTGGTAATTCGTCGTCTGTTTTTATTAAAGGTACTTAGGTTAATCATGTGATGTAAGGAATTTTTGGGGTTGATTTATCATTTCATCGACTGATTGTTTTTAACCTTGAATGCTTACTTACATTGACTTCATATCTTAAAAACGTTTTGCTTCGATTGAAGCGTGGCATTGTGGTTTCACTTGGAAACAGCATCCGAGTTACTAAGGATTCCAGAAACTTTGATTTTCTTCATCATTTAATGAACCACTGAATATTATTATTGGATTCTACACCTTCCTCTTTACTTTTTACTCGCCAGGAACTCAGTACGTAAATGGCAGTCGTTGTGAGTAGTTGAATCATTCCGTCCTTCGTTTTCTTTCACATTCAGTTCTTTCAAGGGAGACTCTTATAAATTTTGTATGATTTTTTTTCTTACGAAGTGCAACAAAACCCGTTCATCGTAATATCAAATAAAAAAATAAATGAAAGTGGTTTCGTTTTTAATCTGACAAAAACCACAACGTTTATATCATTCAAGGATTATGTAACAAAGAAGTGATAATTAGATATTATTTACATAATTTATGACATAAAACTGTTCAGTTGTGAAAATTTAATATCAAGAAAAAATAAATTACTGATAAATTACTGATTCAAGGGTTAACTTTTATTTCCGAAGAAGCAATTTACTGTTAAAAGACGACCTAATTACGACACTAGGGTTGATTAAACGAACCAACCAACCAACTTCTCTGTAAGCACATCATATCGAACAGTTTAAGAAGTAAGTACCTTTATATTATTCATATACCATTTAATAATAAGTAAATTAAGAATAAGTAGTGGAATAGCATCCTTTAATTCTTTCACGAGCATCTTAGAACGCCAAATTCGATTTAGGATTAGAATCGTTTTAAAGTAACATGGAATGAATGGGTTTAAATTTAAAAATAATCAATTATTACAGATACAAACTACAACTACAAAAAAAACGGATCATGTCAAGAATAGCGAACCCAACACCTGCAGGGTTCGCTATTCTTGACAAGGGAATTTTTGGGTTCGCTATTCTTGACATGGTAAAATTGGGTTCGCTATTCTTGACATGATCCAAAAAAACGATTACACACACACACATACATATATATATATATATTATTATTCTTGTATGAAATGGGGTCTCTCTCTCTCCCTTCACAGTAACTGAAGTTACTCATAGTTTCAGTGTCACTCCACGTCCTTGTGAATCGGTCAATTATATATTAGTGTTCAGTGCACAATCGATGAAGCGACTAGAATTTTCATTCATTACTCTCTCTCTCTCTCTATAATATATATATATTATATATGTGTGTGTGTGGTGTGTGTGTGCTCTTAAGATGTAAGACGCGCATGTGTAGTTTTGACCCCCCCCCCCCCCCCCCCCTCCATTGTGTATTATTTGTATGGAAAAAGAGGATTTAAATATTTCTAACTAGAAGTGTGTGAGTAATCTTAAAGGGAAATTGTGTGGCGCCATCTATTGCGGGTATTATGAATTAGTTTCATAATAGTATAATAATAAGCTTTTGCTTATTTATATTATACGCGATTCGAACCACAAACATTCTGTTGAATGGAGTGACCTCAATCTTCGTGTGCTGCGTCACTACCATCCACATTTAGACGACGTTTCGTCAGTGTTCCATATATATATATTGAATTGAATAACCTTTATTGATAAGGTAAATACATTTTTAATTTTTTTTTCTTTTAATATAAATAATTGTAAAATTGGACTATTTATTTTATTTAATTTGGTCCTCTAGCTTTTGGCTTTACTGGGCTCTTAATTAAAAATAAAACGGGTAGTTATTATAATTAATAATACGTAAATAATGAATAAGAATTATTAATTATAGATTATATATTAATTTTAAGTTATTATTAGAGGTATAAAAAAAATACAGTCATTATTGAAGGTATGATACCAATACTGTACAAAGAAATCAACATTAGACACGAGAGAGAGGAACAGTAACCAATAATGTATACAATTAAGCCTAGATTTTTTTTTAGCATTTTATTATTAATTGAGATTTCAACTTGAATTTAAACGCTTTTACATTCACAATATTTTTTTTTACATCAGCATTTAAATCAATATATATATATATTATATATATATATTAATATATATCTATATATATATATATTATTGTGATGCAAACCCACACGGAAAAAGAAAAATGATTCCAAGGACTTTTCGTGTATTCAGAAGTACACCTCGTCAGGGGATTCATTTTTCTTTTTTCTTGTGGGTTTGCATCATTGATTCATTTCACGTGTTTAATTGTGAAATTCATCCCATGTGTGTGTGTGTGTGTGTGTGCATTACTGAATCCTTGAAATTAGGCAGGTTGATACATTATGTAATACGTAGCAACAGTTTAAACATTGCTCTTTTCGTTTAAACGAAGTAAAAGTGTTTTTAAAATAAAAATGTCTCCCAATCCACGAGATAGACCAAATAAACTGTTTATAAACTTCATCTATTTTGAAACATTTTCCCATCATTCTTTACTTGATTAAAATGATTGTCTGTCTATTATAGTGGAAATTTTTAATTAAAATGTATATAATTGAAGCGCAAAAGCACGATTTTTTTTACCAAATTAATTTTTTTAATTCGTTACATTTAAAATTAAGTATAAATAATAAACAAAAAAATCCACTGATGATGTCCCGCACTGAACTTCTCATTTTGAAATTTTACAATTTCTTTTACCGAGTTATAGACATGGGTATGGGGCATGGGTAATTGGGTATGGATATAGAAAATGTGAGGTTTTATTACGAACTTTCCCCGCTTTTCGTTATTTTCTTTGCATTTGAGAATCTTTTTCCAGTACCGAAATAATAATAAGCAATTACACTGCCCAACAAAAAAAAATTTTTTGCTGCTAATTTAATTCTAAGACCTGTTTCTGGATAATATTGATGTGCTGATTTCAAAAATCACCTTAGATTTTGTCCATCACATCAGGTTTTCGTGCAATGCAATATGCCTTTTTGGGTGATCCATGAAGGGCGCTTATCAAAAATTGAGATTTTTGAGACCTGTAACAGCTGTTTTGCTGTTAAAATTTATCTGTGGAATACGCAAATCTGTGCATTAAATCTAAAGGTCATGTACAGCATATTAAAATCTTGGGTATCTGTGATTTCCCCAAGTGTGAGCGTGACGTCATGATCATGATCATTTTTTGCCTATTTAAACACTTTTAATCACTTTATGTGTCAATATTACCATTGTATATTAAAGTTCACTCCCTGCACAATTGTTTACTTTTCCATGCTGATTCTGAGTATGTAAAAACTTATTTTTTGAAAAGAAAAAAATTGGGCATAACCCTGCTAAAAAATGCGATATCTCCAAAACATCCGTATTTGATTGCTCGAAAACCTGACGTGATAGGCAAAAACTAAGGTGATTTTTGAAATCAGCACACCAAAGTTACCTAAAAACAGGTGTTAGAATTAAATCAGCAAAATTGGTGTTGGCCAGTGTTATCAAAGTATCTTAAAAATGAAGTTCGAGTCAGAAAATCTTTATGGTCCTTAACGTATTAACGGGGGGCCACCACATATTGGTGATTGGTTAGGATAAGTTGTAATATTTTCGTTAGTTGAAAATTTCTAATACATCATGCTATTTTTTAAATAGCATTATTTTTTAAAATATTTACAATGATTTATATTTCAAATATTTACAATGATTAATACGTGTTATATACATTAGAAACAACATTTGTTGTTAGCAAATTTTCATCATGAATAAGCCTAAAAAATTTAATTTTTTTCAGAAAATTGTATAAAAAATATTTTAAAAAAATATTGCTATTTAAAAATATGATGTATTAGAAATTTTCAACTAACGAAAATATTACAACTTAACCTAACCAATCATCAATATGTGGTGGCCCCCCGTTAATACGTAAGTACCATATTTATTACTTATGAAACTTTAAGCTATTTTTTTTCCTTTTATATAAATTTTAGGTAGAAACACAGCATTCGAAGCATTTTAGCAAGATAATTGTAAATGAAAATGAATCAAAATGAAAATGAAAATGAATGAAAAATAAAATGAAAATGAAAAAAATAAATGAAAATGAATCAAAATGAAAATGAATAAAGAATAAAATGAAAATGAATGAAAATAAATGAAAATGAAAATGAATGAAAAATAAAATGAAAATGAAAATTAATGAAAATGAAAGAAAATGAAAATGAATGAAAATGAATGAAAATGAAAATGAAAAGGTTTATTGGCAGACTATAAGTCCATATGAATTAAAAGAGAAACAGCATTTTCGTAAGTTTTACAGTTAAATTTAACGTTAAATTTAAGAGAACAAAGATGAAGCCATTACTTCGTAGTATTCTTTTCATAAATTAAAGATTAACACGATTAGAGGCTCTTCTCTCGAGGACGCGATTCTATTTCAGTCTCCCGAGAACGGGTTGGAAATCCCAGAGACAAAACGTGTTTTTCTGGAGAATTTAAATACATACATACATACATACATCCATACATACATACGCGCGTACATGTACGTAAATTTCAGCTGTATAAACCAAATATGTAGCGTGTGAAAATGGTTTCCAGTTTAGGCCTAACTCGTTTAGTTTTATTAAATTTTAAAATATTGATGGAGAGATTCGAAAAGTCGTTTAGGGTTAAATTAACTGCGCATTTTTTCATATCTATAAACTTAACACGAAACAAAGTGGAAAAATACTTAAAATAATCAAAAGTATTTCGTTATTTTGTTACGAACTTGTTTTTTACGTCTTTTTGTTAACTATTTGAAGGTAAGGAAAAAAAAGGTTCCTGGATTCTTATAAGCCCTCGGCATTCTGGACTCCAGAAAGTTTTCTACACCACGCTTCCACTCTCTCGAGTCTCTTCCTCATTGCTCATAAAATAATAAGAGTAGCAATTAACCTTACTGCCCCGATTTGATTAAGGGTACAGGCAGTAGTACTTTCAAAGGTTCGTTTACCTCACGTCAAAACTTGAAATAGAAAAATAGAGTCTCTTAAATGTTAACATAACATTTTTTATACTTAATTTAGCAATTTCACATCCATTTATATCCTGCTTCCTCAAGGACGAGGACAGTAAACCTAAGAGACTCGCAACTCTTTTAAGGTCGCTTTCTTATAACGTGAGTTAATGAATAATCTAAAATGTTATAGATTAGTGTGTTAATTCCGTAACAATGGTAACACTTCCTTTGTATAATGATTAACATTATATATTCTTAATTTCAAATACAGGAAATGATATACCTTATGAACCTTATGTTGTTTCGTGCGTTGGTCTCTCTTCACACGGATGTCAAGCTGGTGGCCCCGCCTCTCTCTCTCTCTCTCTCCTCTCTCTCTCTCTCTCTATATATATATATAATATATATATATATATTTTATCGTTACCCAAAGAAATCAGGAACACCACCGATGCTCATGTCTTAAAAAAAAATAGAGTAAATACCTGCTCAGGACAGCTGAATCAGGTGTACCGGGCTACGCGAGATTTCGGAATTTTAATTTATATAATTGTATATATATATATATATATATATATATATATGTGTGTGTGTGTGTATACAGTGGTGTAGTGCTGTGGGAACGGCGTTCCCTTACTTTTTTTGGTAGACGGAACGGCGTTCCCTCACTATTTCAAATAAATCCGAACTTACAACTCTCTAACGTCATGAAATTTTAATTCCCACCCCTAGAAGAAATATGAGAAAGAATCATTAACTGCTTCATTTCTTTTAGCTTCGACTGAGGCAATGCTAGCCTATAAAGATCTGGTGAAACAGTCACCACGGCGTACCAGTTGTTAACTTTTTTTTAGTTAATCATTCCAGTTGTTAGCTATTTTTATTGATCGTACTGGATGTCATATATCTAATGACACTGGAAATACTGCATCTTCAACCTTGGAGTATATCCTAATATCCAGTGCATATAACCTCAAAATATCCCTGAAATTGGTCAGATTTCAAAAGATTTCCCGGGGGGCTTACAGTGCCCCCGGACCCCCAGCTGTACGGGCTCGCCGCGCTCGCCATTGTCCCCCCCCCGCATCTGAGTAACACTTTCAAAATGCGTTCCCTCACTTCTTTATTTAGCACTACACCACTGTGTGTATATATACACTGTGTGTGTATAGTAAAGGAAGAGGAAGGTCTGTTATTTATATAACACATGAACCGCATCAAATTTGTTATTAAAATTAATATTTTGTTGTCGCCACCTTTTTTCAAATTAAATTCAACACCACATCTACAATTTTTCATCGCTAATTTTTAACCCTCGTGGGCGGAAACGCTTTTCATTAATCCATACAGAGCGGTTCCTTTGTGCATCCGAATAATTATGAATAACCTCTGTTTCAACTTTGTACAAATGCGAAAGAGTCATATAACCTTCACTTCTATTTTTAGTGCCTTTATATCAATTCTCTGTGTGTACACACACACACACACACACACACACACACACACACACACACACACACGATATATTGGAAACACACAATATATTGGAAAAATAATGAAAATATATAATCTCACTTTGAACTCCATAACCACTGAAACGACAGTGGAAAGTAGGAAAAGAAGAATGTGTCGGGTTTCCAAACTAAAGGCTAGGCAGGGAATATCCTTAACCCTGGAGAAAAAAAGCTTTGTTGTCAGCTGCCCAAGGAAATACGGAAACGACTGGTGTAGTGGTGGAAATCTTCAGATTACACGCTTGGCTCAGAACAATACCAGATAAGCCGGGAGTACCTAGCTATGTACTAAGTACATAGCCATAGCCATACTAGGTATGGCTTGCGCTATCGACACTCTGTGTCGAGAGCGCAAGAAATAAGAAACCAACTCTCTACTTCACCGGGACAACTCGATAGGAGTGGCAACCAGCCTGACCTCCGTGAAATGAAGCATCATCGCACACATTAGTGGATCCAGGGGAGGCCAAAGGGGCCATGTCTCCACAAAGCTGATAAAGGTGGGGGCAAACACCATTTTTTCCCCCCTCAAAGGTCACGTGAAATACCTTTACTTATTCTTTCCCTTTTCTTTCATGTTACCTACAAAAGTGCTCTACAGTATATATCTACCTTTTTTTTCTATTTACCTGAAATCCGTACACTGGTCACCTACTTGTGTTTGCGTGGATGTCTTTATGTCCCAATATTTTAGAACATTTCTCGTGAATCTAACGATTTTCATCTTTTTTATGATGGATCTAGTGACACTCGGTAATTTGACTTTGCAATTCTGACCTGAAATGCTGTTCATTACTTTCACTGTGTCCAGCCTAATATGGGAAACTTAACAACTTTAAATCTTCTTGAGTCGGACCCCCTTGCAAAAATCCTGGCTGTTCCTTTGTGTAACAAGTCTAAATTGAACTAATATCGAAGATGGTAAGGCACTGGAATGCCAGTGACTGTCCTTACACTCCTGATAAAGCAATAATATTTGTTGCTGGCGAGATGGGTTAAGGTTAGCTTGGGTTGAGTTAGATTTGGCTCCCCCCCCCTCCACATACACACACAAATGTAAGGGCTAGATCCGCCAATGATCGCGCGAATACCTGAAATGTTGAAAAGTTGAAAGAATGTTGAAAAAATAATTAATGATGATGATATATTCCGATGACAATCGTTTATTAATTGGTTTGGAATGATCTTTGGTTTTCCGGTTCGGGCATGAAGTCCGTTCACTCCTTACGGGTCTCTGTCTCACTCTCTAGTGAATATTTAATTCAGATTTAGCAAGTATGAATCCCTTCATACAGTTTTATTTCCAAGTTGTAAGTAATCTTGAACCATCATAAGAAATTCGAATAATACGTCAGTGACGTAAACTGGTGAAGGAGAGAGTAGTTATATTATCTCAACTTAAGTGACTGATCCCTCAGCAAATCCTACTCTCGTCAAGGTACAAAGGTTTTTATAACCTAATAAGGTAAAGGAGGTTTACATAATTTGGTTAAAGAATATTTCTATAAACGTCATTGGGGAAATCCATTATTTTACTTTTACTTAGTTATATAACTACGAATTTCCCAATGAATATTATGTATGCGCCTTGGTGGTGGAGTGGTTAGCGTCGCTGAATACGAATTCATCGGCTCCGGCAAAACCCAGCTGTTTATCCCTCCACGCAATAAAGAAATTGGTTGGTAGATAAATGGGTACCCTGGGTAGCCTAGTGGTTAAGACGCTGGGCTGCTGGTACGGCGTGGTTCGGATTCCACGTTAAACTGTAGGTCTAAGGTAGAGTGACAAGCTTGACCTTTGTCAGAATGGAAGCAACGAATTGGCTTGGTTAACCAAGGTTATATAACCAACGGTGTTCCTACGTGACTCTGATTTATACAGTAAGTGCGCGTGACTGAGAGATAACCTTTGCCTTATAAACTCAGTTCCGCTTTCATAGGGCGGACTACTTGAGAGCGTGTCTTTGCTGGCAGAGTGTGATGCTTTCGAAGACTGCAACTCCTGCAGAAACAACACCCGTCGGGTAGAGAAATGAGGACAAGGATTACTTTACTTTCTCGTATGCCAGGTAGGAACACTGGTGGATTGTGGTTACTTGCAACTTCCAAGATATATATATTATATATATATATATATATATATATATATATATATATTATATATATATATATATATATATATATGTGTATGTGTGTGTGTGTGTGTGTGTATAGACAAGTAATAGTTGTATTTTCTGAATTACCTCAATCAAGGTCCCTTCGTTAAATTAAAATAACAGAAAACATTGTTGTCATGATATTTTCTTGGGTGTTATTTAGAGAATAGTCACTATGACCATAGGCGTAAGAGACGGGGGGGGGGGGGGGGGGGGATCAATTGACTCCCTTCAAATTTAGCCCGATTGAAATTTTATCGAGTAATTATATCCGAAAATTCGGCCAAAAGGGCAGTATACATATTTTCAATCACCACAATTTCACCCGAAACTTCTTATGATTTTCATATAGGATATCATCTCTTTGACCGAAATGTATGTCTTTAGATCTTGAACCATGCAATATTTGATTATAGAAAGGAAAACCTGTTGCAAAACGGCAGCATTTAAGTACCCCATTTGATATAACCTGTTACAAGTTACTCTATTGTTGTAACTTGTTTGGTGCTCAGCCTTTGTATAGTTGTATATGCCTACAAATAGTGTTTAATAAAAAATAGGACTTGCAAATCGATTTTCGGTTTCGCTTATTTTTGGGGGGCAAAACTTGCTTGTCTCACCCCCCCCCCCCACCCCCCACCCCGGACAAAATCGGGTCCCTTCACCTATGATTATGACTAATTGGAAATTGTCGTAGTTACTCCAACAGTACTGTTGGTTGTGTCACAGTTTTTACAATATTACTTCCTTGTCAATGTCATTCTCATTCCCATTTGCGGTCCGCAATTGAGAATGCGCAAAGTGAGAAATCCATATTTGAGAAAAGCGTTTTTTCACCTGAGAAAGAATGTCACTCTCATTCGGCAAAGGCGCGAAATGGGAATGTTAATATTTCCTAACCTAACTGAACTTAACCTAACCTAACCTAACCTAATCTAACCTAACTGAACCTAACCTAACCTAACCTAACTGAACTTAACCTAACCTAACCTGGACCAAAATGAGAGAGAGTCGTTAACGAGAATGAGAATGGCGTGAAGCGCGAACAGATAGATCGATTTGACAATTGCTTCCTCTGATATTCTCATTCGCGACTTTATCACTCTTGGACGCGGAATGAGATGTGAATCAAATTGAGAAGATGTACCTTTTCGCATCGCAAATATGTTATCATTAAAGAAAAAAATACTGCGATTTTAGTTATTTCACGTGGTCAGGAGGGAAAAACTGCAATGCATTATCAAACTTAAGTCTCTGAATACCTGCCAGTGATGAGACTGAAAAAAATGTTATGGTTAATTCTTTTTGGTATTTGCCTCTTTTTAAACGTAAACAAAAATAGATAAGAAGCAGGAATGGCGTTCCAAGTTCATTTCTATACTTATATCTTTGATATGTCTCCTTAAATTTTAATTTCTTTACCTATATCTGCAAAAAATTCTATACTTTGGTGGAATTTACTTTGGTGAAATTTACCATTGGTGGAATTTACCTGTTTGGAATTTACCGTGGTGGAATTTTCCGCGGTGGAATTTACCTACAACCAGCTATCATGCATCAATTTAAAAGACAAAAGTATTAGTGTACAACACAAACTTTTGATATTAAGATAATTTTTTAACTACGATCTGAGAAGTAAAATAGGATGAAAACCATGTAGAAAAATCAGCCCTATTTTCAGGCTCTCTTTTTTTTTTTTGTAAAGAATAGTTTAAGTTGGTTGATTACTCATCGTCACACTAAGTTTTATACAAATACCTATGCCTTATTTATTCCTATACTAAATCTATAAACCGGTATACCATCCCTGACAAGTATAATAATTTGCTGTAGGCTTTTTTTGTTGAACCGGAGCTATATCTTTCAGAAAAAAAGCAAAATATTTTATATTGTTGCATATATCAGCCACGCAAACCTTTCAAATTCTAAAGCAAAGGACATTAATAACCAACCTGATCATAATATCCTGTATAAAATCTCTCTCTCTCTCTCTCTCTTTCTCCTGCAGACACATAAATATATCAGACATCCAATTACAGAAGACACATATATTTACTTGCCTGCCTTGTTAATGTCTAAGAATAGAATAGAAAAATATTTTGTAGAAACATAATTTCACAACGAACAAAAAAAAAGTACATGGCATGGATTAGGTGAGGGAGGAAGAGTTGCATTTCTGCCGTCACGATTTCTCTTTTTTCTCTTCTTTCTTTTGGGTGGCTGGATGCACGTGACGGGTGAGGGCATGGTGTAGAAAATCGGATTTCTGTTCTTAATTCCTGTTTCCACCCCTTTCCTGTAGAAGCATTTCATCACTTTGACGGCATGATGGCTTTGCGCGTACATGGGTGTAGACATAGAGAATTTAACCTTTACCTCTCTGTTAATCCTTTTGGGACTAGCCTGAAGTGGGCCATGGGGTCTTTGTTGTACCGATATCTTGGTAAATAGAGCTGTAAAAATTTTATATACAGGGTGTCCCATAAGTCCGGCATCATGCATCAAAAATAATAAAAAAATAATAAAAAAAGGCAAAACAAAAGCTTTTATTTACAGAACGTGCTCAATATGTCCACTATTGTTTTCAATACACAAATTCAGACGTGATACCCAGTCAGCAAGCACACGGTGAATGATGTCAGGAGTAATGGTGTTACATGCCCCAATAATGCGCTGCCGCAAATGTTCAACACTCCTAATTTTCTCTGCGTATACCAGCGCATTCAAGTGGCCCCAGAGATAAAAATCTAGTGGCGTGAGATCCGGGCTTCTAGCTGGCCATTCCACAGGCCCTCGACGTCCTATCCAATGACCATGAAATTGTTGGTACAGGTATTCCCTTACTTGGGTGCTGTAATGTGCAGGAGCGCCGTCTTGCTGGAACCATGTTGGGAAATTTCCTTCTTCGTTCAAGACACTGGGAAATGCTTCTTCCTTGAGCATACGTAGGTAGGTGCCTCCAGTGACATGTTCATCGAAAAAGAGGGTTGCCTTTGAAGAGGTATACCAGTGAGGGTTGTTTTGAGACCAGTAGCGGGTGTTCTGTCGATTTACCTCACCATTTCCATAAAAAACAGCCTCGTCACTGAACAGAATGGTGGACGGGAAATTGGCATCCCGGGCATATTGTTCCGTAGCCCATTCACAAAATTCCATCCGCCGGTCGGGATCATCTTCGCTTAATTTCTGTAGGATCTGAAGTTTATATGGATGCCATTTGTAAGCCTGAAGAATGCGATGGATGCTACTTTTCGACACTCCTGTCTCGGCGGACAATCGCCGAAGAGACTTATTGGTAGGCTGACCATATTTCCTTGAGACAAAAACGGGACATTGGGATGGCAAAAAAGGGACGGGGTTATGTAATATTCTGTATTCATGAAAAACTAAGTACATAAACCGGGACAAAATTGACATTTTTATTAAAACGACGGGACGGCCAGGAAATATAAAACAAACGGTACTGTCCCGTTCAAAACGGTACGTATGGTCAGCCTACTTATTGGGACTTCTGTTAAAATGAGCCAGGATAGCAGTCGCTGTATCATCGTCTGGACCTCCTTGAAGGTCCGCTGCGTGGTTATCTTCTATGGATCCTGTTTCTTAAACTTTGCAAACAAGTCTGCTTAACACAACTCTGTGTTATTGGCTCGCGGTCTGGATGCAGTTTGTTAAATTCAGCAGCGGCCTCTCTTTGACTCCGATTTCCTATGAGTAGAATTATCTGGATTCGTTCTTCCTTGCTCACAGACATTATGGCCTGTAGAAAGAGAAAAATATGAATTATGGTTTGTAGAAATAGAAAAATATGAATTTCTCCTATGATGCCGGACTTATGGGACACCCTGTATAATAAAAACCAGGTGTTCGAGGTTTTAGTGACGATACCAAGTGGTTGATGTACGATCGGCACAAGTATATTACTGGTTAATTTATAAAACGGTGCTATCTAGTGTACGATGCATAGTGTAGTGTGCATAGCGTAATTGTAGAGCTAGCTTATATATTCTCCTCTTTCCTGTAAAATTTCCTTGGCTCTTTCTCCAGGGTCAAGATATTTTTTCAACCGTTTTCCGCACCCGAGAGGCGGGGAGGGAGCGGAGGGTAGGGAGAGAGCTTTATGTTTTTCTATCCAGTTTTCTACTACTACAAGAATACTTAAAAACTGAACCATTTTGATAATAGGAACCTCCCCGACTGGACCGAAAGGTCTTTGAGGCTTCTCCTTATCCTTGTAACTGCCTCTCTCTCTCTCTCTCTCTCTCTCTCTCTCTCTCTATATCCTATATATATATATATATATATATATATATATATATATATATACACACACAGGGTTTCATCCAGCCTAGTCAGGTTTGGGGGGAATCATTTTGGGGGTCGTCAGGTTTGAGGCGAAGCATTTTGAGGGTTGCAATTCAAAACTCCCCAGACTAGCTTTTAAGTGTATTTACAGTTAAGTTCATAATGTATGTATAAAAGAGTTTCCCGGGCAGCATACACTACCCCAATAATTTCTTACCTTTTATTTCATGCAGCTTTTATTTCTCCTTTTAATATACCCGCAATATTTCAATTATTTATAATACAGGGTGCTTCAGGTCGACCCTAGAAATATGGAAATTGGCGGAATATGTAGTTTGTATTTGGTATTTGAGGTTTGTCATAGTTCATTCACCTGCAATAAAAAGAAACACTTCATATTAGTTGCAAAATTACTATAGCAAACTTCAAATACCAAATACAAACTGCAAATTCCGCTAACCCACCTGCAGTGGGTTAGCGCTCTTCGCTAACATTCGTAGCAAAAAAATTACGATCTAGTATAGGAACAGATTATAAACAAAGTATTTTTGGGGAAAGCACCTAGCCTTGGGGGCGAAGCTCCCCTTCCCCCATTCCCCCCTGTCGATGAAACCCTGGGATGAAATATGGAATGAATTTCACACTAAAACACGTGAAATGAATGAATGACGTAAACCACAAGGATAAAGAAAACATAATCCCAAGGCCTTTCGTGTATTCAGCAATACTGTACACCTCGTCTGGGAATGGCGTCATTCCCTGACGAGGTGTATTTTTGAATACAAGAAAGACCTTGGAATAATTTTTTCCTTTTTCCTTGTGGGTTTGCATTTTAATATATGTATATATATATATATATATATATATTATATATATATATATATATATATAAAACGGGTGTGCCATAAAAAAAGATACATTTTAAAAAGGCTATAAAATCAACATTTGTCATTTAATTTTAATAAAACTTCTACACAATAAAACATGTATTTATCTATATGCAAAGAAGTTTTCAGACTAAAATATCAAATAATTCAAATTCTATCAACATTTAACGAAACAGTATGATTTTTCTACTTACCATGCAAAAATTATTAAACCTTTTTAATATTTTTTTATAAAAATAATTTACCTGAAATTATTAAAAATATTGTTCGAAATGCTTTCCTTCCATTTCAATAACTTTTTTTATTCTTGGCCGGAATTCATCTATGGCTCGATTGACTTGTTCCTATGGAAGCTCTTCCCATTTTTGAATGATGATCTCGCATAAATGAGCGACATCTTTTATCCTAGTCCTGTAGACTCACTCTGCTAAGTTCTCCCATATTCCGGCCGCCAAGAATAAAAAAGTTATTGAAATGGAAGGAAAGCATTTCGAACAATATTTTTAATAGTTTCAGGTAAATTTTACGTTAAAAATTATTTTTATAAAAAAATATTAAAAAGGTTTAATAATTTTTGCATGTTAAGTAGAAAAATCATACTCTTTCGTTAAATGTTGGTAGAATTTGAATTATTTGATATTTTAGTCTGAAAACTTCTTTGCATATAGATAAATACATATGTTTTATTGTGTAGAAGTTTTATTAAAATTAAATGACAAATGTTGATTTTATAGCCTTTTTAAAATGTACCCCCTTTTTTTCCTGGCACACCTGTTATATATACTAGATACATATACAGAGCGGCAGAAAATTCGGCCCACTTGGACTATCGCGAAAAGCAAAAAGTGAGCAAGCTTCTGTTTATAAAAGTTTTAAAATTCGAAAATTTAGTCTATGAGGACATTAAAAACTCTTCAAACACCTGCTTAATACAATTTATTATCAAAAAATATTGTACAAAAAATTGTAACTCAAAAAACAAAGATTTTGACAAAAACAAAAAATAAAAAAAACAAAACAATAAACAACAAAAAAACACCTTGTGATCCAGGGTTAATAAGAGGTGTTGCCTCTCCTAGCTTGAATGACTGCAGCCATTCGTCGATTCATCCCATGAATGAGATCGGCGATCATATCCTTTGGGATTCCCTTCCACTCTTCAGTTAAAGCTTGTTGTAGCTCCTGTAGAGTGTTAGGGGCTACTAGACGAGCCCTAAAACGCCGTCCCATCGTGTCCCAGAGATGTTCTATGGGGTTCAGGTCCGGACTTCGGGAAGACCACTGATTCGACGAATTCCAGCTTCGTCAAGGAAATCGCTAACTGCTCTTGCCGCATGGGGTCTAACTTTATCGTGCTGTAGAACGAAGTCTTCGCCAACGAAAGAAGCAAAAGGGGCCACATGCTCCAGCAAGATCTCTTCCATGTATCTTGCGGACGTCAATGACCCACCACCAACAACGACGAGCTCTGTGCGCGAGTTTGAAGTGATACCACTCCAGACCATGATTGAGCCTCCTCCAAAAGCAACCCTCTCCGTAAAAATGCACGGGGCGAATCTTTCTCCTGTTCTCCACACTCTTTCCCGTCCATCGGATGTTCGAAGATTAAATCTTGATTCGTCCGTGAACAATACTCGTCCCCATTGGACCATAGTCCAATTGACATGCTCACGAGCGAAAGCAAGACGAACATTGCGGTGGTGTGGGAGCAATTCCGGGCCCATTGCTGGACGTCTAGCATGTAAGCCACTTTCCATAAGTCTCCTTCTAACGGTTCACTCCGATACACTGACGTCTTGAGACCTTTCCAGCTCATTGCGGACGTTTGTGGCAGTCAAGCGACGATCTCGCAAAACACTCAAGACGATGAAATGATCGTCACGGGTAGATGTGCAGCGCGATCTTCCAGATCCTGGTTTTCTGGTGTACTCTCCTGTCTCCACATAACGTTGGTAGACACGTCGAACCGTTGTTCTTGGAATTCCTCGCGCATCGGCGACGTAACGCTGGCTCCGACCATCTTCAATTAGGGCAACGACTCTTGCGACGTTCACGGCACTCAAATCCATTGTAAATGTCCAATTCTGAAACCCAAAAGAATTAGAAGTCTATCTGTTACTAAACGCAAATGCCTACTCCCACTAGTGGAAGAAAAAAGTGGCACTAGCAGTCTAAGAGCAACTGAATGTCAGACTGTCGAATTCTTAACCCTTTAAGGACTGAAGATGCCAATTGCTAACGTTTCAAATACACGCATTCATAACTTAACCCTACAAAAAATTCAGGGCTTAAAGGGTTAAAAGAGGTCGAAAATTCGTTACAGCTAATGTGTTCGCAGCTGACGTTGTTTTGTCTCGTTATTTGGTTGCCTCATAGACTATATTTTCGAATTTTAAAACTTTTATAAACAGAAGCTTGCCCACTCTTTTGCTTTTCGCGATATTCCAAGTGGTCCGATTTTTTCTTTTCATATATACCCCCTTGCCTTCAAGCGAGGCTGGGCAGAATTTGAAGATCTACAGCCCCAAGAGGTGAAGGAATTGCTCGGGTCACGTCACACCATTGCAGAGTTGAGTGAAGAAGATCTGGTGCAACTTATTCATTCAAGTGAGAGTGACAGTTTTAGTGAAGATGAAGAACCAAAACCAAATGTGACTGTCAAATGGCTGACTGATTTCATTGAACAAAGGACAACAGTGCAACAGGATGTGATAGAATACATCAACAACTTGCAAAGGAGCCTCAAAGAATGATTCAAACAGCAATGGCTCCTTATTGCGAGTTGTTAAAAAGAAATGAAGGGACCACCATAACAAACTCGAACAAACATCCAGCAAATGAACCTCCGAGTTAGTCGGGCGAGACTGGCTCGCACTAATCCCTCACCCTCTTGTGTTTATTTGTAGCCTTTCTTTGTTTTGTTATTAGTTATTGTAATAATATAAGTGTACAGTACTTATGTATTTATGTCTCCAGTACAGCATTTAATTTGACCTCAGACCCCTGGAACGTAACCCCTTATTTCCCAGTGATTCGAGGTATTGCGCAACAACGCGATTTTGTCGAGCGCGAGGGATTGCTGGAACGTAATCTTCGCGTTCGAAGAGGGTTGGCTATATATATATATATATATATATATATGATGAATAAAACCACGAAGGAAAGGAAACACAGAAACTCCATATTTGTTCCTGAGGATGTCATTAGACGAAAGCGCTTGAGCACCATTCTGTGTTTCCTTTCCTTCGTGGTTTTATTCATCATAAATATTTTTCACGTGTTACTTTCGTGAAATAATTTTCATATATATATATATATTGTGTGTGTGTGTGTGTGTGTGTGTTTCCAAAGTAAAGCAAAGACATGTAAAAATATATGTGAAAAGTACAATAATTAAACGGTAAGGAGGTTATTTTTGTGCATTCAGTCAATATAATTTTATGTTACAACCTATTTTATACCAGCAGGCTATTGGATGTAAACGAGCGCAATATTTTCTTGTCATTATTTAAGAGATGTTCCGCTTTTATTTAACTCCAGAAAATCTGGTCACCTTAATCATGTATACGGTGGCTCAACCCACACAGCCGTACTTGACCGGGTGGAATCAAAGGCTTTTCGTCTCATCAATTCCCTCCTCTTACTGACTGTCTTCGATCCTTCTCTCTTCGCCGCAATGTTGCCTCTCTCTCTCTCTTTACTATCGCTATCATAACGGACACTGCTCTTCTGAATTCTCTAACTGCATGTCTTCTCCTTTAAGGAGAGTACACAGCACCAGACCTTCGACACTTTCTCATTCTTTTTCTGTCCAACTCTGTAACGCAAGGTTAATCGGTATTTTCAATCTTTCATCTACTCAACCGGTGAACTCTGGAACACTCTTCCTCAATCCATCTTTCCCCCTGTCTATGGACTCCAGTTTTTCAAACGCAGAATGTCTAGGCATGGACCTTGATTTTGGGTTTCTTTTTCTATAGGGGGGTAGGCGCTTTTGCGGGCATTTGCCCTTGGCTCCTCCTTTCTGCATAAAAACTCTCACATATTAATAATTAGTAAATATTTGAATAAATATGTGTGCGTAGTCGGACAGGAAATAGTTCTTCGGACAATCTGATAATTTTTGCAGAAACTCTCCATATTTGTATCGATATGCAAAGTCTATCAATTGATTTGCATTCAATTTTAAATAAACAATGACTTCGAAGTGTCAATTTGTTGCAATGAATATTATTATAATATATTGTTTACTCTATTCATGTTAACAGATGCCAAGGTCAGAACTCCTTTCGTGGGTCGTCTCAAGTATGTGGTTTTTAATTCGCAACCACGGACAATTGAACGGAACGAATTAGCATTGTGTCAGATTCTCGAAGACATTAGTACCGGACCTCTAAAAAAAGAACATTTGAAATGATACTGCCAACGTTTCTACCCAAACAAATGTTATCCATTATAATATATCCGTAGCAGCTTACATGGCAGAATTAACATATATCAACAGTTTCATGTAATGAAGTTCGTAACGCTTCTTAATGTAGTTTTGCTATACTTTACAGGGACAAGGAATTTTCTTACACTACTCGTATATGTATAAGGGATGTGATAAGTACGCCGACTGCGATAAAGGTTTTGTGATCACATATAAAAACAGGTTAACTCTATATAACATTTAAGTTTCAAACTTAGTGAACACCTGTTTTAAATTTAAATAAACACTAGCTATTCTCATCGTGTTTAGCAAGTTCTCAGAAGAGAGACTGAGAGGGAAAGGCGGGAAAATCCCTACGGTACATGCGCATTTAAAGTAGGATGCACGAATAAGAGATGCAAACACTGACTAACTTCAACAGACGTCCTCAGGGTTATTGCAAAATCCTGACGTAGTAATTCCTTTCCCGAATTCGTGGTTTGCACTGATAGCATTTTATTATTGTCTCAGTCTGCGTATGAATTACGACTTAACAATATTTCTTCTCTGGCAGTCAAAAAGTAATGTCATATGTTCCGCCCGATTTTGGGTGAATTATGGAAACCCAAAATTCGTAAGGGTGGAATCACCAAACTTTTATGGTTAGATAGGGGCAATGTATTCTACCTTTAAGATCCTGAGACAGCTGTTTGCCTTTGCCCATGGTGGACATGATCGAACAGTACATTCACGTTTTATACTCTGACTAAAGTAAGCTACCGATAAAGTTTACTCAGGGGTTTTCTAAAGTTGGAGGTGCTCCAATTTTCAAATTTTCAAGAATGTTACGCTGCTTAACCACTCCACAATAGATTCTGATAAATTGTACTTGAACTTGCGCACAAAAACTTTTTATTCACCCTGTATATATATATATATATATATATGCGTATGATATACCCACGTTTTATTTCGGGAATAATTAATATGACGCACTGAAACAAGTAACTTTGTCATTAATTAGCAGCTATTAAGAACATTATAAAAGAACACACATGAAAGGTAATGCTTGTGTATGTTATTCTGTACTATAATATATTGGTAGTTTTTAATAAAACATTGAATCTTGAATTGTTATAATGTTATAATGTTACAGACCAACAAAGACCCTAGGATCCACTCATGGTTGGTCTACTAACTGTGTTCGTAATTGTGTATGTCCTCCGTGGTGGCGGAGGGGACCTACAATTTTACGTGGGTTCCGAACCAGAAGAACATAAGAAATTTATGGAAAAACTGCCTCTACATTGGCAACGACCAATTTTTGCATAACTAATTAATTATCAATTTAAAACTAATTAATTATCGATTTAAAACTAATTAATTATCGATTTAAAACTAAAGATAGAATCTCTGGATCCAGAGGATCAAGTCATAATAGACTACTATCCACAAATATGTTACACTCTATATCTATTTATAACCAACATGCAAATATATCAGATCCAAAGAATCCAGTCAATTTCATTACGTATCCATCAATACTAGTACCTTGCCAACGAAAAATAAGTCACGATCCATATCGATTGCGGACCAAGTCAAAATTTACATATACATTACAATATATATACTTAGGAGGAAAAGTGTAGGTGTGGCTGTAAAGACTGTACATTAATGTAGAATGTGTGTGCACCCATTTTGGGTCTCCCATTTCAAGGTGTTTGTGGGGCAAGTGAAGATCATGAGTTTTTCAATACCTCACAGTACTATGGGGGGCAGTTCTGTATATGTGCCTTCCAAGTACAGTATAGTTTTGCGAATAAAAACGACTCGTAATTCATATTTCTGATCAAATACATACGAATATAAATCTTCCATCTAAGAAATGCATAGTTTTATTCTGCATATCCTCCTTCATCAGAAAGAACTCCCTTCGTATATAAAAGACCTGCTGGTTATTTTAAAACGCTTTGTCATGCAACAAAGTTATAACTCTTTCAGGATAGTTCTTATACTGAGGTGCATAACTAAAATTCATTCGTATTCAGAAACACGTAAAGGAATATGAATAATTTTCTCACCAGGTACGACAATACTACGTAATTGCCAAGAATGTTAATGATAAAACGGAATTTCAGAAATTCTATTCCACTGTACAATAAAGGAAAATAAAGTGAAACGACAAAATAATTACATTTAATGCTCTGCTAGTTATAGATAATGTGGAATTTGGTGTATTGCATAATGTGTTACGCATTAGCCTCTGAATGAAGAATGAAAACCATGTGAAAATTCGTTCTTAATTCGATGTCATTTACGTGTTGCGACATGCGACACCAGAGGTTCGTTATTAAATGGTTAATAATGAAACTTGAACTTGGTATACATTTTTTCCGTGTCTAAATCAGGAAAATTTTGCTTTCTGCATACTTTTATGCATTATTAATGATGCAATATAATTTCAGGAAGAGAGAGAGAGAGAGTTACAAGGACAAGAAGTATCTCAAAAGGCCTTGCGGCCCATACCGAAGAGGTACCAATGGCAACGGGTGCCAGGGAAAAATTCCTACACCCTCAAATAGTGTGCAAGATTCGGTCTAACCTTTTCTTGAATTGATACACAGAGGAACTGTTCACAACTTCTGAAGGTAGCCTGAAATCGACATCGTCGAACCCGTGTGAGAGCTTGAAAACCTCGATGAGTTGACCGCGCAGCCTTCGAGTTTCCAGCGAAAACAAATTCAGGGCGTGTAAGCGTCGATTGTAGCCCATATGCCTAGCGGAAGGATTAACTTTGTGGCCCTCGCCTGGACTCGCTCCAGCCTGTCAATATCTTTCCTGAGGATGGGCGACCAGAACTGCACACTATACTCCAGGTGCGGCCGAACCAGGGAATTGTACAAAGAGAGCACAATCTCCTTATTCCGAAATCGAAATTGCCTCCTGATATAACCCAACAGCTTCTGGGCTTTCTTTTCCACCTCTACGCACTGTTTGGTAAACTTAAAGTCGCTGCTAATTAGCACACCCAAGTCCTTTTCCAAATCAGTCGCCTCGATATTACTCCCCAACATGGAGTATTCCGACTTGGGATTGGCGTAGCCAATGTGCATCACCTTGCATTTACCCAAGTTGAACGACATTTGCCATTTTTCGGACCACTCCCCTATTCTACGTAGGTCCGCACGCAGTTGCTCGAGCTCTTCGAGCGTCCAACATTGCCCCCAAGCTTGGTGTCATCAGCGTATCTGGCGATCCTACTGACGATGCCAGCGTCGATATCATTTATGTAAATGATAAACAACAGTGGCCCCCAAAACGGAACCCTGAGGAACCCCGCTAGTGACTTAGTGACTGAGGCCCAACCCTAGGTAGCCCCATTAATTACAACCCTCTGCCGCCTATTCTTCAGCCAGTTTCCAATCCAGCTATCTACTTCCCCATCGATACCCAGCGTGCGGACTTTGACCATTAGCCGGCGGTGAGGTACCTTATCAAAGGCTTTCTGAAAGTCGAGATAAAGTATATCAATCGCCCTACTCTTATCGTACTCGCTTCACATGATGTGGAAAAACTCGAGCAAGTTGGTGAGACACGACTTATGCCGTCTAAACCCATGTTGGAAGTCCCCAAGCAGCTTGTAGGAATCCAAATAGTCAAAGATCCTATCCGTTATTATCCCCTCTAACACTTTACCTACGACCGAAGCGAGACTAATGGGACGATAGTTCCCTGGACTTTCGTGATCCCCTTTCTTAAAAATAGGGGTCACATTGGCTTCCCTCCAGTCACCAGGCACCTGGCCCGTCTCGAACGATTTGTTGAAGACTGTAGCCAGGTGGGGAGCCACCTGGTCGCGCACCTCCCGCAACACTCTGGGGAGAAACTGGTCTGGCCCAGGAGCCTTAAACGCACTCAGTTTGTCTATTCTATCGGCAACGACTGTCGCGGTACATCGAACACTATCCAGGCCAGCACCGTCGTGCCTCACGCCTGGCTCGGGGATCACGCGGGTGTCCTCTCTGGTGAACACTCCCGCAAAGTACTCATTAAGCACATTAGCTATGTCCGCGTCGGAGGTCTGCAGAACGCCGCTGGGGTCCTTTAATGGGCTTCTAATGGGCTTTCTACGATTAACATAACTGAAGAACTCCTTAGGGTTCCCCTTGCAGAGGCTTGCCACCCGTAGTTCTTCGTTACGTTTCGCTAGCCTAACCTTCGCCTTCACATCCCTACACAGGCGGACATACGCTTCAGTGTTCTCATAGGAACGATTGGCCTTCGCCCTCCTATACGCTACTTTCCTATTTCGGATAGCCGAAGCGATGTCACGACTGAACCACTTAGGCTGCGTTGAAGCAGGGGTGACCGGTTTTGAGGGTATGGCAGCAGACTGCAGCACCATAAACTCGTCCCGGAATGCACTCCACACTCCCTCAACATCGCCGCCGACCTCTAACCCCATCTCACCTACGCTATCCCGGAGTAGATCGAGCTTACTGCCTCTCGAGTTACTACGCTTCACCCGAGGGACGCACACACGGAACCTAATCAGACCGTGATCACTCCCGCCCAACGATTCGTCAACGGTGAAGCCAGTGACGAGGTTGTCTTCGGTCGTGAATACTAAGTCTAGAACGCTTTCGCCTCGTGTAGGCTCATTGACCCACTGACTGAGGAAGTTCTTATCAGCAAAGTCAACTAGCCTCCTCCCTTCAGCATCAGCAGTCCTGTCTTCCCAGTTTATGCCGCGACAGTTGAAGTCTCCTAAAACTACACACACCCTATCCCCTAGCAGGCTACGGAGTTCGGTGTACAGGGCTGTATCCTCCTCGAGGAGGAAATGCGGAGGTCTGGACACCAAGATTAACCTATAGTTCGTCCCTCCCACGTTCAGATCGACGCCAAGCAGCTCCCGTTCCGACCGGAACTGGCAGTCAACCGGACTCAACGTGCCCCTCACGTATATTAGTACCCCTACCCCCTCCTCACGGGTGCGGTCTTTGAGAGAGAGAGAGAGAGAAGAGAGAGAGAGAGAGAGAGAGAGAGAGAGAGAGTATTTTGCGCTATCAAAGAACTACAGGAGAACATAATATATATACAGTATATATATATATATACACACACACACACACACACACACACACATATATACAGTGGTGGGCACGCGCAACGATTTTTGTAGCGCAGCAGCCGCAACCGCAACTCTGCTGAAATAGTTGCGCCGCACGCGCAAGCGCAACCCTTTTCAAAAAGTTGCGCCGCAAGCGCAAGCGCAACCAAAAATGTTGCGCCGCAACTTTTTGCGGCGCAACTGCCCACCTTTACACATATATATATATACACATATACTTACTTTAGGTGAGTTCGAACGACGGTTCAGGATAGACTACGGTCGATCCCTCTGCAGCATCCAGCCTCATTTGCGGGATTTGGTGAAAGAGGGAATTGCTGTCTGATTTCTTCGTACCCTCGTAGTCAGCGACGCATGGCTGGTCAGGGACTTTGCATAGGAATCTGTCCAGCTGGTTCTTGAAGTTATTCAGGTCGGTGTTCTGGAGATTCCTTACTTCTTTTGGTAGGACACTGAAAAGCTTTGGGCCTCGTATTCTGAATTTTTTTCCATCCTCTTTTTCATGGCCCCTTGTTCCCCTGCAGCTGGGACCGTACAAAATCTGCCTCGTCTTTCATTCCAGTTTGTTTCTATTTCATTTCTAAGGTTAGGGGCAGAGCCTTCAAGTATTTTCCATGTATATATTATTGTGCACCGCTCTCGCCTTCTTTCGAGAGAGTAGAGTTTCAGTGATTGTTGTCGAGACCAGTAGTCTTCACCTTTCGTTTCCTCTATCTTAGATGTAAAAGTCCTTTGTATAGCTTCAATGTTCGCAATGTCTCGTTTTCTGTATGGGCTTGTGAGTACTGAGCATTATTTAATTATTGGTAGGACTAGACTCTTCCATAATTTAAGCATGATGTTTGCTTTTCTGCTGCGGAAACTCCTCTAGATGATTCCCATTATTTTTGTAGCCGTTGTAATTTTGATGTTATAGTGCTCTCTGAATTCTGCATCCGACGACATTATTACTCCAAGATCCCTGACTTGTGGATTTGGTGTTATCTGTTTGGCTTGCAGAGTTTTGTACCCTTTTTTCTGTAACTCCTTGTTATTACCATAGCTTAGAAGTTGGAATTTTTCTTCGTTGAACTTCATATTGTTGTCTTCTGCCCATGGAATAATGTTTCAATGTCGTTTTGTAATCTTTCTATGTCACCTTCGTTCAATATTTCCTTGCATATCTTCGTGTCATCTGCGAAACATGATACAATACTGTCATTGATATCTGCATCAATAACTTCAATCAATTACAAAGCACTTTATAAGGTGTGAGGTGAAAGCTACTGGCCGATAATTCTTGGGCATTGCTCTGTTACCACCTTTGAATAAAGGGGCAATGTTCGCATTCTTTAATGGCAGTGGAATTTGTCCTGTGTCGAGTGATTTCCTCCATATTAAGTATAGCGGTTTGGCAATTCTCTCTTTACGTTTCTTCAGAAGTGTGGCACTCCATGTGTCTGACCCTGGTGCCGAATTGTGTCGCATCTGTGATAGAGCCTTAATTACATCTCCTTCCGAGAACTCTAAGTCCATTAATAAGTTTGAGCCAGAATTTGTCCTTGGCAGATTTGTATCAATGTCGAAAAATTCATCTGCGTTTTCTACTTTCATCTCGGACTTAGGGGTGCTAAACACAGAGTTAAATTGTTCCTTAAGCAGTTCGCTCATTTTTTGGGGGGTCATTTGTGTGTTTGGTCTCCCCGTTTATCAACGGATCAATACTCTCTTTGCACTGCATTTTCCTTTTCGCAAAAGTGTAGAAGTATTTTTTTTTTTTTTATGTTTTCTGCTACCTTGTTTTCCTCCTCGTTTGTCTTATGTATGAATGTTTGCTTTAGGTCCATTTCTATTTCGCCTAGTTTCCTCTCTAGTTTGAGTCTCCTTGCATCAGTTTTGCATCTGTGGAGATGTTTTACGGTTTGCTTCCGTTGTCTAAATAGTGTCCTGATTTTTCCCTGGAGCTTGCTACGTTTTCTCTTTTGTCTCTCTGGAACATACTTCAGTAATATAGGTTTGGTTTCAGACTCCATTACACCTAGTATTTGTTCTGGAGTCTTCTCGTGAAGTAGTAATTCCCAATTTACTTCCTTTAAATCTTTATTTACACTTTCCCAATCTACTTTCTTTGAATTTATGTTTAAGCCTTCAAATATTCCTTCTGCCCCTCTGGGATGCGTTTTCAGACCTCTGGGTGCTAACTTCAATTGTATATCGATTAGGTTATGGTCGGAGAAATTTGTGTGCGTTACCTTTTTATTTATTATTATCTCATTGTTATTTGTCAAAATTAAATCCAAAACGTTCTCTTTCCTAGTAGCTTCACAGATTTCCTGAGTAAGGACGTAATGTTCCATCATATCTAATAGCATTATTGCTTGGGTTCTATCATCTTTTGTAATGTTGCCATGAAACTTCTCAATATATATGACTTCGTCATTTTTCTTCCATGTTATGAATGGGAAATTAAAATCTCCGCAAATTAAAATATTTCTTGCTGAAGTTTCAAGTAATTTTAATATGTTTTGTATTTCATTAGTGGCAAATTGGAATTCAATTTTTGTGGTGTTTGGTGGTCTGTAGATGTCCATAATGGTTAGGTTCAGTTCTTTTACTTCTAATATAATAACTTCGACTGTGCTGTTTGATTTCTTTACCTTCACCTCACATGTGTATGTGTTTTTCACGTAGATACAACACCCTCCCCCTCGTCTAGCCACTCTATCTGCTCTGTATATGTTGTAGTCCAGCAATGCTATTTCAGTATTCTCGATGCAAGTTTTCACAGCCTTTTTCGCACTTATGTAAGTGTTTCCGTTAGGCATATGATATCTATGTTGGTTTCCGTAGCTAAATTTTGCAAGTATTGTAATTTGCAGTCTACATGGTCTGTATAGAGGCCTTGTATATTTATGTATAATACATTTACCGGGTTTCTAATCTTCGTGTTCGATTTTCCTAAATGATGGTCGTTTCCTGGTCGATGTCGGTTCCTGTTTGGTGATTGGTTGGGCCGCTGCATTTGGGAGTATTGGGGTTGCGGCCCATGATACCACTGTGGTTGTATTATTGGTGGGTGGTGCTGAATAGAAGGGTGATGTGGTGCGTAATGTTGTGGTGCATATATTTGCGGCGTTCTGGCTTTCCTTGTTAGAAGGGCAAGCTGTGCTTTTATTATCCTCATTTCTTGTAATATATATATATATATATATATATATATATATATATATATATATATATATATATATATATATACAGGGTGGGCCGAAAGTCTGGATCCATAGGAAAATATTTATTTTAATACATAAATTACAACAAATGGTAAATACTTAAAATGAATATCAACTTTAACTCGTAAATGCGTATCCGTGATACTGTACAGTGGTTCGTACTTCAGTATAAACAACAAATTATAACAAATGCTCAAATTGGCGGCCTCTGACATCGAGACACTTAGGGATGGAATTTATGATTTTTAATAATTCTTCGAATTGACGTTCTCGAGATGCGTGTTTCATTTGATAATCTTCTTGTTGACTTTACTGGACTATTCGTTAAAGTTTCACATACCATTGCAGAGGTATTTTCATCAGTTGCAGTTTTTGGACGACCAGAACGCCGTCGATCATGTACACTTCCTGTTTCTTTGAAACGTTTAAACAACTTGCCAACAGTCGCATGTGTTACTGGATGCTTATCAGGATGATTTCTATTGAATTCGGTAGCAACTTCTCTGTGTGTAGCGCCCTGTCTTGCGTACATGAGCACAAGTTCTACCCGGTCTTCTGTTGTTAGATTCGAAGCCATTTCTGGGCTGAAATAAAAAAAGTATTTGAGTATTTATACTAGAGTACGAACTACTGTACAGTATCACGGATACGCATTTACGAGTTAAAGTTGATATTCATTTTAAGTATTTACCATTTGTTGTAATTTATGTATTAAAATAAATATTTTCCTATGGATCCAGACTTTCGGGCCACCCTGTATATATATATATATATATATATATAAAAGAGCGCCTGGGTGGTGTAGTGGTTAGCGTCGCTGACTACGAATCAATCGGCCCCGGGTTCGAGACCCGACGGCAGCTGGCGCGCAGCAAAACCCAGCTGTTCATCCTTCCACACAATAAAGAAAGTGGTTGGTAGATAAATGGGTACCCTAGGTGGCCTAGTGGTTAAGACGCTGGGCTGCTGATGGGGCGTGGTTCGGATTCCACGTCAAACTGTAGGTCTAAGGTGGAGTGAAAAGCTTGACCTTCGTCAGAATGAACAATTCGGGCGGAAGCTAACCAAAGGTGTGTAATATATATATATTCCAGGCCAAAAAAAATTATTGCCCTTATCTG
This sequence comes from Bathynomus jamesi, assembly GCA_023014485.1. Taxonomy (NCBI): domain Eukaryota; kingdom Metazoa; phylum Arthropoda; class Malacostraca; order Isopoda; family Cirolanidae; genus Bathynomus; species Bathynomus jamesi. The sequence goes on from JAJOZX010000949.1 coordinate 706,337, forward strand.
AAAATGTTCATTATTTTTGTTTTTTCACACAAACAACACTAGTATCTTTGTTTGCTAAGTATTAGACTCTTATACAATAAATAACAAAAGAGCAGCAGAACATTTTATACGGGGTGTGTATAAAGTAACGCAAGTGAAGAAACAAATCCTATTTTAACTGTTTCAAACTAGTTTCAACTTGTTTTTTAACTCGTAAAAACATTTTCAACACCTCTTATAAATCTTACTATCGAATATACAGTTGTTATAAAGTATATGTAATAAATATTACTCGTCCATGTTCACTCGCATTAATATAATTCGAGTCGGATTTGTCTCTTTACTCGCGTTACTTTATACACACCCGGTACTCAATACTACTTATAGAACCGGATTAACACGAATCTGATTGAATCAAGTTAGTATCTGGTTGTTCCTCCTTTGGCTTCCATGATGCTCTGCGCCTTCTAGGCATACTTTCAACTAACAGTTTCAAAATATCTTAGTCCAACTCATGATGCCATGCTCACACCAAGGCCCAAGGCTGCTACCTAATTCTTTATGTTTCATTGTATTATATTTAGTCATTGTTGTATAATCATAATTATGTGTTCATTTTAACATTGTAACATTGAAGATGGAAATTAATTTTCCGAAACGTTTGCTAATAAAACTACATGTGCCAGCTCTTTCATATATATATACAAGGTGAGTCATAAGTCATAGCCAATAGGATTTTCAATATTTTTTTTAATTCTTACAATAAGTGTTCAAATTGTGCTCCTTGAACTCGAGAACAAATGTTAATACGACTGACGAAGCTTTCTCTCATATTCTGGAGGATTTGTGGTGTGATTGTTGCACATTCTGTACGCACATTGTGCTTGAGCTCTTCTAAAGTTTTCGAGCGTCCTTCCTATAGGCGCGGCTTTGAATAGCCCCACAAGAAAAAGTCAAGCGAAGTTAGGTCAGGGGACCGTAGTAATCATTCCGCAGCGCCACGGCGTCCAATCCATCTCCTTGGAAGGGTTGTATCCAACCATTCACGCACAGGTCTGGAGAAATGTATTGGCGTGATGTTGTGTTGAAAAAACATGCGGCGCATTTCACGGATGGAAGTATTGCCCATGTATTGCACCAGCTTTTCCTGTAGCATAGTTAGGTACATGTCGGAGTTGACACTATGGTCAAAGAACACGGGCCCCATGATCCTGTCGCCGTGGATTCCGCACCACACGGTCATCCGTGGATCCGTTTGATGATGCCTTTTGTCGACAATGTGTGGGTTATTGGCTGCCCAGTAAACTGTGTTATGATGGCAAGTGGAAGCACGCTTCGTCACTGAACATGATGTCTGCTGCTAACGTCGGCTGATGCCGCCTACACTCTTCGAACCATTGGCAGAACTGAAGGTGTCTATCACATCGACACACGACTCCTCATCTATACTTGTACGAGGCCGTCTAATGCGTTGTCGGTCATGAACACTGCCTGTCTCTTTCAAGACTTTCAATGTTCACCCCACCATACCTAAACATAAACATAACATGAACAACAGATAAAAACTCCCATTGGACATGACTTATGACTCATATATATATATATATATATATATATATATATATATATATATATATATATATTAGTGATGTAGCGGATGTCATTTTTTTCACATCCGCGGATGCGGATGCGGATGAGGATGTTTGATTTCAACATCCGCGGATGCGGATGCGGATGTCTACATTTTCGTTATTTTTTAGGATATATTCGAGATTTGTTGTGTTTAACGTATATAATAAGTTATTATATAGAGAGAGCTGTAGCTATAATGTAGTATAATTGATTAATTGTACAATAATTGCTGTACTTTTCTCTGAACATATAAAATAATATCAAGCATCTAACTAATATAGAAATCAATTAGTGAATTCGTCTGCAAATAAATTCGTTATATTTGTTGAGTTTCAGCCACAATTAGAAACCATAATTGTGTTACCAGGATGCGGGACGTGAACCCAACTCAAATGCACCCCACCGACCTCTTTCCCAACCTCCACCCTTATAGAAAGAGATCTTTAATTAGCTTGATAACTATTTATATTAAGTTTAAAGTTTTATTAGGCATATTTATAAATGAGTAATTAAAATAAAGTAAACTAAGATGTTCATCGTTTAATGTTCAAACTTAATTATAGGAAGGTTATGCTTAAGGAACATTAATTTTTCTGCCTTTTCTGCTGCCAGTCTGTTTCTCTTTTCATCCAGCACTGCTAAATAATCTCTCGCTTGGTACGTTTGTTGGAGGACAGGGACAGGCTAAATGTTTCCTTGCAAGTTTACTCAAGTATGGATAGATATTCTGCGTATTTTTCCACCAACTAATAGGATTGTCACATGCAGCCAGGCGTTTTTCTTGGTGATAGCTCTCGATCATTTTTACTACATCTTTTGACATCGCGTAGGTCTCGTCATTGCTGCTTGACTCAAGAAACTGAGAGACAGATTCTGTGATAGATTTGCTTGTTGAAGGTGTTGGTTCTGTCACTGAAACTTTTATTCTTTTGGTGGGTGGCGAAGCGACAGATTCAAGAGATTGAAGCTCTTCAACTGCTTTGCCAAGTGATGATTTAACTCGTTCTAATGTACTAGGTGAAAATAACTTAGCTTTGTAACGTGGATCTAAGTAGGTTGCAAGAGAGTAACTTCATACAAGAACAGCCTCTCGTCTTGTCGCTTGCATCACTTTTGCGCACAATGAACTAGTTCTATTAATATAGTAGAATTTGATAATTTCCGCTTATTAATGACATTTTATCTCAACGGTCCACATCCGCACGACATCCGCAGTCCAAAGTGCGGATGCGGGTGTGGATGCGGATGCGAGAAAATGTGCGGATGTTCCGCGGATGCGGATGCGGATGTGACCTACATCACTAATATATATATATATATATATATATACAGGGCGTCCCAAAAAAATGTATACACACTTTAAATACTTATAAAGGCAGTGTTTATTAAAATACATTTCATTTTCAAAATGTAATAGAATCTACGGACATTATTTAATTGTTTTGTCAACGCCTGTTTTCAAACTGACGTCCGTTCTGGTCCAGGCACTGCTGATAACGCGAAGCAATGGAATCGCAAACATCACGAAACATTTCGTTTGGTATTTGTGTGCATTCTCGTTCAATGGCTGCTCTCAATTCAGCGACTGTTGCAGGTTTTATAGCGTAGACTTTGTCTTTTAAGTATCCCCAAAAAAAAGTCTAGTGGTGTGAGGTCTGGTGAACGCGGAGGGTATTCTACGAAACCCCTTCGTCCAATCCACATCCACATCGTGCCAAGTACCACTCGCAATACTCCACTCTTCGGTCCGGATCATCTTCACTAATAGCATGGACTAATCTTGGAATGTAACTTTCCATTGACAGCGCTTCAAAATGCGTTGGACAGACGATTCTGAAATTCCTACCTCACGACTCGCTTGCCGCACAGATTTTCTTGGACTTGGTGATACGTTTCCAGTACTCTTTCTTGCTTTGTGGGGCTTGTCGATGTCCGTGGTCTTCCGGAACGCTTCTTGTGGACATTCTGAACAGTTCCATCGGCTTCAAACTTATCTCTAATTCGAGTGATGGTAAGTCGCGTTGGTGGATCTGTTTGAAACTCCCTCCTAAACTGTCTTTGCACTTCAACTGCGTTTTCACACTTCCAGTAGCATTTTAGAATGAATTTCCTTTGTTCGAAGCTTAGTCTGACTGCTATTATAATTCTAATGGGTTTAACTTGGAAAGAAAGAAACATCAATTGAGCTATCAGCTGTTAAAGTGTGTATACATTTTTTTGGGACGCCCTGTATATATATATATATATATATATATATATATATATATATATATATATATATATATATATAAAATGGAGCCGAGTGATTTTTGCGGTGGAAACCTTAGTCGAATAAGGAACAACAGACTATATATCTATCTATATCTATCTATCTATCTATCTATCTATCTCTATACAGTATATAATCGGCTCGTGCTCTCTGTCTATCTGTCTGTCTCACCCTAAAACACAGAAACAGCTTTTTGGAGAGAAAAAATTATTATGTAAAAGTTGCTTAAAATTAATCAAAACCTACGGGAAAATTATAATATATACAGGGTGTTTCAGGAGGAAAGGTCAATACTTCGGGAGGTAATAGTATCGGTCATTGTGAGAAAAAAAGTTCATATGAACATGTGTCTAATTCTGAATGGTTACTGAGATAGAGCTGTTTGAATCTACAAATACAAAAGCATTGTTAATGGTAATCAAGAAAGAGAAACCAATTACTGTTTCTGACATTTAATGTTTAAACATTGGCATTTTGAATGGTATCAGATACAGAAATGACAAATTTGTTACAGTTTACAATACGTTTTCAAAAATCCCACTATCAACCTCAATGCACTTTGCAACTCGTGTGCGAAGATCGCGTGTTGTTCGTCTGAGTTGATCTTGACGTTCCTTTATGCGGGCAGCAGCATCCAAAATGCGCGCGAGCAATTCGTCTCGTGTATCCACCTTTCTTTTGTAAACTTGACTTTTCATCCACCCCACAAACAATAATCTAACGGAGAGAGGTCTGGAGACCTTGGTGGCCATTGAATGGGACCACCGCGGCTGATCCATCGACCAGGGAAAGTTTGATTTAGGTATTGCATCACCAGACGGGTAGAATGTGGAGGAGCTCCGTCATGCTGAAAGTACATACCAGCGCGTGTAGCCAAAGGAACATCCTCCAATAGTCCTGGCAATTCATTTTGCAGAAATTCTAGGTAACTTTGTCCTGTAAGACGATTCTCTAAAGTAACAGGACCAATCAGCTGATCATCGATGATACCGCACCACACATTGGCAGAGAAGCGATGTTGAAAATTTGTTTCCACAGTGGCATTTGGATTTTCGTCTGACCACCGATGAGAGTTACGAGCGTTGTTGATACCGTCACGGGTGAAAGTAGCTTCATTGGTGAACAGTATTAGTCGAAGCAATCGGCGATTAGCATTTACCCAATGACAAAATTCCAGTCGCATGGCAGCGTCTCCTGGTTGAAGGTGTACACGCTGTACATGATATGGATGCAAGCCTTCCTCACGTAATGTTCGCCATACTCTTGTGTGTGGTACACCGAGACGTGTAGAAATTCTTCGTGAGCTAGTAGTAGGACTACGCTCTACCAACTGAAGAATGTTTTCCACTTCATCCACATCTTGTTGACCTTCACGTTCAGATGAAACATGAGCGCTGGGAAGTGTACCAATCTCACGCAATGTGTTGAAAACCCTGGTAAACACTCTTCGATCCGGAATTCTGCGGTTCGGAAACCGTCGACGGTATTCTGCAACAGCAGCTGTTGCACTTCCATCGCAAAAACCGTAGACATACACCATATCTGCATATTCGGCATGTGTGAAGGTGTGTGGCATTCTTAACACTGCTTTAAACCCCAAACAATATCACTCACAACAGTCAGCTGTCGATTGGCTTATGTTACATGCTTACATTACAGCTTATATGGTTCAAGGTTATAGGGGAGGGAAGGGGGAGGAAGAGCTGCGCGCGAATCAGATTCAAACAGCTCTATCTCCGTAACCATTCAGAATTAGACACATGTTCATACGAACTTTTTTTCTCACAATGACCGATACTATCACTTCCTGAAGTATTGACCTTTCCTCCTGAAACACCCTGTGTGTATATATAAAACTGAAATCGAATAATGTTTGTTTGTTTGTGTATGTGCTCATTCCGGGAAATATTATTAAAAATAAATAAAATTGCTCCTGTTCATTGTTTAAGCGTGGTATTTTTTACAAGGCCTTTTGCTCTCCGTATGCAAATATTTAATATTTAAAACTTTCGACATATTCTAATGTCATCTTCAGTGTTACATTGAGAAATATGTGTGGCTAAAACCCAAATATTAATTTTAAAATTGTTTTAAGTTCAATTTGGTTTTTAATTATATATATTTCTCAATGTAGCACTGAAGATAACATTAGAATATGTTGTAAACTTTGCACATTCAAAGTTTGCATACGGAATAGTTTTGTTTTATATATATATATATATATATATTAGTAATTTGACGATTAAGGTTTGTCGAGTTGGCGAAACAAAAATCAGAATCGCTTTCTGATCTTAACAGAAACATTTACGATTTATACATAAACTCGTAAAAAAATTAAATTTCTTTTAAAGTTTTTAAAACTAAAACTTTTGTTATGACTAAACATCTTTGTTGCATCCCTTATTTGAAAGTGTTTTGGGTACTTGTACCAATAACTCACTCTCGTGTGTTGTTTCTACGTACGTAATAATGATGCCATCGTCCAACCTCATTGAGTGACATCGTTTCCCTATGTGAGCGAAGCGAAGACACTGAGGTTGGGGTTCGAATCTCGATGATGCCGGGTATTAATAATAATAATACAGGAGTAGTTAGCGCAAGCAATGGGTCACGTAAGTTGACCTGAGCTCACGCTGTGCCAGTTTCTGGCCCTCCTCATTTATTCTTATTATTTTAATGTAATAATGCTACGCATTATTGATCTATTATTTTAACGATTTTAGGCGGTTTGCGTATATTTATAATAACTTTGTTTATCAGTAGTAAATTTAGCTTATATTTAGGTCATTTTCAATCTTCAAAATGGATAAGAATTCACGAAACTGGTTCTTATTAAAATAACCAGGGGTGGGAAATCCGCCGCCCGCGGCCTAGTTTTTAATTGCCCGCGAACAGTTTGATTATTTATTGAAGTCATACAGTATTTATATCTTAATTATGTCCCAAACTATTTTTAAAGCTGTAATTTGACCGGTAGAGAGTATTTTAGTTGAAATTTGACCGCCATACAATAAAAATTCCCCACCCCTGAAATATACGAACTTCGAGGTATAGTATCTGTTGTAGTGATCATCATACATACGTATGTTATGTATCCATGAGTTAGTAAGAATTATTAATAATTCCATTATTATGTTGGGGATAATATTTTATTCAACATACAATTTTTTTTCTCAATTATCATCAAACACAATTATACGTCCTTTATTTGTCTCCAATTCTACGATTCTTTATCAGGAATTATCAACTAATCGCTTTTAACCTTCAAATAATGACTTTCATGAAACCTGAGAAAATCGCTTGTAATTTGGTTTTAAACACACACACACACACACACACACACACACACACACACACACACACACACACACATTTATACATTTATGTATATATAATGGACTGATAAAGAGATATTTTTTTTATAGTCAATTTGAAAGTGCTTCTCACAAAAGATGTACTAAAATTTTCCAAAAAACATTTCCAACCAAACTGATAATAGTAATAATAGTAATAACAATACTAATAATAGTGAATCCTTGAACTAATTTTTTCTCATTATATTTGCATTGTTTAATAATTATTAATATGAGATTTGTAACTTGTTCGGTCTTGAAAAAAGAACATAATTTGGCGAAAAACGTTTTTTTTTATGTGTAACTTATGAAATTTTTGATGTAACAGACGTCTTCATTTCAACCGTTACGCAAACCCATTTTGTTTGTATGCAGCTGTTGAGTTAATTGTATGTAGTGTGAAATGACTGTAACGAGAATGGGTTAATGATAATGAGTGAGGCGGGCCAGAAACTGGCACAACGGTTAAGCCAGACTAATGCTTTCCATTTCGTTAACTCACGAATTATTATTAACTAGTACCATAAGGAGTCGAACCCCTCCCCCTCCCGACCTTAGTGTTTTCACTTCGCTTATAGAAAAACGGTGTTACCACTGAGCTACGGGTGTTGGAGACAAAAAAGGTATTTAAAAGACCAAACATTGGTTCTCACCTTAATACTGTGTGAAGATTCCTTTTAAATGCGTCACTAACAATCTTTTTAACATTTATTAATTTTAGTTTTTAATTATTAGTATATAATTGCAGTTAATTAGTATTTCTCTTAATTGTTTTTTAACAACTTATGTAATTAATTAATTACAATAATTAAATATCGAAAAATTCAAGATTACAATTAAATTTTTTTATTATCGGATAATGAGCAATATAATTTCAGGAAAACAAAGGAGAGAGAGAGAGAGAGAGAGAGAGAGAGAGAGAGAGAGAGAGAGAGAGAGAGAGAGAGAGAGAGAGAGAGAGAGAGAGAGAGAGAGAGAGAGAGAGAGAGAGAGAGAGAGAGAGAGAATATTTAAACAACCAAAAAAACGTAAGTTTCACTGCCTTTTTATGTTAAGAGAAACAACTTAAAATTAAAGAACCAATAAATGACTCGCTCGAAATTTTAAAATTAAACCTATGACTACACTCGAAATTTTAAAATTAAACCTATGACTACACTCGAAATTTTAAAATTAAACCTATGACTACACTCGAAATTTTAAAATTAAACCTATGACTACACTCGAAATTTTAAAATTAAACCTATGACTACACTCGAAATTTTAAAATTAAACCTATGACTACTTTATTTAGCGTCGTTACATCAATATAAACATTTGTTAACTATAACTTGTAGCATAAACATACCTAAATGTTACTTTGTTTCTTAACCCACAAAATATCTTTACAGACAATTGGTGATTTCATTGCTGCGCCTACTTAAGTAGTGATCAAAATTTGTTGGGAAAATATGCGCGGATCGCTCGTTGTAGCTCACGCCTAAAGGGGACAAAATACTCTCACTCTCGATTATGACGACACATCCAAGGTTAAGAGGGACGTTTTAACTAATTCTAAATTATTTAAGTACCTGTCACCGCATTACCACAGGGCAAGTCCTCTTCGGGGAAAATTATACAGTCCGACCAAACTAGTAGGCCGAGTGAAAGGACTAATCGACCTCAAAGGAGTTATGAAACGTATAACAAAAACCGAATTGCATAAAAAAAACAACCCGTTCGCCGTTTTAAAGGTTAAATCAAAAATAGAACGGGATTGTCACGCTAATTTTACAGTGCTTTACACTTTTTTTTTTTCTCTTGTCACGACAGATTACGGTTTTAGTTAAAGTTAAAGTAGGCAACGATGTTAATCTCAGTAACTTTTGATTTTGAATAGAGTTTAGAATGTATTTGTGTGAAAGTTCTCTCTCAGTGAACGACAGACACTTCGAAAACAAACTTAAGCTAATCTGATTTGTCGGAAAAGAAGTTAATAACGGATTCCTCTCGTTTGAGTCATTTTAAATTTGTTAATTTCAAGAGGCATTTAAAGTAACACCAAACTCCCAACCCCTTCCCCGCCCTCTTTTCCTATCCCCACTCCTCGCACCCTTCCAATAAGGAAGAAGGAAGAGAATGAGGTCATAAAACTTGTCTGCTGGCAATTGCTTCTTTCAGTTTTATACCCAGGATGAAAGTTTTTATGTATAAAAGTTTTATGTATACAATTTTGTGATGTGGTTATAGTTAGTTTATAGTAGCAACAAAAGCATATATATATATATATATATATATATATATATATATATATATATATATGTATACAGGGTGCTTCAAAAATTTACCACTTATAGTTTGTGGTTTTTTTTTTGGGTTATGTAAATATTTGTGTTTATGTGCTTGTTTTTTAATAATGTTCTTAGTAATAATAATACTAATCATAAATACTCAGTATTGAAACATATTTTTTGAAACATTCTCATACTAAATGGTATAATTTTTTGAAGCACCCTGTATATATATATATGTATTGTGTGTATATACACTGTATATATTAATGGCGCCATTTTTACAACATAGCATATATTTGAAATTAAGTAACAGTTAAAACTATAAACTAATGATGTTTGTTAATTAGCAAAACTGTTATAAAATGAAAATACAAACAGTAGAGATTTGTACGTCTTTATTGAGTTTAGGTTGGAAAGGAATGGTTTCGTCAAAGGTTGCTCCTTTCTTTATTCGCTCTCAAGGATTCATCATAGATCCTTTTGTGAACGTGCGGCTACACAGTCCTTTCGACCCATCCTACTCAAGGTTTAATCAGCTTTAAGTCCTTTCGGCCTAAACTACTCAAGGCTTAATCGGCTTTCAGTCGTTATAACTCTTCCAAAGGAGTGGTTCTCTCCAAGAGTTGTTCGACAGTGTTTTGTCAATCGACTTACACGAAAGTGTAAAAAACAATAAACAAGCGGTTTTCCTCTCCTTCGTCTTGATTCATGTTATTATTATTATTATTATTATTATTATTATTATTATTATTAAGCCAATTCAGAGTACGTACCTTATCAAATAAAGTTGATAAGGACCGCTTAGTAAGCTATTTCCTGTCTTTAAGTTGAGCATGCGACACATTTGCCCAATATATAACGCTGTAATTTCCTCTCAAACAAATGACAAATGAAATACTGCGTAATTCTTGGGGGGGGGGGGGGGGTTTACATTTTCATTTAATCCTTTAATTCAGGCATTTAAACCATGTTGCAATAGTTGCGAAACGCATTCTTTGAAATGTTTATCATTGCCTGCAAAACTCAAGTGGATTACGAGTACGTACGTTTGCCATACATTTCCTTCCAATTATTTTTTGGTTTCAGCTCTTATTTCCTGCGTTAATGATGTAGGAAAGGATTTTAAGTGAGTCAGATACTGGGTGAAATGAATTTTCTGGAAATAACACTTTTTTTTACCCATATATAATAATAATAATAATAATATAATAATAATTGTCATTATCTTTATCATTCTATGATTTTCACGCGATTCGTTATTACTAATCGTGGAAATCACTCGCAATTATTATTAATTAATTAAAACATTATGGTTATGTCTGTGATTGTCGACATTATTACTTTTTATTACATTCATCATTATGAGCAAAGCTGAGTCCTTTCTCTTTCAAAATGGCCAATCTTTCATTACATTTGAACTTCAAGGAAAAAGTTTGAAAAGGAAGTTTATATTCCATTTTACTGATGAAAATGAGGCGTTTTTGTTATCAAATCGGATACAGTGAATGTCCTCACGGTTTCATTTCACTTTCGTAAGAATTTTTTCGGTAAAACTTTAAAATTATCTTTACAAATTCTTTACAAAAGGGCTTATATTTGTAAAGATAATTTATGGACACCATATATATATATATATATACACTCGTATATATGAAGCCAGACTATAAGGCACCAACTGTATAGGCTACTAATTGAAGCAAGTTTGTAGAGCCTAATTGCGTAGACTATTAATATGAAGACAAGCTGTGGTAATTAATAATCAAGTAGGTCGTTGAAGTAATTAAATAATTAATATTTGCAGTCAAGAAAAAGGATAGCCTGCATGGCTTTTTCCTTTAATTAACGAACTTAATAGTCCAATGAATAAGACAGTACGGTACATACGAGGGTTGTTCAAAAAGCAAGTTTACAAGGTTAATTACCGGTGCATTATGCATACTACAATAATGTTGTTGGTAGTACACTATTTTGTTAGGCATGTGTGGAAACATTGTAAAGTGGTAACATCCGGGGTCACCACGAACCAAAAAGTTGAAGATTGCACCATCAGCTGGTAAGGTGATAGCAACGATTTTTTAGGACCATCAAGGCGTTTTGAATGTTGAATTCATGTAAAAAGAGACAACAGTAAATGCCACTTCTTATTGTGAAACTTTACAGCGACTTCGCACGGCTATCAGAAGAAAGTCCCAGGTTGCTTACTGCAGATGTGATGTTCTTGCATGACACTGCACATCCTCACACTGCAAATCAAACACGCCAACATTTGGAATCGTTCCACTTTGAAGTCATGAATTATCCCCCTCCCCCCCCCATAGTCTTGACCTTGCACCAAGCGACTTCCATTTGTTTCCAGCCCTAAAGGAACACCTCGGAGGTAAACAATTTCAAAACGATCTTGATGCAGAAACGGCCGTACGAAACTGGTTAAAAACTAAGGACCCTACATTTTACTCGACCGGCATGGGAAAGCTTGTCCCACGCTACGACAAATGTTTGAATCTGTTTGGTGATTAAGTAGAAAAGTAGTAATAAGTTGCTGTTGAAATATTTGTAATAATTACTTGCCTTGTAATAAAACAGTTTCTTCAAAACACCTTGTAAACTTACTTTTTGAACAATCCTCGTACAACAATGGTTGTAAAATTGAGTTAGAAATGGCTTATGTTATGAATTAATTGTCAGTGTGAATACACAATGTTAGATACAACAACAGATTATAAATTACATTAAATTGTACAATAATACAATAATGATTGCTAACTCCATAAATGACACACAATGAAAGTTCTATTCGCAGGCATAGAAAAAAACCGGAATGTTTACACACGCGTTGAATTGCTATAACCATATTTTGGCTGAGATAGATAGATGTAGGCCGAGAATGAGCGTCTACAATCACTGAGTTAAAGTATGAGAAGGACGTATGAGGGCCTATACGAAAGAGAGACGCTTTCTGCTGCATGAAAGCACGATTATTGAAAGAATGATTTAAAACTTGACCTGTTAAATTTTGAGAAACCTGCGGCTTGGTTGATTTCGTTATTTATAGTTCCCTTTCCTCTGGTTTGGTTGTTTTAAAATTACTTGGTAATGGCCTTGGTTGATTTTTAATGGTCGTCCTTTTAAATTAATTTTATTGAAGTCTGCTTACAACATCGTGGGAGTGTTTTTATGAGACTGACCGCTTTTTCAGGTTTTGGTGAGGAATGTTTCTTAATGCAAAAAGCATCTCATGTCGTAACATGACAATGGTACCTAGAAAACCTTCTTCAGTATAGATTTCTGCTGGCAACGATAATTTTTGCTTTCTACAATAAACTGTGACGAATCTGCTTTTGTTCGTGTTTACTCAGGAATTTCTTTAGACATCTGGACCTCAGGAGAAACCTTCGTAAAGGCTGTTTGCCTTTGCCCATGGTGGACTAATAATTGAACAGTATTCAGTATTCACGTTTTATACTCTGACTACCGTAAGCTACCGATAAAGCAGAACACTCCTCTATATTACGTCGTTTCTATACATTAATATACTGCGTGGTCATTGCAGTTAAATGTACATATTTACGATTTGCGAGGGTGCCCTCTCAAGGCATTGGTTTCTGCCCTATGTAGGAGAATTACGACTTCTGACTGATCGAGGCCTGTGGTGTAGTGGATAGCATATCTGACCGGCAATCGGAAGATCCTGGGTTCGATTCCTGGGTGGTTACCTCATTTTTCATTTGTTCGTTATTTCTCTTCCTCGTGTGCAGAACACTCCTCTATACTTACGTCGTTTCTATACATTAATATACTGCGTGGTCATTGCAGTTAAATGTGTGTATGTATATATATATATATATATATATATATATATATATATATATATATATATATATTATTGAATATACGAAGATTTTGTATTTATAAGTACATACTTCAAACAATAAATTGAATGGTATGGATGACTTTGCAGGATATGCAGAGACTTTGTGAAATTTCCTTATAAAGCGCTAAGGTCATAAGTTAATTATTTCTTATTATAACATTGAAGTGCGACCTTCGCTTATTAATTATTATATAAAACGAATTAAAACATACATCATTCGTTGTCTGAGTTTCGAGTCCGACTTCATCTTCCGAGGAAAAAGAATGAAAATAAATCGTAATTATACGTACGACTTTACATATAATTACGGTTTATCACATAATGAGAAGTTTGTTGAATAAAAACTGTACAGGAAAATGCTGATAATTTAGCCCCCCCCCCCCATGGCAAATCATGATTGTGTGAAAAAGAGATTTCGCTTTTTTATGATTGGGTACAGATTACAGCGACCTTCCTAAACACACGCCTTTCCTTTAAAAAAAAAAAAAAAAATGTAGCACCTCCGTTACTCACCCCCATTAATACATAATAAAGGGAGGGGTCTGAATGGACATTTTTAATGTTTTTTATTACTGTTTCTGTATAAATAAAGTGCAAGTGGGGTTTGCTGTTCAAAAGAGATGAATATGTACCCGCATATTTTTACTAATTTATTAACAAAATTTACTTAAGCGCCTTATATGTAATATGAGCCCTGGAACCACCGTGCCCATTTTAGATTAGGATTATTTTTAATAATGCTTAATACCCCTAATTAATTTTATATTTGATTCATGTGCCCCATATCATATTGTGTACACTTATCGTACTAACTTTTGATGCCCAATTCGTTATTCATTATTTATTACACTCATCCCAATTTAAGGGAATACTTGGGAACGCTACGCACGATTATTAATACCATTTTTTTAAGGAAAAATATATGTAGCGGAACACAGTCGATCTGCAGAATGTCGACATGCATCATAATGTCGATACTAAAAAGTTGGTTTAAATTAAGGGTTCTTTTGCATTATCCTCCCAACACTAATTTTTTTATATAATGTTGGTTTGGTTTTGGTTATGGTACTTTATTTTCCTTCCATTATAAAAAAAATTAGTGTTGGTCTTAGGTTAGGTTAGGTTAGGTTTGGTTAGGTTAGGTTAGGTTACGGTAAAAACAGCCCGCCGCAGGCGTTAGCCGTTATAAAAAAAAATTAGTGTTGGGAGGATAATGCAAAAGTACCAAATTAAGTTAGGTTAAGTTATATTATGCCTGGTTAGGTTACGCTACGTTAGGTTAGGTTACATTATGCCTGGTTAGGTTACGCTACGTTAGGTTAGGTTACATTATGCCTGGTTAGGTTACACTACGTTAGGTTAGGTTAGTCAATTTCATTGAAAAACTGAAATGTAGTTTGAAATCTGAAATCCATATACTTGCATAAGGTCGAACTTTGCCATTATGAAATTCGATTTTGTTCATGTGACGCGAAAAATCGTGACATATTCGTTCAGATGTACGATAAATTTAAAGTACCTATAAAAAAACATTTAATATTCAACTACATTTCTGCTTTTGTCTTTTGCGTCATCGTTTCGTAGGGAGGCTTAGATTGTTTGATGGTTTTTTTTTCCGTTCTATGGCCGCCACCCAAATTTAATATGCGTCTTTATGCTCATTAATCATTTTTATTAAAAAAAATCAAACAATTTTGACTATTTTGTCAATTTTACTTTTTAGATTTGGGGAAGGGAATTGAAATGTTATGTAATATTCTACTGAATAATTCTTTTCTTCCCTTTGCGTCTTTGCTTCCACATAAACTCGCATAAATAGGAGTCAACCATGTTTCTGTAGGTCCCCCAATGTTTCTTGCATACTTGCCAACCCTACCGATTTGAAGGTTATTCTACGCTTACTGGTAGGGGGGGTCATGATCCCGGACCCCATGGTACTGATTACATATCCTACCGATTTTGCTTTTCAAAATGTTGCCAAGTATGCTCTTGTTCCTTTGCTTCGCCACATTCCAAATGCTTCGATCCGCTGCGCATGTGTACCCGTTGTTGGGCCTACTAAGTGTTTGTAATGCTTTACTGTGAGGTGTGTATATTCATAGCCTTCCAAATTTTATAATTTATCAAGTTTCCCACATGTCGGAAATTATGGTGGTCCCCGGTTTTACATTGGTCTTAATGCACTCTTCTAAAGTCGGTCTATCTCTCCGGGGCACCGCATACAAGAAGCAGTCCCCATTCTCTTTACAGATCCCACCAAACACCCATTGTTCTGGGAGCATACGACCGCGATCATATTTTTTCTTCGAATATAGCGTTTCGTCAACTTAAACAGTTGTATTCGGGCAACTTATAACTATACGATTCTTCAATATGGAATGAGCATGAACCTGGAAAATTAAATTTTTTTAGGTTAGGTTAGGTTAGGTTAGTTGATAATGTAATGTCAGCTAACCTCTCTCAAGTAACAATTAAAACACACTATTGTGTTGTGGTTCATTTCAACTTCTTCATCACCGAATCTTAGTAATGTACAGGGTGGGGAAAAGGTCTGGGTACCCCCTCAAAATATTTACATATCTAAGTTTTCGCATTTTAGTAATTTTTGCTAAATTAAAAATTATATTAAATGTTAAAAATTACGATATGCAATAAAGTCATTCGTTCATGTACACAAGCTTATTTTGAGGAGTTGCCCAAACTTTTTTCCCACCTTATATATTCATTAGCCCACGAATGAAGAAGACTATTTTAGTAAGAAGGATTTGACTTCCTTCTAGCCATGTATCCTTGCATACAAACAAACGCATTCTACAACTAATTTTTACACAATGCCAACGAGTTCTCTCTTCATTTGAATAAAAAAATTTCATAAAATAAAATTTTTTTGCTACATCGTTTTTCAATAGGAATGATGTCATGGTCTTGACAAATCCTAACTGCCTCTATTTCAGACGTTATTTCTCGAGTTATTCTTACAATATTCCAATTTTCTTCCTTCTTATGAGATCTAAGGTAATGAACTTCTACGCTTTAAAATGTTGCTAAACTACTAACTCGATGGCCTTAGCCTTGGTCCTTTGCACGAACAACTAATTCGATAACCTTAGCCTAGTTTCTTTGTGCATCACCAATTTCTTGAGAAAAGAGTAGGATAGGTCATCGAATTTTTCACCATAGAATCAAATTTTTAACACATTTATTTAGTCCATTTCGAAATTTTAACTTTACATTGTTCAAATTACATTTCTTCAAGTTAAAATGTACCGAATAATAGTTTTAAAAAATGATCAAGAGAAGGAGAAAAATGTAGATTTTATTTGATTTTAGCAGGGGGCCATAGAACGGAAAAGACCCGTTTGAGGATTATTCACCCAGTTTTTATGTTTGATTAAAGTTACAGTTATGTTAATATGCCGCGCAGTATGTACAGTTTCGTAAAATAGTTCGCGTGGAAACATAAAACTTTTAAAAAGCATAAGAAATTACTAATTAGTAATGATTGTTTTTTGTTTTTTAAGTTTTATTAGTCACAAAATAAAATAAAATAACAAAAAACAAAACAAAATATTACCAATTAATATTTGTTTATGCTTTTTACTTTTTTTTATCTGATAAGCTGTATTTTTTAACACTATTAATGTTAACAGGGGTCAGAATGTTTACTAAATTCATGACTGAGTAGTGCATGATGCTGTATAACAAGTAAAGCTTTAAATATACTGCCAGACTGTCACTAAATATAAAATACTAACGTTGAAAAAGTATCATTTTATAACAAATTTTACCTTCATAAAAGTTAATTCTTTTTAGTTCTGTAAATTATTTTAAAATAATCAATTAATGAAGTAATTTCTCTGATGGTATGTAAACTAATCCATCCCATACATTGCACGTGACACATCTTGCCTCCTCAAAGATGTTCAACGTGAATACCATAAACTACTTTTTGTTCAACAATGGCGTCTTCCACAGCTGCTTTGAAAGTTTTCTCAATGGTACGGTAAATATAATAGTAATATTGACACGTATGCATGTACGTTCTCCGTTACTACAACAGCATTTATCGAAGAATTTTCTCGAATAAGTTGAAGAAGAAGAAAGCCGAAATCAAAGTCTAAAGTTTTAGAGATGACTGCACACGCCACGTTTGAAAGATTGAAGGTCATAGACAAGGGGGAAAGATGGATTGAGGAAGGTTGTTTCAGAGTTCGATGGTTGAGTAGATGATAGATTGAAAATACCGATTAACTCTTGCGTTAGAGAGTTGGACAGAAAAGGAATGAGAATGTATTGAAAGTCTGGTACTGCGTGTTCTCTTTAAAGGAGGAGGCATGCAAAATTGCGGCGAAGAAAGAAGGATTGAAGACAATCAGTAAGAAACTGGAAACTGATGAGACGAAAAGCCTTTGATTCCATCCAGTCAAGTAGAGCTGTGTGAGTTAAGCCATCCCACACATGAGAAGCCTACGCCATACAGGGGCAGACAACACCCCTATACAGAGACAGCAACTGAGTTGGGGTGAAGAACCCGCGGAGTCGATACAGCACACCTAACCTCTTAGAAGCTGTTTTAGAAGTAGAGTATATGTTGGAAAGATCAAGAAAACGGAAACACAAAGAATGTTAAGGGAAGAGGAAGGATTGAGTTGTGTATTGTTGAAGATAAGGGAATAGTCGTGTAGGAGATTGTGACGAATAGACGGATGAAGGAACTGAGTTTTAGAGGCATTGAAAGTCACAGGGTTTTCTCGGTCCCACTAAGAGTTAGTAGAAAGATCAGAGTTCAGGAGCACCAAGAAACATGGAATGACTGTTGAGAGGGACGCTTTGTGAAATGGGTGAAAAAGTGAAGGGTGTAATCATCGGCATAGGAATGAATAGGACAGTAAGTGCGATTTAAAAGATTATTAACCCCTTAGCTGCGCTATTTTGACACGAGAGTTCGCAATGCAGTGCGGAGTTTTTCTTTCGAAATTGCTTCGATTTACATTTTATTCTTTAGTCTCATTTTAGTTGTATATATATTTAATTTAACTAGATTATACCGGGTGTCCGAGAATTATCTGTACAAGTTTTGGCTGTTATTAAAAGTCAACCATGAAGTGTAGAAATTCCAGTGTTGTCCCATTTTACAGAGAAACTCATTAAGTTTTTTCTGATAACAAGTTTTGACAAGTTTTTTCTTTTTTGTACGCGGGTGACAGACATTGATGATTTAAAAGCAAGAATCACAGCTGCTATTGAGCGAATTGATGTGGATATGCTGCAGCGTACATGGCAACATTTGGATTATCGATTGGATGTTTTGCGAATCACTGATGGTGCACATATCGAATGTTTGTAACAACGTTACTTTAAGAAAAGAAACTTTTGAAAATACAGATTCTAAATAATCTTGTTTAAGAATTTTACGTGTTATCAAGAATTTTATTAAAAGATGAAATTGTACAGATAATTTTCGGACACACTGGAATTTCTAAAAAACTTGTCAAAACTTGGTATCAGAAAAAACTTAATGAGATTCTCTGTAAAATGGGACAACACTGGAATTTCTACACTTCATGGTTGACTTTTAATAACAGCCAAAACTTGTGCAGATAATTCTCGGACACCCTGTATATTTTTATATATTATATATATTTATAGATTTTATATATTATATATATTTATATACTTTATATATTATATATTTTATATAACTTGCTGGTTGAGTCAGTACTGTCAGAGAAATGCAAAAACTTCAAGATGAACAAAAACCTGTCTTTCTTCATCACATCATAAAATATTGGAGTATTTAGTAGGGGGTGTCTACTGAAATAAGATTGCAAAGAAGGTTTGTGCACAATTCCCATCAAAAGTAACACACCCTCAAAGAGCCGTATTTCTTCTTTAGAAACTACTTTCCAATTGTGAAGCCTACTTCGTTTTTTTAGCCTGGGTGAGCTGCTTATATCAGAAATACATTTAAAAGCATATTTGTTTGTTTGATCACATACAGTATAAATTTTATAATATCGTCATTCACTATGCACTCCAAAATTCCTAAACCATCATCAGCCACAATATCACCCCTAATTTTAGCGCCACAATCATTAACAAATGCAAATGGTGGTCGGATTGAACCTATTCTGCTCCAAGCATCTTCTGCACTACGTACAGTGTCTTCAGTTTCTTCTGAGTTTAGTGTATCAATAAGTTCTACATCAAATTCACTATCAGAGTCAGAAAGGTGGAGGCTCGAAGTATCACTGAAAGAATCCTCCATCAACCTTTCAATTTCATATTCACTAAGACGTTTTGCAGCCATTATTCTTACAATTGCACGCAGTGGTGTAGTGCTGTGGGAACGCGTGGGAACGGCGTTCCCTTACGTTTTTTTGGTAGACGGAACGGCGTTCCCTCACTATTTCAAATAAATCCGAACTTACAAATCTCTAACGTCATGAAAGTTTAATTCCCACCCCTAGAAGAAATATGAGAAAGAATCATTAACTGCTTCATTTCTTTTAGCTTCGACTGAGGCAATGCTAGCCTATAAAGATCTGTTGAAACAGTCACCACGGCGTACCAGTTATTAACTTTTTTTTAGTTAATCATTCCAGTTGTTAGCTATTTTTATTGATCGTACTGGATGTCGTATATCTAATGACACTGGAAATACTGCATCTTCAACCTTGGAATATATCCTAATATCCAGTGCATATGACCTCAAAATATCCCTGAAATTGGTCAGATTTCAAAAGATTTCCCGGGGGGCTTACAGTGCTCCCGGACCCCCAGCTGTATGGGCTCGCCGCGCTCGCCATTGTCGCCCCCGCATCTGAGTAACACTTTCAAAATGCGTTCCCTCACTTCTTTATTTAGCACTACACCACTGATTGCACGGCTCCAAAAAAAAATTCCAAAAACACACTCACAATAGCAACACGTGAGATAAAACTGGCCCAATCTTGTGATTACAGTTACATGCGTTACGTTTCAAGGTCATGTTAGCCTATAATCTTCTAGAACGTCACACTGACGTCATCCCTGCCTTTATATCAGCCAATCATACTATAAAAGCCATGTTGGGGATTCATCGCAAGCTATTTTCTCGTAAGGAAAAGTGAAACTCTATATGGCGTTCACCGTAGTAGGTTGGCATTTTCAGGAAACTCCATATGGAGTTCTCCACAGTTAAGGGGCTAATAAATAAAAGGAAGGGAGTGGGTGACAGTACAGAACCCTGAGGAACACCAATATTAATAGCTTTAGGAGAAGAACAGTGGCCATCTATAACCGCAGCTATGGATTAACTAGAAAGGAACTCAGAGATGAAGGCACAGATGAAGGGATAGAAACCGAAGGAGGGCAGTTTGGAAATTAAGGATAAGTGGCAGACTCCATCAATAGCTTTTGATATGCCTAGCGCAATAACAAAGATATCACCGAAATCCCGAAAGGAGGATGACCAAGAGTCAGAGATATGCAAGAAGATCGCCAGTAGAGCATTCCTTGCGGAACCCATACTGACGATCTGAAAGAAGATTGCGAGAAGAGAGGTGTTTAAGAATCCTCCTATTAAGGATAGATTTAAAAACTTTAGAAAGACAAGAAATCAAAGCCAACGATAGTTGGAGGGTTGAGAGCGGTCACCCTTCTTCGGAATAGGCTGAATGAAAGCGAACTTCCCGCAGGAAGGAAAAGTTATCAGATAAAAGACAAAGACGAAAGAGTTTGCCTAGGCAGGGTGTCAGCACAGAAGCTCAGTTCTTGAGAACAACAGGAGGGACACCCTCAGGATTGTACGTCTTCCTAGAGTTGGGCCCAGATAGGAGAGAAAAAACATCTTTGGAATAGATTCTAATTTCAGACATAATTAAGTCAGAGGGAGGAGGAGATGGAGGAAGAGCACCGGAATAATCCAGGGTTGAACTGAAAGCGAAAGTTTGAGCGAAGAGTTCAGCTTTATCAGAAGTAACGGTAACTGAACCGTGAGAATGGAAAAGAGGAGGGAAATAAGAAGTAAATTGTTAGAGAGGTTTATAGCTAAGCGCCAGAAAGAGCGAGAAGATGGCTTTTCACATTTTTGTCGGATGAAGGAATTTTTGGCGAGTCGAAGAACAGATTTTGCACGATTCCAGGCAGAAATATAAGGAGAGTTAGTGTCAGTTGCTGGATGGCGACGGTACCTTCTGAAAGCCTTATTTCTTTACTGAAAATATCTAGAAAAGAGAATGCAGAGGAGAGATGGGGACAGTGAATGTTGGAGAATATGATCGAGTATGAGAAATTAACGATCCAGAATCTGAATTTACAAATTAGTATGAAAAGTAAGATAAACTCTATAGCGTTACCTCAACAACAGGAAAGTTTAGAAGCAAAGATAAGATGGCAAGTGAAATGCGAAGATGACTCGTGATGCTCTAGTACAATTTTGGGAAACAAATCTCTCGCTCCTTCGTCAATTACACATGAAACTTGAGAAACAATTTTAGGTATATAGGTGGGTGTTTAAAGCTAAATTTATGTTCCGAATTAATTTGGGTAGAAGAAAGAAATTCAAATTATAGATAATAAAATGTCAGGAGGGTGAAAGCTCTAACAGCAGCGATTGAATGTGAAACCCAGTCCACTGATGCCAAAATTCTTTCGACCGTGAAGAGAAATTACACTGCCCGGATTCTTTACATAATTTAAATATTTGGAGTGAATCGTGTACCCGGAAAAGTACTCCCATCTTTCACAATAATTGGACCACATGTTCTCTTGTAAAGAATGTTTGTATATTCTTCATAAAACTGGTTTATATAATGAATGAAATGATTTGCCTCCAGAATTTTCAATGCTTGGAGGTGAGGGTTGCGTGGGTATTGAGGAACAAAACATTATTAGTAAAACCAAGCATGTAAGCTCATTTATTTATTCAACAGGTAAAAGCATACAGTATTTGCAGCCTTTTTTCGTTGATAGAATACATGATAATTTTTAAATAAAAATTCCAGCTTACATTTCCTGGAAGTTGGGGGCTGAGCGTAATTGCTTTTTTGCTTTTCTTTTTAAGAGTGGATCTTTTACGTTTTGTGGGAAGGGGGGGGGGGCTTATTTTGGAAAAAGTACATTTGGTAAGCAATGACAAAACAAAAAAGGAATTAATAAACAAAAGGAGAAGGTGTGGCCTAAGGATATATCTGGACCAACGAGTTTTTTAATTGTTTTTCGACCAACGGTTTATTCTTGGGGGAGGGGGAGGGGGGGCTTTTTAACCGCAGATGTACCGCTGACTTATTTATTTATTTATTTATTAAAGTTTCTTAAATAAGAACAAAAAATATACCTTTACCCTTTCTGATAATTAAGTGAACTTCAAAAATATAGTCTTTGGTAATACAAAATTCACACACACACACACACACTCTTTCCCTCTTTCATATATTAATTGGTATTTTTCAGTCGGTTATTTTTTCTAGCATTTCACAAAATCTGTAACAGAGATATTTTAAACAAAATTACCTACACATTGGAATGTTGAGCAAAAGGAATGTGTTTCTAAATAATGAAATAAATAAATTAATGTCATTTCCTTTTAAATATGGTTTTTAATAATATGTAATGAAAAATATACATATTCAGTATATAGAGGAAAAGGACACGCTTATGACAATGACATGCCACGCAATGACACACCCTCCATATTATCTATCCATCCTGTAATAAGATAGAATACGTCGTATATTAACATTAATTGACATCATGATGTAAAATATCGTATCAATAACGAGCAATGTTACATCTCGTGTGTAAGAACAATTAATGCCGTTTTTAAGCGTACCGTTTGGATATTTTTTCTCGTTTCACTTTTACGTTTGTACGTTGGATTTTATGAACTGTTTTTTGCATGTAACTCAAAATATTTACATGGTAAATATTTTGCATGTAACTCAGAATTATAGAAAAATATTTGTTTTTTGATGTATGTCACAATTACTTTTATCTCTTTATATATAAAAAAAATAATTTTACTTGATTTTTTTTTTTTAGCTCCTCAAGGCACCATAATTCAGTATAAAAGAGTTTAATTGTTTATTTGGTTTAAAGATTAAGAGCCTGTAAAAAATGAAGCCCTTCTAATGACATATGAAAACATTAAACCAATTTTACTTTCTCATCTGTGGCATTTAGTAGACAGTCACCTCTGATTTAAAAGCTGATAAGGATGGCCTTGTAACAGAATACAAAAACCGGTTTTTTTTTTGGTTTTTTTTACGAGTTCGAGTCATCCCCCCATTTAACCCAACACTTCCCACCCCCAACCCTTATCAAAATTTTAGCTGCAACGTAACGTACGCAGTCTTTGTACTCAAACAGTAAACTCGTAGAAAGGTTTTAAAATTTTTATTAGCTTATTTTTTAATATTTTTGGTGGCGTTTTTATATTTTATATTTTTATATTTTAGTAAGAGTTTGGTTAAGCGGGAAACGACAAAAATCTTAACTTTTTTATATATATTACGTATGGAATACTTACCGTAGTTTAGTTTTAAAAATTCATTTATTCTATCTCCTCAACGACAAAAAATATGCAAACCACGGAAAAAATTATATCCCAATTGCGTTTAAGGCAACAACGCCAAAATATGAACCTAATGAACAGTGGTACCAAATATCATGTACACTTTGAATACTAGTTACAACATTCATTTAATTTCGAAAGAAGGACCAACTTCAAGCACAGTTACTGTCGAAAATTATAGAGCAATAAACCTTTCCTCGAGAGTAACAAAGACAGCATAAAAGGAAAATGTATTTATTTCTGCTTAAAAAGTATTTTTACTCGATTGTAATTCCTCAATGCACGTAATTTAGTATAAAAAAGCTTTAATGTTTATTTGGTTTAATAACTTAAAGCCTATAGGAAATTAACCCTTTCTAAGGGCATGTGAAAATATCATATCCCACGATAAATAGATGTTAGCCAAACAGAAATTTTTAACCATAAATTAAGTCTTTATTAAGAGCTTAAGTGCCAAAAATAAAAGTGCCAAAAATAAAAGAAATGAATTGTATACAGAAAATTTAACTTGAGGATAAAAGGTGAAAAGCCCTTAATAAATAAAAAGTCGGGAATTTGGATTTTTTAATCTTTAAAAAATCTGAAAAATAGTGCTAATGGATTTAAATCCAGGGATTCACCAGTCACTAGCTCTGTATCACAACAAACCGTATCAGCTCCGCTGTTGTTTACAATTGCGATTGCGCATAAGTCTGCGAAGGAAACAAGATATCGCACATATTGAAACTTTACAAAGAACCTTTACGTCTAAAATAATAAAACAAGTGTAGTTCACTGGTTACCAGGGGCGGACTGAGCGGTCGGGCAATCGGGCATGGACCGAGAGCCCGGGCTATTAGGGGGCCCGGCGGCCCCAGCCCGCAGTCATCATAAAACAGTGAGAGTGTTCTCAATTGGGTCGTGTCTAATCGAACTGTAATATGAAAAAAATCTGATTTCAAGGGGCCCAGGACCTCATTATACCCGAGGGTCCAGGTTGCTGTCAGTCCCCCCCTGATGGTCACGTTTGAAAATCTCGGAAATTGTACTCATTGAAAAGACGCTGCATGCGAACGATACATGGCTGGCAATACATGTATGAAAAATACTCGACAAATTACCAGTTGTAAATAAGAAATAAACACATATTGGAATGACCATACAGAAGATTTTGTGTCGTCCTTGAGGCAAGAAGACAAGGAGCATTGAACACAAAGATGGAAAATATACCTGTTTAATATCTACAAAATATTTAGTTAATAACATTAAAATACGGAAAGATCACATATTCCGAAGAAAGTCCTTGACCACCAATGCTTGATAGATTACGAAGGCATGATGACGCCAGCAAATGAAGAGAGATGGTGCGCTGAATTTTATTTGGTCGTATTTCGATCCTCAGCATTTGTTGAAAACCATCAAAAGTAAATTAAAGGCATATATATATATATACACATAAAATTAGCAGAATTATTAAGAACTCAGAAGATGTGAAAACCTTACAAACGGACACAAACAGAATATACAGATGAACAGAAGAAAACATCTTAAGATAAGAAAAAAATGAAGGACTAAAACAGACAGCATATTATACCCCAATAGAAAAAGAAATTCAGAGAAATACGAAAACAAAAGATTTACGATAATGAACAACGATGCGAAATTTGAGATTCAAAATAAGATGGCGACAAACAAAGCAAAAACAATTACGGAACAGATGTTGACAATCTTTAAAAGAAGGGATAAGAGAGAAATTATTCCTTGTTGAAAACACTAATCATATCAAAACTGGAATACTGCTCAGTCTTGACGTTCCTATATGAAAGATAAGAAATTAATAAGCTAGAAGAAATTCGACGAAATTTCTCAGCCAAGGCTGAGCCAAGCTGCAAAGAACTAAATTAAGGTAAAAATCAGTGTAAATTAAATCTATATTTGCTGAAAAAACAGAGAAAAAGGTACACTATAATATATGCATCGAAACTAATACAAAAACTAAAACCTTACCTCAAACTGAATCCGATAACCATCCAAACAACTTTGAAAGTAGGAAAGGTAGAATATGTACTCATTTGTGTAGTGTTTCCAAACTAAACGCCAGGCAAGAGACGTCCTCAACTCTGAAAGAAAATAGCTATGTTCTTAGAGAACTATTTAACTAGTTACTAAAGGCTATTAGGAATACAACTGGTGTCCCTGTGGACGTCTTCAAAAGAAGACTAGATACCTGGCTCAGAACAATCCAAGATGAGCCGGGTGTACCTGGTAGTGTAAGATGGAGAAATGACGAAAGCATCTCTCTCCAATATCCAGCTAGGTCTAGAGGTGAGGCCACCACACCAGCCTGGTCTCTATGAGGAGGGAGACCTACCTACCGAACATCTGACAGGTTTATATATATATAAAACCAGTATACTTTAGTTTCGCCAACTTCTGTACTTCAGGTGGTAACACCATTTCCCTAAATGTGAAGTGAAGACAATGAAGTTGGGTATTCGAATCCCGATGCTGCTGGTAATAATAATAATAATAATAATAATAATAATAATAATAATAATAGTGAAAGAATTAGAGCAATGGGCCAATTTAGTTGACCTAAGCGCCGTGTCAATCTTTGGCCCTACTGACTGACCATCATAGCCCCTACTTTAACTGTACCTGTCTCATTTTCTCAATAAAAATACATTGAGTTAAAATCACCAACCATTCAATTTTTATTACAACTTAACAATAAGATATACTGTACAATTACAAATACCTGCAGTGAACCGTGTTTAGATAAATGACATACTCGTATTATGGGTGAGTAAACGCGATTATAACTGGTTCTGGACCACTTCCCTCTATAAGATTTGTTTCGTACAATTTCTATAGCTACATAAATAAAGCAAAAATTGATTAAAAAGAAAAACTACATCAATACAGTTCATAACTTTCCAAATTGAAAAAAGAGAAAATCTACAGAAATAGGTTAACTTTAAAATTTTGCCTCATATTGCCTTGAACGCTAAATGTTTTTGACGATTCTGTTGCAAACAAATCACATAATTAGAAGCGTTTTGACACCATAAAAAAAATAGAAATTATCGTTAAATCGCCGTAAAAAGTTTCTAAATGAGTATCTCAGAAATCGCTACCATATGCTAATATTATTTAATCTGATACACCCTGTAGATTGTATAGTATACGAAGGGTTTTATCTCGGTTATTAACCTTTCTAAGTCAAATTGTTTTTTGTAATGTAAACACGATTAAAATATGCTTGAATTTTAACAGCTGATAGCTCAATTGATGTTTCTTTCTTTCCAAGTTAAACCCATTAGAATTAATAATGGCAGTCAGACTAAGCTTTGAACAAAGGAAATTCATTCTAAAATGCTACTGGAAGTGTGAAAACGCAGTTGAAGTGCAAAGACAGTTTAGGAGGGAGTTTCAAACAGATCCACCAACGCGACTTACCATCACTCGAATTAGAGATAAGTTTGAAGCCGATGGAACTGTTCAGAATGTCCACAAGAAGCGTTCCGGAAGACCACGGACATCGACAAGCCCCACAAAGCAAGAAAGAGTACTGGAAACGTATCACCAAAGTCCAAGAAAATCTGTGCGGCAAGCGAGTCGTGAGGTAGGAATTTCAGAATCGTCTGTCCAACGCATTTTGAAGCGCTGTCAATGGAAAAGTTACATTCCAAGATTAGTCCATGCTATTAATGAAGATGATGATGATGATCCGGACCGAAGAGTGGAGTATTGCGAGTGGTACTTGGCACGATGTGGATGTGGATTGGACGAAGGGGTTTCGTAGAATACCCTCCGCGTTCACCAGACCTCACACCACTAGACTTTTTTTTATGGGGATACTTAAAAGACAAAGTCTACGCTATAAAACCTGCAACAGTCGCTGAATTGAGAGCAGCCATTGAACGAGAATGCACACAAATACCAAACGAAATGTTTCGTGATGTTTGCGATTCCATTGCTTCGCGTTATCAGCAGTGCCTGGACCAGAACGGACGTCAGTTTGAAAACAGGCGTTGACAAAACAATTAAATAATGTCTGTAGATTCTATTACATTTTGAAAATGAAATGTATTTTAATAAACACTGCCTTTATAATTATTTAAAGTGTGTATACATTTTTTTGGGACGCCCTGTATATATACTGTATATACACACCTCGTTGACCTCGTTGTTGTTCCGTGCGATGGCCTCTCTTCACACGAAGGTGAAGCTGGTGGCCGCGCCTCTAGGTCTGGCTTAGTGGAGGAGCGAGTTGCTTTTTTTGCGCTCTCCACCGTACATAACCAGGTACACCCGGCTCATCTGGTACTGTTCTGAGCCAGGCATCTAGTCTTCTCTTGAAGACTTCAACTTTGACCCCTGTAACGTTTCTGAGGTCGTTTGGAAGCTGGTTAAAAAGTCTTATCCCCCTAACAACCAAGCTATTTTCCTTCAGTGTTGAAGAGGTCCCTTGTCGGGCCTTTAATTTGGGAACACTACACATTCTGCCTTTCGCATATGAGTTCAAGGTCAGTGTCTTCATCTGGAACTTTCTTCTCCTCGAAGAAATAATTACCATCGACTCCGAGTGAATGGAATTCGCGGAGCTCAGAAAGTATTTTCGATGTTTTTTTTTAACAAGGGCTTCAAAGTAAAGCAACCGCGTCATCACCATTTTAACCTTGAACTTTCACAAGGCTCACTCAGAGTTACGAAAAACTTAAAAAAAAGAACCATATATATATATATATATATACACATACACACACACACACATATATATATATATATTATATATATATATATATATATATATATATATATATATACACACAACTAACATGGATTCCGGTCAGGAAGATCATGCCTATCACAACTAATGGAACACTATGATAACATTATTGATGCACTCCAAACAATAAAAACTATACACAGACTTTGCCAAGGCGTTCGACAAATGTGACCATGGAATCATAGTACATAAACTGAGAACCTTGAAAAAAAGGTAATGGCTACGTTGCTAAACGAATTTTTTACGTCAGTTTTTACTATAGAAGATGTAACGAATATCCCCACGGTCATAGACATAATACCTTTTAATAATGGTAATATTTTGGCTAATATTGTGGTTAGTGAAGAGAAGGTAATGCGTTATATTGATAAAATGAAAATGCGTAAATCACCGGGACCGGATTCCATATATCCCATACAACTAAAAGAATTAAAAGATAGCATTGTTGTGCCGCTAACAAAGATTTTTAATGCGTCTATTTCTGAGGGGTGCGTACCAGATAATTTCAAGTTAGCAAACGACACCTATCTTTAAGAAAGGCGATAAAGGTGCGGCGGGAAATTATAGGCCAATCAGTTTAACGTCTGTTGTAGGTAAGCTACTGGAATCAATAATTAGGGGTCGTATAGTCGAACACTTAGAATTGCATAACTTAGTTAGAAACATGCAGCACGGTTTTAGGTGAAACAAATCTTGCTTAACTAATCTTTTAGAATTTTTTCAAAGCGTGGTTGACGTTTACGATAGTCATCGGGCGGTTGATGTAGTGTATTTAGATTTTCAAAAAGCGTTTGACACCGTACCGCACAAAAGACTCATTGAAAAAAACTAAGGCTCTTGGAATCAGGGGTGTAGTAATAAATTGAATAGAAAAGTGGTTGCGAGGTAGGAAACAGAGGGTGGTCGTTGATGGAGCGGAGTCGTGTTGGGCTAATGTAGCGAGTGGCGTTCCTCAGGGTTCTGTATTGGGCCCCTCGCTTTTTCTTATATATATTAACGATTTAGATGTCGGCCTAGTCAGTACAGTTTCAAAGTTTGCGGATGACACGAAGCTGGGTGGTAGGGCGATTAATGACGAAGATAGAGGTAAAATCCAGGAAGATATGAATAAAATCGTTGATTGGTCAGTCACATGGCAAATGAGATTTAACGTCGATAAGTGCAAAATTTTACATATAGGTTCACGTAACGGTAATTTTGCGTATAGTATGTCAGGGAAGGAGTTAACAAGCGTAGAGCAGGAAAAAGATTTAGGAGTTATAGTCACTGGTGATTTAAAAGTAGCGAAACAAAGTACAGCAGCGGTCAATAAAGCGAACAAAGTGTTAGGTTTTATAGCTCGGAATTTTGAGTACAAATCGCGCGATATTATAGTTCCTCTTTATAAATCATTAGTTAGACCCCATTTGGAGTACGCGATCCAATTTTGGAATCCGCATATGCGAAAAGATATAGACAAACTCGAAAAAGTTCAAAGACGAGCAACTGAGATGATTCCGTCAAAGTCGTACGAGGATAGGCTTAAGGAGTTAAAATTGACTACACTCGAGACTAGAAGGCTAAGGGGTGATCTAATCCAGGTTTTCAAAATTATGAATGGGTTTCGATAATGTAGATAGAGATAGCTTTTTCGAAATATCTCAATATAATAGGACTAGAAATAACGGGTGTAAGTTGACAAGTATAAGGTACGAGACAGCCGTTGCCAAAAACTTTTTTACGCATAGAATAGTAAATAGCTGGAATAGTTTGCCGGTAGAAGTAATTAGTAGCACGTCTATAAACATGTTTAAAAATCGATTAGACGCCTATGTTGATAGATTGGGTATAGTTTAAGGTAGTAAAATTAAGGCTTTGTGGTTCGGAACCCACGTAAAATTGTAGGTCCCCTCCGCCACCACGGAGGACATGCACAATACAGTATTACGAACACAGTTAGGTAGACCAGCCATGAGTGGATCCTAGGGTCTTTGTTGGTCTGAAACATTATAACATTATAACATTATAACAACTACGTGGGAATAACGGGAAAAGTAGGAAAACGGGTATATAATTTCCTAAGTGAGCGGCAGCAAGTCGTTACAGTTCAAGGAATATCTTCATCGGAGTCAGAGGTCCTTAGCTAAGTACCACAAAGAACAGTATTAGCTCCATTACTCTTCATAATCATGCTAACTGATATAGATGAGAAAGTGACCAGTGACAGCACAGTATCATCCTTTGCCGATGACACAAATATCTGTAGACAAATAAGAAACCCAAAGGGCATAGGATCTTCACAAACAGACATGAACAGAATCTACAATTGGTCTGAAGGCAATAATATGAAATTTAACAATGAGAAATTTCAACGATTAAGGTACGGTAGAAAGGAGGACCTAAAATTTACGGAATACTATAACCCAAATGGACAGGAAATTCAGAGAAACTCTGAAGCAAAAGCTTTAAACGTTGTAATGACTGATAACGCGAAATTTGGAACACAAAATAAAATAGCAGTAAACAGAGCAAAATGAATAACTGGACACATACTGAGAACCTTTAAAAGAAGGGAAAGGAATATAATGATTCCTCTGTTGAAAACACTGATCATACCGAACTTAGAGTATTACTAGGTCTTAACATCCCCATATAAAAAAAAGACATTCGTCAACTAGAAGGGACAGTAACGCTGGAACAATATTTTACCAGGGGGTGCTGAATATTTTGGGTACTTACTGCGAGTGTGAAGCGCGAAGCCATTATAGCTTATATATGTATGGTATTATGCAATGCTGGGCAACCGCACACCAAATGGGAGGTTCGCACCCGCACTTCCGCACCAGCACTTCCGCACACCTCTAAGTTTTCGCACTTCCGCACAACCGCACCCGCACCCGCACCCTACTTACATATATAAAGTTTTATCGCAAGGAAATATATAAGTTTCCATTAATATATTAATACTTTTATAAACTTTTATTCAATATTTAATTGTGAAAATAAAGTTTTAATACAATAAAGTCATTTTTTTGTTATGAGAGGTCAGAAAATTACTAGAATACAATATCATTTAATTTTATTTTATACTAACACTATATTACTTTATTCACAGCTACTCAAATACAAAAGATACAATACAATACAAAAGTAAAAAAGTGTATTTAGCTATTTATATTTATTTTTACTTACTTCAAGTACTTGATAAGTTGATAATGATAAATGAAATTAAGTTTGAAAATATCGCTAACTAAATAAAGTCCGTAAACTGTAAAAAGTAAAAACACTAAATTAGAGATGTTGACTGGTCAATAGTTGACAAAATTCTAAAGTTCAAGTGTGCGAATGGGTGTGCTGACCAATCCGCACACCTTCCGCACCCGCACCTCCGCACCTTTTTACCGAGGTGACCGCACACCGCACCTCCGCACATCATTTCGCGCTTTCGCACAGTGCGGATGTGCGAAGGTGCGGAAGGTGTGCGGAACTTGCCCAGCACTGGACTATTATGGCTTATATACTCGTATGTATTATATATGTATGGCAGAACTCTTAAACACTAATTTTGTATTTAAGATTTTTTAAGTTTTGAAGGACCTGAGAGGCGAGAGCCACTCTTTGTACCCGAAATAATGTATGATGACAATAAAGTAAACACTATCCAGCTGAAATATGCTCCGAAGTGATTCCATGAATATGTTGAGAGGGTTGAGTGATTTTATTATCATATTTTCTCATTTGCTGAATAAGTTACAATAATAAAATAAGTTTTACAAAGTAAACAGCCACTGAAACGCTAAAACCAGGGGGTGCTCAAGCATATTCCAGGATCCCTACCAAAAATGTTTGGGGTGCTGCAGCACCCACAGCACCAATCCCCTTTCCGCGATCCTGAGAAAGGATTCAGAGAAGCTTAAAAGCCAAGATTAATGGATTGAAAAACCTAAATTACTGTGAAAGGTTACGTGAATTAAATTTATATTTGCTGGAAAGAGGAAGAGAGAGGTATACCATTATTTACACTTGGAAAATAATGGAGGAACTAGTCCCTAATCTTGCTTAGAACCCTACAAACACAAACAACAGTGGAAAGGAGGAAAGAAAGAGTGTGCCTTTTTCCCAAATTAAAGGCTAAACAGGGAACATTCTCAACCCTGAAGGAAAATAGTTTTGTTGTGATAGGACCAAGACTGTTGAACCAGCTGCCTAAGGAACTAAGGAACACGAGTGGTGTCGAGGTGGATATCTTCAAAAGAAGACTAAACGCCTGGCTGAGAACAATTCCAGGTGAGCTGGGAGAGCGCAAGAAACCACCTCTTTACTTCACCAGGTCAACTCAAGAGGAAAAGCAACACGCCTGACCTCTGTGAAATGAGGGGTTACCGCACGGAACATCTAAAAGGTTGAAAGGCTTAAATGGCATTAGAGAGAGAGAGAGAGAGAGAGAGAGAGAGAGAGAGAGAGAGAGAGGAGAGAGGAGAGAGAGAGAATTTTAGTGTAATTTTTTTTATTTGATTGATAACGATTTCATAGACGGATTTTGTGTTTTGAACCGAGCCATTACAAATTTGTTCTCTCTCTCTCTCTCTCTCTCTCACACACACACACACACACACACACACACACACACACACACACACACACACATATTCTCTCAATTTTTTACTACACGACGTTTTTTATATTTTCAAATTATCAGAAATTTATGTTAAATTTAAATCGACCTCAATCAGTAATATGTTGTTTTTCATTATGTGGTTGGAATAAATTATTTTTATGCATTCATGTGTGATTAATTTGAAGTTCTGTCAAGTCATGTTTTGCTCAAATTGAGGTTAATGGTCACATTGTATTTGTACTCTTTCAAACATTTAAACACACTCCCTTTCTTCCAGGGGTGTAGTGGCAAATTTTAAGGTGCAGGAGCTCTAAGGAATATATAATAATAATAATAATAATAATAATAATAATAATAATTCACTTAGACTTGGAATATTAAAAATTTTTAAATTACAATTAGAAGCCAGTGCTTTCATCTCAGTCTGTCTGTTCCCAACTTCCAAGTATCAACTAAAAAAAATAAATAAAATTTGGATGAATGGAGGTGCCGGAGCGGCGCTCCCGTGCGCTCCCGCAACACTACACCCCTGCTTTCTTCTATATATACGAGTATAAATCAATGCTTAAAACATTTGTAATTACAGCTTAATTGGAATAAACTAAAAAGTTTAAAATTTTTCACATAGAGCTTCATTCCACCCATACGCCCATTTCAGGATACGAGCAGCTCGCAGCAGCATGCATATATATTAGGGCGGTGCTGAAACTGGAAAGGTTTTCGTCGGGTCAAGTTATTTTTTCATTTCTATTAGAAGGTTCAATTCGCATGGGAAATATGAAGTTAGACGGACACTATTTAGAGGTCATCACATCAACTCTGAAGTTTCTCTGCAAATCCCCCCTATGCCTATATTATATATGTACGTACGTTGGAAAGGAAAGAAAGAAAACTTGATGAAAATGGGATGTATATTTCCTATTACATGTATATTCATATATATTTACATATTATTATACGAGGCTTGTTCAAAGAGTATCCGGACTGATGCGATTACAGACAAAATATGGTACTTATAGGGTTTGGGGCTTAATCTCCCTCAAAGTACTCTCCTTCTGAAGCCACACACACTTTGCCCAACGATCCTGCCACTGTTGAAAACATTTTTCGAAAGCACTTTTCGGAATGGCCAAAAGCTGCTCCGTCGAATTGCTTTTAATAGTCTCAACATCATCGAATCGGGTGTCCTTTCAGGGTTTGTTTGAGCTTCGGAAACAAAAAAAAAGTCGCATGGAGCCAAATCCAGCGAATATGGAGGCTGCTGTACTTGGGGGATAGCGTTTTTGGCCAAAATTTGCTGGGCAAGTTGTGACGAGTGAGATGGCGCGTTATCGTGATGAAGCATCCAGTCTCCGGACTCCCACTTCTGCGGCCGTTTCCTCCGAACTGCTTCACGTAGACGTCTCAAAACTTCAATGTAAAATTCCTTGTTGATTGTTTGTCCCTCGGGAGCATATTCATGGTGCACAACACCTTCACAGTAAAAAAAACGAAATCGCCGCGAAACAAAACACATTTAACTTTATCGGCTCACCACAGTGGACTGACGCCACAAATTGAAGCACAACCCTATCAGTCAACTTGTCTCGACATGCAGAGGAATGTTTAGCACACTCACAACTCCAAGCGTGACCTTGTTCTAACAATAAAAAACCCTATCCGGACACTTTTTGAACAGAACTCGTATATATATTTATTAAGTATACATAAAAAAATCACGAAATCTGATGAGCTGGAAGTTAGGGAAAAGAACCAAACCACTTCTGCTTGACTGTCTCCTTCTTGGCGTCGGGAGACGCTTTTCGGTGTTCCGCGACGACATGGAGGAGGGCCCTCTTCTGTGCTTCATCCTTCGTCAGGATACTATTGTACGAGTAATCCTGGATGAGGGCCACTCCTCGCTCTGCACGATCATTTGTGCACTGAGGCCCGAGACTTGATGCTGAACCTCAAGGTACTGCGGGTTTTGGGTCCATGATCTCGGGTGTTCCTCAAGAAAACCAGTGTGGAGGCACAGGATGGTAAAGAACCGCTCTGTCTTTTTCGTGACAAGGTCTGCAATACTGACAGTCGCAGCCATTGGTGGAGTGATCTTCAGGCGGGCTGGAGGCCTGTTCTCTGTAGATCGTGGCCGCTCCTGCATAGCCTGTACCATCAGCTTCTTAACATCAGGAACAACGAGATCGTCAAAGAATGAGAACCCCACGTTCTCCTCGCTCAAATACCAGACGTGCATCGCTGCTGTGGCAACTCTGGCCACAGCTGGGTTGATGGCCCGGTATTTGAACAGTGCCCGGAGCGTCTCAATGTCGTTCCTTGCTGCCGCGACCGCTCTGGTAGCAGAAAACCATGATTGGACGTACAGAAGTCCAATGAAGAGATTCAAAGCTCTGGTACCCTTCAATTCCAGGGGCGTCAAGTCAAATTGTTCCCGGAGGATGAAGACCTTCAATGCGTACATTGTTTTTGCCATCCAATGAACACGGTGCAAGACACCAGGGGTGTTGATCCAGACGACGCCACGACTAGGAACTTCTCCGAAATAGATTAGGACAAGCTCCAGGTTCCCTGTAGTCATCTCTAGGATGTGATTGCAGGAGAGTAGCTTTGACGAATTGGACAGTTTCATCCTTCCAGCGTAAGTTCTCGGACAGAATGGCAGCAGTTTCCTCATCCGCGTTCGCATCAGTTATCCTGTTGAACACGATGGATGACCACGCGTTTTTGAAACGTTTGAACAGTTGGATCTCCGGGCCACTGGGGTAACCCATGACCTGACTAAAGACGTCCGATAGAACCACTTCATGCACGTAATGTCGATAGGTCGAGTGAAGAAGGTCCTTTCCCATTTTCTGCTCGATGAGGATAACAGCACCTTGTCTTTTTCCTGTGCTACTAGCTGTTGTGTCAAAGGACAGGACATTGACGCGGTTCTCCAAGTCCCACTCCTTTAGAGCTTCAACAACAGCTGCCGCCATGGCTTCTCCCATTCCGTTTGCCAGTTTCGGAACATCAAGAAGCTGCTCAAAGCCAACGCCTGACGCCAGGCGTTCGACCTTCTTTGGTTTCCCAAAGATGTCATTCAACAGCTTCGAATCCCAGTGAACTACCATTGGGACGATCAGGTTGAACTCTTTCTTAAATTACTTGATCTGCTTCTCTATATGGGTTATCCGGCTGCGCCTGATGGTTCACCTGTTGAGAGCCAACTCTTCAGGGTCATGGCATATAGCCTTGGAGAAAAACGCCAGTGCATAGACAGCGTTTCGGTCTGATATTTTCGTTCTGTCCATTGCTGCTGCGATCTCAGAAGTCATGACATTCTTCGGATGCGGCGTTTGGCTGCCGACGGCTCAGCAAACGCCATCTCGTCAGACGAAATCGATGATCCTTTGCCTGTGCTGTTCGAATCTGGGCATTGAGGGATAGCCTCTCTCTCCCGGCGTTCTTTTTCAGCAGCTTGTCTCTTCATCTTCCTTTCCTCCTTCCGGGCCATCCGAACGTCCACGGAACCCATCGATGAGTTTGCCCGAGCTTCCCCCAACTGGGATCGCAAAAACTCTCCGTCCCCAGGTATCTTGATGAGCGCCTCCGCATTTTGATGGGACACGTCGAAAGTTTTCTTCATATCCGCCAGGAATGCCACCTCCCGTTCCTTCTGAGTTGTTTCTCCGCGCTTGGCACTCTTCTGCATGTCCTTCCACCGGTCGTGGATTCATTTGGCCAGTGTCATGGGAAGACTAGCTCGTTCCCAGAAGGCATACTTCCTCGATCCTCAATCTTGTGCTTTCCCTCACCCTCTTTTTCAGTACTCTATGCTGATAGAAGAAACGAAGTGGATCACCTTGAGAGGGGAGCCTCGCTCCAAGGATCTTCTCCAGGGGTTACCTAAGAGGTACAACTCGCTCTTAGATCTCGTTTGGGACGGGATTGCATCAATTTAGTGAATACACATTGAGCGAGTGCACTTTCAGCGAAGGAAATTGAGCGAGTACAAATTGAGCAACTTGACGCATTGGGCGATTAGGCTAACTGAGCGAATACAAATTGAACGAGTGCAAACTGAGCGCAAACTGACGCAAAAATAATAAACATTCACCTTGTAAAAAATATTTATTTAAAACAGATGTATTTAATTAAAATGTATATTTATTCAAAACAGAGTTAAAAATATAATAAGTTAAGCAGTGAATTATATATGTAATTCCAAATTGCAGAAACATTACGCAGAAAATCGAGAATATTTTCATCATTATCACGTTCTGATCAGACTTTGCAAATGAACGTTTACTTGTTCGTATTTCTTAAGGGTTAATTCCTATTTAACCGTCGGAAACTCATATCGGAAACTCAGTAAGAGTGGGACGTCATCTAGGCCTAGGTTAGATTAGGGGTACTACTTACCTTTCCGGGTCCAGAATTCATTATGGGGTACTCATGCCCGGTTAGGTTAATTGAATGCCCGGTTAGGTCAACTGTATGCCCTTGACAATTGGTTAGGTTAAGTTGTGAAGTTTGCGCTCAGTTTGCACTCGCTCTATTTGTACTCCCTCGGTTAGCCTAATCGCTCAATGCGTCAAGTCGCTCAATTTGTGCTCGCTCAATTTCCCTCGCTCAAAGTGCACTCGCTCAATGATTACTCGCTCAATTGTCGCACAATCGTTTGGGACATGGTACTGAACCTGAGGAAGAGATAGAAAAGTGAAATAAACAATATGGCAGAAATTAATCAATCAGCAAGATCATGAGAAATTTCTATGCATGTAATGAAACAGAGCTTAAATGGCTTTATAGAACAAATTTTCGACGACAATGCGGCAGTACTAAATGATGGCACAGAACGCTCAAACTTGGCAATTATGTTCAACACCTAAAACAAAATAAAATTATGACCTGGTCGGATGAACTCCGTCATGTTGATATTTTGGCGACCGCCCTAATATAACCTTTGTTAACGTTGGTTTTGCTTCCTCCCGAATTGTCCATTCTGACGAAGGTCAAGCGTGTCACTCCACCTTAGACCTGCAGTTTAACGTGAAATCCGAACCACAACCCACCAGCAGCCTAGCGTCGTAGACACTACGCTACCCATGGTACCCATTTATCGACCAACCAATTTCTTTTATTGTGTGGAAGGATGAATAGCTGGGTTTTGTTGCGCGCCACCTGCCATCACCGGGTCTCGATCCCGTGGCCAATGGATTCGTAGTCAGCGACGCTAACCACTACACCACTGAGGGGTGTATATATATATATATATATATATATATATATATATATATATATACACACAATGGGAATTACATTAACTAATTAATTCCATTCACGTGCTTTTAATTGAATGAGGAACACGTATGATATGGTTCCATAAAAGAATGTAATTCTCTTCGAGTTTTGCGTTTCAATGTGTTTCCCATTCGGTACAAAGTTCTCGGACACCCATGGAATATCATGCATGAATATAAAACGAAAATAGTCAGATTCGAACCCACCACCTCTTGAATAGAAGATTAAACAACAGAGGAAACGCGCAAAGCTTTCGCGTCCAGAGGCATTTTACGGGTAATGCCCAGCATTTTATCGAAATTATCTGCTGCACCGCTGGAGTCCTATGTATGAAATATCGCGCATGAGGTGGTGGATTCGAATCCTGGTGAGGCAATTTTTGTTTCATGCAAAATTGTGTCTCATCATAGATGATATTCTATACATGATATTATATGAGACCCCAAAATTAAGCCACTATCGGATAATCTTAAATATTCTCATTGTATAATAATGGGGCACTTTAATGCTGATGTGAACTCTGAATTTTTTTGTAGAATTTTCTAATTTAAGAATAAATAAGGTCTGGATTGTCTCCTAAATTATATTTGCAGAACCATGATCATTTTTTAATGCAACAAAAACTAAGGTAATGCAATTTCATCCAAAAGGCTCTAATCAGCCAGCTGATATTAGTTTCAAAATGAGAGATGAACTAATAGAGGAAGTAAAATGATTTCAGTATTTGGGTCAAATTATCACCAGCCCCTTGAGTGATGACTCAGATGTAAGAAAACAATATCGAAACCTCTGTGCTAAAACAAATAATGACTATAAGGAACTTCCAATTCTGTACGAGTGAAGCTAAAGGACACTCTCTTTCGTACCTTTTGTACTAATATATGTGGGTAACAACTCTTGGTGAATTATAAAAAAGATTCTAGCAGAACCCTAAATTTGTTATACATCATCTTTCAGACTCCTACATAAGTTACCCCTGAGATGCTCAGCTTCGCAAATGTTTGCTAACCACAATGGCTCAATCCTCCCGGAAGTAACAAGATTTGCCCAGTACAGTCTAATGCAAAGAATAACAAATTCAGGCAATACAATTATCCAAGCTGTTCATCGGTCAACGTTTACCTTTAGCCCCACTTAACTTCGACATTGCTATTTTTCATTAGTTGTATTTCTGTTCTTAATATAATTGAATTTTCATTGTATTTTGATTGTCAGTTTGTATTATTACTATTTGACATATGGACTATTGGTCTGCCAATAAACTTTTTCATTAAAATATATATATATATATATATATATATATATATATATATATATATATATATATATATATATATATAATATATAATATATATATATATATGTGATGAAAATAACCACGAAGTTAAAAGGAAACAGAATGTTTTCCTTTTTCTTTCGTGGTTATTTTCATCATAAATATTATTCACGTCTTAATTTCGTGAAATAATTTTCATATATATATATATATACATATATATATAATATATATATATATATATATATATATATATATATATATATATATATATAAGCGAGATCCATAGGTGCAATTTTATTCTTGAAAAGCGAGCGGGGAAGTAGAAGTGAAACAATGCGAATACCACAAATAGCTAAAGTTGGGAAACCTTTTGCGTATTGCATGAGTCAACTTATTTCCTCAAATGTCATTTAGTTAAGCAAAAAAAAGAAAAGTTTCTTGGACAATTACTTGTACCGTATTTAAGAGCCAAATTTGTGTATGTAACTCGCGTATCGGAAGAAAACCTTCTTTCAACACTTTTCTTCAATGATGCGATATTCTTTCATTTCAGAAATCAAATCATTAAGATTTTCTCTTCAATATTTTACGATCATTGGGTATTATATAAATATTGGGTATGAAGAGGTCAAAGTTATTAGAAAGACTCAGAGATGTAAAGTAAAAACTGCATTGATAAAAAGGAGCGTACGAAGTCAGAATACAAAATTAACTTTCGTATATAGGCAAGGTCATCGTTCAAATTAAAAAATATTCTTAGTAATTTAAAAATCTTTTTAGTAATTTTAAACTGCGTAATAGAAAATGAGGTAAGTTTTGTTACTGCACAGTCTTGCGAAAATAACCACTGTGTAAACTGTCCTGAACCTTTTTGTTACATGAACGACACGAAAACAGGAAATGTAACCAGGAATGACGTAAACAGTTCCATTTATGGCTCCTTTTTAAAGTCAGGGTTTTATAAATATTTTATTTACATTTTTATAACTTTTATTATTAAAAAGCTTTTTTGATATTTGATATTATTAATATAATTTTTTTTAATTATTTTAAAATTTCATATTTGGAATTTGTTTGCAAAATATTAAGCAAGTTGTTCTTTACGTGGGTGTGACCTCACGAAGAGGGCGGCTTGGTATACACTTCCTGCTTATGTAAGCCAAAGAATGACATACCAGGCACTATATTATTTTACTAATATTTTCATGGCAGTGATTTAATTGGCTTTTATTTTATTGCAGGACACTTCAAAATGGGATTAAAAAGCAAAAACGACATCGAGTATTTAGATTCATCGGAAGAGACCACAGATTACTTATCATGCTTTTGTCTTCGCAAATTTCACAAGTTCCTCGACAAAATATTTTATAAACTGGGATACGAAATCGCTAGTAGTCCTAGTTATTATATTATCATTCCCATATTTTTGTCACTGTTAGGCATGACAGGACTTCAAAGACTCGACTACGAAAAAGACCCCGAATATCTCTTCTCTCCCAAGGACGGCCTAGGAAAGAGGGAGAGGTCGGTGATCGAGAGCCTTTTCCCGATCGACTACAGCAATAACTTTGATCCTTCAAGGATAACGAGGATCAGTCACTTCGCGAGACTCCTCGTCTCGGCCAAAGATAATGATACGATGCTAAGAACCAAAACCTGGAATGATCTTATCGCTTTGGATGAAGCTATACAAAATATTACTGTGGAATGGGAAGACAGAATCTTTACCTACGAAGATGTTTGCGCCAAAAGGAATGGGCAATGCATGGAGAATCAAATCTTCAATTTGAACGAGTACATGCCGGAAATTGAAAACGGAAGTATGTGGTTGAATTATCCTGTCATGTTATTTCCTCTTGTTTTGCCCTTCTTCTTCGGGGGCGCAGTCGTGAATGAAACAGAAGGGATTCTTATAGCCACTGAAGCAATAGCCATTAATTACTGGTTGAGAGACGACAACGCTCGACAAAAAGAAAGGTAATCATTGCTTCTTACCAAAACATAATTTTAATAATTTACTTACTAATTATCTACTCCATAAATTTAATA
Source organism: Bathynomus jamesi (assembly GCA_023014485.1). Lineage (NCBI taxonomy): Eukaryota > Metazoa > Arthropoda > Malacostraca > Isopoda > Cirolanidae > Bathynomus > Bathynomus jamesi. Next base: position 748,251 of record JAJOZX010000949.1, read on the forward strand.
TATATATATATATATACACACACACACACACACACACCTTTAGTTAGCTTCCGCCCAGCAGCCCAGCGTCTTAACCACTAGGCCACCCAGGGTACCCATTTATCTACCAACCATTTACTTTTTTTTTATTGTGTGGAAGGATGAACAGCTGGGTTTTGCTGCGCGCCGGCTGCCGTCATTGGATCTCGATCCCGGGGCCGATGGATTCGTAGTCAGCGACGCTAACCACTACACCACCGAGGCGCCTAAAATGTCATGACCAAGATTCAAACCTGGGTTATTGCGGCCACAATGCAATGTACTAACCACTATACGATCATGGCTGACTCACTCTCTCTCTCTCTCTCTCTCTCTCTCTCTCTCTCTCTATATATATATATATAGATATATATAGCCTTGGTTAACCTTCCGCCCGAATTGTTCATTCTGACGAAGGTCAAGCTTGTCACTCCACTTTAACCTACAGTTTAACGTGGAATCCGAACCACGCCCCACCAGCAGCCCAGTGTCTTAACCACTAGGCTGTCCAGGGTACCCATTTATCTACCAACCAATTTTTATTGTGTAGATAGATGAACAGCTTGGTTTGCTGCGCGCCGCCTGTCGTCAACGGGTCTCGATCTCGGGGCCGATGGATTCGTAGTCAGCAACGCTATTATATATACACACTCGTGTGTGTGTATATATATATATATATGTGTGTATATATATATATATATATTATAATATAATATATATATATATATATAGGGTGATTCAAAAGTCAGGTTACATAGGGAAATACTGTATTATGTAATGATACAGGGGAATAATCACATCACATGTTCGATATGGCCATCGTTAACGGCAATGCACTTGTGCAGACGTTCCTTCCAGTGACGTAGCACTTTCCTGAGCGTCGTGTGGTTAACGGTGTCAATGGCTGCCGTGATCCTTTCCTTCAGATGGGCGATGTCACGGATCTTCTCTTGGTAAACGACGGCTATCAAATGCCCCCAGAGAAAAAATCTAAAGGAATGAGATTCGGGGACCGGGGCAGCCATTCTACCGGGCCCCGACGGCCTATCCAGCGTTGTACGGACTCCGGAGCCATAGTCAGGCGGGGCGCCATCCTGTTGGAAGTGCACGGGGAAGTGTCCGTTTTCGTTCAGAATGCTCGGGAAGACACGGTCTTCGAGTAGGTACAGGTATCTGTTGGCGTTGAGATTGCCATCAATGAAGAACGGGCCGACAATGGTAGTGCCCCATACGCCACACCACACCATGAGCTTGCCGGCACCCTGCATCCTTGTTGGGTCTGTCCAGTGGGGGTTTTCATCACTCCAGTACCGCCAGTTGTGTCTGTTTACTTCGCCATTAACATAAAAGTTCGCCTCATCAGTGAACAGGAAGGACGAGGAGAAGTTTGGGTCTTGTTGCACCTGTCCTGAAGCCCATTCGCAGAATTCCATACGGCGGTCGGGATCATCCTCGCTGAGATGGTGCAACATCTGGATCTTGCACGGATGCCACTTGTGCTCGCGGAAAATGCGGACAACGCTCGCTTGGCTGATCCCGCTTTCCTGTGACAGGCGCCGTGTGCTTTTGCAGGGGCTCTTCGACGCAGCCGCTAGGATCATTGTTGCTGTGGCGTCATCTGTGGCTGTCCGAGGTCGTCCGCTTCGGGGCTTATCTTCCACGGAACCCGTTTCCCGAAACCTCGCAACGAGTTTGGCGACATCATTATGGGTGATCGGTGGCCGAGATGGGTGTCGACGGTTAAATTCCGCTGCGACGTCTCTGTAGCTCAACGAGCCAGCTAGGAATATCACATCAATGCGCTCCTCCTTCGATAACATCTCATAACTCATTTACCTGCAAAGAAACAGAAAAGCCCTATGTAACCTGACTTTTGAATCACCCTGTACATATTATTTTAACTGCAATTTTACTTTGAGATGCATTACAAATAAACTTCAGCAACATTGTAATAATAACCTAACCTGACCTTACCTGCTTTAATTTAGCGGTGGTTAGGGTAGAACTCGGTAAAAATTGGTTATTACACCCAGTCGGATTTTTTGAGGAGAATAAATTTTTCTGGTCAATTTTGAGTTGTTTTGCACAAATGTGATATCCGTTTTCTGTGCAAATGCGTAGTTTTCGAGATATCTTCACCTAAAGACCTATCTTCACCTAACCTAACCTAACTTAACCAAACTTAGGCCAACAAGTATTGTCACCTTATGTGGGGGGGGGGGTACAATTCGGCACTCGCCTTAAGGAAGTGATGCATTTTTGTGGATTCTTCTGGATGTTCTGACAGGAATAAGTAAAGTGCGAAATAGTTATGGTAATGGTAACTTTTATTTCCAGCACGTACATATCATAAACGCCAAAAAATAGCAATCTTAATTATTATTAAAAAAGGATCACCAGAAGATCAGGCCCCCCCCCCCAGCCTTCTTTAGTTAGCCTTATAAGGCTAACTAACGAAAATATCACGACTTAATCTAACCAATCGTTAGGTCAACTGTACGCCCTTGACGATTGGTTAGGTTAGATCGTTATATTTTTTCGTTAGTTATCCTTATAAAGCTAACTAAAGAAGGCTGGGGGGGCCCTGATCTTCAGGTGATCCTTAAAAAAAATATTTAGACCAATTTGCACAAGATAAGATGGATATTTTCTTAGTTAATTATTAATGGGGATTCAGTATATGGTATTGTTTTAACTGGGTGTGACTGGGTGAAATAACTAATATTAACCTAGATTTCAGCTTGTCGGCAGAATGTCCCGTCTACGGAATATGGCACAGTAGGGTGGATCGATTTTACATTTTTTTCGATTTCCATATTCTAATAGAGACAAAAACTTGCGCATGCATGAGAAAATAGCCTCTGCAAAATCTTAGCTTAATAGGTAATCATCTTCTGCCCCCGGCAGAGCGATGAAAATCATATTTTAGTAGTCAAAAACGTATTTTTAAACCCTATAAATAGTATTTAAACCCTATATAAATAGCATTTATATCGTTGCTTAGGCATGAAATAACACACACGCAAAATTTTATGACTCTAGGCTAGGGGTTAAAAATACATTTTTGACTATTAAATTATGATTTTCATCGCTCTGCCGGGGGCAGATGATGATTACCTATTAAGCTAAGATTTTGCAGAGGCTATTTTCTCATGCATGCGCAAGTTTTTGTCTCTATTAGAATATGGAAATCGAAAAAAATGTAAAATCGATCCACCCTATGGCACAGCCACCGTAATTCAATACCTCTATTTTGTCATATTTCCAGTAACAGTTATGGGGGTCACCATTTACCCATTTTTTTATATATGAGTGAATTACCTTTCTTTTTATTCAGTTTTATTTAAGTAATATGTATTACCGAATTCCCTCATATATATATATATATATATATATACACACACTAGTGATGGATCGAATAACCGCAACCGCAACCGCACTACAACCGCACAAAAATTCACAACCGCAACCGTAACCGCAACCGCCGTTCCATAAGTGCGGTTGCGGTTGTAAAAGCTTAGTTAATTTTAATTTTAGGTTAATTAGAAATATTTCTTTTTTTAAAAAGAAAATGATGGGTCTCCTTATGCGTGCTTAAACGTGACGTCATACGGCTGCCGTAGTAAAATTGGTTTAAACTGCGCTCTAAGTTATTACTCTGTGAGCTCCATGAAGTAACATTTAAATAGTATTTATTTAGTAAATACCTTATGTTGAACACAAGTTTTGCAACACACAAATAGCGGTAGCGGTGTATTGCAAAACTTGTGTTCAACATAAGGTATTTACTAAATAAATACTATTTAGTATATATTATGTACCAAGTGTGGCTAAATCGCACTATAGTGGCTAAATCCAGTTAATAATTACGCATTTTTCCTAGTATATGATAACCGCAACCGCAACCGCGGTTGGAAAAAATTCGACAACCGCAAACACAACCGCAACCGCGGTTGTGAAAAACCGACCACTCGATCCATCACTAACACACACACACACGAATGAACGGTTAGTTAGATAGACAAAGAAACTTGCATAGATATACGGATATTAAATGAATGCTGGTTAGATGCAACAATGTTTGTTTTTCGGAGTAAAACTGCAGCGATTTAACAAATAGCAGAAGAAAAATATCTTTTTCTACGTGTTTGTATATCCTTTTCATGCGTAACCGTGAAGCGAAATTGAATTTCATTATCGAACAAAGCGTCCTCGTTCTTTGCCACTTCATGGCGAAAAATGACATGACAGTATTTCATTCTCTCTCTCTCTCTCTCTCTCTCTCTCTCTCTATCTCACTCTCTCTCTCTCTCTCTCTCTCTCCGCCATGCGTCATTCTTAAGGAATTTCCTGAAAATGTTTTTTTTTTTCACTTTTCAAAATTGGTAATAAAACAGCTCATATTTCTGGAACTCTTGAAACATTTTGGTAACCTTGGTTTTGCTTCCGCCCGAATTGTTCATTCTGAATTCTGACGAAGGTCAAACTTATAGCTCTATCCTAGACCTACAGTTTAACGTGGAATCCGAACGACGCCCCACCAGTAACCCACCGTCTTAACCACTAGGCTACCCAGGGTATCCATTTATCTACCAACCAATTTTTATTGTGTGGAAAGATGAACAGCTGGGTTTTGCTGCGAGCCGCCTGCCGCCACCAGGTCTCGATCCCGGGGCCGATGGATTCGTAGTCAGCGATGCTAACCACTACACCATCGAGGCGCATTCAGGTATATTCATGATTTTCACCAAGTTTGCCTATTTCAGAAAAAAGTTAGCCTAAAAACAAATTTTCTAAAACAGCATAAGAAATTACTAATTAGTAAGGATTGGCTTTTGTTTTTTAATTTTTGTAGTCATCAAAAAGAATAAAATATAAAAAATAATAAAAATAAACTAACAAAATATTACCAATTAGTAATTTTATGCATTTTGAAAATTTTGTTTGTAGGCGAACTTTTTTCCGAAACTGTACTTCTGCGATTAAACCCAATTTACAGCATGTTACACCTTATGTTGTTTCGTGTGTTGGTCTCTCTTCACACGGAGGTCAAGCTGGTGGCCCCGCCTCTATCTGTTACATAGCAAGAATTTAATGTTTTCAGTTTATTTTACTGACTTCGCTTTATATACTTCACAAGGATTAGTTACGAAGGTTTTCGTAAGTAGAAGTCCTTATTTTTTTTATGCAGGAAGGAGGCTTCAAGGGCAAACGCCCCCAAAAACGCCTCACCCCCCCCCCCATTGTTATTATTATTAAGGGAATCGGACGTGTTTAAAAAGTATATACAGAAATACTCTTTTATTTTAAGTTTATCAAATACTTTTGCCTTACAACTCTAAGTACCCATACGCCTCGGTCGGTGGTGTTGTGGTTAGCGTCGCTGACTACGAATCCATTGGCCCCGGGATCTAGACCCGGTGACGGCAGGCGGCGCGCAGCAAAATCCAGCTGTTCATCCTTCCACACAATAAAAGAAATTGGTTGATGGATAAATGGGTACCATGGGTAGCTTAGTGGTTAAGACGCCGGGCTGCTGGTGGGGCGTGGTTCGGATTCCACGTTAAACTGTAGGTCTATGGTGGAGTGACAAGCTTGACCTAAGTCAGAATGAACATTTCGGGCGGAAGCAAAACCAAGGTTCCTATATATATATACACACACACAAATCATGTACGTAGATATAATAGAAGAACATTATTTGCTTTCCTTTTACAGAGCTCACATTTGGGAAGGAAAACTTTTAGAGCTTTTGGAATCAACTGATTTTGAACATATCGAAATCGCTCGCTACGTCTCCAGATCTCTGGAAGATGAATTAGATAAGAATGCTGAAGCCATCACCCCTTACTTGGCAGTCAATGTCCTCTTCATGATTGCATTTTGCATTGTGAGCGTATTCATGGCAGATTGGGTGAGGAGCAAATTTTCAATTGGTTTATTGGGAGTTCTCTCAGCGTGTTTAGCAACCGCGTGTGGATTCGGTATTCTTATGTACTGCGGTGTTCCCTTCATTGGTATCAATATGGCAGCACCATTTTTGATGTTAGGTATGTGGGTATATGTATTGCGCATTGTACGTAAGAACGATGAGGGCAAATGTTATGGAACTATTATATAATATTCGCTTAATGAATACCGCGCTTACCTCAATTAAAGGTTCACCTCATAATTATCTGATTTAGGTATTGGTATCGACGACATGTTTGTGGTGCTCTCGGCATGGCAAAGGACGAGGATTCAGGACGACGTTCCAATTCGTTTGGCGAACACTTATAGAGAAGCGGCCGTTTCCATTACCATCACTTCTCTAACGAACATGTTGTCCTTCTTTATCGGGTCTTTCACGCCATTCCCCTCCGTTCAGATCTTTTGCGTTTACACCGGTAAGAAGAAAAAATTTATTTCTCTTTTTGTACCGAGAAAAATCTTTGGTGAAAACAACCAAATATATGTAAGGTAACTGTTTACACACTATACTAAATGATTGGTACAACTATACTATGGTTAATCCAACTGTCCTGGAGTTGCACTAACTATTTAAGGTTTTATCGGAATAGTAAACATGGATAGTGCAACTATTGTACAGTCGGATTAACTAGTATTTGGTATAGATAGTGTGCAACTATTTGGTTATTTTAACTGCAGATTTTCCCCCTGTGGTTTTGCTTTTTCAGTTTACTTAATCATGAAAGAGAATTCTCGGTAAGTCCATAAACCCAAACATCAGATATCGTGTCAGTAATAATTATGTACAGTCGATTCAAAAGGTCTTGTCGCGAAACTTTCTTGTTTATATTTCTCGGTAAGAGACATGGAATTTCACGGCACAACTTTTTGAACTGACTCTACGTACAATCGTACAGTTTCCGAAAGAAGTTCGCATACAAATACAAAATTTCTGAAAAGCATAAAAATTACTAGTCAGTAATGATTGGGTTTTGCTTTTGAAATTTTATTACTGTCACCAAAAATAAATAAAGTACCCAAAGAAAAACAGAATATTACCAATTAGTAATTTTTGGGGCTTTTTAGAAATTTTATATTTTTAGGGAAACATTTTTCCGAAATTGCGTGTAAAATATTTCAGCGAGTTTATTTAAACTTTTGACACTTTTCTAAACAATTCATATTAACTACTGGTTAAATACGTTCCAATAAATATACAGGGTGTCCGAGAATTATCTGTACAATTTTTGGCTTTTATTAAAAGTCAACCATGAAGTGTAAAAATTCCGGTGTTGTCCCATTTTACAGAGAATCTCATTAAGTTTTTTCTGATACCAAGTTTTGACAAGTTTTTTAGAAATGTACGCGGGTGACAGACATTGATGATTTAAAAGCAAGAATCACAGCTGCTATTGAGCGAATTGATGTGGATATGCTGCAGCGTACATGGCAACATTTGGAGTATCGATTGGGTGTTTTGCGAATCACTAATGATGCACATATCGAATGTTTGTAACAACGTTACTTTAATAAAAGAAACTTTTGAAAATACAGATTCTAAATAATCTTGTTTAAGAATTTTACGTGTGTTATCAAGAATTTTATTAAAAGATGAAATTGTACAGATAATTTTCGGACACACTGGAATTTCTAAAAAACTTGTCAAAACTTGGTATCAGAAAAAACTTAATGAGATTCTCTGTAAAATGGGATAACACTGGAATTTCTACACTTCATGGTTGACTTTTAATAACAGCCAAAAATTGTACAGATAATTCTCGGACACCCTGTACATATAACTCACATAGTGAAGACAATATTTTTGATTGTATAAATTAACCATTTTCGCGCGTCTGGGAAATTTTTCGGAAAAGGGAAAAGCCAGTTTTCGTGTAGAAAATTATACTCGTTAATTAGGTGAAATCTGGCAATTAACAGACGTTTATTATCACTTCTTCGTTATAGGCGTGTCCATCTTCTTTACGTACGTATGGTTCATCACCTTCTTCGGGGGAGTTCTCGCCTTATCGGGGTATCGAGAGAGGAAACAGAAACACATCATAACCGGGAGACGAGTGAAATCAAAATCAGAAGCAGGTTGGAAACATTTATGCATACATTTTACCCAGAAATTATCGCGGGACGCTTAAACAAATCCACATTTGTAACTCATATTTCTTCAAACTGCAAATTTTTAAAAAACAAAATAAAAAAATTTAAAAAAATTAAATAAAATTCAAAATAACCTCCCCCTAAAAATTTACCAATTAGTAAGTTTTAGAACATTTTTGGAAACTACTTTTTTGGAGAATTTATTTCCATAATTGTACACCTTTACGTACAGTTGCCAAAATTTCACCAAGTATTTTGGTGAAAAAAGGTGACTAAACCTTATTATGACAATACATGTAAGTTTTTATTAGTTATTAAAAGCAAACCAGTAACTTATTGACTAAATGAATATGAAATCATAAGATTTAGGTCTTCAGAAGAATCAGCTTGTCAATCATTATGGAAAATATAGGTTCATTTGTTGTTTTTTTGGTCAGTAAATCTTTTACATTCGTTGCAGATGAAATTGGACGTTGCTATAAATGGTGGTGCGCCGGAGGGATTAATCACGATGATCCTTGGAACATAAAAGATAATAAGGACCACGTCATAACGATCTTCTTCAGAGATTACTTCGGACGAGCTCTCAATATCCCGGCCGTCAAAAGTAAGACGGAGATCGTCATATGAGCGATCCGTTAAAATGGATGTCTAATATAGTAAGAACGTAACCGTTTGGATAATCACTGGTGATAATTTTGATGCTGATGAATTTTGCCTTTTACATATTCTTAACTCTGTTCACTTTTACCTTTGCCTGGTGGCTCTGTGATTTCTAATTCTTGGGAAAAGGCCACTCTTCTTGTCCAAATCTTTGCCTCAAACTCCACTCTAAATGACGATAATCTGGGACTCCTCGTCTGCAGATGAAGGCTCCACTGTTTTCAAACTTAATAATTGAAACTAAGGATGTCAAAAAAGTTCTTGATTGCCTTAAAATTCATAAAGCTCAAGGTCTGGATGAGATTCTGTCCTCTGGTCTGAGGAAATGTTCAGCTGAACTTGCTCCTGTTCTATCCACATTCTTTCGCTTATCTTTTCGCACGTCTACGTTCCTCTCTTCCTGGAAACGAGCCAACATCCATCCAATCCCTAAAAAGGAGGAAACCAATCAGCCATTAAAATAAGACCTATTTCGTCAACTTCCGTTATTGGAAAACCTTTGAAACAATACTGAATAACCATGTCACGAAACACTTTGAAAACAGTGGATTAATCAACGATCGGCATTATGATTTCCGTCAAGGCGCTCTACTGCCAATCTCCCTTCATTCCTCTTGCACAAAATCTATCAGACAATAGACAATCTTGGAGAAACATACACAATAGCATTAACATATCTAAGGCTCTTGACAGAGTTTGGTATCGTTTCCTACTTTTCAAACTTACTTCCTATGGCTTCTCTCCCATTACTCCTTTCCTTTCATCTTTTCTCTTCTGATGTAACAGCCTTGTAAGGTTAGACGGGCTCCACTCTGACTACTAACCTATAAACTCTGACGTTCCTTCAGTATTGTTCCTTATTCATATCATTGATCTCTCCGCCACGGTTAACCCTATCCACTCCTATGCAGACGACTCAACTCTCCATGGTTCATTCATGTTTCAGTCACCAGTTTCACAAGCAAACCTCGCAGATTTGCAACACAATACCTACAGTTCTTTAAATTCTTTACTCCTTACTGAGGCAGAGTGGGGATCGAACAATGTAGTTTCTTTGAATGCAACCAAAATACATAACCAAATACATAATATTCAGAATAATTCAATCATCCTCCATCAAATATAGTTTTCAGTCATATAAGCATTTCAGTCTCTCCTAGCAGTGAGATTTTAGGCCTTACCATCAACTACACTCTTTCCTGGACTTCTTTCATACTTTACTAGCCAAAAAAGCATAAAAAAGCTTGGTCTCCTTTATTGAGTAAGGCATTACTTGACTGATGAGCAGATAACCACAATTCACAAAAGCCATGTGCGCTCCCAGATAGAATATTGCTCTTACCTGTGGGCTGGGTGCGGTGGGGTTGCTTTTAGACATCTTAATTTAATCCAAAATAGGTGCATAAAAACAATTAACAAATTTCCCTTTTCACAGTTACGTAGAAAAATTTTTATCACTCACTTTTTACAGATATTTTCATGCCTTAACTGTATTGTTATGCCATTGCCGAGCTACTTCCCTTCAAAATTCACCCATACCCGGGCAGGTACTCCGTGGAATTCTCTTCCACGGAGGTTTTTCTATCTACCTACAAATATCCTAAATTTAAAATCTTAATTCCGCTATTTGTTTTCTTTAGACAGGGAAACTCTTTTTTGTTTAGGGAGTCAAATGGTCTCCTTGTGGACCAATGATTCATGTCATAAACAGAGATGACGCCGAGCAATTTTCCATTTCTTTCCTTCACGTTATTTCTGTCTCCCTTCTTTTCATCGCATCTCTCATCTTCTTTGTGGTATTTAAAAACAAATGAGTTTGGGACTTTCCAGACTTTTCGTATATGTTTTAAGTGTTGTTTCCCATTTTCAGCATTTGTGATTTGTGTATTTATCTTGTACCTGGCTGGCGCAATTTACGGATGTCTTAGAGTTAAGGAAGGCCTCGAAAGAAGAAGACTCGCTTTGGATAACTCTTATTTGACTCATTTTTTCGACTCCGAAGATAATTTATTCAGAAAGTTCCCATATAGAATTCAAGTAAGCGATTTTCTTATTCTTCTTTATAGTTCTTTGGGTAAGCAGAGTTCTAATATAAAAGTAATTGTTACATATAGCAATCATTCCCAAAATGGGGTACACCATAAGCTAGGTAGAAGCGCGCTTAAAGGTGGTCAAAAGTACTAACCTAGGCTTTCCGAACAGTTACGAGGAAAAATGGGGGTATTTGTCATTGGAGCCTATTTGGTCTCCGGGTTTCGACCAGTGAGTTTGCCAGGCTTCCTTCTGAGCTTTGTTTGCAGTGATTTTACAGCCATTTTTAGAGTAAAGGAATAAATTTAGTAATTATTTAAATCCTCGAGGTTTCGGCCTTCCGGATGCCCTTGCTGGATCCAATCCAAGAAATGAACCCATTAAAACAATTAACCGGGAAGCGCTTTCGATTGTTTTACGCCGAAACCTGCTCATCAGGTTTAAAATATAAAACATAACAAATAAAACAAATGAACAAACAAACACTTTATTTCAGACTCAACAGGTACAAACATCATACAAGTGGTCCACAGAAGGTTAAGTGGTAGTTGACTGGATCAGTGACTATGTAGGCCAATGAAACACTACACATAATAAAACGAATTCTTAAAATATAAAATAAAAAGCTAAAGAAAGTTTAAAGTAGGAAAAGGAAGAGGAGGTTCCAAAAGGACAATATCCAGGCTCAGACCTCGCAACTGGCTTTAACGGGAAGGTGGGGATATCTCAATGGGGAAAGAACTAAGGAAGGAGGGGGACATTCCTTAATAGTTTTTTCAGTTATGGAGAAAATTTTAAATGATTCATTGTAAAAGTATGTTATATAATGTTAGGGCTACGTTGTGGCTATGTCGCAACACCGCTTCACTAGGCTTGCCAACTTTCTGAAATACAATTCTCGGAGATGATATATATACAGGCCATAAAAGGGGGTGGGGGCGAGCCGATCCAGCTGGCGGGTTCGGGGGGGGGGGGGGGGACGCTGTAAGCCCTCCGAGAAATTAATTTTTTAAATATGAGCAATTTCAAGGGCATTTTGAGGCCATATGCAAGGGGTATAAAGACATAGTCTAAGGTCAATTAAGTCAATCGACGCCCCTGTATATATATATATATATATATATATATATATATATATATATATATATATATGAGTTATTCATATCAATAGTAAAAAAGAAAAACAGATTATTTAAAGGCTAATAATATGCAAATGATAAAGTGATACCAAATTATGTATTTAAAGAAAACTATTCTCAGATTGTAAGATATCCGGAAGATTAGGATAACGTTCCGGGAGCCGGGAGAACACACACGATTCCGGGAGGGTTGGCAAGCCTACGCTTCACCTACATCAGCGAAGTTAGGCGATATGGGTCTGTTCAGTTGATAGGTGGGTGACCATCCTCCGCGTTCAGATGATATAGCGACCCTTGGTTCGTATCTCACGTAAAGCCGTAGTTCCCTTCCGTCACATGACCTTTAATGTTACGAATGAGGTTAAACAACAACAACAACGTAATTATGTGCTTGTTAAATTACAAGTGTCACTATTATTGACACTTCCGTCACATGACCTTTAATGTTACGAATGAGGTTAAACAACAACAACGTAATTATGTGCTTCTTAAATTACAAGTGTCACTATTATTGACACTTTAGCGCACGGCACCCCCTCCTCGGTGGTTACACCACATGTACACGGGACGTGTGAACCTGAGTCGCTGCCGCCTCGCATCGTACTTCTATACATGTTTTGAATTGTACATTTATTTTCTTGGTACTGTATTTTATAATTGGATTTGTATTCATATGCGCGAGCGTAAGTTTTCTGGATGACGCAATATGCGACACAATATGCGGCATCCGTGTCGCTGAAGTGTTAATAACAACATATTCGCTTCACTTCTGCCCTGATTTTTATGATTATTATTGAGATATATTAAATAATAGAGTTATCTACATTATAACAGACCTTATGTTATATTTATGTTGATATACCTACCCTTCTATCAGTCTATTGTATGACCTACGTAACACTGAATGCTATATTTACAATTAAAGAATACAATAAAATGAGCCCGGGTTTTCATATTCTTTAAAGTATTCGAAAATAACGGTTTTATAGCATTGGGTATTCTCAATGAGGATACTAATACTCTTTTGATGGTGAGGATGATATAGTAAGACCATCAAAAGCTTTTTTTTTAATTTTTAGTGGGACTTATGTACAGTAGTATATCGATAATAATATTCCAAGTCCTCGAAAGTCCATTCAACACTTTCTCCCCAACTCCAGCTAAATTTAACTCCTTAATTTTTTGTTTTAATAAATGCTATGACAAAATCGCACACAAAAAAAAAGGATTAGAATCCTTTTCCATCTCAATAATTATATTTTAAACGGCCATTAATGTTCCCCACATTAGACACGCGTCAGTGTTTCTTCCATTTTTTTCAATCTTTTTTGGCGCCATTTAAGAGAAATGCTAATATCTTTGTTGTATTAAAGTACGAGTATTCTAATTATTACAATTTGAGCATTCAAACATGGTTTATGCTATTATAAGTGAATACTTTGAAATATTTCTTAAGTTAGTCACTTAAATATTACACAGCCTAATTCATATTCATAAGAGTAGACATTTTAAAATTCATATTCATAAGAGTAGACATTTTAAACGGTTTTGTTATAATTAACTATAATAATTTCCTTTTTGAGCAAAATTTAACTAACGAAATAATTTTGCAGGTCATAATAAATGATAACATTACCTACAGTGATCTAGATACAGCAAGAGCACTGATGGGACTACACAGAGATTTCGAAAACCTGACTTGCATCGGTTCCAGGCTTTATACTCAATCATGGATTCGTGGATTCTATCGATATTTGAAGAGGCGACCAGAAGTGAAAAGTAACATTACGGATGAAACATCTTTCATTGCTACGTTGAAAAACGTAAGAAGAATATAAGCGTCAGAATTAATTTTATTGTGGCCGTTTGCATTATCGTTGCGTTAAGTCGAAGTACGTTGACTGCGGCGGCGCATCTACACTTCAGTATTCTGTTTACCAAGTGTACTTGATAAAGTTTATTACGCCATTGTGATCCAACTATCGTCATACTTCTGAACGCATAAACAAACTCTCTCTCTCATAACACTCTAAATCTGTGGTTCTCAACTTAGGGTAAATTACCCCGCTCGGGTAATGATACCTATTTTGTAGGGTAATGACACGCGATTCAGAAGTTATAAAAAATAATATTGTGATAATCCAGAAGATATAAAAAATAAGGATCACCTGAAGATCAGGGCTCCCAGCTTTCTTTAGTTAGCCTTATAAGGTTAACTAACGAAAATATCACGACCTAACCTAACCAATCGTTAGGTCAACTGTACGCCCTTGACGATTGGTTAGGTTAGGTCGTGATATTTTCGTTAGTTAGCCTTATAAGGCTAACTAAAGAAGGCTGCGGGCCCTGATCTTCAGATGATCCAAAAATAATATCTAATGATTGGGGTAATGGAGCTAGATTAGAATTGGATTTGGGGTAAATATACATAAAAAAAAGGTTGAGAACCACTGCTCTAAAGTATTCTTTTAAATATCATTAATACGCTGTTGTATGTGTAGAGGAGGGTTTGTATAAAAACCTTTTTCTTACATCTTTTTCTTTGCAGGATTACCTCACCCCTTCTACGCCTGAGTACCTCGACGTCGTTTTCAATGAAGATGAAACTCGAATTCTCGCTTCCAGATTTATAATTCAGAGCTACGACATCAAAGACACGAATGAAGATAAAAATATGATGCAGGCGGTTAGGAAAGTTGCCAATGATTCTCCCTTTAACGTAATAGCTTATCACGCATTCTTTGTCTTCTTTGACCAGGTAAGTTCTTTCCTTGAAATACGAATCATATGATACATTCATATTGAATTCTTGTTAAATCAATGTCATATTATAATGTTTGGATTTTTTTAACATTATACCAAAAGAAGAATTGTGTCTAAATTAGGAAATTTAACTTGGTTGAAATATATAAGTTCGTAAAAGGCTTCTTAACATCAAAACTGGACTAATACGCATTAATGCAACTTAATGACATTACTTTTAATATCTGATAATCATATAAGCGTTGAACAAGTTTTGAAAATATAAAAATTAGTCACGGTTTAATGACGTATAATTTAACATTCGTAATACAGACGCACATTAATTTAAAGCCTGTAAAAATGACTTGACCTTGAAGAAATGGTATGATCCGGGTGTTGAAACGTTATGGCTTCGAAGATACAATCGTAGAACTCATAAAAAGGCAGTACGAAAACACTCAATCAAGAGTTCAGAAAGGAAAAGTTACAATGGAAAGCTTCGAACTAATTGTGGGGTCATCCAAGGCTGTCCATTATCACACCATCTTTTTAATTTATTCTTGGAAATGGTGATGACAGAGGCACTTGGCAACTATGAGGGAGGAGTGGCAAATGGGGGAGAAAATGTAAATAATCTAAGATACGCTGATGATACTGTGCTAATAGCGGAAACAGTAGAGGAACTGTAACACATAATTAACCTAAATTTAAACTTAAAATAAAACAAAAGTCATGAAAATTGGAAGAACAAGAGAAGAAGTTGTAGTTAGTTTATCATTAGGGAGAATAGAACAAGCAGAGGAGTTTAAGTACTTGGTGGTCTGGTTCACACAGGATGGTGACGTAAAACGAGCGGTGCTAAAGAGAATACTGCTAGGCTATGCAGCAATGCAGAGACTGAGAAAAATATGGGAAGACCGACGCATATCAAGGGACCTTGTTAAAAGTAAGATTATACAAATCAATAATCTTGCCAACAACTATCTATGGAGCAGAGAGTTGGGTTCTAAAGCTAAAGGAGAAGAGGAAACTATTAGCTTTTGAAATGTACTGCCTTAGACGAATATGCAATATTAGGTGGTACCACAGGTTGACTAAAAAATATGTAGGAGACCTCACACATATGAAGATCAATATCGTAGAGAGAGTCAACGATGCCCAACGAAGATGGTTCGGTTATGTGGAACGCATGGATGGATGACAGACTGGCCAAAAGAATAATGTACGCAAGGATGCGTGGAATAAGACCAAGGGGAAGACCTAGAACTACATGGTTGAGAACAGTAGAACTCGAAAGTAGAGAGTTGAGTTGGCGAGATAGAGTGGAATGGGCGAGAGAGCGGAAAGCATGGGAACGCTACGGACGCATCAGACGGGACCCAACCTGGAGACCTCCGGATGGGACTTAAGTTAAGTTAAGAAATGACTTCAAAATATGGGAAACGCCCCTTTGTACTTCCATGCTATGCGTTGCCTTCATTACTGTATGCATTTCCTATTAATGGCTTTGGATGTAATGTATCATTGCACGTAACATTTCAAATGTACTTTATTCCTAAACATTTAATTCCTTATATTTTTTCCTCTAAATAAATTACTTAAATAGAACATCAAAATCTATCTTACTTACCATTCAATGTCATTCACATTCCTACCCGAGGTCCGCAAGTGAGAATACTCGAAGTGTGAATTCCAAATTTGGGAGGAAAAAGGGTTTCCAAATTTGGGAAAGGGTGAACAGAGGGATGGTATGTAACTGCATGCCAGACTGGTATTTTCTATAAAAAATTTAGCACTGAGGGGAATTCTAGAATAGGAAATGGAAATTTGAGAAATGCTTCATCTGAGATTCTCATGTTAGTATTTCTCACTGTTGTGCGAGGAGTGAAATGAGAATGACATGAGGCCCTCTTAAGAAGAAGTGCTAAACGACAAAAGTAAAACACGCCAGAAAATGCAGTTAAAATGGAACCAATTTGGAAGTGACCTAACTTTTGATTTTTGAAGATATTTTGTCGAAATACCGATTCAATAGTGCAGCTCCTTTTTGAAGGAGCTGCACAATGCAATCGATCCTGAAAGTCTGCAAATATTTTCAATGGTTTTTGCAATTACGTGGTCGCTCATGGACCCAGGTACTAACCAGTATGCGTTGTTCAATCGTAAAGTTGCTGCTATCACACATTTTAAATGGGTCTGAAAGAAAAAGGAAAATCAGTTAGTATTGTATTTTACTACGGTGACAAGACATTGTGGACACCCTGTACTTAGTGTATAATTGATTAAAAAAGTAGGGATGCACTGGGCCATGCCTACCTTACGATTGGTCTCTTCCCATCCAATGTCATTCTCGCTTCATTCTTCGCTAAGGATGAGGAATCCACGAGTGAGAATCTCAAAGGAGACAATTCTCAAATCGCAGAATTTTTTCCCATTTTCAGTTAGATTTAAAAAAAAATCCTCGGGCCACCATTGCGTCACAGTCTCTCTTTACCCTTTCCCAAACCAGAAAACTCTTTTCTCAAATTCGGAATTCTCACTTCTAGCATTCTAACTCGCGGAGCACGAATGAAAATGAGAATGACAATGAGTGGGAAGAAATTCTTAAAACCCAGTGAACCACGACTTTTGTTAACGATGGTACAGTGTGAGGAAGGAAAAGGGAAAATGTCGCTACAGCGCATTGCCCATTGTAAACAATTTTCATATTCATTCATATTAATTTCATATTAATCTTCCAAGAAATGAATTATTTTATTCAAGATTGAAAGTAGCTCGAAAGAAAGAAATTTTTTCTTTTTTTTGTTTAACAAAATTTAATGATCGGTTTTATTTTCAGTTTCTGCTTGTTCGAACGACGAGTATACAAACGATATCTTTAGCAGCCTTCGTGATGATGCTCGTGTCTCTGGTCTTCATTCCAAATCCTCTTTGCTCCTTGTGGGTGGCCTTCTCTATCATCTCCATCGAAGTTGGCGTAGTTGGTTACATGTCTCTGTGGGGAGTAAACCTAGATTCGGTTTCCATGATCAATCTCATTATGTGTATTGGATTTAGTGTTGATTTCTCCGCCCATATATCCTACGCTTATTTGACAGCGAGAGTAAAGACAGCCGATGACAGAGTTCGTGAATGTTTGTACACGCTTGGTTTACCCGTGTTGCAAGGAGGTCTTTCTACGATCATCGGAGTACTAATTCTTGTGTGCGCGCCTTCATACATTTTCCTTACATTCTTCAAGATAGTTTTCCTCGTTATTTTCTTTGGTATTATGCACGGAACGTTACTTCTCCCTGTTATGTTGTCGCTTTTTGGACCTGGTTCGTGTACCAAGCACGAAGAGAAACCTTCCTCCCGAATCATAGATTTTAACGTACCTGAAGTAGTTCATGAAATTCGTAAACCTTCCCCAGATCCAGTTAAAGAGATTAGAGAAGACATTGATAGCTTGGACAGAGATCCTGGAATCGGGTCTTCAGATTCATCTAGTCATAACAGTCTTCAGGAAATTGACGATATCACACCTGTCATCAGTAACTCAGAGAGTACTCCGAGCCCTCATTCAAGAAAATCATCTAAAATAGAAGGAAAAGACAATCAAGCTTTTGTTGACGAGGACGACGTCTCTGAAACAGGGAACTATAGAATCATTGCAATTACTATAATTTTCTTGAGAATCTCTTTATAGTCTCCTTTCCAATAAGAAGTGCAAATAAAAGTGATGATAAAGTCATGACAAAAAGTTTGCGTAAATAAGATGCTGTTATTAAAATATTTTGCTGTACATTAGCTTTAATTTAAGAATACTATAAATCAGTCAGTGGTTCCCAACCTTTTCCGGCTGAAGGCACCCCAATGACATCTGATTTTTCCATCGCTTCACTACGGAGAATCTTCTTCCCCCCAGTGTTTAACATCCAGTCCCAACTCCGACTTAACACCACGTAACTTCAAAAGGAGACTATTACCTGGATGTAATAAATCGCAAAGATTTTGTCTTATTTCAAATTTCCAGATTTCTCAGTTTTTAGTTACCTATTTTTGCCATTTTCATAACATAATATATACTACAGGGTGGGCCGTAAGTTTCCATACAAATTTAAACGTTTGGTCTTCACGTGCGTCGGTATTTGGATCAGCAGTTTCCGGATGCTTGGATTGGTCGGCGTGGTCCTGTGGAGTGGCCTCCCAGATCCCCAGATCTCACCCCCCTTGATTTCTATCTTTGGGGGCACTTGAAGGCCATGGTGTATCAGGAAAAGATACGAGACATAAATCATCTAAAGGAACGTATCACCAACGCCATTACAAGCATAACGTCAACTGTGCTAATGCGTGTTCATCAACAGTGGGGAACACGTATTGAAATGTGTTTTCAAAACAATGGCAACCATGTAGAGCATATTAAATAAAAATGGTTGTCCATAAAAAAATGTTTATTTTTCCTATGTATGGAAACTTACGGCCCACCCTGTATATACTATTTGAACGATAATACTGTACTATATACTATTTGAACGATAATACTGTACTATATACTATTTGAACGATAATACTGTACTATATACTATTTGAACGATAATACTGTACTGTATACTATTTGAACGATAATAGTAGTATAAACATGACAAACAAAAATTTTTTAAACTGTTAACAGGCTTCCTTATTTGATGCCATATAATTTATTACTTTATAAATATTATTTATTAATAATTAATAATCAATTATAGCGGGCATTTATGGACTCTAGCCTTGAGTGCGTATGCTGAAGGTACAATTTCTATATTCGGATATTAAAATTCTCAAAAACTTAATGACGAATCTTATATGGTAAAAGAATATAGAATATTGTAAACGTAATTCTAATGCGAGGTTTATATATTTATATTCTATTAATGTAACAAAAAGATTACTTATCAGTTATCAGTTATCTCATATTCATTTTAATATTAAGTTCCTGAAGAAAGTAGAAAGTCTTTTCATTGAAATTTTTTGTCATTTAATTTTGAAATTAATTCTGTAGTTATTTTTTGACACTTTTCCTTTAGCATTTAGTTATACTTTACTCAGTACCAATTAATACTATTATTATTATTATTATTATTATTATTATTGTCAGTTGGGTCATGTGGGAACTATCTGTTAAGTTTTACGTCGTGGTCGTCGTCGTTGTAAATTTTCCCCATTCTCTGGGTAGAGGTGGGTGGGATGAGGGAAAGGGAAATGTAATGTTGGGGTTGTTTAACCTCCTTCGCAATTTCTAAGGTCATATGACGGAGGGGACCTACAGCTTTATGTGGGATCCAAAACACGGGTCGCTACATAATCTGGACGCCGTGGACGGTCTTCCATCAAGCCACTAATGTCCCTAACAGTGGCGACTCGTGGGTTTTGGCCGCCCTGTGCGGTAGCCAAATTGGCCGCCCCCTTCCTTAAACGTAACATACCTTCCACTACAGCAAACACACGTATATAAAGGATTTACATTTTATTGATTGAGGAACAATGTAATAATGATGAAAATTGAAACCGTGATGATAGACAATAATAAAAAAAAATTAATAATTCAATTTAAAACATAGAAAACAATATGGTATTTCGTACCATACCGTACCGTAATGCCAGCCTTGGCCAAAATTGGCCGCCCCCCAAAGTGGCCGCCCTGTGCGGTCCGCACACCCCACGCTACGCCACTGGTCCCTAATCTCCCTTAAACTTCGCTGATCGACGGGAAACGGTGTTACGACATTGACCACGACGTATCACATGGGTGGGGAAAGGAAAGGGGGAGGCTGGGACAGGGAGACGTATGTTAATACTCGATTGGTTCATTCGTCTTGACGGTTTTCTAGTTATTATTATTATTATTATTATTATTATTATTATTATTATTATTATTATTATTAATATACTTTTTGAAGGCTTTCTCTAATGTACGAAAATATTCCTTTCAACTAAAGAAATTTTCTTTACAACTATTGTGGAACAAAACAAAGATACTACTTTGTTGATCTCTAATTTGAAATCAACAAAGATACTACTCTGTTGATCATAATTTAAAATCAACAAAGATACTACTTTGTTGATTATAATTTGAAATCAGTAAAGATACTACTTCGTTGATCTTTGGTTTAAGATCATCGAAGCGGTCTCTTTGTTTTATATTAAAGAAGATTTCTTTCGTGGAAATGTTTTTCGTATATTAGAGAAGACTTCACGAAACTATATTAAAATAGAAACTGATATAACCTTTCTGTTATTATTACTATTACTATTATTATTATTATTTATTATTATTATTATTATTATTATTATTATCATCTTCACCATTATCATTTTTATCATCCACTTCATGTTCATAATAATTACACTGAACTGTTGTAAAATACCATTGTATTAATTTGTTATTTTCAGTTATTAAAACTTTTGTAATTAGAGTAATTCTATATTGTATTTATTTTCCGTCACTTTATACAAAATAAATAATTTGAATTTTTGGGTATTTGTTGGAATTCGTAAGCAAATTACTTCTATAATGACCTTTCAGATATGAATAACTCAAGCCATAAAAAAAATCGGTTCTTTTGCATTATCCTCCCAACACTAATTTTTTTATATGATGTTGGTTTGGTTTTGGTTATGGTACTTTATTTTCCTTCCATTATAAAAAAAATTAGTGTTGGTATTAGGTTAGGTTAGGTTACGGTAAAAACAGCCAGCCGCAGGGGTTAGCCGTTATAAAAAAAAAATTAGTGTTGGGAGGATAATGCAAAAGTACCAAAAAATCTTCATATGGAAGTAGGTTTTCATCATGCAAATCCTTAAGGACGGGAGTGAAACACCTCCACCAGAGCCACTATAAAGAGACCTCCTTACATGTATACGCTTATAAATAAGTAGCGCATTTGTTTTTGTTTTTTTAATAATAATATGCAATGTTTTCTGCAATGTTTTACTCTTGGAAATGTACATTTGTATGACTTGAGAGCGGAGTTGTACATTGGTCATTACGTTCTGTGGATCGTTTTATATAAAGTACATTTATATTCTACTGGATTTGTTGTAAGCACGATTACCCAACTGCAATATATTATACACGATAATATATTGCAGCGAAAGCAAAATAATGATTAATTATTGACGCAAAATATTTTATCCTTTTATAACAAGCCTTTATCAAGCATTCTACCAAGGAACCTTTTTACTTTTCATTCGACTTACATTATCGTCATGTTCGTCTACTCTTAACTTAAAGTAGCATAAATGTTCTACCGTTTATGTACAATGAGGATCCATTCACACTCCCAACTTTATCCAAGAAGACTGCGATTATCCAGATGAACCACTTTCGTCCTGTGATTGACCAATTTTTTTTTATGTTTGTTCGGAGTTGAATTAATAGTTTGGTTCTCCTGAAGGATCCATAAGAAACACACATTGACCAATATACAGTTCTTATCAGCGCCCGTAACTCAGTGGATAACGCCGTTTCACTATAAACAAAGTGAAGGCACTAAGGTCGGGGGTTCGACTACTGATGGTGCTGGTAATAATAAGTCTAAATTTAGCGAAATGTGACACATTAGTCTGACTTGAGCGCTGTATCAGTTTCTGGCTTTCCTCGCTGATTACACTGGGCAACAAAAAAAACATTTTTTGTGTCCCAAGAATGAAAATACCTTATTCTTATAGTACTTTCTGTGCTGAATCCAAATAAGTTTGTAAAATTTCTCTATCAGGTCTGGTTTTTGTGTGACATGCAATTTAATTTTTAAAAACCCATATAGTTACATACTTATTAAAATATGATCGAAAAGACATACCTGTAGTTTAAAAAGTAGCTTGTTTTGATTTTCTGCTGTGCTTTGCCTCAGGCATGTCTCTCTTAAGAGTCCAGCAATAGTCAGCCAGCATAATGGGGCTCCATTTGCCTTGGTAACGGTTTTCCATGGCAGAAATATCCTGATGAAACGCTCACCATGTTCGTCGCTTACCGCACCCAGGTTTTCCGGAAAAAAGTCCAAGTGAGAGTCCAAGAAATTAACCTTTAATGACATATTGCACCCCATTGCTTGTTAAGAAGATCTCCTACTATTTCAGGATAGTTTTCGGCCTTGTGATTTCCCAAAAAATTTGTGCAGACACTTTTGAAACTCTGCCACGCGGCTTTCTCAACTTCATTCAACTCTCCTTCAAATCTCTCATCTCTTAACAATTCTCTGATCTGAGGGCCTACAAAAATGCCTTCTTTAATCTTGGCATCACTGATCCGGGGAAACTTATTTCTCAAGTATGTGAATCCTGTTTGCGCTTTATCCATCGCTTTAACAAAGTTTTTCATAAGTCCAAGCTTGATATGCAAAGGAGGAAGGTACACTTTCTCAGGGTCAACAAGTGAACTATTCACAACATTTTTCTTGCCTGGAACAAGTGAGGTGCGTTTTGGCCAATCCTTCTTAACGTAGTGGTTTTGCTTGTCCCTACTGTCCCACTCACATAAAAAACAACAGTACTTGGTGTAACCTAGCTGCAACCCTAGCAAAAGTGCAATGACCTTCAGATCTCCACAGATATTCCACTTATATTTCTGATACTGAAACTTTTCTAAAAGCAACTTCATGTTGTCGTATGACTCTTTCATGTTTGCAGCATGTGCAATAGGTACAGAAGGAAATTTATTTCCGTTGTGAAGAAGGACTGCTTTCAAGCTAACTTTTGAGGAGTCAATGAACAATCGCCACTCATCCACGTTATGTTCATGACCAAGAGCCCCCATGACTGAATTAACATCTTTACAAAACACAAGTCCATCTTCATGGGAGAACCATTCTTTGAATTCATCATGGCGGCTGCGGAAAAAACAAACTTTAGTGTCACGTTGCAGTAGATTCCAACCCTTTAATCTTGAACCTAAAAGTTCAGCCTGCTTCTTAGATAATTTCAAATCACGAACTAGGTCATTTAGATCTCCTTGTGACAGTAAATGTGGTTCATTGGAGGAACAGGTAGCCTGGAATGTTGGATCAGAAATGTCTTCATCTTTTTCCTCGTGATATGCTACAGCTACGTTTGATTCCTCATCACTTAAACTTACATGTTCAGGAGGATTTGGTACTGGAAGTTGAGCACTGTGGGGAACTGGTCTCATTGCAGACGGTAGATTAGGGTATTTCATAAGGCTCTTTGTTTTTGAAGTGATCCCCTTTGTATTTACCAGGCAGAAATAGCAGTCTGTTGTGTGATCTTTGGGTTCCCTCCAAATCATTGGAATAGCAAATGGCATGTGACGTGAACCGTTTAGCCATCCTGTAAGTAGTCTTACACATGTCACACAACAAATGTGAGGGGCCCAACTCTTGTCCTGATCGCCTACTTTACATCCGAAATAAAGTTCATAGCATTTTTTTACTAATGGTGTAAAGTTACGTTTCTGGGATTTTAAAGTTAGATCACCACATACATAACAAAAGGAATTAAGGATGATTCAGACAGTTCCGCGGCATTACAAAACATCTATATGAATACAACACTGGTGTAAAATTAACAAGAAGGAACAGACACTAGCTGTTAACACTGTGACATTTACAAGCAGACTGACTTGGAGCTGCTCTACACACAGAAACTAGGCTCATGTCTGAACAGGTACAAACATGTTTCAACTTGCACAGTCTGCTGCTCCGACCAAATTTATCCTGCCAGCATTATCAGAACTTTCTCCCCAAAGGAATAAATTGTACTAATTTTATAGAAAAATTAATACAACATATATATTAATATTAATATATTTTATTATAGTTATATTAATTAATATAATATATTATTATATTTATTATTTTTATAATGTTTTATATTATAATATTGTTATATACTTAATTATATATAATATGTTATTATTTTTTTATCCGGTGATCATGCTAAATGAGGAAAAAATGAACATAGCGTCACAAGTAAACTAAGCCTGATAGAAAAAAATCTGATTTCATATTTAGATTCAGCATGAAAAAGTACACTTAGAACACCCATCAAAACCAATGTTCCCTCTAATTTTTTTTAGTCCGTGTGCGCAAGAAATTTTCGTTGTGCATAACATTTAGATTCATGGTGAAAAATTGTGCAAACTTTTCTGAGCGCTATTATCTTCAAAATTATATATATATAAATATTAAATACTTAATAAATATTATTTCCATAAGGTGATAGCTTGATCATTACGGTACTATTAAATGGATATTAAAAAACTGTTTACAATATTATATATTCTTTAACAAGAAAACATTTTATCCATTCTAAAAATATGAATAAAATAAAAAATAGTAAAATAAAATTCAACAAAATAAAGAAATAAAATAAAAATAACATTAATTGGTGCTCTTCCAAAACGTGCTCTACCGTAAAATTTACATTCCAATATGTGCTAACTAACGAAAATATCACGACCTAACCTAACCAATCGTCAAGGGCGTACAATTGACCTAACGATTGGTTAGGTTAGGTCGTGATATTTTCGTCAGTTAGCACATATTGGAATGTAAATTTTACGGTAGAGCACGTGTTGGAAGAGCACCCATTAATTGAAAATGACTAGTATTTTTAGCATTTAGCAATTTAAAATAGACTATCAAGATTAATACATGATTTTATCCATTCACAAAATAGGAATAAAATAAAAAATAATAAAATTCAATAAAATAAAATATAATCAAAATAACATTAAATGAAAGTGCCTTTCATTTAAGTATGATTATGATTTCTTCCTACGATCTTTAGCATTTGCCCATTCCAAATAAACTCTATGAAGATTAATACATCCGTCATCATTCAGGTAACTTTTAATTCGCATGAGCATGTCCAAATGATTTTCTTTCAAACGGTCTCTTAATTTGTTCTTTATAAAATTCATTAAACTGTAATTTTTGAAATTACTTCATTTACTGTCGTGACTCATGATACGCTTGAGCCTGTGCGCATTTTATTTTGCTGTGTGCGCGGGTTTCACAACGCGTGTGCGCGCGCACACGCGCACACCTTAGAGGGAACATTGATCAAAACCCTTGTGACAAAATTGTTGTTGACCAGTGTTATTATTGGTGGGGTATGGGGTATGGGGTATGTCGTGACCGCATCGCAACATCGCGGCCCATTAGCGTCGTTGAGGCTGTTTCGTAGTGAGATGGGTGACCGTTCTCTGCGTTCAGATGATGTAACGACGCGTGGTTTGGTTCCCACGTAAAGCTGTAGGTCTCCTTCGTCACATAACATTTGCCATTGAACAACTCCAAGCATTATTTTATTCAAAGACAAGCTTTTCCCAAAGGGAGACGTTATCGGCAAAAATCATCTATAAACAGGAATGTAATTATTTTTGGAAGGTAATAGGGGAAACGCTTATCTGCATGAAATAGTAAGAAATGGGTTGTGTCTCCTGACGAAGTAGTGAACGCTGTATTTAGTGAATTTGCACATATACTACATGCAGACATTTGTCCCAAGTATTAGGTATCCGTCTTATCTACTAAATGGCTTTATAATTGTTGTTGTTTGAGGAGGGACTGTTTAAACCCCTTCGAAACATCTAAGGTTACGTAACGGAAGGGACCTACCGTTTTACGTTGGATCCGAATCACGAGTCGCTACGTAATCTGGACGTATTGGACGGTCCCCCATCCAACTAAAACCCAGACCCAATGTCGTTTAACTTGGGTAATCGATGGGAATCGTTGTTACGACAGTGGCCAGGACGTAGTCCAACTGTCTTTATTTTTTTCTTTAGAATAATATCGCTCCACTAAGACCAGAAAATAGTGTTTATGGTTATTAGTCAATTTTATTCACATACTAATTCTTTATGAGTAAATGCTACTTTCTAAACATTCATTCGTATAATTTTTAACTCATTTTTTTTATTGGCTTTGGTTTAATTTACAAAATGCTCCATACATGATATTAGATGTATGGAGCATAAAATTTGGAGGTCCGGTGCTAGTGTCTCCGAGCAACTGATACAATTAGAAAACGGACATAACTAATGTAATGATGGGGTTGCTTAACCTCCTTCGCAACATCTAAGGTCATATGATAGAGGAGACCTACAGCTTTACATGGGATCCGAACTACTGGTCCCTACATAGTCTGGACGCAGAGGACGGGCTTCCATCCAACTACTGAACAAACCCAACGTCATTTAACCTCGCTACGATTTAACTGCGATCGGAGCCCGATACAGAATTGGACGAATAGTACATTATTCTACTTACATAATTAACTTACCTTCTTTATTATGAGAAGCACTATATTATGAACCAATTTATTGGGTATTTAAATCAAATTATTGGCGACGACGTCCTTCATCTTTTGGTGCAAAGTGCATGTGACGTACTTTCTTCTGAAAAAAGGTTATAGACTGTTAGAAAATCTAGAAGAGGAAGAACCATTGTTGTCCCAAGGCGATATGATGACTAAGCTGATTGATGCAGCATTGCTTGTATATATTAAGTTAAGGTGTATATATATCCATCTCATAATTGTAAGGTTAATGAAAAATTCACTTAATTTAGAGCTAGCATTTTTGGGCTCTTGTGGCATCAGTGTTTGGGACTCTGGTGGCATCATTTTGGGGCGCTGCGCGTCCTTTCTACTCGTTTGTGGGATGTCGTACGTACAGGGTGTGGTCTGATAGAGAGCTCTCTTGCAATTCAGTTTGGTTGTTTAGATACAAGATTGTTGCATCGTGCAATAGTCCAGGTTGCGTTTTTGTTGCAAGTTTGAGAAAGAAGACCATAAATAGTACCCCTTTTGTTTTTATATTAAATTCATGTAACTAAGGTCTAAGGTAGGCCCGCATCGAGTCAGCAACCCTGAGGTAGGACCTAATAGGATCTCAAATCCGTAAGTTTTAATTTTAGCTTAACTTGGGCTGTAGGTAGAACTGGCCCTTTAGAATTTGGCCGTTCACGGCTCAGCTGGGATTTTGAACCCAACAAATAAATAAAATAACATGGTCCTTCGAACCGGATGCTACCCCAAGACTGAGTCAGTGACTATTTTTCGGCAAAGTTCTGATTGTGCAAATTGTAGCCCAAGTTAGGCCTAGACGGGTTGAGTATTATTGAGTTAAGGTCCCAGGGTAGAAAGTTTGGTCGCCCAATTGCGAAACTTGGCCAGTCGTCTGTCGTTGTTTTTGGCCTACATTTTACCGGTTTGGTTAATTTTGGGTTATTATTGAATTAAGGTCCCAGGGTAGAAAGTTTGGTCGCCCAATTGCGAAACTTGGCCAGTCGTCTGTCGTTGTTTTGGCCTACATTTTACCGGTTTGGTTAATTTTGGGTTATTATTGAATTAAGGTCCCAGGGTAGAAAGTTTGGTTGCCCAATTGCGAAACTTGGCCAGTCGTCTGTCGTTGTTTTTGGCCTACATTTTACCGGTTTGGTTAATTTTGGGTTATTATTGAATTAAGGTCCTGGGGTGGAAAATTTGGTATTCCATACTGGTGTTTGGTTAGTACCCCACCGAGCAATTCAGTTTATTTGAAAGTAAAATTTGCGTTTGATCAGTTTGGTTAAGTATTTCTGCCAATTCAGCTCATTTGGCATTGAGCCCAATTGTTGTTTGCATTGAAGATGAGTGCATCTGAATTGAACAAATTTATAAAAAGGAGAAGCGCCTACAAAGGTCTAATTACAAAGGTCATTGCCACTATAGATTCTGCCATAGAGCAAGAGGATTTACGCTTAGTGACTGCGCAGCTTTCCATATTAGAAACTAAAAAGGTTGCTCTAAGTGAGGTAAATGTTAAAATTGAGGCTCTTATAGAAGAGGATGAAATAGAAAATAACATAATTTACCTTGAAGAGATTATTGATGATATAATTAAAGTAGGCCTCCGAGCAAAAGAGTTTAGCAGCTCAGTACAGTTAGAGACCAGGTCTAATAATGAAACACAACACTCAACAAATGATGTTTGTGAAGTTAAGGTTAACAGATCTGTAGTTCAATTACCGAGGCTTGTACTCAAACCATTTTCTGGGAGTATTCAGGAATGGCAAGGATGGGCAGACAGTTTTCAATCAGCAGTTCATTCTAGTCAAGTGTTAAGTGCCGTGGAGAAGTTTAATTATTTGCAGTCCCTCTTGGAAGGGGAGGCAGCAAAGACTATAGCAGGATTAGCATTAACAGAGGCTAATTATAATGTGGCTTGGGATATATTCAGGGCCGGATTAAGACCTTTAGAGGCCCTAAGCACTTAAAAGATTTTGGTGCCCCATATATATGTAATTCAAAATATAAACAAAAATAAACCATAAAATAAAATTTTATTTTTTGAAATGAAACAAAACTTACAGTAAGATGGAAAATAATGTTTATTTTTGTATACTTCCACTTCATTTATATTTGAAAAGTTTTCTCCTACTTTTTTTAATTGCAAAGTCTTTGATCAGATCCTCAAAACTAATCTTACGTAACACATCTGCTTCTATACTTAGTAGAGATAAGGCATCCAGCCTGCCTTGTTGCATAGTTGTTCTGTTGGTATTTTTAATATACTTCAACTGAGAAAATGAACGCTCAGCTGAGCAATTTGTGACCATTAATGTTAAAAATATACGAAAGGCAATTTCTACATTTGGGAAGGCACACTCAATATTGTCTTCTACAATTATTTTATAAAGTTCAGCATGACTGAATCTTGTTTTTACATTTACTATAGCACACGAAAATATTTAATCTATATGTATTTTTAATATGGCGCTCAAAGATTTGATATAAACAAAATAATAACGCAAAGCGTAAAGTGTGTGATTACAACGAAATATATTTATTCTCTCAAAAGGGTTGTTGTTCACTACAAATTCAAACAATGAAAAAAAATAAATACTATATATGAATATATATAATTCAGTTTTCAACAGCTTATAGGCTATAAGCCGCGATTATAATAGTATAATAAATCCATGGTAAATCCGACAATGGAAAATTTCTGTGGTGCCCCCCTTCCCTTGATGCCCTAAGCACGGGCTTATTTTGCTTAATGGTTAATCCGGCCCTGGATATATTAAAGAAACGGTTTGGTAAGCCAGAGATCTTAATTAAAAGCCACCTCCGTGCACTTTTAGCTATACCTCCTGTTAATAATCCTAATAGTGTCAAGGAGTTACGGCAGTTATATGATGAATTTGAAATTAGAACTAGGTCCCTGGATAACTTGGGTGTAGGAATGGAAAGGTATGGTATAATGTTGGTTCTTACACTGGAGTCTAAATTGCCTAGCTCAATTTTGCTTGAATTAAGTAGGGGACACTCTGCAGAACATGTGTACATCCCCCTTCAGCAGATGTTAAGTCTTTTCGGCACAGAATTAGCAAGACGAGAGGGAATTGAGTTTGCACAGTGGGATGGTAAACAAGGGGACAAAGGCAGGCACAGCACCAAAGTTTCCACAAAAAGGAATAACCCAGGTACAGTGTCAGCTCTACATGCATCCTCTGAGAATAAATTAAAGGGAATCAAGGAATGCATATTTTGCGAAGGCAACCACAAGTCATATAAATGTGAGGTGGCTGAGGCATTACCCTTTGAGGAGAGAAAGGACAGGGTAACTAAGTCCACAGCATGTTTTAAATGTTTTTTGAAAGGTCACAGAGCAAGGTTTTGTAAGTTTAAAATTTTGTGCAAAAAATGTCATGGTAGGCATCAGCCATTATTGTGTGAACACACTCCTAGTAGGCCTACCCCAGAAGTAGAGACATCAGTGGCACATGCCACTGCTATGCAAGGGAGTAAAAGTAAAGGGGGATTATTGCAAACAACTGCAGCCTTATTAATTGGGAATGAGGGAGAAGCTACTGTAAGAGTGTTGTTTGATAGTGGTAGCCAGTGTAGTTTTATTAAGACCAGAATTTCCAGAAAATTGAAGTTTAAAGAACTTAAGAGGGAAAATTTAAGAATTTCTGGGTTTGGGGTTCCGTTCAAAACCGAACCAAATTTAAGAAGGTAGAAGTTCTGGTTAAAGGGTTGTTACCGCAAAGTCCCACTATCAAGGTCCAAGCTGTAGAGATTGAGGAACTTTGTGCTTCAGTCACTACTTGTTTAGATATGGCATGTGTCCAAGAATTGCAAGTTAAAGGAATTAATTTGGGCAATAATAAGTTTGAAGGAACAGAAGATATTAGTCTTTTGATTGGAGCTGACTATTATTGGGACTTCATCACTGGTAATATTGTCCGCACATCTCGAGGCCCAGTAGCTATTGAAAGTAAGCTAGGCTGGATGCTACATGGTAGTTATTGCAATGAAATAGAAGTTAAGGCTCTTTTTGTTAAGATTGAGGAGAACAGCCATGGTCTGGAAGGGCATTTGAAAGCGTTTTGGGAACTTGAATCTATTGGCATAAAGGACAAACAGGCAAGTACAGTGAACAATGATGTTTTAGAGCAATTTGAAAAAGGGATTGGGTTTAGAGATGGTTGCTATGAAGTTGGCCTACCATGGAAGGATTCTTGCAAACCCGGTTCAAACCTTCAGCTAGCTAATCAGAGGTTGGAGACTTCATTGTACAGGCTAAGAAAAAATGAGGAGTTGTTAATTGAATACAATGAGGCCATCTTAAGTTATGTAAGGGAGGGCTATGCTGAAAGGGTGTAAGGTGAGCTGGTGAGCCAGGAGGCACATTATCTGCCACACCATGCAGTGGTACGGCGAGACAAAACTACCACCAAACTGAGGGTAGTTTTTGATGGCTCAGCCAAGGACAAAGGTGGTGTGTCCTTGAATGACTATTTGGATGCTGGGCCAAATTTAAATGCAGATTTATTTTCCTTGTTACTGAGATTCAGGTTTGGTAGAGTAGCATTGACTGCAGATGTGAAGCAAGCCTTTTTGCGGATAAAGTTAAAACCAGAGGACAGAGATGCAGTAAGGTATCTGTGGGTGGATACGAAAGACTTGTTGGAAAATGAACCTAAGGTTCAAGCATATAGAATGAAGTCAGTGTTGTTTGGCCTCAGCTCTAGTCCATTTCTGTTGGCAGCTACTATGCAGTACCATTTTAAGAAATATTCTGAAGTCTATCCTAACACTATTGAACACATAAGGAAAAATTTTGATGTTGATGATTTGCTGTGTTCCGTGGATAATACAGAAATGGCTAAACAGATATTCATGGAGGCGAGAGCTATAATGAGGGAGGCTGGCATGGAGCTTAGAAAATGGCAGACCAATCATTCGCAATTACAAGAGTTTATGAGTCATTCCTGTGTAGTACCTGATGCAGCAGAAAGTATTGAGGATTCTGGTATTAAGGAGTTGTGGGCAATAGACGCAAAGGTGCTAGGCATTGTTTGGCAGCAAGATGATGATTTGTTTACCTTCAATGGGAAATCTTTAGTAGAGCTGGCTGAGAATGAGACAAGGTGGACAAAACGTACAGCTCTTAGTTTGGCTTCAAAGGTCTTTGATCCTCTTGGATTCCTGGCTCCATTTGTGATATAGTCAAAAATTTGGTTTCAGAGCCTCTGGGAAATTGGACTTGGTTGGGACCAAGAGTTACCTGATCATATGGTGGTAAGGTGGAAATATTGGTTCAAAGAATTGGCACATCTTGGAGACATTGAAATCCCAAGATGGTACTTTGGAGAGTTGAACAATAGTCCAGACAATTTGGAGCTGCACATCTTTTGTGATGCAAGTGAGGAAGCCTATGCAACTTGTATTTATATAAGAGGCGCATTGCAAGAGGAAGTAAGTTGCAGGTTGGTTGCTACAAAGAGCAGAGTAGCACCTTTGAAAAGGCTTTCTGTTCCAAGGTTGGAATTGATGGGTGCAGTTATTGCTAGTCGGCTTGCAGTTATAGTGCAAAAGTCTTTGGCCCTCTCTGAAATTCCAAGCTATTATTGGACAGACTCCACTATAGTTTGGCACTGGTTAAGAAGCCAGGCAAGGAAATGGAAACCATTTGTTGCCAATAGGGTGGAGGAAATTCAAGCGCACACAGATCCCATGCAATGGAAGCATTGTCCAGGCACCCAAAACCCCGCTGATTTACCAACACGAGGAATTTCAGTGAAAGATCTTGCACAGTCAAGTTTGTGGTGGAATGGGCCGGAGTGGCTAAAACTTGGAAGTGAAAACTGGCCTTCTAATCAGCCTATTGTAGGAGAATGCCTGGCTGAAGAAGCATGGGTGAGTGAGGTGAGAAAATGCGCTGTGAACAGTTGTCAAGTTATGCAGCAGGACCCCATATTGAGGCTTGAGGACATTAGCAGTCTGAAAAGATTGTTAAGAGTGACAGCATGGGTATATAGATTTACCAACAACATTAAGGGAGAAACAAGAAGGGAAGGAATTCTGAACAGTAATGAGATTCAGCAAGCCAGGAAATACTGGGTGGTATATATGCAGAAGGAAAAATTTGGTGAAGAGAGAGAATTGCTCACCAGCCATCCATTACAGGTTCTACCAACACATTCTGCGCTCAAGGGTTTGGATGTGTTTTTGGATCAGGATTTATTGAGAGTAGGAGGTAGACTACAGTTTTCTGGGCTTCCAGAGGAGAAAAGACATCCAATTTTGCTACCTTCTGGGGGGCACTTTGTGGGCCTTTTGATCCTGGATACTCATCATAAGCTGTTACATGCTGGAGTTAGAGAAGTGATAATAGAGATTAGACAACAATTTTGGATTCCCAAAATTAGACAAGTAGTAAAAAAGGTCTTGCATAAATGTGTGGTTTGCAAGCGTTGGAGTGCAAAGCCTTATTATGAAAAGGTGGCTCCACTTCCAAGAGAACTGCCCCATTTGATGTAGTGGGAGTAGACTTTGCAGGGCCAGTCTATGTGTATGAGCGAGGGGAGTCTAACAAAGGTCATATATGTCTTTTCACCTGTGCTACCACCAGAGCAATCCATTTGGAGTTGGTAAGCAACTTAAGTAGTGATGTATTTCTTTTGGCCTTTAAAAGGTTTGTGAACAGAAGGGGTTTCCCAAATAAAATCATATCGGATAATGCAAAAACCTTCAAAAAGGCTGCAAAGGAACTCCAAGAAATTTGGTCCTTGCTAAAAGAGGAAGGATTCCAATCCTACTTTTCACACCAAGGGGTACAGTGGGAGTTTATTGTTGAGAGAGCACCATGGTGGGGAGGATTTTGGGAAAGGCTAGTGAGAAGTGTAAAGTGTCCATTAAAGAAACTTTTAGCTAATGCTCATTTGAGCAAAGAAGAATTCTGCACTGTTTTATGTGAAGTAGAAGCAATGGTGAACAGTAGGCCTATCACTTTTGTTTACAACAGTATGCAGGATGCAGAGCCATTGACACCAAATCATTTTCTTTGTGGTAAACGATTAACATCAAGCCCCAGTGTGCCAGAAGACTTGCAGCCTATCCAGAGCACTCAAGGAGAGTTAACCAGACGGTTCAGGTACCTTGAAGAGCTACAAGATCAGTTATGGAAGAGGTGGCAGATGGAATACTTGCCAGAACTCAATTATTACCCATCAGGCAAGGTAAAGGGCTCCAATGCAAATTGTATCAAGGTGGGAGAAGTGGTAATGATTGGGGATGAAAGACCAAGGCAATGCTGGAAGCTTGGCATAATTGAAGAGTTGTTTGTTGGCAAAGACAATTTAGTTAGGTCTGCACTGGTAAAGACTTGAGGAGGAAAGTTAGAGAGACCTATACAAAAACTCTATGCTTTAGAAATCAGTAAAAACACAGATAGTCAAGATGAAACATTTGAGTTACAGCCTCATGGAGAAGGCTTGGCTAACCTTGCAGAAGGTAACGACAACAATGCCTCTTCGGTGGGGAGTGTTAGAAAATCTAGAAGAGGAAGAACCATTGTTGTCCCAAGGCGATATGATGACTAAGCTGATTGATGCAGCATTGCTTGTATATATTAAGTTAAGGTGTATATATATCCATCTCATAATTGTAAGGTTAGTGAAAAAGTCACTTAATTTAGAGCTAGCATTTTTGGGCTCTTGTTGCATCAGTGTTTGGGACTCTGGTGGCATCATTTTGGGGCGCTGCGCGTCCTTTCTACTAGTTTGTGGGATGTCGTACGTACAGGGTGTGGTCTGATAGAGAGCTCTCTTGCAATTCAGTTTGGTTGTTTAGATACAAGATTGTTGCATCGTGCAATAGTCCAGGTTGCGTTGTTGTTGCAAGTTTGAGAAAGAAGACCATAAATAGTACCCCTTTTGTTTTTATATTAAATTCATGTAACTAAGGTCTAAGGTAGGCCCGCATCGAGTCAGCAACCCTGAGGTAGGACCTAATAGGATCTCAAATCCGTAAGTTTTAATTTTAGCTTAACTTGGGCTGTAGGTAGAACTGGCCCTTTAGAATTTGGCCGTTCACGGCTCAGCTGGGATTTTGAACCCAACAAATAAATAAAATAACATAGACCTCAGAAGAGCCGTCCACGAAGTGCTAGTCGGGGTCGAACAAAATTTTTTCTTCTTGCATTACATAATTCACGTACGACTTCCGAAACACCTTCATACGTGATACACGAAAATATTCAACCGCAAACAGGTTAACAAGTTCAGTACCAAGCACCGAAAAATGTGATATTAATACTAATATAGTTATTTCTCAATGATAATGAACGTAAAACATATTGTTTTTGTAGTAAAAATAAAATCTTCGAAGACCTCGATACGGAACAGACCTTACGTAAGGTATGTACAAAAAAAAAAAGAAAAAAATTGTGTCCTTGAACACTTATATCAATTTGAAAGTTAAGTAAATGATTCCTAAAAAATGTGGTAGAAAATTAAAATAAAAATGTAATTTTTTTCTCCTGATGTCATTTTGCTTTTATTAATTTTTGCGCGAATATTTTTTATATATATTTTGTGGTGAGATACATACATACATACATACATACATACATATATACATACATATTTGCATGCATACACACATACCCC
This sequence comes from Bathynomus jamesi, assembly GCA_023014485.1. Classification (NCBI taxonomy): domain Eukaryota; kingdom Metazoa; phylum Arthropoda; class Malacostraca; order Isopoda; family Cirolanidae; genus Bathynomus; species Bathynomus jamesi. The sequence goes on from JAJOZX010000949.1 coordinate 783,832, forward strand.
GTTTAATCACGACTCTTAACTCGAATATTACCCTAAAATTCTCAACTTGCCTGCATTATTTGCATCACGTACCAGAATCAAACAAACTACAGAAGGCAAGAGACATTTGACGTCCAAAACATACACGTATAAGAAGTGTGCAAAAACATCCATTATGTAATTAGTTGAACGATGACTTTGCGTTACGATGATTCACAAATGCTAACGAGAAATCTCAACTTCATTTATTCGTCTTTGGATATTTAATAAAGCAAGGGACAAGTAATGTTTGGAGGTTGTTTAACCTTCTTCGCAACGGCAAAGGTGCAACGACGGACGGGATCTACGGCTTTACGTACAGTATGTTTCGAACCACTGCTCCACCAAGGGATATCTAGAGAGGCACCCCAGTTGCTGAAATCTGAAGTTTCAGCCGAGACTCGAGTCCAGGACCCGCAGATTAACAACCCGACGCCATACCATGATCCTATGCTGGCGGGTAAATTAGGCGCAAATGCGAGTAAATTCCCAAATCATTTTCCTTCATACGCATCACATGAACAAAATCGCGGTAGCGGAACAAAGTCGATCTGCACAGTGTCGACATGTACAATGTCGGTTTAAAAAGTTAAAGTTAGGTTAGGTTAGGTTAAGTTGGGTTAGGTTAGGTTACATTATACCGGTTATGTTACAATTAGTAACAGACTAATTAGTAATTAGCCTAACAGACTAACCTAACCTAACCTAACCAGACCTAACCTAACCGGAGATAATGCAACCTAACGTAACCAGACCTAACCTAACCAGGGATAATGTAACCTAACCTAACCAAACTGACCCTAGCCTGACCTAATTTAAATTAAATTAACATAAATTTAACTGACATGAAAAACGTCGACATTTTCGACATTATTCAAGGCCAGAAATTTTGGCAGCGACATTATAAATGGTAATATTGTATAGATCGGCTTTCATACTATTCGCTCAGTGTAATTAAATTTGGAGTCCTTTGTCTTTCACTCGGTGTAGCGAAACATTGTCGAGCTGCGCAATGTTGATACTAACATTTCTAAACATGCATATGATGTCAAAACGCTCGCCCTTATGCACGCTGATTTAATTCATGCTGAGTTAATTTAAATTAGGTTAGGTTATGTCACATTATACCCGGTTAGGTTATGCTAGGTTAGGTTCGGTCTGGTTGGGTTAGGTTAATTCTTTTTATTTAAAATCTTTAATATTTTAAGTTATAATTAAAATATTAAACAAACTTTTCATTTTTATTTAAATATCAAGTTATATATTGTACATGCACGTGGTCGATCTGAAATAATGTCGACAAGTATGAAATCGAATGTCGACATTATGAAATTCGACTTTCTTCATGTAATCCCTTCATTTATTGTAAGATTTTAACCTAATTCCACCTAAAATTTTAGTAACACTTTACTAAAAGCGAGCATTGTGTAGAAAATATGTTGGTTTTTTAACACTTTAACGACGACCGTTGCCATATGGCAACATGAGCTTGACAATCGATTTTGAGCCTTACCATCTGAATATTAGAGGTTATTTTGGTTTGAACAAGAAAATTTTTTTTCTAAATAAAAATTTCGTAATTCAGGCATGAAAGGTAAAAAAAACAAAATATCCTGAGGTGAAAGTAGTCTACCATGTTAAACAGAATTACAGTATTTACATTACATTGCAATATATTACAGTATTTTCATTAAAACTATATCTAGTAGCTTTACTCCTCTGTACAGTTGGAGTTCTACTGCATGCTGAGGAAAATCTCACACAGGCAAAGACTGAGTTTTCAGGAGCATAAAGAAATATTATAAAAAATCTGGTTTCAGATAGTAGTTGGATGGAAGACCGTCCTCTGCGTCCCCCGTGGTTCGAATCCCACGTAAAGCTGTAGATCCCCTCCGTCATATGACCTTAGATGTTGCGAAAGAGGTTAAAGAACCCCAATCTATTTTTTGTAATTTTTTTTACCGAAATGTCAAAAGTAACATCTGATCATGAGTCGTAAAAAAAAAGATGCATTTCTTGTTCAAGTTAACCTTTTGTTAAGTAATACTAGAAATTTTTTTCTAAAATATTTCTTTCGGTTTTATATTATTATTATTATTATTATTATTATTATTATTATTATTATTTTTCATTAAACTTTACAAAAATTACTCCTATCAGTTAATAAAAATAATTTAAGAATTTTTACTCGCATACACGGGAACGTTTCATTAGTGCCGTTCAACACTGGTCTTTGAACGTGTACTTGTATCAGCATAGGCGGATCCAGAGAGGGGAGAGCCAGGGGAGGGCCATTGGCCCCCCTTCCTTTAGACAGATTTGGTTGCCCCAATCCCTCCGAAATTCCAACAACTTCAGGTTAGGTCGGTGTATCTGGTGTATCTCTGTTTTGAAGGAGATTGTATTTAAATATACTGACAATAATTCAACTATTTATAGTTGTTTCTTGGATATAAACAAAACATATGGATGGAGAGAATAACAATATTCTATTTAAAAAATTAGAAACAGGAATGTTCCACTGTATGTTTTAAATATAATGAAATTTTCGTACACTAACTAAACGTTTATGGTTAGATGGGTCAATGTATTGTCCGAATGTTTTGGTTTCTCATGCGAAGTTAGGCAAGGTTCCTCGCTCTCTCCTATGCTGTTTTTTAGATAACATTAGGATAAATAACTTGGTTTAATGCCTGGTGAATTATAATCATACAACTATGACACTAAGTTTAATGTTACTAAAACTAAGGTTAAGCAATCCCATCCCAACAGCTCAAACCAAACAGCTAATATTATTTTTAAAATGAGAGGCGAACCAATAAAGTAAGTACAACAATTTAAGTATTTGGGTCAAACTATCACCGGCTCCTTGAGTGACGACTCTGAAATAAGAAAACAATATCGAAGTTACTGTGCTTCAGATTCAGTTTATGTACAAGCGAAGCTAAAGACACCTTTTTCGTACTTTCCTCACTAATATCACTGGAGAGTAACTGTGGGTTAATCATAAAAAAATTCTTGTATAACCCTAAATTTGCTTTATAAAACATGTCTTTCAGATAGCTGCTGCATAAGTTACCTCTAAGGTGCTCGGCTTCACAAATGTTCGCTAACCACAACATCTCCGAGGCAACAAGACGTGCTTAATACAGTCTAATGTGAAGAATTAAAAACTCACACAATCCAGCTGTCTAAGCTATTCATCAGTCCTGCTTTATACGTTCTAGAGTCTAGACCAGTGATTTCCAACCCTTTTATGATGGCGACACACTTTTGATGTATCAAAAAGGATCCGACACACCATTTATATTTTAAAAATTTATTTATAGAGAAGTTAAAAATATAGTGAAACTCAAAGAAATAATTAAGAGCAATGAGTAAAAAAAGTAGCATTGCAAAGAAAACATTTATTTAATGAGATACTTGAGCTTGATCATAACTACATATTTTGTTTATATTTGGAGAAATATGTGATAAGCACACTGGCATTCGAAACCTTGGATAATTTCGCGACAAACCTGGGAAAATCGGCGACACACTGGTTGGAAACCACTAGGGTCTAGAGTCTAGAGTCTAGACTATGAACTTTTTGGTATGAAAATGTTTGTTTACAGCTCCACTTTTCATTACTTATACTTTTTTATATTTATTCATTAGTATTCGCTTTGGATAGTTTTTTACTTTATTGTTACTCGTTTCATTACGTGGATTATTTTCTTTTTTAGTTCTTAAAACATTTTAGTTTTTAAATTTATTGTTAATTACTTGTATCATGTATTTCTTTGGTGAATATAGTCTCTTGTCCCAGCGCTGGTGACCCTTGTCAGTTTCGTGCTCCTTCTTCCTTGCAAAATTAACAGTGGTTAAAGTCAGTGATCCATTGTGTTATTGCGCCAACAAAATTGTGAACGTGCCAAGATTCCACATTTACAATCTCATCAGATAATGTACATTACTTAACTAATATTAATACCTAAAAAATATCATCAAATTTTTCTAGCGACATCCGGCACCTCCTTCTTAGTTCTACAGGACCATAGCCCGTATCCGTGACATTGAAATAACAAACATACGAACGAACGACTGAATTTTAACTACAAATGTAAATAAAAACTTAATGTAAAACAAGAACGATATCTGAAAATTGAGTCAAATTCTCCCATTAAGACTTCCGAGCAGGGCCGGCGCTAGGAAGTGCGGGGCCCAATTAGAAAATTGTTAGCGCCTAGCGGGGCCCTCTACCCGTTGTCGTTTCAAAGTTGGAGTGACAAGAAATTTCGCTAGAGCACCTCTTTGTTTTTCATTTTCAGCTGCCTTAGCCTTGGCCAGTGCTCGTTTCTGATTGCCGCTCAAATACTTTCGCCCTTTGTCTCTATCTCTGCTTGTGCTTGCCATGATGACGATGATGTAAGGGCTTTTTCAATTACTTTTCTTTTAAAAAAGCTAAACGACGACGATAAACTGAAATTACAAAACAAAAAACAAAATCATTCACAATAAAGACTCCTGGCACTGAAAAATAATAAAGATGTGCATGTATGCATCTAATGATTAAAGCAAAAGATTTCATGATTTTTAAAAGCCTGGGAGTAAGAAGAAAAGCGCAGGGGGCAAAAGAACAAGCTCTAGTAAATAGAAATGTAAATGCTCTCTATGATAATGAGGCAAAAACTAGTTAATTTAATATGTAGGATCTACTTACCACCACGTTTCTCTGTTACATGCAGGCTTAAGACACTTCAAGTTTGCAGTTTGGACATATAAACAATTTGGACATATTTAACAAACAACACAACTTTACATTCCAAGCTTTATGTTATATAATCTCATTAACAGCGCTCTTTCTGTGTTGAGGGTTTGAATATCGTCCACAAATTACCTTTTTTTTAAAAAAGCTAAACGGCGACGATAAACTGAAATTACAAAACAAATAAACAAACGATTAGCAATAAAACATTGAAACATAGATATACGAGGACGGACTGAATAGTTTCACTGCCGCCTTCACAGTAACAAGAAACTTCGTGCACACTGGACACTCATTAATTCATCATAGCGTCCCCCACTCGAGCGCGTGCGCGGGGTCCCCTCGGGGCGCGGGGCCCAATTTGAACAAATCGGTCTAATCGGCTTAAAACCGGCCCTGCTTCCGAGGTAAACCTATCACAACATAACCCCTCAGTATGTATCGTTACTCTTATACATAATAATTAAAGAAGAAAATTTTTAAATTCGTGCTGTCTTGAAATTTCGTAATTTTACAACCCTTACATACAAACATTAGTGATTACATGTATATACTCGTATTTTCAGGGAGTTAGCGAATAAATGATAGTAACATTTACAGTCGCCCGAAGAAATGACGTCCGAAGAAAGGCGCGAAGGAAATAGACTTGTAGAGAATCCCTTGCTTTGCTTAGATCATGTAGAATTTGACTTGCTGCTGTGTCGCGAGTTCTATGACGATGAAGAAGCGGAATCCGCGAAGGAACTACTAAATACTCTGTGCAATGCTCGCCTCCCTCTACGGCAAAGCCAAGGCCACCATACGCGAATTTGGTCCAGGGAGCGTCAAGCCCGTCTAGGTATGTGGCGAGTAGGGCGGGGAATGTTATCCCTATTCCCGAGTCCAGGCCCCGAGCGGGTGGACGTACAATACATCACGAGGTCCAAATGAATGGCTCCCCTCCTCAGCATGAGGAGTCGCTGGCCTCCAAGAGTGCGGATGCAAGTCTGCCTGTAAATGGAGGCAACGCCGACGGGTGTTATGCGCCTGGAGTTGTGTTGCCATCGTCATTGTTAGAGGGGGAAGGACACCGGGGCACTCGGCTGCATTTTGAGGATAGCCCCCTCCTCCTCCTCCTCCTCCTCCTCCTCCTCCTCTCTCCTCTGGTAAAAGAGGAAACAGGCAGGCCACCGCGGATGGAGGCGTGGTTCCATTTCACTCTATGTTGCCTGCAATGGGGGTGGGTTGCGTGGGCGGCAGCTTGCAGCTTCCGGCCAGTAGGTGTAGCTCCCCTTCCCCCACACAGCAGAGGAGAGGTCAGGCAAATTCCTCTGGCTGGAGTATTATGGTGTCTCCTTCCTCGCCTTCGACTGCGGGAGAAGGACGCGAAAGAGCTCAGCCGTCTACCAGGCTTCGGAGGCCGAGGCACCCCTCCCGCATTCAAGCGACCACTCAACCCAGACGAGCGACACCCGGTGAAGGGGAGGGCGGCTGGGTGGTAGTGGATAGGCGTAGGAGAAGCAGGTCTCCTAAATCGGTAACTGCGGCATCGCCGCCTGGGCGGAAAGTCAGCCTGTTCTTCTCTCAAATCAACCCCTCAAATGAGGAATGTGATTTTCGACACATGGTGGAAGTAGTGTGGCGAATACAGTAACTAAACACTAGATCCCCATGCTATAAGTCGTTCATGGTAGTAATCGCTGGGGAAAGTGCACAGTTTAACCCCTATAATATGAGCAGTGCTGTGCTCGTTACTTTATAAATGTAATGCCGTTACCGTTACTACAGTTTAAATGTAACGCCGTTATCGTTACTGTTACCATTTTTAAAAAGTAACGAGTAACGGCACCGTTACTCGTTACCGTTACTTTTAATGAAATGTAAATATATTATATATATGCATAGGTATATTATAATTTATATATACATAAAATATTATATTTATAAACATTCGCTTGTGCGAGTGTGTGTTGGTTTGTATCCACTGGTTAATGCATAGGCTATGAAGTCTGTGCATGCCTTCATTGCGTTGTTATGACTTAGAAGGCATAATATTTTAAAAAAAAATTAAACAAAATTACTGCAAGATTTATTACTAGGAATTGCAACATAACAGAGGATGTAGCATACTGTTGATACTAATTTACTAATGCTAGAATATACCAGGAAAGTTTAGTTTTGCAAAACAATAATACGAAATACTAAAGAAATGAATCAAATGAGTTATTGTGCATGGCAATGATAATTTAAATTTATTAGCTAAATATACAAACTTAAGAACTATTATTCAAAAGATCTTTATTGGCCTTTAAGAAAACAAGCTTCTCAAAAGTTGCATCTAAGAGCGAGCCTCGTTTCGGACGCAGTATATCTTCCGTGCTGAAAAAACCCCACTCAACAGCGATACTAGATGATATAGGAGTGTTAAGTTTAATAAGCATATTTTTAAAGTTAATGGATGGGAAGGATGCAGAGCTAACGCGCCTTGAAGGCCCAGATGAGAGGAATGACGAAACCTCTGTTGAACTTAGGTCCCTCCCTGCTCCAGGGTTCTTCGCCTTTTTACTTTGACAGTGCTGTCAGTGTAGGGGGAGAGGGTGGATGGGGGTAGGCTGCCAGCATGCCAACGGCCAACATGCACACCTCGCTCATATCTGAATATGAGTCATTGGTCTGAAGGCATATATTTACTTTAATTTAATAAGAGAGGTAGACGCGCCCTAAGTAGCAATAATAATAACACTGCCCAACACCAATTTTGCTGATTTAATTCTAACACCTGTTTTTAGGTAACTTTGGTGTGCTGATTTCAAAAATCACCTTAGTTTTTGCCTATCACGTCAGGTTTTCGAGCAATCAAATACAGATATTTTGGAGATATCGCATTTTGGCAGGGTTATGCCCAATTTTTTTTCTTTTCAAAAAATAAGTTTTTACATACTCAGAATCAGCATGGAAAAGTAAACAATTGTGCAGGGAGTGAACTTTAATATACAATGGTAATATTGACACATAAAGTGATTAAAAGTGTTTAAATAAGCAAAAAATGAATCCATATTAAAGCAAGCACGGGACCAGTTTTCTTAACATGTCTTTTTCTTGTTTTCTTACTTTTCAGTGCTGATAAATTTTCTCTTATAGGACTTCCTAGAATGAGAGATGTCAAGACAATCTCTTTGCAGGCTCCAGCAGTAGTCAGCCATCATATGGGTATCCCATCTTCCTTGGTATCGTTCTTCCATCACTTTGATATCTTGTTGGAACCTTTCACCTTGCTCTTCACTAACATCACAGATACCCAAGATTTTAATATGTTGTACATGACCTTTAGATTTAATGCACAGATTTGCGTATTCCACAGATAAAATTTTAACAGCAAAACAGCTGTTAACAGGTCTCAAAAATCATCAATTTTGATAAGCGCCCTTCATGGATCACCCAAAATAGGCATATTGCATTGCACGAAAACCTGATGTGATGGACAAAATCTAAGGTGATTTTTGAAATCAGCACATCAATATTATTCAGAAACAGGTCTTAGAATTAAATCAGCAGCAAAAACATTTTTTTTTGTTGGGCAGTGTAATAGGCACCTGAATAATAATGCCTAAACTAATGATAATAATAGTATCTGTGGGAATGGTGGTAGTTGTGATTGTGATAATAATTATAATATAAATTTTCTATCATTCATTGCAGCTAACTTGTTGAAAATAGTTTCGTATAACGTAAGGTTATTAAGGAATTCAAGTGTAGATGTTCGTAAAATCTGTGACAGAGCAGATGTGATACTCCTACGAGAACACTGGTTAACTAGGCAAGAGCTAAAATTTCTCTCTACCATCCATGATGACTTTATGTATCATGCGTCCTCAGCAGCAGACTTATCAAATGAATTAGATGTAAGGTAGGCCCTTTGGTGGAGTTGCTTTTCTTAATAAGAAAAAATTTGTCAAAACAAATTTTTAACAAGTGATAATTATGTAAGGTTATTAGGAATTGAATTACAACCCCCACCCCCCTTTGTTGCCAACCCCAAAATGGGGTTGCAAGGGGTATGCAACTTGGAGGCGGAGTTATCCCCCAAGCTGAACCCCCGCAAAGGAGCAAACCTAACCTAAGAGGGCCTCTTTGGGGGAGAAGTTGGGACGGCCTCACCCCCCCAAAGGGGCATACCTAACCTAAGGTGGAGGGAACCCAGAGGAGGGTTCTTCGCTTGGCGAGAGCCAAGTGCATATGAGTCCTTCAGCCAAGCCGCAGCTCTCTTATAGGCCCCTAATCAGCCAGTTGGCTTAATCAGCCAGAACCAGCGGGCGCAACAGCCAGTCGGCTTAGAAGGCTGAGGATTGCCCTGTTTATTTGCATATATTAATCAGCCAGTTGACACATCAGCCAATGTCTTCGGGGCATCAGTTGACACATCAGCCAGAGCCAGCGGGCGCCATCAGCCAGTTGGCTTAGAAGGCTGAGGATTGCATCATGTATTAAATTATTCCATATATTAATCAGCCAGTTGACTTAATCAGTCAGAGCCAGCGGGCGCCACCAGCCAGTTGGCTTAGAAGGCTGAGGATTGCGCCATGTATTTAATTATTCCATATATTAATCAGCCAGAGCCAGCGGACGCCACCAGCCAGTTGGCTTAGAAGGCTGAGGATTGCGCCATGTATTTAATTATTCCATATATTAATCAGCCAGAGCCGCGGACGCCACCAGCCAGTTGGCTTATAAGGCTGAGTTGCTAGATTGCACTGTTTATTTGCATATATTATTCATCCAGTTGGCTTAGAAGGCTCAGTTGTCAGTTTGCTCCATGTATTTAATTAAAGCATATATTAATCAGCCAGTTGGCTTAGAAGGCTGAGTTGCCAGATAGCAATATTTATTTGCATATTCTAATCAGCCAGTTGGTTTAGAAAGCTGAGTTGCCAGTTTGCGTTTATTATTTAATGAAGCATATATTAATCCGCCAATTGGCTTTTCTTAGAAGGCATAAATGGCATGTATATAACCTCCGAACGAATTAAAAGCATGCATACACTCATCGACTGTAGACCCTATTACCACACACACACACACACACATACACACACAAACACACACACACAAAAGCATCACCAACAATTGTTGTTTTTCAAATCTATCAGAATCGTGGTTTCTTAAGGTTCATTTTTCCTTCACACACCACCTGACCTCCAAAAGGGTCACCTACCGTGGGAAAAAAAGGATAAGTCAGTAAACAGCGACCAGACAAGTTTCATTTAATACTTTTTCTTTAACATTTCTTTCGTCGGTAGCTTAATTATATATTCATTTAGCATAAAATTGTGTTACAAGAACCTGTTTCTGCGTTTCAAGAACAATTTTGCGGGTTTTCGCAGGTGACGGCACAATAAGCACGCGGTAGACCTACGTTGTAATTTATTAATTTCCAAACGCTCGTTTTTTGTTTTTTTGTTGTTCAACTAATTAAAAGCATGGCACCCCCGTCAAGTACTTGCAGTCGCTGTGAAGGGAAATTTAATGCTTACGCGTTTACAATGGCTAATAATAATGATCAGTTAGTTTGCAGGTGGTGCTCAAGCATGGAAGTGCTGAAGAACGAGTTAGAACGTGAGAGGGAGGCCAGGGTGAGACTTGAAGAAAGCGTGATGCTCCTGACGGCAAAATTAGAATCCCTTGAGACTCCAGTTACAACCCCTCCTGCCTCAGTTTCTACTAATAATATAAATAGACCTCTCTCTTCCCCTAGTTCCCAACCCTTCGTTCGAGTGCGAACTGGAGCCCCGTTGAGAAAAGCAAAGACCTGTCTACCAGTAATAACAAGCAATAAGTTTTCTGTTTTAGGTTTCGAAGATGCTGATGAACCGGAAATACGACTCGTTGGCGATTTCATTGTTCGAGGGCAGCTCGAGGAATTCTGTGGGAGAAACCCTCGTCGTAAGCGCCGTTACTGCTACCCTGGTGCAAGGGTGGAGGATATAACTAATAGTGTTGACCATTTTACAGACGGTACCGCCGAGGACACAACGTATGTTATTCATGTCGGTACTAATAACGTTTTAAATTCTAGATCGGAAGAACTGCTGGCTAGGTATAGGGACTTATTAGAGCGATTAAAGGAGAAAACTAATAAGATTGTTTTAACAGGTATACTTCCTCGAATTATCCAACGAAGCGATTTTTACAGCAAGGCGACCTATATTAACAATAACCTAAAGTCTCTTTGCCAACAGGAAGGAGTGCATTTTGCAAATTTTTGGAACAGTTTCTATGGCAGGAGGGACTTGTTCCTCGGAGATGGACTTCATCTTAATGACGTTAGAGCTGCGCGTATACGAAGACTATTTCATAATACTGTCTCTTCTTTTCAGGCTGCCGTAACCCGAACGGTCCCAGCGTAAATTCCACAAATTTCCCCCGCGCTCGCGAAGGTGTCGCAATTACAAACAATTTGAAGGTTCTATCCTTAAATGCTCGTAGCCTACGAAATAAAATAAACGAATTTTTTTCTTTAATTCCTTGTAAAGACTGATTTAATTGCGATAAATGAATCGTGGCTTAGCACTGAAACATGTGAATTTGTAGGGGAGTATCAAATTAAAGGTTATAGACTTTTTGTTAAAAACAGAATAGGTAGGCGAGGAGGCGGTGTTATGTTGTATATCAAAGATAATATTGCGGACGTTATAGAAGTAAAGCACTCAATTCCAGAACCGATAGATTCGACTATAGCAGAACTTAAATTGAACGATTTCAAACTTCTTGTTGCGGTTATATATAGGCCCCCAAATCAAACAGCCGATACGGACGAAGCGTTATATCGTGAACTAAAGAGAATAATCGGTAGTGAGCAGGCTTTAGTTATGGGTGACTTTAATTGCGCCAACGTGAATTACGATACAATGCAGGGAGACGCGGAAGGTAATCGTTTAGTTAATTTTCTCGAGGATAGCTTTCTTATTCAAAAGGTTGGGGAACCTACGAGGTTGGACAGTATTTTAGATTTAGTAATAACTACGGATGATAGGCTAATTACTGATCTTCAAGTAATATAACCGTTGAGCAATAGCGATCACAATATGGTAGAGTTTGTCCTCTCAGTAAGTCACTCGAAACCAACTAACTCGACTAAAATTCCTAGCTTCCAGCACGCAGACTTTAGTAAATTTCGAAATAAATTTTCACACGTCAATTGGGAAAACGTAATGGGGAACTCCAACGCAAAACTAATGTGGGAATCGTTCGCAACGGTATTTAGGACTATAAATGAGGAATGTGTACCGTACAAAATTAAGCGTGCGAAAGTAAACAACAAGCCCTTGTGGTTTACTTCTAGAGTACGAGACATTATAAAGAGTAGAGATAGGGCTTATAGGCAACATAAGTGCGATAAAGACAATTTGTTGTTACGAAACAACTACATATCTCTGAGGCGTGAAGCGAAAAGTGTAATAAAAAAGTCCAAGCGCGAATTTGAAATCTCCATAGCTCGTGACGGTAAAGAAAACCCCAAGCGATTCTTTCAATACGTCAATAATAGAAATCCAGTAAAAAGTGTCTTGGGTCCATTGAAAAATGTAAATGGAGATCTAGTCTCTGAAAACAAGGAAATGGCTACCTTGCTAAACGAATTTTTTACGTCAGTTTTTACTATAGAAGATGTAACGAATATCCCTACGGTCACAGACATAATACCTTTTGATAATGGTAATATTTTGGATAATATTGTCGTTAGTGAAGGGGAAGTAATGCGCTATATTGATAAAATGAAAACGCGTAAATCACCGGGTCCGGATTCCATATATCCCATACAACTAAAAGAATTAAAAGATAGCATTGTTGTGCCGCTAACAAAGATTTTTAATGCGTCTATTTCTGAGGGGTGCGTACCAGATAATTTCAAGTTAGCAAACGTAACACCTATCTTTAAGAAAGGCGATAAAGGTGCGGCGGGAAATTATAGGCCAATCAGTTTAACGTCTGTTGTAGGTAAGCTACTGGAATCAGTAATTAGGGATCGTATAGTCGAACACTTAGAAGTGCATAATCTGGTTAGAAATACGCAGCACGGTTTTAGGCGAAACAAATCTTGCTTAACTAATCTTTTAGAATTTTTCCAAAGCGTGGTTGACGTTTACGATAGACATCGGGCGGTTGATGTAGTGTATTTAGATTTTCAAAAAGCGTTTGACACCGTGCCGCACAAAAGACTCATTGAAAAAACTAAGGCGCATGGAATCAGGGGTGTAGTAATAAATTGGCTAGAAGAGTGGTTGCGAGGCAGGAAACAGAGGGTGGTCGTTGATGGAGCGGAGTCGTGTTGGGCTAATGTAGCGAGTGGCGTTCCTCAGGGTTCTGTATTGGGCCCCTTGCTTTTTCTTATATATATTAACGATTTAGACGTCGGCCTAGTCAGTACAGTTTCAAAGTTTGCGGATGACACGAAGCTGGGTGGTAGGCAGGGGTGCAGTGCTGCCGGAGCGTGCCGGAGCGCCGCTCCGGCACCTCTGCAAGAGGAAGTTTGGAGGAATTACCATAACAAGCAACAAAAAATTGTCTCCATTAATTACACTGGTCAACAACAATTTTGTCACAAGGGTTTTGATGGGTGTTCTAAGTGTACTTTTTCATGCTGAATCTAAATATGAAATCAGATTTTTTCTATCAGGCTTAGTTTACTTGTGACGCTATGTTCATTTTTTCCTCATTTAGCATGATCACCAGATAAAAAATAATAACATATTATATATAATTAGGTATATAACAATATTATAATATAAAACATTATAAAAATAATAAATATAATAATATATTATATTAATTAATATAACTATAATAAAATATTAATATTAATATATATGTTGTATTAATTTTTCTGTAAAATTAGTACAATTTATTCTTTGGGAGAAAGTTCTGATAATGCTGGCAGGATAAATTTGGTCGGAGCAGCAGACTGTGCAGGTTGAAACATGTTTGTACCTGTTCAGACATGAGCCTAGTTTCTGTGTGTAGAGCAGCTCCAAGTCAGTCTGCTTGTAAATGTCACAGTGTTAACAGCTAGTGTCTGTTGCTTCTTGTTAATTTTACACCAGTGTTTTATTCATATAGATGTTTTGTAATGCCGCGGAACTGTCTGAATCATCCTAATTCCTTTTGTTATGTATGTGGTGATCTAACTTTAAAATCCCAGACGCGTAACTTTACACCATTAGTAAAAAAATGCTATGAACTTTATTTCGGATGTAAAGTAGGCGATCAGGACAAGAGTTGGGCCCCTCACATTTGTTGTGTGACATGTGTAAGACTACTTACAGGATGGCTAAACGGTTCACGTCACATGCCATTTGCTATTCCAATGATTTGGAGGGAACCCAAAGATCACACAACAGACTGCTATTTCTGCCTGGTAAATACAAAGGGGATCACTTCAAAAACAAAGAGCCTTATGAAATACCCTAATCTACCGTCTGCAATGAGACCAGTTCCCCACAGTGCTCAACTTCCAGTACCAAATCCTCCTGAACATGTAAGTTTAAGTGATGAGGAATCAAACGTAGCTGTAGCATATCATGAGGAAAACGATGAAGACATTTCTGATCCAACATTCCAGGCTACCTGTTCCTCCAATGAACCACATTTACTGTCACAAGGAGATCTAAATGACCTAGTTCGTGATTTGAAATTATCTAAGAAGCAGGCTGAACTTTTAGGTTCAAGATTAAAGGGTTGGAATCTACTGCAACGTGACACTAAAGTTTGTTTTTTCCGCAGCCGCCATGATGAATTCAAAGAATGGTTCTCCCATGAAGATGGACTTGTGTTTTGTAAAGATGTTAATTCAGTCATGGGGGCTCTTGGTCATGAACATAACGTGGATGAGTGGCGATTGTTCATTGACTCCTCAAAAGTCAGCTTGAAAGCAGTCCTTCTTCACAACAGAAATAAATTTCCTTCTGTACCTATTGAACATGCTGCAAACATGAAAGAGTCATACGACAACATGAAGTTGCTTTTAGAAAAGTTTCAGTATCAGAAATATAAGTGGAATATCTGTGGAGATCTGAAGGTCATTGCACTTTTGCTAGGGTTGCAGCTAGGTTACACCAAGTACTGTTGTTTTTTATGTGAGTGGGACAGTAGGGACAAGCAAAACCACTACGTTAAGAAGGATTTGCCAAAACGCACCTCACTTTTTCCAGGCAAGAAAAATGTTGTGAATAGTTCACTTGTTGACCCTGATAAAGTGTACCTTCCTCCTTTGCATATCAAGCTTGGACTTATGAAAAACTTTGTTAAAGCGATGGATAAAGCGCAAACAGGATTCACATACTTGAGAAATAAGTTTCCCCAAATCAGTGATGCCAAGATTAAAGAAGGCATTTTTGTAGGCCCTCAGATCAGAGAATTGTTAAGAGATGAGAAATTTGAAGGAGAGTTGAATGAAGTTGAGAAAGCTGCGTGGCAGAGTTTCAAAAGTGTCTGCACAAATGTTTTGGGAAATCACAAGGCCGAAAACTATCCTGAAATAGTAGGAGATCTTCTTAAGTCTTACCAAGCAATGGGGTGCAATATGTCATTAAAGGTTCATTTCTTGGACTCTCACTTGGACTTTTTTCCGGAAAACCTGGGTGCGGTAAGCGACGAACATGGTGAGCGTTTTCATCAGGATATTTCTGCCATGGAAAACCGTTACCAAGGCAAATGGAGCCCCAGTATGCTGGTTGACTATTGCTGGACTCTTAAGAGAGACATGCCTGAGGCAAAGCACAGCAGAAAATCAAAACAAGCTACTTTTTAAACTACAGGTATGTCTTTTCGATCATATTTTAATAAGTATGTAACTATATGGGTTTTTAAAAATTAAATTGCATGTCACACAAAAACCAGACCTGATAGAGAAATTTTACAAACTTATTTGGATTCAGCACAGAAAATACTATAAGAATAAGGTATTTTCATTCTTGGGACACGAAAAATTTTTTTTTTTGTTGCCCATGTTATCAACAGTTTCTTACTAGTCTTGTGAACAATTTGCAGCACCGTATGTTCACGACAACATCCATGAAAGGTTCTCAAACTTCTGAACCTCAAAGTATGTATAAATCACTGCTAAATGAAATGTATGTCCTTGAAAAAGACTACTGGCCTGATGAAATACCACCTAATTACGGAGAAGCTGAAATCTCATCTCTCTGTAAGAGGTTTAAGCTTTCTTCTTACTCTGTACTAAATGCCTTTAGAGACTATGTGGAAGATCATGGGCGCCGCATCCCCCAAGATTTACACCCATTACTGAGCTGTTCACAAGTTATTCCTATTAGTACTGCTGAGTGTGAGAGGGGATTCAGTCACATGAACTTGATAATAACAACAACACGCTCAAGAATTCTCATAAATCATGTATCAGCGCTTATGTTTGTTAAACTACATGGACCTCCTCTAGTTCAGTGGAATCCTGAGCCATATGCCATATCATGGCTGCGGTACCACAGATCGGCAGATGACACCAGGACAAGAGTTGCTTCAGACCCCCGAAAACATATCACGCCTGACCCTTTGTGGAAATTATTGTGAAACTTCCCACTGGTGGTATTTGGTAAGCACTAAGTAGTTTTAACTTCTTAAATTGATAAAATACATGATTGCTCTTTTTTCTTTATTTGCTTGATAATTATATTTATTTTATGATAATTAGTGAGTGCAAACACGAAATACTTAGTCATCGTGTGGCATATATAGAAACAGGATAGGAAATGGCAGGCTTTTGTCAGGCCCACCAGAGCTCCGGCACCTATAAAATTGGCACTGCACCCCTGGTGGTAGGGCGATTAATGACGAAGATAGAGGTAAAATTCAGGAAGATCTGAATAAAATCGTTGATTGGTCAGTCACATGGCAAATGAGATTTAACATGGATAAGTGCAAAATTTTGCATATAGGTTCGCGTAACGGTAATTTTGCGTATAGTATGTCAGGGAAAGATTTAACAAGCGTAGAGCAGGAAAAAGATTTAGGAGTTATAGTCACTGGTGATTTAAAAGTAGCGAAACAAAGTACAGCAGCGGTCAATAAAGCGAACAAAGTGTTAGGTTTTATAGCTCGAAATTTTGAGTACAAATCGCGCGATATTATAGTTCCTCTTTATAAATCATTAGTTAGACCCCATTTGGAGTACGCGGTCCAATTTTGGAATCCGCATATGCGCAAAGATATAGACAAAATCGAAAGAGTTCAAAGACGAGCAACTAAGATGATTCCGTCTCTTAGGTCAAAGTCGTACGAGGATCGGCTTAAGGAGTTAAAATTGACTACTCTCGAGACTAGGAGGTTAAGGGGTGATCTAATCCAGGTTTTCAAAATTATGAATGGGTTTGATAACGTAGAAAGAGATAGCTTTTTCGAAATATCTCAATATAATAGGACTAGAAATAACGGGTGTAAGTTGACAAGTAGAAGGTTCGAGACAGCAGTTGCGAAATTTTTTTTTACGCATAGAATAGTAAATAGCTGGAATAGTTTGCCGGTAGAAGTAATTAGTAGCACGTCTATAAACATGTTTAAAAATCGATTAGACGCGCACGTTGATAGAAAGGGTATAGTTTAAGGTAGTAAAATTAAGGCTTTGTGGGGATAGATCCCACAGCTCAACACAAGTGTTGTGGGATATAGGGAGGCAGCGTCTTGGGTTAGGGGATACTCTCTGTCCTTACACACCCCATTTAAAGAGATTCCTCTGCCGAGCGGTGCCCCCCATAGTACTGTGAGGTATTGAAAAACTCATGATCTTCACTTGCCCCACAAACACCTTTAAATGGGAGACCCATAATGGGTGCACACACATTTCTACATTACTGTACAGTCTTTACAGCCACACCTACACTTTTCCTCGTAAGTGTATATATTGTAATGTATATGGTTGTAAATTTTGACTTGGTCCGCAATCGATATGGACCGTGACTTGATGGATACCGTAATGAAATTGACTGGATTCTTTGGATCTGATATATTTGCATGTCCGTTATAAATAGATATAGAGTGTAACATTTGTGGATAGTAGTCTATTATGACTTGATCCTCTGGATCCAGAGATTCTATCTTTAGTTTTAAATCGATAATTAATTAGTTTTAAATTGATAATTATTTAGTTTCGTAAAAATTGGTCGTTGCTAATTTACCGGCAGTTTTTACATAAATTTCTTATGTTCTTGTGGTTCGGAACCCACGTAAAATTGTAGGTCCCCTCCGCCACCACGGAGGACATACACAATACACGATTACGAACACAGTTAGGTAGACCAGCCATGAGTGGATCCTAGGGTCTTTGTTGGTCTGAAACATTATAACATTATAACATTATAACAATCGTATAGACTTTTAGGAGCTCCAACAGGCGATGGTGAAATGAGGGCTACGACTTTTAAAAGGAGCTCACCCATCAAAAGGCGATGAGGGCTACGACTTTTTAGGAGCTCATCCCATTAACATAGCGTATCCGATACGAGGGCTACAACCAAGCGTCCAAACGATTGGTGGTGAAGGCAACTGCTGGTAGACCGTCCCTAAATACGTCCAATAGACAGACCTATTAAACGATTATTGCAACGCTCGTTCATGTTGTTTATCTCCCTTTCTCATTTGGCGTATGAGTTGCCAGTTTGCACTTACTTATTTAACATATATTACGCCTTAGAAATCCGCTTAAAAACCAATCAGATGATATAATTGTGTACAAACAAAAATGAATAAATAAAACGCCAATACATCATTCTGTTTATTTAGACGAATTAATGGATATACAATGGGGTGTGTATATATATATATATGATCAATAATAATAACATCATGAACGTGAAATATATAATCATACCAAACGGTGCATTGTCAATATATTAGTACAGGAAAAATATACAGATATATTAAATATATTGAAAATATACGAAACGTATAATCATATTAGTACAGGGATATATATATTATATATATATATATATATATATATATATATATATATATATATATATACAGGGCGTCCCAAAAAAATGTATACACACTTTAAATAATATAAAGGCAGTGTTTATTAAAATACATTTCATTTTCAAAATGTAATAGAATCTACAGACATTATTTAATTGTTTTGTCAACGCCTGTTTTCAAACTGACGTCCGTTCTGGTCCAGGCACTGCTGATAACGCGAAGCAATGGAATCGCAAATATCACGAAACATTTCGTTTGGTATTTGTGTGCATTCTCGTTCAATGGCTGCTCTCAATTCAGCGACTGTTGCAGGTTTTATAGCGTAGACTTTGTCTTTTAAGTATCCCCATAAAAAAAGTCTAGTGGTGTGAGGTCTGGTGAACGCGGAGGGTATTCTACGAAACCCCTTCGTCCAATCCACATCCACATCATGCCAAGTACCACTCGCAATACTCCACTCTTCGGTCCGGATCATCTTCATTAATAGCATGGACTAATCTTGGAATGTAACTTTTCCATTGACAGCGCTTCAAAATGCGTTGGACAGACGATTCTGAAATTCCTACCTCACGACTCGCTTGCCGCACAGATTTTCTTGGACTTTGGTGATACGTTTCCAGTACTCTTTCTTGCTTTGTGGGGCTTGTCGATGTCCGTGGTCTTCCGGAACGCTTCTTGTGGACATTCTGAACAGTTCCATCGGCTTCAAACTTATCTCTAATTCGAGTGATGGTAAGTCGCGTTGGTGGATCTGTTTGAAACTCCCTCCTAAACTGTCTTTGCACTTCAACTGCGTTTTCACACTTCCAGTAGCATTTTAGAATGAATTTCCTTTGTTCAAAGCTTAGTCTGACTGCCATTATTAATTCTAATGGGTTTAACTTGGAAAGAAAGAAACATCAATTGAGCTATCAGCTGTTAAAGTGTGTATACATTTTTTTGGGACGCCCTGTATATATATATATATATATATATATATATATTATGTTATGTTAAGGTGCAAAACGCTAAACTCGCATGTAATAGAGTCTACATTCACATCGCCATTACTTTGTACGACGTGGTAAAACCGTCCAAGCATCACTTCAACGTTTAACTGATACGGAGGTCTATACTCGACATAAATGGCTTTCATATCATTCAACATTATTTTTGTGCCCACTTTACACCCGGCGGGCAAGTTATCTTTAAACGAATACAATCAAAAGCACGCACAAAGAGGTCATCGTTAACCACAACATTAAATACAAGTTTATAAACATGCCTTTCCAACAAAGCTGGGCACAAACCGTTAATCCGTTAATCGTTAATTAACGAAGTTAACTTTTTCGTTAACGATTTAACTTTTAAGTTAACTTTGAAAATCATTATCGGACTAATTAACTTCCGTTACATTTAACTTCCGTTAACTCAAGTCCGTTAACCCAAAAAATTCATAAATAAACGTTTAAAAGTCTCTATTATTTTCAGTGCTGAGCAGGTGCGCAATTAATCCGCCACTGTTAATAGTGATGAACGAATTTCCATTTCCGCAGTGCAAAATCAGGCGATATATTTGTTTCCGTCGCCACAATTTGTGTCTTACCAAATATGGTAGTTATTTATGGCATTGGTTTGAGCAAAACATGGTCGACTGTAAAATCAGGCGGAAAGATTTGCCATTTGAGTTGAATGTTTCAACTTCTTTCAAGAAATATCACGAGCATTTTAAGGCACTTTCAATAATATATATGTAACAATTACAACAAATAACTACATTCGTTTCATTTGCAGTCTGTCTCTTGCGCAACATGTTTGTGCTAGTGAATATTTAAAAATAATCGTTGTCAAGTAAGTCATGTATATTTATAATATGTCTGTGAGTACCTTATTAGTAGTCTCCTTGATACATTTCAAGAACCATAAAACTGATCAGGTAAGATTTCAATTCTCATGTCACTTTGATGACATAAATTAAGTCAATTTATGTCTTACAATGGGAGCGTTTTCACCTCATCTGGTTGGACAAGTATGACAACACCAAGGTCGCCAGGGTGAGGAAAAGCATGGAGGGTACAGTCGAGGAGGCCATGAAGCAGCAGTCCAACGAAGTGGGCAGCAACAACGAGGAGGAGGCGGAGGATGACTTCTTCAGTGCTGTCATCCAGACAAAAGAGAGCAGCAGAAGCCACAGGTCACTCAAGGGCAAGGCCCAGAACTTGGTCAAGACCTGGCTGGAGACCAACTCCAAGGACTTGCTGACAGATGCTGCCTTCTTGGGTGAGCAAGTGTTGGTGGACTTGTTCATCAAGTTCAACACAGCCATCCCCTCCAGTGCTGCAGTGGAGCATTTGTTCTCTATGGGCAAGGACATCCTGACGGCCAAGAGATCATCCCTGTCTGATGAAAACTTTGATATGCTAATTTTCATGAAGGGCAACATGCATCTCATGGACAAAATGGAGAACGAGAAGAAGAGGGAAAATTAAATTATATATACAGTATATTGTGTTTTTCATTTTTTTATAATAAAAGTTAACGTTAACGGTTTATCGGTAACTTCCGTTACATGTTTAACGAATTAACGGATTAACGGTTAACGAAGTTAACTTTTTGGTTAACGGATTAGCGGTTAACGAAGTTAACTTTTTGGTTAACGGTGCCCACCACTGCTTTCCAATCGGAGGTTTTTTTCTTGCCGTCCCGAGCTTTTCAATCGTGAAATCTTCTTCACCCTGCATAGCTGCATTGGAAATAATCTTCCAAGTCGTAACGACAGTTATTCATTATATAGAGGTACAGCTCTTCAGGGTGAACAATGTAGACGAGCTCAGCCCTGTACCGCTCAAATGCTTTGTACCAAAGTTCAGGATATTTCGAAGAATCTAAACCTTTTAAATATGCATCGAGATCTAGACCATTCTCCCCCTGTTCATTCCTACATTCAATAAATCCGTTGAGCAGAGCGGTGTATGCGTATTCAAGAACCATGTCAAAATAAATCATATCCGTAACACGACCGTCTAATATAGGCTTCAGCTTATGGAATCCGACGATTTCAAACATTCTGTCGACGATGAAACGGTTTCATGTAGGGACAAGAACGTCATTATCAGCTGTGTTCTTCCACATCAGTCGTATATCAATGCGTGGTTGTTCGTTATTTACACTCAATGTGCAAACAATGGTGTATAAGGCGGCGTCACTAATCATCTCTCTTATTGTACCTACGCCAGCAGGTATTTTATAACGGTCCTCTGCCCACCTCTCAACTATCACGAAGATTCTATTCATCTCCTCAACACTTAAATAAATAACGTTACGTTTGCTTGCATGCCTGCAGGTCGTTTCAAGCACATAGTTAATGGTGCCGGTTTCACGCCTGAACACGCGCAATGACTTCGTCACGGAGACGTCGTACGAGGCGTTGAGAATGCTTCTCAAAGGGAGTTCCATCGTATTCGCACGTCCACCCTGTTCAAGCTCTGAGATGACTATGAGCCACAGGTGGTCGGACCGGCTCGACGGAGCGGGGTGAGTCACGCTGATGAAACGTGAATGGGTTTGTTCGAACTCGTATGCTCCGGGAGGAGTGAGTCACGCCATAATCTAATGAAACGTGTACGGCGCTGACCCAACATGAATCGTTGTATCCTATTATATTGGGGATGTCTTGAGAAATTTTCCGATACAAGAATTAATTTCGGTTTTAATGTTTTATCACTACCACTTCTCCGAATACGCACCAGACATTTTCCTTCAGGGTAATTTTCACGAACTAAACACATTTTATTACATTTTTAAGTGTTTTATCACTCCTAAACATCTTCACAAACCGGCGCGCTATTAGAGAGAAACATATGTTCATATTTGTCTTTTTGTTTAACAAGCGATACTCGTCTCTAAAGCCTGTTAAAAACTCACAATCCATTAGCCACAACCTCACTACAAACCTCATCATGATATATATTAATATAGTGGTAAAAATACTTAAGATTGTTCATGATGACAAGATTTACATTTTCAACCATAGGGTACGAGTAGTCGGTATGGTGTAACATGATATAATACCGCTTGTCATACCACTCATCCACGAGACTCACTACCTATAACCGCTGCTTATCTTCTGAACGTGTTGCTTCTTCCACTTCGCGGTATATGTGTGCCTTTATAAAGCTTAGCTCTATAACATACTTCAATACATCTTCTGTGCTACGAAAGCCTACAACCCCATCGCCAGAATACCAGTAGAGTATTTGAACATCTCGGGCCTTCGCACGGTTCAATGCAACCTTAAAAGAGGCAAAGGATGGGGGAATAGGAAGTTTTTCAGTACCCACCACATCTACGCACTTTGCAGAATACCACTTCATAAATGTTGAACACGCAATATTAAAGGTAGCCATTACTATATTTTCTTCTACGCGAGAGAATACACGTCTGAGCTCAAGGGTATACAGAGGTCAACTGAGCAGGCAGGGAAGCCCAGGTTGCGACATGACTCACGCTGCTGGTCTTACAGTGGGTGGGGCTTAGCTTTTTACTGTATACACGCACGCACGCACGCACGCAAAGGAGAAAGTGAAACGTTAGTTGAAACACGATTTATTTAATAAACGAAATATTCAAGGTGTGTATATATATATTTACAAATACTTGTAATAAATAATCTAACAATAGACACATCAAAGATTACGGTATCCAAAGGGCACGGTACCATAGGTACCAGGCACTTGGTAGCGTTTCCTATAGGTGTTACGGAACACCTTTGTACCCCCAAGTTCCTTCACGCCCCCCAGCTTCTGTGCCCGAAAATTGTGGGTGCCTACAGTCAGTTGGGGCGGGCGGTCACCCTCATCATCTTCCAAGCAACTAACTCCTTCAACGAATCAAAGTTAACGACCCGCCGACTCGCATGGTTAAGCGTGATACCCTTAGCCTTCGCGATATGCTTCGTATCATCCCCTATCCTCCCCCGTAACCTATAGGTTTTGGCCCCGTTGACAAAAACGAATCTGCGTATGCGATGTCGCCATACTCATCCTTGATCTCGTCAGTTAGCTCTCCGAGGAACTACCCAATAGCAGGCATGTATTCACCCCTCCTCGCTGTGAATATCATGCTATCTGTATCGGCATACAAAACCCTCCGCCCAAGAGAATTCAATAGGCCCCAAAGTTTGACGCGCGCCTAGGCTGCTGTGAAGCTGGCCACAGGAATGTTTGTAACCCGTGAGGTATCTGTGGCCAAGTTGGTATTGTTGTACTTTATTATGTAAGTATTACCTACATTCGCAATCTACATGACCTCTTTATCGGTTGCGTTGGCGTAATCCCAGACTTCACTATAACTTTGTGCCAAATGAACGTTCCCTTTGTCGGTATTCTGTGCAAATTTTTCCCAAAGACTGTTTAGACGCAACTTTGCACTAAAGCGCTTTCCAGGGCTCTTTACAATTTGGAAACGGTCAAGCTGTATACCTTCACGGTCACGGTAACGTTGAATATAGGCCGACTTTTCATCTTCGGTATCAACTCCTCGCTGGTATCCTGACGCTTCAACCTTATCCTTCAAAAAGCGTTTATATATGGCGTGAAAAGGTTGGGTAGCTTCTGAAACCTCCACACCTCATGTATCTTCAATATGCTGTAGCCATGGCGAACAGCTAGATCCACTGTGGACTTGCATATACACCTCTAATCTTACGCTGGTGGGTTGTATGGTCACAATCACCACTGTTCTCTTCTGCGCACTCCGTAGGCGGAAAGTATAGCTTGAAGGGCTTTGTACGCCCTCCGAACAAGCTATCACCGCATTTGAGGGGATCCAGCACCACTGAACGCTTGATCGTGTTTATTTCTTCACGGTACTGTCCGTCTGTCTCCATCCGTGCATCATACTCATGTTCCCACAAGACTGTGAGTGAACTGGGATCCTATAAGTTGATCGCGAGTGCGGGTCCATGCAAGACTGTCGGCTGGCGACCTACCGTGGATATCTCCTACGATCCCACACTCAGGACGGGGGCACCCGTGCCACCAGCAACCGTTAAAAGAATACACAGTCTTCTCACCAGTGGCACGGTTTTCACTTAGACCATCAACCCAAAAAACACGACCATTAACCTTAATGGGTACTTCACCCGTGTTGCGAGCATGCTTTATGTATACACCTGTCTGCTGCTGTAGGTGTATGAGCCAGTAAATAGCCTTGTGTCCATAACTGCGGGGGTTGTTTCTGTGGATAATGGCTAAGGTGTCTTTAGGCATGAAGTTATTCTTGAACATCGTAAAACATAATGATGCGATGGTGGTTGCGATTTGCACCGGATCGCATTTGAAACGGCATATGTACATCCTTCTAAAGGCCTGGAAACATACTCTAAGCACGCGCACATCATTCACGCAATAACGCTCACATTCATCAGCTATATTATAAGGATTACATTTATTAAAACTGTTGTAGTATCGGTTAAAATCTTCACGCTCGTCTGTGCTCATACATTCAAGTTAAAGTAATGTTTGGGTGGAGGTAGTCCTACGTAATTTAAAGTTTCACTAGTGAGGAATGTGTACGGTAAGGGAAATATCCTTTTGAAACTTCAGCGGATACGCCCATTACCTTGGGTAGCTTTGCTAATTTACAAGGTGTGAATAATAAAGTGTCTTTAAACTGTACATCACCTTTTATTTGCATCTGTATTAGTTTGCTGCCTCTTTTCAAGGGATCACCTGTAAATATCTCAGAGGACTCGTGCTCAAGCAACTCCTTATAACGGATGGCCACCTGCTTGTCCCCGGTGTGAGGAGAGGACAACCGAAGACAACAGTAGGATGTTTAACACCAAGAAATTTCAACTCTTGAGATAAGGTAGAATGAAGAAATTAGACTGCATATTAGACCAGATGAGCCGGGCGTACATGACTATGTGCGGTAGAGAGCGCGAGAAAGCATTTCCCTCCTACACCAAGCGATCATGTGTGGCGGAGAACGACTGTTAATTTTTATAGAAAGCAGAGTAAATACATTTTTACATTAAAGCTAAAACAACTTCTCATCAATTCATGTTTTCAGATCCATTAAACATCGATAAACCCCCACCCACCCAACCCACGCACATTGTGGGGTTCACAACAAATGGAGTTGAATGAGCTATATATATATATATATATATATATATACACACACAGAGTAAAAAACTGAAGAACACACACACACACACACACACACACACACACACACACACACACACTAGTGATTTGAAAACGCCGCTAAAAATGATAATTATCAGAAATTCACTCCTCCACCAGACCAGGAAGACACCAACTTTGGCTGTTTTGAAGGCCCTGAAGTACGTTCATTTAAGTCTCTTGCAATATCCCAGGGTATATCATAACACTCCGGCTAGTGTTACTATCTGTTGTTGTATTACAGCTTACCGTCCCATCTCCTGTTGGAGCTCCTAAAAGTCTATACGATTGTTGGTGATGCTTTTCTTTGTGTGTGTGTGTGTGTGTGTGTGTGTGTGTGTGTGTGATAATAGGGGCTTTATGGACGTACAGTCGCGCGTGTGTGTGTGTGTGTGTGATAATAGGGGCTTTATGGACGTACAGTCGCGCGTGTGTGTGTGTGTGTGTGGTAATATGGGTGTACAGTCGATGAGTGTATGCATGCTTTTAATTCGTTCGGAGGTTATATACATGCCATTTATGCCTTCTAAGAAAAGCCAATTGGCAGATTAATATATGCTTAATTAAATAAATAAACGCAAACTGGCAACTCAAGCCTTCTAAGCCAACTGGCTGATTAGTATATGCAAATAAATATTGCTATCTGGCAACTCAGCCTTCTAAGCCAACTGGCTGATTAATATATGCTTTAATTAAATACATGGCGCAAACTGGCAACTGAGCCTTCTAAGCCAACTGGCTGTGGCGCCTGCCGGCTCTGGCTGATTAATATATGGAATAATGAAATACATGACGCAATCCTCAGCCTTCTAAGCCAACTGGCTGGTTTGGTTGCGCCCGCTGGCTCTGGCTGATTAAGCTAACCGGCTGATTAATATGTAGAATAATTTAATACATGGCGCAATCCTCAGCCTTCTAAGCCAACTGTCTGGATAATATATGCAAATAAACAGCGCAATCCTCAGCCTTCTAAGCCAACTGGCTGGTGGCGCCCGCTGGCTCTGGCTGATTAATATATGCAAATAAATAGGGCAATCCTCAGCCTTCTAAGCCAACTGGCTGATGGCGCCCGCTGGCTCTGGCTGATGTGTCAACTGATGCCACGGAGGCATTGGCTGATGTGTCAACTGGCTGATTAATATATGCAAATAAACAGGGCAATCCTCAGCCTTCTAAGCCGACTGGCTGTTGCGCCCGCTAGCTCTGGCTGATTAAGCCAACTGGCTGATTAGGGGCCTATAAGAGAGCTGCACCTCCAAGTTGCATACCCCTTGCAACCCCATTTTGGGGTTGGCAACAAAGGGGGGTGGGGGTTGGCACCAAGGGGGTTGGGGCTGGCATCAAAGGGGGGATGCCTTGCAACAAGGGGTTGGGGGTTGGCACCAAGGGGGGTGGGGTGGCACTCTTGCAACATTCCGTAACATTTGCAACATTCCTGCACTCATACATTTTGCAACCATCCTACTGACATACACCACAGATCAAGGGAATCAGGGACAATTGTTCCACGTAACCAAGAACATGTAGCACGACGGCCCGTTGCTGTGGAGGAGCCCATACTGGACCTAGTACAACGTAGCCCAACTACCAGTGTTCGAAGGATTACTAGACGAATTGGTGAATCCACATTGCGTGTATGGCGAACCATCCATGATGAGGGTTTGTATCCCTATCATTTGTAACGTGTGCAAGCTCTTCAACCGGATGATTACGATAAACGTGTTCAATTTTGCCACTGGATATTTATGCATCGCCAAATTCTTAATCGCATACTGTTTAGTGATGAAGCACAATTCATTCGGGATGGAATTAACAATAGACGAAATTCCCACTTTTGGTCCGCCGATATAACCCCCACGGTATCGTTGAAGGAAACTTTCAACATCGGTTCTCGGTGAATGTTTGGTGCTGTGTAATTGGAGATCAGCTGATAGGACCGTTCGTTTTGGAACAACGATTAACTGCTGATATTTATCTGAACTTCCTGACGAACGAATTGCCGCTTTTGATGGAGCCCGTGCCCTTGGAGACAAGGTGCAGGATGTTCTTTCAGCACGATGGAGCACCACCACATTTTGGTCGTCATTTTACTGATTACTTGAATCAGCGGTACGGGAATCGATGGAATGGTCGATTGGTTGTGCTGGTCCAATATCGTGGCCCCCGAGCTCTCCGGACCTAACCCCGTTAGAGTTCTTTTTATGGGGCCTTATGAAAGAGATGGTCTACAAGAACAAAGTACAAACGAGAAAGGAACTCTCGCGTCGGATTATGGACGCCGCTGCTTACATACAAGAATACCCCGAAATGATTCAATGGGTAGTGGACTCTTCTTTGGAACGAGGAAGGCTGTGCATTAAAAACCGAGGCGGACATTTTGAACATTTATAAGGTGTATCTCATAAAATGTAGCGATAAATACATCAGAGTAATACTCGTTTATTTTTTCAGTGCACCTTAAAAAGTCCATAGCTCCGCAACGGTTGGAAATAATACCGATGTTGTATTAACATTTTTATTCGATATCACCCCCAATTCACTCACCAAAGTATGGCAGACCGGTTGTGAACCACCCTGTATATATATATATATATATATATATATATATATATATATATATATATATATACTGTATGTACACAAATGTACAATTTTATACGAGTTTAATCTATTTGTTTTCATGTAACATAAATTATTTAGTTCAATTAAATTAAACAAAACTTGACCTGATAATTCTGAACAAAGTATTTTCTTAGTCTATAAATCAAACATATTTTTTGTTTGAATTAAATAAAAGGATTTTTTAGTATATATATATGGAATGACTTTCATAATTAAACACGTGAAATGAATGAATGATGCAAACCTACAAAGAAAAAGAAAAAAGATTCCAAGGCCTTTCGTGTATTTAGAAGTACACCCTGATGAGATGTACTTCTGAATACAAGAAAGACCGTGGAATCATTTTTTTTACCTTGTGGGTTTGCATTATATATATATATATATATATATATATATATATATATATATATAATTATATATATATATATATATATATATATATATATATAACCTTTTGGTTTTGCTTCCGCCCGAATTGTTCATTCTAACAAAGGTCATGCTTGTCACTCCACCTTAGACCTACAGTTTAACGTGGAATCTGAACCATACCCCACCAGCAGCCCACCGTCTTAACCACTAGGCTACCCAAGGTACCCATTTATCTACCAACCAATTTCTTTTATGGTGTGGAAGGATGAACAGCTGGGTTTTGCTGAGCGCCGCCTGCTGTCACCAGGTCTCGATCCCGGGGCCGATGGATTCGTAGTCTGCGACGCTAACCACTACACCACCGAGGCGCATATATATATATATATATATATATATGTGTGTGTGTGTGTGTGTATACAGGGTGTCCCATAAGTCCGGCATCATAGGAAAAATTCATCTTTTTCTATTTCGACAAACCATAATTCATATTTTCTCTTTCTACAGGCCATAATGTCTGTGAGCAAGGAAGAACGAATCCAGATAATTCTACTCATAGGAAATCGGAGTCAAAGAGAGGCCGCTGCTGAATTTAACAGACTGCATCCAGACCGCGAGCCAATAACACAGAGTTGTGTTAGCAGACTTGTTGCAAAGTTTAAGGAAATAGGATCCATAGAAGATAAACCACGCAGTGGACCTTCAAGGAGGTCCATTGACGATGATACAGCGACTGCTATCCTGGCTCATTTTAACAGAAGTCCCAATAAGTCTCTTCGGCGATTGTCCGCCGAGACAGGAGTGCCGAAAAGTAGCATCCATCGCATTCTTCAGGCTCACAAATGGCATCCATATAAACTTCAGATCTTACAGAAATTAAGCGAAGATGATCCCGACCGGCGGATGGAATTTTGTGAATGGGCTACGGAACAATATGCTCGGGATGCCAATTTCCCGTCCACCATTCTGTTCAGTGACGAGGCTGTTTTTTATGGAAATGGTGAGGTAAATCGACAGAACATCCGCTACTGGTCTTAAAACAACCCTCACTGGTATACCTCTTCAGAGGAACAAGGTGCATCTCGGGTGATGGTATGGTGTGGCATTTGGAAGGATCGCATCATAGGCAACCCTCTTTTTCGATGAACATGTCACTGGAGGCACCTACCTACGTATGCTCAAGGAAGAAGCATTTCCCAGTGTCTTGAACGAAGAAGGAAATTTCCCAACATGGTTCCAGCAAGACGGCGCTCCTGCATATTACAGCACCCAAGTAAGGGAATCCCTGTACCAACAATTCACTGGTCATTGGATAGGACGTCGAGGGGCTGTGGAATGGCCAGCTAGAAGCCCGGATCTCACGCCACTAGATTTTTATCTCTGGGGCCACTTGAAAGCGCTGTATACGCAGAGAAAATTAGGAGTGTTGAACATTTGCGGCAGCGCATTATTGGGGCATGTAACACCATTACTCCTGACATCATTCACCGTGTGCTTGCTGATTGGGTATCACGTCTGAATTTGTGTATTGAAAACAATGGTGGACATATTGAGCACGTTCTGTAAATAAAAGCTTTTGTTTTGCCTTTTTTTATTTTTTATTATTTTCCTATGATGTCGGACTTATGGGACACCCTGTATATATATATATATATATATATATATATATATATATATTCTTAGTAACAGTCATTATTGACATACCCTATGAAATATTCGCGTCTAGAGCCTTATTTACTTTATTTAGTGTGGGTACACAAAATGTCCAAGATGGAAGAATATAGAGATTGTTCAAACCTTCCACAAAAATCAAGGACTGTCAGTCGACATGAGATTGAGTGTGGTGACGGTTCTAATCGAATTTCGGTACATGGTCGTAAAAGATGTAATAAACACGTGAATTCCTATAATGCGTAGCTTTGTAATTTCTTCAGTGCAGAGCATACGAAGAATATAAAAATATAAAATAGAAGCTTTTGATATTCTATTTCCATGTATCACTGGTGAGGGGTTTCACCGTTTCCCCTGGTATTTGTGTATATATATATATATATTAGGGTGCATCAAAATCACCAATGACATAGTTTCACTTTGTCCCTAAGTTAGAAATGTTCCAATGGTTAAGAAAACCTACTATGTGAATTATTTTTGGATTTGAATGCCATTTATGGGGTCCACACAGACTTCCTATATGCACACCAACCCCACAGTCATTCTGTGATTTGAGATCCAAATAGTAGAAGTTTAAAAATTTTGTTCACTACAAAAATCAGCCTAAGAACATGTAAGTGATATTTCTAAAGGTCATATATACTTCTAAAAAGTGATAGAAACTTCTATAAAGTGATAGATACCTCTAGAAAGTGATAGAAACCTCTAGAAAGTGCTAGGAAGTGGTGGAAAGTTATAGAATATTCTAAAAGGAACTGCAATATATAATCTGATATGCAAGTATTTATGATAAATATGATTTTTGTGTGTTTATGTTAAATGTTTATGTTAATGAATTTTGTGTTCTCTCTTTACAGAATTTTTTTGTGTTCTCTTTATACCTGTCGTGCATTATGGCCAGTTCAGATAGCACAAATGATAAATATGCTGTTAAAACTCGTCAAACTGCTGCCATTTATGGTCTTGGTGCTGGAATCAGCGATGCAGATGCAGAGATAACAGGATCTAGGCTGCCAACATGTGAGCAAGTGTTGCGATGCTACATGTTTCATCAGCAAGAAGGTCTACCGTTTAACCGTACAAAATGGAACAATGCTAAATTTGTCTTGCAAAAAATTATTCCATTTTATCAGAAAGGCAACATTGCCATGATTACTGAGAGGAAAGCTGTTGAAAAAATTATAGCACTATCTGCAAAAAATGCAAAACTTAGGGAACTTCCAGTGGATCGGTGTTCTTCGCTTGGTGCAGTTGCGAAGCTTAAGGGGATCGAAAAGGAGTTACAAGAAACATTTCAGTTGTGGCCAAGGAATGCTGAGCAACTCATAAAAGATCCTGAAGATCTGGAGTTCTTGCGGTCAATGAAATCAGACAGAGTCGCATCATTTGGAAGCCATGACAAGAAGCTCGCATCAAAAGTCCAAAGAAAGCAGGAAAAGGAAATGATGCAAGCAGAACGACAGCTTAAAGCTCATAAAGAAGCCCAAGCATCTACAAGCAAAGTTCAGATTGAGAACAGTGAGGAAAGCAACAGTGATGTTGAGGATGAAGAGGGTGATATAGAGGATTACAAACCAAAAACACGAAAATCTCGCCAAGCAACTCGCTCAGGAACAACTGCTTTTATAAGTCATGACATACTCAAATACCATAGGATGGTTTCCCTGTCTACAAGCATGAAGATCACACCGGCCAACATGCAGCATTTACCAAAGCCATCATTGAGGAATCAGGAGGTGACACAAAAAAAGTTTCACATATATTCTACTGCCGACAGAGCAAGACGTAAGGTTGGTGAAGAGCTTGCATCATTGGTCAGAGAGTCCTGGGTTCCACCACAGTTCCTGTCTCTTCACTGGGATTTTAAACTGATGTCAACTCTGTCATACCAAACTAAAGCTGAAGAGAGGCTCACCATAGCAGTTGGCAATTCGTATGACATCAAACTTCTTGGTGTGCCTTCCTACAAGCCAAATACAGATCAGCCAGCTGGTCAAATCATTGCTAATCTCACTATGGAGCTTCTCCGATCATGGAATTGTGTTGACTCGGTAGTGAACATGACTTTTGACACAACAGCTAGTAACACTGGTCATGTGAGTGCTGTGCTGCATGTGTTAGTCTGCAACAGGACATAGGTCGAGCTTTACTGTGGTCAGCTTGTCGGCATCACATTGGCGAGGTAATCCTTACACAAGTCTTCAATGATCTGAAAATAGAACCACCATTGTCAGTAGAAGTTACCATATTCTGTCGGTTCCAAAAGCATTTTGACACAGTTCCGCACAACAATAATCAGTCACTTAATTTTTTGGATGGTACCTCTTATTCAGATGGCATACAAACCATAATCCATGACTATAGGGCCAGAGCAATTTCATGCGCGCAGTCTGTTGTGAAGCATCAACGTGATGACTACAAAGAATTTTCTGATCTTTGTTTGCTCTACTTGGATGGGACAAGTAGAGAGTTTTCATTTCGACGTCCTGGTGCTGTACACAAGGCTAGGTGGATGGCCAAGCTTCTCTACTCCATTAAGATGGTGCTGCTGGAGGAGCAGATCAGTTCTCTTCCCTCTGGAACCATTACCACAGAAGCACAATGACCCAAACTGCGTGTTTGTGAACTTTGTTTGCTTGCTGTACAGCTGGTGGTGGATCACCTGTTCAAGCGCGGTACCTGACTGACCTCTTGCGCTCTTTAATGATGCAGTCCCTGAAGCTGAACGCTGCTATCTGGCTGAGAGATTTATAGCAGTAAAGCCAGCACAAGATCAGGCATCTTTACCACAACATCGATTTGGCACAGGATTTGGGGAACCCAAATTTCCAAACTCCATTTCCAGCACAACAAAGCTTGGTGACTTAATCAACGAAGATTCATGGTACATTTTCTCTGTTCTGGAACTTGACAGTTCTTTCCTGACTCATAATATCGAAAATTGGCCAGAATTAGCTTCCTTTCAAATGTCCAGAGAACACATCTCGGCAGTTAACGTCATAAATGATTGTGCTGAGTGTGGGGTGAAGCTAAGTTCTGATTTTCTCATGGCTGCCAGATCACAACAACATTACCAAAATGTCCTACAAGTTGTTGAATCCGACAGAAAGAAGCTTCCTAATCTTCGAAAGAGGAAAACTAGAGCCTAAACTAATTGTTCATGTTCATTTACAGTTCTTGAACATTTTTTATTAACGTAGTGTTCTTTTGACTTTAACTTGCTTGTATCACCAATAATGTAATGTATAAACCAGAATGTAATGTAGAAATCAATGTAATGTATCCCTGTTTTGATTATTTAACACATTTTTATTGGTTCATACTTTTGCAAACACGGAAACGGGGATATAAAATGTTTAATTTTTGGTCAATTTAACTCCAATACTAAATATTGCATCAATGATGTGGACCCCCTAGATGACCACATAAATCTTTGAAATTTGGCCATATGTGCTATTTCAGGCATTGGAACAGAGTAATCATAGGGACAGATTGAAATAAAACATTTTGAAAAATCATGGGAAATTTGATGCACCCTAATATATATGTATATATATATGTGTGTGTGTGTGTGTGTGTTATGTGTGGAGAGAGAGAGAGAGAGAGAGAGAGAGAGAGATCAAATCAGATTACATCTGTCGGAAGGTGCATTACAAATTGGAATCCTATTCCGCAAAGATGTTTCACGAGTTTCTCCAAAGTGAAAATTTTTATTTTTGGTTAAAAAAAATAGAATGACAAAAGTCCTGTTTTGGAAAAGAAATCTAAACTTTAAACAATGTCTATAGAATCAGTGTCGATTTATTAATTAATTAATAATAATAATAATAATAATAATAATAATAATAATACTGAAATCGGAATAATTTTAAATTGAAGTGAAATGCAGTGGATAAAAAGAACTTTGATTTTAACTGGCGTCTCTGATTTTTAAGCCATTTTATGAAAAACTGACGTTTTAGAGAATATTGCCTCGTATGTTACATGGTGTTCTAGAACCCGTGTGACCGAATCGTCTGGAACGAAGAGTTCCGAATGTCACTCCAAAATGAAACGTATTTTCGGGTCACGTTAGCTATAATCTATATTTTCATTTATTTATAATTAACGTAACGCCATCTAATCTCATTAATTAACCTTACCTACACCAACGACCCTTGCTCAGTGGGTAACACACAATTTCCGTATAAGTGAAATGAAAACAATAAGGTCAGGGGGTTCGACTCCAATGGTGCTGGTTGGTAACAATCGAGGAATTAGTGCAATGGACCGTCTCAGTCGTTATTATTATTAAATCTTACCTAATCCTTCATGTGAAACAATCCAATCTCGGTCACTGGACTTTTCGATGGACTATCACGCATTATCGAAGGTGAGTTCACTTTCAAAATTTCTTACCTCATTTTCTTCACATTTTCTTCATTTTAGCGAAAACAAATGAAAGTTTCAAGAACTTTTTTAAACCTTGAAAGTGACTTAATTTCCTTATGAAAGTTGTTTTACTCTTTTAATAATGCAGGAATGGAAGAGCAGGTTGAAATGAAGACCACACACACACACACACACAGACACACACACACACACACACCGTTATCAGTGGTACGAACATGAAAAGGTATATTGACAAAAGGTCAACATCAGTTACGCCTTAGTTGATATACCAAAGAAATGAATGGTATGGCATTTTTACCGGATCTTTTCGGTTTGGAACACTGTGAAAAAACAAAAGAAAATAATATTTGTAGGTAAAAAAATGTATATATTTGTTAAGAAAAGTACATTCTTCATTGGAGAAATATATTATTTGAACGTAATATTTGCTATAAATTATATTTTTATTTACACATTCAAACGAGTGATAATTGGAATTTACAGTGGATTTACATTAATGAGCAGCCCGAAGAAGCGGTAGTAAAGTTTTTTCAATCCTACAACCTAACCTAACCTAACCTAACCTTTGGAATGTGTTAAAAAGACGCAATAAGCGGCAAAGTGGGACCAAACTCGAAATGACTGACTCCTATCTTTGCGAATTCGTTTGGCGTCCGAAAGAACACAAATAAAGTTTGAGAACATTTTACGAGATATTTCCCAATTTTCAATCTATTCTAGTGAAACTATTATTACACATTTCTCCACCATAAAATGTACTTTTTTATTAACAAATATATATAAATTTTTTACCTACAAATATTATTATTTTCTTTTTTTCACATTGCTTCAAATCGAAAAGACACTTTTTACCATTTTGAAATTGAAAAGAAATATGTCTCATTTTATAATTTGCTTCTTACACCTATACATACTTCAAGTAACTGGCAGCCAGTGCGTTAACACAGTAGGTAACACCGTTTCCCTATAAGCGAACTCAAAACACCGAGGTCAGGGGTTCGAATCCTGATAGTGCTGGTAATAATAATAATAATAATAATAAGAATAATAACAAGAGTTATAGCAATGAGCAACATTAATTGGCTTGAGCGCTGTGCCAGTTTCTGGCCCTCCCGACTGATTGTTGTAAACACACACACACATATATATGTGTGTGTGTGTGTGTGTGTGTGTGTGTGTGTGTGTGTGTGTGTGTGTGTGTCGCAAAAATCCATGGACATTTGTAACACCAATTTTAATTTCAAAACCATTAAAATGAATTTACCAAATTGGAGGAAATTTTTACTTTAAACATAAATTAATTTTGTTTTGAATTTTAATTGTAAATAAAAAATTACGGAATATTTTTTTGTTTTTCATTAAAACAAAAATTTTTGTTTCCCGAAAACAAAATTTTCCTAAATTTAATTAAATAATTTCTATTTTCTTTGCTAAATTTCCCTTTTGAAATTTCAAAAGAGGTTTATAAAAAGCGAACACGAAAAATGATACTTTATCTTACAATTATTTTACTTTGTATTATTTCTTATTACTATAATTTCAGTTAATTTTAAAAATTAGACACGCATTAATTAGTCATTATTTCATCTCTAATTTGAGATGTTATTATTTTTTTTTAATTCTTTCGTCAAAGGCCAAATCTTTAAAAAAAAAAATTGTTGACTTTTTTTTTACTTTTTTTTTTCAATTTTAATCTCTTAAATTAAATGAAACGAATTATTATTACAAAATTTTCAAAAAGTTCAAATAACTTTTCGCTGTTTTATCAATAATTAAATACTTTAGTTTCAGTTTTAGAAAATTAATACAAAAATAGGAATCAGAAATCAAACTATCAAAAAAAAAGTTAAAATTTCGAATAAAAAAATCTAAATTCTCGTCAAAAGTGGGATTTTGAATTTCATTTTGACTTAATTTCAGAACTGAAACGATATTGAGAGCAGTAACTTAAAAAATAAGTCTTTATTTCACTTTCAAATGTAATATTGACATTTGGTTTCGAGTTCATTATTATCTTATCCTTTCTCCACTACAAAATTAGTTTAAGTTATGCCAAATATACCAATTCGAGAGCTTGCATATTTGATCAGGAGCTCTTAAAGAGTCATTTTGGTTTTTTTTTAGCTAAAATTTGTCGTAAATCTCAATTTTGCAATCATAGGTTCCATTATTTGCATTAATTTTAGCCAAAGATCAAGGCTTTCTGGCCAGAGATCTTTTATATTGGTGTAAACTGTAAAGTAAATTTGTTGGTTTAATAATAGGCCTATGATCCATTTTTATATAACAGCGTTTTGCGTTATAAAGAAATTATATTTCTTTATTCAATCATGGTTAAACAAGGTTTCTTTCAATGTTGGTGGAAAAGAAATATTGAAACTAGTAATTTACATTTACATTTACAGTTGTGTTATGACTTGTATGCAAATAAGTAGAGAACTAATGAATAGCTTTGAACTTTGTTTTTCTTCTTTTTGGCATATTATTTCGTTTATAGGTATTTCCCCCGTGAAACCCATCTTTTATCACTTAAAATTTGGGTATAGTATTTTAAAAAGTAATTTTAAAAATTAAAATAGGAAAAGAAAAAGTCAAAAGATAAAAAATAGTAAGAAAAAGAGTCAAAAGATTTTGTTTACGTGACTCAACCTTCCTGTAATATATATGAAAGTTGGACGTAGCTATCAGCTACAAAAAGATTTTAAAATATAGTCTTTATCTTCTGTCTATTTTAGTCATTTCTATTTATATCTTTATTTCAAATATCACTTTCTGGGGCCTCCCACTTTTAATTTTGAAATGATCGTTTTTAAGTTTTCAGGAAAAACTATTATAACACTAGGCAAAAAATTTCAACTTTTTTTTTGTTACAGACACGTGAACTACTGATTCCTACTAAAGCGCTGATGCTGATTTCAGATCTGATATCAAAATTTCTCTATCACGTCCAGATTTTGTGTAACCGAAAACCCCTATTTTTCATTTTTTTTCTCACCCGCTTCTATTACGAAAGCCGTCTAAGCTACTTTTCCGTGCCACGTTTTATGTTAAGCATACTTAAATAATTAGTGAACAGGGATGTCTTTCCTCCTTTATTCTGGCTTAAGACAGACAGCGGAATTCCGCTGGCGGAGTTACCACCCCTGCGCCCAACCATCCACCCAAAGCGCGTTAGTATTTTGTTGTTACTACTGAAAGGCAAATTCCTGTTCTTAAGTGAAACTTTGGTGTGTCCTCTTCCTTTGTCGCTTGTAGGATGACGAGCTCTCCTTCTGCAGGAACCAACAATAATCTCCCATCATATTTGGGTTGAAATTACCTTGGTATCTGTTTTCCATAACTGAGATCTGTTGGTGGAAGCGCTCACCATGCTCGTCACTTACAGCCCCAAGGTTGGCCGGGAAGAAGTCAAGATGAGAATGTAAAAAATGAATTTTCAAAGTCATTCTGCATCCCATTATTTCATAAGATTTAAGCATGTTTTCTACGAGTTTACGGTGGTTTTCAGCTTTGTGGTTTCCAAGAAAATTTTTGACAACTTCAACGAAAGATGTCCATGCTCCTAGTTCATTCTCATTTAGGTTAGATGGAAACGATGAGTCGTGGATGACACTGCGGATCTGTGGTCCAGTGAAAACTCCAGCTTCTAGCTTAGCATCTGTCAATATTCCTTTGAATTTATCCTTTAAATATTGGAAACCACTACCTTGATGATCCATACCCTTCACGAAATTTTTCATAAGGCCAAGTTTAATGTGAAGTGGTGGAAGATGTACTTTCTGAGGGTCAATAAGTGCTGGGTGTTTCACATTGTATTTACCAACAACATGTTCAGTTCTAGATGGCCAATCATGTTTTTTGTAGTGGTTCTTGTCATCTCTGCTGTTCCATAGACACAAAAAGCACATATGCTTTGTGTAGCCCAACTGTAACCCAAGAAGTAATGATACAACTTTAAGGTCGCCACAAATATTCCATGTGTGGTCCTTATATTTGATGAGTCTTAGCAGCAGTTTCATCGATTCATAAGTCTCATTAAGGCCAGTGGCATGTGCTACAGGTATTGAAGGTTTTTCATTGCCGTTGTGCAGTAATACAGCTTTAAGGCTAGCTTTACTAGAGTCAATGAACAGTCTCCATTCTTTTGGATCATAGCGACAGCCAATCCCTTGCATCAGACCACTGATATCGTGGCAGAAACAAACGTTTTCTTCCTGTAAGTAAAATGATGAAAACTGCAAATGGCGATGGCGGAAATGGGAAACTTTGGTGTTTGGTTGGAGACGATTAAATTCTTGAAGTCTTGAACCAAGCAACTCTGCCTTTTCTTTTGGTAATTCCAAATCGCGCACTAAGTCATTTAACTCCGCTTGCTTAACAAATGTGGGGAAATATTTACATCTGGAACATATATGCCATCTTTCCCTGTTTCTATATCACTAGCAGAATCTTCAGATGAACTGCTGTCTGTTATCGTTGCTGGTGGAACTGGTGGAGGATTTGTTTCATCATGTGGTACTGGTTTCATTGCTGATTCGCAGTTTGGGTACATGATCTTTGATTTGTTTTTCTTTGTGAAACCAGCAATCTTTGTCAAACAAAAATAACAATCATTGAAGTGATTTTTCGGCTCACGCCAAACCATGGGGACTGAGAACGGCATAGCTTTTCTTTTACCATTCATCCAAGCTATTAACATTGCATTGCACTGTGCACAGCAAATATGTGGTGCCCAGTCCCTCTGTTGGTCTCCTAACTTACAGTCAAAATAACACTTGTAGGCAAGTTTAATCTTTGTTGTTATGTTTCTACGTTGTGGCTTAGGTGTATATTGTCCACAGACAAAGCAGAAGTTGTCTGGGTGATTTACACAAGCACGTCTATTTGATGCCATTTTGAATTACCATACAATATCTGAAAAAACGTAGAAAGTAATTATTACGATGTGCAAAATAAAAAGAAATACACACCGTAGTACAAAACAAATGCTATAAAAACACACAAGTCACCACAACCTGTCACTTGCTCATCAGCAGAGAGCTTCAACAACCGTTCTGCTTGACTGTCACGTAGCGACTGACCGTTGGGCCGTTGCCCGTTACTATGCTCTTGACTCAGTGTTGCCAACTCGGGATAAATTTTATTTATCAAAATTGTTCGAATTTGTATATAGTTGGCAAAAAAATTGCTTTAACCTTGAAAAGCAAGTTTCATATTACTGGCATTAAGCCGATTAAAACCAAAATCTGGACGTGGTAGAAAATTTTACTAAAAGTGATTTGCATTTTACACAAAATCTAGACGTGATAGAAAAAATCT
The DNA here is from genome assembly GCA_023014485.1 of Bathynomus jamesi. Taxonomy (NCBI): domain Eukaryota; kingdom Metazoa; phylum Arthropoda; class Malacostraca; order Isopoda; family Cirolanidae; genus Bathynomus; species Bathynomus jamesi. The sequence goes on from JAJOZX010000949.1 coordinate 824,092, forward strand.
AATTATAGATTTGAAATCAGCATACCGAAATTAGCTAGAGCACCTATTTGGTCTTCTGTAACAAAATCTTTGTTGCCTAGTGTAATATAAGCAATTAAACCTTTCATATTTCAACCAGGTAGGAATGAGATCACACCCATCTTACCCCTTAAAATATCCAAACTAAATACGAAACTCTTGTCCTAAATTACATAGTTCACAAACTTTGAATTAATCGCAATATATCTTTAAATACAAGTGAAAATGTTTGTTTACAAATTCATTTGGTTCCTTGGGTGACTCAGCGTATTTGATTGAAATTTACTCAAGTCTTATCAAAAGTGTTTTTGAATTCTGAGGATTTTGGAAACACTGATTTCTGGTATTTCCATTCATTAGCATATATATATATGCAAAGGTCAAAATCAATAGTGTTTTACTACGTTGTATATGATAATGATAAAGCCAATGATAAGCTTTATATGGGATATAATGATAATGATAAGCTATTTTATAGGATCTAAATCCCATAAAATAGTGCGCTATTTTTTAAGGTAATAAACGATACGATAAATCAAACAATAATAAATTTAAAAACTAAAAATTAGGCCTAAAGTGGAACTAAAAACAATATACATACTGAAACAAGTAATAATAAAAACTATCTAAACCCATTAGTGCCCAACGTCATTTAACTGATTTTGTCCTGGCTAACGCCAGACAATTTTATTCAGTCTCGGGAAAGACCTCCGGGCACTAATGGGTTAGGCTAAGACCACAAAAGAAAAGGAAAGTAAATAAAATAAAAAATACACGTAGTAGAAATACCAATATACAGGGTGTCCCCCAAAAAACTATATAGCTATAAAGCTATAAAGAGTATATAGTTTTTTTGGGACACCCTGTATATATATATATATATATATATATATATATATATATATATATATATATATACGGAAATGAAAATGTTTATTGGCATGAACGAAATCCTATAAAAAAAAGGTACAGTATTCTTCAAAGTAATGAAGGATACAAGTAATTAAACAATAAACTTTAAAAAGGACTACTGTAATAAAAAACTAACAATAATACATGTAATGACACTAGAAATAATAAAATTAGTAATAACAACTTCCCAAGGGGAGAACTAAAAAAATAAAAATAAAAAGTATCTTTAATGGAATGGCTAATGCAGAAGTTAAGCGGAGCTATACACAAACACTTTGACGAAGAAGTTCACAGTCTAAAAGACATACAGTAGGACAGATGGATAGCTTGGATAACTGGATTGTCCGAGTTTTTAACTTTTCGCATTAGATTGTATTGAACACGTCTTGTTACCTCAGAAAGGCTCGAAACGTTGCGGTTAGCGAACATTTGAGAGGCTGAGCATTTTGGAAGTAACTTATGCAACAGTGTATTATAGGATTTGTTGTAAAGCAAATTGAGGGTTCTGCAGGGACCTTAACCCAAAGTTGTTGCCCATAAATATTACCACAGAAAATACAAAAAAAGAGCGTCTTTAGTTTCGCTTGTACAGAATTTGAAGTTCCTCATAATCATGCTTGTCTCAGCACAGTAACTTCGATATTGTTTCCTTATGTTTGAGTCGTCACTCAAGCAGCTGGTGATAATTTGACCCAGATATTTAAATTATTGTATCTGTTCTACTGGTTCGTCTTTCACTTTGAAAATAATAGTCACCTTTTGGTTTGAATCTTTAGGATGAAATTGCATAACCTTAGTTTTACTAACATTAAAATTAATGTCATGGTTCTGTGCATATGATTCGCAAGTTTTTATAAGACGATCCAGACCTTTAATCTAAGGACTTATTAACACCATATCATCAGCATAGGCCAAGTTATTTATTCTCATGTTATTTGTGCAACATTCCATTCTTGCCTCACTAGAAAAGTAATTAATCCATCAATATATATATATATATATATATTTTTTTTTTTTTTTTTTATTGTTGTAACCGTAAAAATTGGCATGCCGAAATCTGTTGTAAATAAAAACAAAACTTTTAGTTTTAAGGTTTCGTTGTTTGGATCTCGAAAGCAAGGTGGTTTGGTTTATGAATATTCATAAATGAATAAATTAAAAAATGTTTCAGAGGTGGTAACGGCCGTTCTATTTTAATTCGGAGTTCTCATGAGCATAGTAAGGCCGAACCGCGTTGTAGCTGAGATTTATAACCGTGACCCGACCTTCCCAAGGGAGGGGCAAACCAGCGGATTTGGGTTCAGATGTAAAATGGTTGGTTTCTCCTTCTCTGGGTAGTGCAACTTTTGGGAGACAGATTCGAATCCACTTGCTAAATTGGACCCTGACGTGAATCATAAAATTGGGAAATCAAGTGGCTTCGAAGGAATAACTCTATTTAAATGTATTTCTGGGAAAAGGAGGGGTCTATACCCGGAAGTGGGAACACGGTCCAATGGGAGGACAGTGATTCTGGGAACGCACGGTACAGATTCTTTATTTCCTTATGTGTGGAGGAGAGCCTTCGGGGGGGGGCGGCCTTGTATAAAATAAATGTGTTGATAGGTCCTTCAAAATATTAGAAGGCGTGGTCCTTAAAAATTGTAAAGTAGATTTGAGATTTTTAAGTCAGTTGTGGTTCGTCCTCCTGAAGTTCAAAGTGGCTTGTAAAACTAACGCTTTAAAAAAAAAACTCTGGTGTGATCGAGAGAAATTCAAAGTTGAGTCAAAACTGTCTCACGTTATATTAAAATATTTGAATCCGTTTGTGTACGCGAACTTACATAAGAACTTATTGTTAGCGACCAGGAAAAAAGGAACTTGGCGAGATTCCTTTTAAATTTAATTTTTTTTGTTTTGCATCAAATGTTCAACTTGAATTTTGCGCTATATTAGGTTCCCTTAGAGAAGATGCAATATCCTGTGTGTACGGGGAAACAAATTTGTGGTCCTTACGCAGAACAGTCGAGAATAACTTCCCAGCTGGTTGTAAATAATCAAGTTTTCCAATTCCTTCGTCGATTTCGACAATTTCATTTAGTGCTAATTGTTTTGTTACACGCAAATAAAAAAAACCCTCTGTATAAATGATTTTAAACTCAGATACTTGTGAACCTTTTCTTTAAGTTAATAGTTGGATTTTATTGTACGCAAAATTGGTAATCATACATCAGCCTAATTCTTTAAATTCACGTACTAATTTGAGTGAAATTTAATAAACTTTATAAGAGGGCGTGTGTCGTTTTTACTACCTTGCAATAGGCCTCTCTTTTAAGCTGAGGGTGAACTAACATTCAAAGTTTGAAATCCAAAGTAGGCTTCCAGTAAGCCGAAGGAACTTACGCAATTCAAATTAAAGGGCCATCCGAGTGGATAGGCCGAGTCATCCTGAACGAAAAGAACACGCACGTAAGAAATAAGTTGCAATAGAAATAAAGGTGCGCAGCACATAAATAAAAAGGTTGCGCACAATATAAATGGTGTCAGTGGAATAAAAGGGTTGTGCACTACAATATATATATTATATATATATATATATATATATTGTATTAAACAGCAGAGGAGAGAGCAAGAAGCCTTGTCTAACTCCGCATGAAGAACCAAAACATTCGGACGATATACAGTACATTGCCCGCCCTAACAATAAAAATTTGGTGTTTGTACCAAAATTTCAACAAATTTAAAACAAACAGTGGAACATACCTGTCTTCTAATTTTTTAAACAGAATATTGAGTCCCTCTATCATATGCTTTGTTTATATTAAAAAAAAACATCAACTATAAATAGTAAAATTACTGACATTATACTGTATTTAAATACAATCGCCTTCAAAACAAATACATAGGTCAGTTGAATGGGACCTTTTAAAACCAGACTGATTTGGAGACGTCTAAGAATAATCATTTAGTCGGCGTAGCAAAAGTTTCTCAAGTAATTTTGAGGAGGAGGAGGCAACAGCAATAGGCCTGTAGTTATCGGTGGATACAATGTCCCCATATTTATTTCTGACAAGGGGTGTCATAAACCCTCATAAACTTTGCAGGAATGTAACTGTGAACGAGCGTGGCTAAGAACCATGATAATATATGAAGACTAGTCATATTATTAGCATAAATTAAATGTTCAAGTCATCTATCCCTGGGGAGGCGCTTGTCTTTAGCTCTTTAATCAGACTCTGAATTTCAGGCACTGAAGTCCCAGTATTTTCATTGGCCCCCTCCTAGTAACATTCTATTTCAGCCTACATTAGGATTAACTCTCCGCACGTTGTTAAAAATGTCTGAGTACTTCGTTCTCCATAACTTAGCTATTTCTACCTTTCCCGAACACTCCATCAATTGTTGATGGGATGGCATTCTTAGCACCCGTTCCTTTCTTGACAAATTTCCATAATTCGTTACTGTTATTATTTAAGTCAGCTTCACGTATAATCTTAGTTAACTTTAGTTTTGCTTCCGCCCGAATTGTTCATTCTGACGAAGGTCAAGCTTGTCACTCCACCTTAGACCTACAGTTTAACATGGAATAATAATTCTATATTAAGTTGTATTTTATGATTTATACATTAAACCATCTTATTATGTGGACTTTATCTGAAATACTTTAATAATTTTATAAGTCTAAATTGTATACCCATTTTTTTTTTAAATTCAAATTAGCCACAAAGGCCTTGAAATTTTAATGAAAAATTTTGTTGTTTACATTGTTGGAGAAAAAAAATACCTTCAACATAAGGAAAAACAATTACTTTAAATATTGATATTCAATTTATGAAATTAAAATATAATTATTTTATCATTTCACTGAGTAATGAAACTTTTTAATATCATTTTAGCTACGGTATATGAGCAACATATTCTGGCACTGTATATTGTCGAGTGAGCTAAACAAATTTGAACAAATTTGAAATGTAAAAATACGAAAATTGAGTTTTCATATTAGATTAGTAAAATTTATGAAGGGAATTTATTTTTAAAAATATACAAAGAATCGGCATCGGCTAAATTCTGGAATCGGTACATCACTAACATATATATATAACCTTTGGTTAGCTTCCGCCCGAATTGTTCATTCTGACGAAGGTCAAGCTTTTCACTCCACCTTAGACCTACAGTTTAACGTGGAATCCGAACCACGCCCCACCAGCAGCTCAGTATCTTAACCACTAGGCAACCCAGGGTACCCATTTATCTACCAACCACTTTCTTTATTGTGTGGAAGGATGAACAGCTGGGTTTTGCTGCGCGCCGCCTGCCGTCACCGGGTCTCAATCCCGGGGCTGATGGATTCATAGTCTGCGACGCTAACCACTACACCACCTAGGCGCAACCACTACACCACCGAGGCGCTAACCACTACACCACTACACTACCACAATATATATATATATATATATATATATACTAGAATGCCCGCTGCGCCTTTTGCAGCAAATCAACCCCAAAGCATAAGCTAGGGGAAGACTGGGAAGGGTGGGTGTTACTAAAACCTTCCCTGGTTCTCCCTTAATGTGTATACTAAATTTGGTATAGATTACCCTAGCCGTTTAAGCGTGTATAAACCAAAAGACATTACCTTAAATTGTTTTATATATAATAATTAATGTAAGAAAATACTTAAAATGTTAATATAAATAATTAAATACCCGATATTTTGATTGGTTGTCGAATGAAATATCTTTTTGCTATATATCTTATTCCCCATTCTCTTGTGGTCTCCTGCAAAATATAAACTATTATATTGCCCCTCCAATTCTGGAGTTTATTGAATCCCACGCAGAGATTATCCTAAGAGTTATATACTGTAGGTGAAACTATTGATTTTAAAAGAGGCTCTACCAACATAAATACAGTTTGAACACGGCAGATGATAATTCGGTCTTGCACAGACATCGTTCAGACAGTGACCATAATATAGACATCAACAAAACGCAATTATTTTTTATTATCAACAGTAATGCAAAAAGAAAACTTACTGAATCCTTTTTTATAAGAAATATGGATAATTTCAGTATTAAAAACGAACCTTTTTAGTTTGACTTTATCACTAATTTTTGTCTTTTAAAATTGCCCGTTCTTCAAAACACTGCGCTGTTTTGACTTTTGAGTTGCCGGAGGCATAACCGTTTTCTACAAAATAAAATGCTTCTCCACTTCTACTTTTAATTTTGTCTACCGCCTGAATGAAGAGGGTTGTCTCGCTCAAAAAGCTTTGCGGGTTTTAGTGTTTTGTTTATTTATCTTTTAAATTTTGGGGATTTTAGTTATTTTATTACTTTTTACACGTTTATTGCGTTTTTCAACACATATACTGTATATGTTACAGGGAATCTGTATAACTAGGAATTCATGAAATCCCTAAAATGTTCAGGGATTTCATGTGAGGTTAAATCGTAATATTTTCGTTAAACCTATGGGGAAATTAGTGAATGCCCAGTTAAATGAATGACCGGATAGGTTAATTCAGTTGTTCTCAAACTGGAGTACACGGAGGAATCTTAGGGGGTACGAGAAGGAGTCCTGAAAATATAACCCTTTTAATTTTATATACGATTAACAAACGGCCACAAATCACACGGTCGTAAAGAGAGTAAAAGTCATCTATCTCTCTCAAAAATCCAGAAAATCCCGTGAAAGAATTCAAGGGGTACAAAAGAAGAAAAAGTTTGAGAACCACTGGATTAATTGAATGCCCGGTTAGGTCAACTGTATGCCTTTGACGATTGATTAGGTTAAGTAGTGATATTTTCGTTAAAACTTACGAAAATATCACGACTTAACCTTACATGAAATCCATGAACATTTTAGGGATTTCATGACCTCCCTAGTTAAGAAGATTCCCTTTAACATGAAAAATAATATAGTAAAAACAGCTTCGTAATCCTAAATCATTGCAAGTTTAACACATTTTAATTTAGAATACTTATAATGAAACATCACTAAACAGACTGACGTGAAAATGAGTGGGTAAATCTTTGTTTTTAAATGTAAACTTTACTTATTTACTTATTCATTATATCATGAACGATTTCTGATACACAAAATTCTGCTGTTTTCGAATTAAACTTGTCATAATAAATATTTCTAGAAACTGATGTAATAGATATTTACTGACATATTCATTCATTATCTCATTATTATCCTAAATACAATTCACTGCATGAGTCACAGCAGTGAGTGACTCGCAGATATAATAATGCTCTCTCTCTCTCTCTCTCTCTCTCTCTCTCTCTCTCTCTCTCTCTCTCTCTCTCTCTCTCTCTCTCTCTCTGAATACTGAATACTGAATACTGAATACTCTCATAGTTTAAAACTAAAACATAACATAACTCTGCAGGAGTTCGCTTGCACGGTGTCTCTGTGAGCATGCTAAATATAGAGCTATTTATATATTCTCCACTTTCAAGTAAAATTTCCTTGGCTACTTTTCCAGGGTCAAGGTATTTTCTTCAACCTTTTTCCGTACCTGCCTCTGGCAGGGAGGGAGCGGAGGGTGGGGAGAGAGCCTTATACTTTTCCATCCAGTTTTCTACTACTGCTAGAATAGTTGAAAGAAAAATAAACTTGTTTAACAACAGGAACCTCCCAGAGTGGACCGGAAGGTCTTTGCGGCTTCCTCTTGTCCTTGTAACTCCTTATAACTCTCTCTCTCTCTCTAGAGGTTAGAGGTCGGCGGCGATGTTGAGAGAGTGTGGACTGCATTCTGGGACCAGTTTATGGTGCTGCAGTCTGCTGCCATACCCTCAAAACCGGTCACCCCTACTTATTTACTTATTTATTTATTTATTATTATTAATTTATAACAACTAGCTGCTTATTTTTAATAAGAGCCCAGTGTGATCAGTCTTTCCTTGTGAACAGACGTGTTTTATAGAGTGTCCAGTGTTACCAATTGAATAAGTGGTTTTCGTTGAAGTGTCTTTTAAAAAATAGTGTTTGGTACATTCTTAACTAAATTACTTCGTGTTACTAATCATTCATTAACGAATATATTTAATTTATTGACTTTATTCATTACTATCATATATTATTTGATTAAACCAAGGCTAGCGCACGTGGCTTGCCTTGTTTGTTTTCTGAATCTATGACTAAACGAGGTTTCATAAGGTTGAAATTCCCTTGTTTGCCTTGTTTGTTTTTCGAATCTATTAGAGAACGAGGTTTCATAAGGTTCATTTTCCCTTCCTTCAGGGGATCAAGTAGAGTGTGGTCACCCACCGTGGCAAAAAGGGAAAACGGAAAGAAAAAAGTCGGCCGAATAGCGGACAGATAAGTTTTATTAATACTCTTTCTTTTACAGATCTTTCGTCGGTAGCTTAATTGTATATTCATTTAGTATAAATTTGTGTTAGAAGAACCTGTTTCTGCGTTTCAGGAACATTTTTGCGGGTTTGCGCAGGTGACGGCACAATAAGCAGGCGGTAGACCTACGTTGTAATTTATTAATTTCCAAACGCTCGTTTTTTGTTTTCTAACTAATTAAGAGCATGGCACCCCCGTCAAGTACTTGCAGTCGCTGTGAAGGGAAATTTTCCGCTTACGCGTTTACAATGGCTAATAATAATGAACAGTTAGTTTGCAAGTGGTGCTCAAGCATGGAAGTCCTGAAGAACGAGTTAGAACGTGAGAGGGAGGCCAGAGTGAGGCTTGAAGAAAGCGTGATGCTCCTGACGGCAAAATTAGAATCCCTTGAGACTCCAGTTACGACCCCTCCTGCCTCAGTTTCTACTAATAATGTAAATAGTACTAATAGCCCTCTGTCTTCCCCTAGTTCCCAACCCTTCGTTCGAGTGCGTAATGGAGCCCCATTGAGAAAACCTAAGACTTGTCTACCAGTAATAACAAACAATAAGTTTTCTGTTTTAGGTTTCGAAGATGCTGATGAACTGGAAATACGTCTCGTTGGCGATTCCATTCTTCGAGGGCAGCTCGAGGAATTCTGTGGGAGAAACCCTCGTCGTAGGCGCCGTTACTGCTACCCTGGTGCAAGGGTGGAGGATATAACTAATAGTGTTGACCATTTTACAGACGGTACCGCCGAGTGACACAACGTATGTTATTCATGTCGGGACTAATAACGTTTTAAATTCTAGATCGGAAGAACTGCTGGCTAGGTACAGGGACTTACTAGAGCGACTAAAGGAAGAAACTAATAAGATTGTATTAACAGGTATACTTCCTCGAATTATCCAACGTAACGATTTCTACAGCAAGGCGACCTATATCAACAATAACCTAAAGTCTCTTTGCCAACAGGAAGGAGTGCATTTTGCGAATTTTTGGAACAGTTTCTACAGCAGGAGGGACTTGTTCCTCGGAGGTGGACTTCATCTTAATGACGTTGGAACTGCGCGTTTAGGAAGACTATTTCATAATACTGTCTCTTCTTTTCAGGCTGCCGTAACTCGAACGGTCCCAGCGTAATTTCCACAAATTTCCCCTGCGCTCGCGAAGGTGTCGCAATTACAAACAATTTGAAGGTTCTATCCTTAAATGCTCGTAGCCTACGAAATAAAATAAACGAATTTTTTTCTTTAATTGCTTGTAATGGCTATGATTTAATTGCGATAAATGAATCGTGGCTTAGCACTGAAACACGTAACTTTGTAGGGGAGTATCAAATTAGAGGTTATAGACATTTTGTTAAAAACAGAATAGGTAGGCGAGGAGGCGGTGTTTTGTTGTATATCAAAGATAATATTGCGAACGTTATAGAAGTAAAGCACACAATTCCAGAACCGATAGATTCGACTATAGCAGAACTTAAATTGAACGATTTCAAACTTCTTGTTGCGGTTATATATAGGTCCCCTAATCAAACAGCTGATACGGACGAAGCGTTATATTGTGAACTAAAGAGAATAATAGGTGGTGAGCAGGCTTTAGTTATGGGTGACTTTAATTGCGCCAACGTCAATTACGATACAATGCAGGGAGACGCGGAAGGTAATCGTTTAGTTAATTTTCTCGAGGATAGCTTTCTATTCAAAAGGTTGGGGAACCTACGAGGTTGGACAGTATTTTAGACTTATTTAAGGACTATAAATGAGGAATGTTTACCGTACAAAATTAAGCGTGCGAAGTAAACAACACGCCCTTGTGGTTTACTTCTAGAGTAGGAAACATTATAAAGAGTAGAGATAGGGCTTATAGGCTACATAAGTGCGATAAAGACAATTTGTTGTTACGAAACAGCTACATATCTCTAAGGCGTGAAGCGAAAAGTGAGATAAAAAAGTCCAAGCGCGAATAATCTCCATAGCTCGTGACGGTAAAGAAAACCCCAAGCGATTCTTTCAATACGTCAACAATAGAAATCCAGTAAAAAGTGCTTGGGGCCGTTGAAAAATGTTAACGGAGATCTAGTTTCTGAAAACAAGGGAATGGCTACCTTGCTAAACGAATTTTTAACGTCAGTTTTTACTATAGAAGATGTAACGAATATCCCTACGGTCATAGACATAATACCTTTTGATAATGGTAATATTTTGGATAATATTGTGGTTAGTGAAGGGAAGGTAATGCGTTATATTGATAAAATGAAAATGCTTAAATCACCGTGGCCGGATTCCATATATCCTATACAACTAAAAGAATTAAAAGATAGCATTGTTGTGCCGCTAACAAAGATTTTTAATGCGTCTATTTCTGAGGGGTGCGTACCAGATAATTTCAAGTTAGCAAACGTAACACCTATCGTTAAGAAAGGCGATAAAGGTGCGGCGGGAAATTATAGGCCAATCAGTTTAACGTCTGTTGTAGGGAAGCTACTGGACTCAATAATTAGGGATCGTATCGTCGAACACTTAGAATTGCATAACTTAGTTAGAAATACGCAGCACGGTTTTAGGCGAAACAAATCTTGCTTAACTAATCTTTTAGAATTTTTTCAGATCGTGGTTGAAGTTTACGATAGTAATCGGGCGGTTGATGTAGTGTATTTAGATTTTCAAAAAGCGTTTGACACCGTGCCGCACAAAAGACTCATTGAAAAAACTAAGGCTCATGGAATTAGGGGTGTAGTAATAAATTGGCTAGAAGAGTGGTTGCGAGGTAGGAAACAGAGGGTGGTCGTTGATGGAGCGGAGTCGTGTTGGGCTAATGTAGCGAGTGGCGTTCCTCAGGGTTCTGTATTGGGCCCCTTGCTTCTTCTTATATGTATTAACGATTTAGATGTCGGCCTAGTCACTACATTTTCAAAGTTTGCGGATGACACGAAGCTGGGTGGTAGGGCGATTAATGACGAAGATAGAGGTAAAATCCAGGAAGATCTAAATAAAATCGTAGATTGGTCAGTCACATGGCAAATGAGATTTAACGTCGATAAGTGCAAAATTTTACATATAGGTTCGCGTAACGGTAATTTTGTGTATAGTATGTCAGGGAAGGAGTTAACAAACGTAGAGCAGGAAAAAGATTTAGGAGTTATAATCACTGGTGATTTAAAAGTAGCGAAACAAAGTACAGCAGCGGTCAATAAAGCGAACAAAGTGTTAGGTTTTATAGCTCGGAATTTTGAGTACAAATCGCGCGATATTATAGTTCCTCTTTATAAATCATTAGTTAGACCCCATTTGGAGTACTCGATCCAATTTTGGAATCCGCATATGCGAAAAGATATAGACAAACTCGAAAGAGTTCAAAGACGAGCAACTAAGATGATTCCGTCGCCCAGGTCAAAGTCTTACGAGGATAGGCTTAAGGAGTTAAAATTGACCACACGTGAGACTAGAAGGCTAAGGGGTGATCTAATCCAGGTTTTCAAAATTATGAATGGGTTCGATAACGTAGATAGAGATAGCTTTTTCGAAATATCTCAATATAATAGAACTAGAAATAACGGGTGCAAGTTGACAAGTAGAAGGTTCGAGACAGCAGTTGCGAAAAACTTTTTTACGCATAGAATAGTAAATAGCTGGAATAGTTTGCCGGTAGAAGTAATTAGTAGCACGTCTATAAACATGTTTAAAAATCGATTAGACGCATATGTTGATAGATTGGGTATAGTTTAAGGTAGTAAAATTAAGGCTTTGTGGTTCGGAACCCACGTAAAATTGTAGGTCCCCTCCGCCACCACGGAAGACATGCACAATACACAATTACGAACACAGTTAGGTAGACCAGCCATGAGTGGATCCTAGGGTCTTTGTTGGTCTGAAACATTATAACATTATAACAAAGCCTAAAGCTTGAAGGCCAAATTAAATTAAATAAATAGTCGAGCTTCACAATTATACATGTCATTGTAAATTGAAAAAAATGTATTTATTTTATTATTATTAATAAAGGTTATTCTATCTATCTATCTATCTATCAACGCAGCCTAAGTGGTTCAGTCGTGACATCGCTTCGGCTATCCGAAATAGGAAAGTAGCGTATAGGAGGGCGAAGGCCAATCGTTCCCATGAGAACACTGAGGCGTATGTCCGCCTGTGTAGGGAAGTGAAGGCGATGGTTAGGCTAGCGAAACGTAACGAAGAACTACGGGTGGCAAGCCTCTGCAAGGGGAGCCCTAAGGAGTTCTTCAGTTATGTTAATAGTAGAAAGCCCATTAGAAGCATGATAGGTCCATTAAAGGACCCCAGCGGCGTTCTGCGGACCTCCGACGCGGACATCGCTAATGTGCTTAATGAGTACTTTGCGGGAGTGTTCACCAGGGAGGACACCCGCGTCATCCCCGAGCCAGGCATGAGGCACGAAGGTGCTGGCGTGAATAGTGTTGGGTGTACCGCGACAGTCGTTGCCGATAGAATAGACAAACTGAGCGCGTTTAAGGCTCCTGGGCCAGACCAGTTCCTCCCCAGAGTGTTGCGGGAGGTGCGCGACCAGGTGGCTCCCCACCTGGCTACAGTCTTCAACAAATCGTTGGAGACAGACCAGGTGCCTGGTGACTGGAGGGAAGCCAATGTGACCCCTATCTTTAAGAAAGGGGATCACGAAAGTCCAGGGAACTATCGTCCCATTAGTCTCACTTCAATTGTAGGTAAATTATTAGAGGGGATAATAGCGGATAGGATCGTTGACCATTTGGATTCCTACAAGCTGCTTGGGGACTTCCAACATGGGTTTAGACGGCATAGGTCGTGTCTCACCAACTTGCTTGAGTTTTTCCACGTCATGTTGAGTGAGTATGATAAGAGTAGGGCGATTGATATACTCTATCTTGACTTTCAGAAAGCCTTTGATAAGGTACCTCACCGCCGGCTAATGGTCAAAGTCCGCGCGCTGGGTATCGGTGGGGAAGTAGGTAGGTGGATTGAAAACTGGCTGAAGAATAGGCGGCAGAGGGTTGTAATTAAAGGGGTTAGTTCGGGTTGGGCCTCGGTCACTAGTGGGGTTCCTCAGGGTTCCATTTTGGGGCCACTGTCGTTTATCATTTATAAATGATATCGACGGTGGCATCGTCAGTCGGATCGCCAAATTCGCTGATGACACCAAGCTTGGGGCCAATGTTGGGACGCCCGAAGAGATCGAGCAACTGCGTGCGGACCTAGGTAAGATAGGAGAGTGGTCCGAAAAATGGCAAATGCCGTTTAACTTGGGTAAATGCAAGGTGATGCACATTGGCTACGCCAATCCCAAGTCGGACTACTCCATGTTGGGGAGTAATATCGAGGCCACTGATTTGGAAAAGGACTTGGGTGTGCTAATTAGCAGCGACCTTAAGTTTACCAAACAGTGCGTAGAGGTGGAAAAGAAAGCTCAGAAGCTGTTGGGTTATATCAGGAGGCAATTTCAGTTTCGGAACAAGGAGATTGTGCTCTCTCTGTACAATTCCCTAGTTCGGCCGCACCTGGAGTATGCTGTGCAGTTCTGGTCGCCCATCCTCAGGAAAGATATTGACAGGCTGGAGCGAGTCCAGGGAAGGCCACAAAGTTAATCCTTCCGCTAGGGATATGGGCTACAATCGACGCTTACACGCCCTGAATTTGTTTTCGCTGGAAACTCGGAGGCTGCGCGGTCAACTCATCGAGGTTTTCAAGCTCTTACACGGGTTCGACGATGTCGATTTCAGAAGCATGTTTAGTTTAAATGATAACTCAACTCGCAACAATGGTTGGAAGTTGGATTTGAAACGGTTTAGGACTAGTGCGTGTATGGGAATTACTTTACGTATAAGATCTGTGACACGTGGAACAGGTTACCTTCAGAAGTTGTGAACAGTTCCTCTGTGGATCATTTCAAGGAAAGGTTAGACCACATCTTGTACACTATTTGAGTGTGTAGAAAATTTTCCCTGGCACCCGTTGCCATTGGTACCTCCTCGGTATGGGCCGCAAGGCCTTTTGAGATACTTCTTTTCCTTGTAACTCCTTGTAACTCCTTGTAACTCTCTCTCTCTCTCTCTCTCTCTCTCTCTCTCTCTCTCTCTCTCTCATTTACACAAACAGTATATTATTTATATTAATATTAGCAGGTGTCATACAGTAGGGCTTTCCAAATAATGTTTATTTTTCACTTTGTTAAAAGGATTGCAAAATATTGTGGTTATCACTAAATTCTCATAAAAGTTAAATTCTAAACTAACCAAAATGTAAAACTGTAAAGTTTATTCAATGAGTAAGCGATGATCATTAAAGATTTATGTGACATGTGGTCACGTGTATATGTGACGTGACGTTACCTTGTGATTAATCTAAGCGCATGAATGACACACTGTTATTTATTCAATTTATACATTTTACTCGTATTTACTTATTTGATTCTTTTCATCTCAGTCGGGGTGAGAGTTGACAGGAGAGAGGAACGAGGTCAGTGCACTTCCTATTATGAATATATATATATATATATATATATATATATATATATATATATATATATAATATTATATATATATATATACAGGGTGGGCCGTAAGTTTCCATACATAGGAAAATTTAAATTATGGTCTTCACGTGCGTCGGTATTTGGATCAGCAGTTTCCGGATGCTTGGATTGGTCAGCGTGGTCCTGTGGAGTGGCCTCCCAGATCCCCAGATCTCACCCCCCTTGATTTCTATCTTTGGGGGCACTTGAAGGCCATGGTGTATCAGGAAAGATACGAGACATAAATCATCTAAAGGAACGTATCACCAACGCCATTACAAGCATAACGTCAACTGTGCTAATGCGTGTTCATCAACAGTGGGAACACGTATTGAAATGTGTTTTCAAAACAATGGCAACCATGTAGAGCATATTATATAAATAAAAATGGTTGTCCATAAAAAAATGTTTATTTTTCCTATGTATGGAAACTTACGGCCCACCCTGTATATATATATAGGGCGTCCCAAAAAAATGTATACACACTTTAACGCTGATAGCTCAATTGATGTTTCTTTCTTTCCAAGTTAAACCCATTAGAATTAATAATGGCAGTCAGACTAAGCTTTGAACAAAGGAAATTCATTCTAAAATGCTACTGGAAGTGTGAAAACGCAGTTAAAGTGCAAAGACAGTTTAGGAGGGAGTTTCAAACAGATCCACCAACGCGACTTACCATCACTCGAATTAGAGATAAGTTTGAAGCCGATGGAACTGTTCAGAATGTCCACAAGAAGCGTTCCGGAAGACCACGGACATCGACAAGCCCCACAAAGCAAGAGTACTGAAACGTATCACCAAAGTCCAAGAAAATCTGGCGGCAAGCGAGTCGTGAGGTAGGAATTTCAGAATCGTCTGTCCAACGCATTTTGAAGCGCTGTCAATGGAAAAGTTACATTCCAAGATTAGTCCATGCTATTAATGAAGATGATCCGGACCGAAGAGTGGAGTATTGCGAGTGGTACTTGGCACGATGTGGATGTGGATTGGACGAAGGGGTTTCGTAGAATACCCTCCGCGTTCACCAGACCTCACACCACTAGACTTTTTTTTGGGGATACTTAAAAGACAAAGTCTACGCTATAAAACCTGCAACAGTCGCTGAATTGAGAGCAGCCATTGAACGAGAATGCACACAAATACCAAACGAAATGTTTCGTGATGTTTGCGATTCCATTGCTTCGCGTTATCAGCAGTTCCTGGACCAGAACGACGTCAGTTTGAAACAGGCGTTGACAAAACAATTAAATAATGTCTGTAGATTCTATTACATTTGAAAATGAAATGTATTTTAATAAACACTGCCTTATAATTATTTAAAGTGTGTATACATTTTTTTGGGACGCCCTGTATATATATATAATATATATATATATATATACCTAAGGCTTTTCATACGTATACTGAATGTTAGTGAATATATTTATTAGAGTACAAGCATTCGGTATGTACAGGTGGCCCATAAGTCCCAATCGGTTATAATTAAAGCGAAAATCCATCTAGCGGAGCTCACACTGACGTAATCGATTACTGAAGAAAAGAATATTTGTCGAGATGGTTATACTCATATTTTCCACTTTGAATAATCAATATTTCTAAACTTATTATAAACTTTTACTTTGTTTGATTTTTGTATTTTCCCTTTAATTATAACCGACTGGGACTTATGGGCAACCCTGTGCATAAGTCTTTATCAGGTGCGACTGAAGGGGGTATTGGGGGGGGAGGTGTATATATATATATATATATATACAGTATATACACCTCGTAACCTCGTAGCAGTTCCGTGCGTTGGTCTCTCTTCACACGAAGGTCAGCTGGTGGGCCCTACCTCTAGGCCTGGTTTGGTGGAAGAGAGAGGTGCTTTTTTGTACTCTCCATTGCACAGAGCCAGGTACACCCGACTCATCTGGTACCGTCCTGAGCCAGGTATCTAGTTTTCGTTTGAAGACTTCACCTTTGACCCCTGTCACGTTCCTGAGGTCCTTTGGAAGCTGGTTAAAAAGTCTCGGCCCCTTGACAACCAAGCTATTTATATATACAGTGTGTGGTGTATATATATATATACGTTTATGAAAGTTTCGTAAACATACGTTTGTTTGCCGATGTTTTTCGTTGTTGTCTGATCTAAATAAACTTTTCTTTTATTCTTTTTGTTAAAAATCTTGGAATGACTCTTCAGTGGTTTACTTTGAAGCTTTTTTTAGTTAGAAAGAAAACTTCGTAAGTGACTGCTTAAAGCAAGTTCTTTTTCTCTTTGTTTTTACTTCAGCATTACGAATGTATTGACTCATGTTTGTTGTTTCTATATCGTATACGCATCAGTCACCTCTATACATACAGGGTGTAACAAAAGTTCATTCTCAGAGGGAAATAAGATATAACAGAAATGAACGAGAAAACAGTTTTAACTATTCATTACAAACGATACAATCGACTTACCAATTAATGTAGTGCATGCTCAAATTTGCATTCCACGTAGCCGTTCTCGTTCAATTCTGTTACATCTTAGTTCCCTATGAGAATGAACTTTTGTTACACCCTGTATATTATATAAACTCGTCTTCATTCGCATTTTCTCCTAAAATTTGAAACAAGGAAAGAAATTTTCAACTCTTTTTTTTTTTAACTTAAAAACGCAAATAGATAAAAGTGAGTTCATTAAAAATAGTTTAGTTAAATTTTAAATTTTTCATTCACTGGTCAACAAATTTAAAATTTTTATTTGTCTCTTCGATGAAAGTAGATGCCCTGTTTTTAAAATCGACCATATTGATTGCAGTAAAAGTATCCATTTATTTTGGGCTATGAACAAAATATATGTCCTATGATACTTATTTTCGAGAATATATAAACAGGAAACACGAATAAAGCATATCAAATAGCCGAAGAGTTTCTTTTGTAGCTTGCATCACGACAGTCTTTAGTGTCCAGCAGTAATCCGCAATCATACTTGGATTCCACTCGCTTTGGTAACGCTTTTCCATGGCAACAGTGTCCTAGTGAAACCTTTCCCCATGCTTACGGTTGGCTGGGAAGAATTCTAAGTCGGGATGCAGAAAGTGATATTCAGTTTCGTGCTGCACTACAAAATTTACGGCTACACTTACATACATGTTATAGACGTGAATTTGAATATCACCTAACATGAATTTGAAAGCAATTTGTTAGTATGAATTTGGTTAGGAAAAGGTGTATCTTTTTGTCTGTGTTTGAGTTGCAGGTATATTTTAATCTGTCTCTCTTTTTCTCTTTTCAGATCTGAATTATGCGTCAAACTTAAGTAGTATCCATGGTTGTATCAACAATACAACTGTGTTTTTGTGTGTGTGTGTGTGTGTGTGTGTGTGTGTGTGTGTGTGTGTGTGTGTGTGTGTGTGTGTGTGGCAACTTCACAACAAAGGCACAGCGAAAGACCATGTCTCCACTCATAAAGACTGCCTATCATCTTTATTTCGGTTATAAAATTATAGATCAGGAAAAAACTGGGCTCTTCATACATGTTGCATTTTATGTCCAACAAATCTCAAGCTATGGTTAAGAGGAAAATGCAATCGCAATGGAAAATGCTATCGCAATGGTGTGAAGACAGCCAAAGGATCACATCAGCGACTGGGCTCTCTTCTAACAATACGCATAATATCCAATACGTTAATGTGCCTTCTGCTATTAAGCCAGTTCCTCATGAGAACTGCCAATTACATCTCCACCGCAAACTTGGGAAGATCGGCAGTATGATGAAGATATGCCAACAGTTGAAGAAGACACCCTCTCAGCCTCAGATCAGTCAGATGACACTAACAAACCTCCAGAGAAAGAAGACAGAATGCCACACTTAATAAATCAACAATAGCCAAGTAATCTGGTATTTGATTTAACTTTATTAAAGTAACAAGCTGAACTTCTCGATTCAAGGTTACAGCAGAGGAATCTATTAGCAGAAGGTACCAAAATTTTTGTATTCAGCAGCCGCATCGCAGTATTGTGAACTTACCTTGAAATGCGAGGTTCTGTTTGTATGTGCACAGATGTCAATAGCCTTATGCATGAATTAGGTTATGAACATAACCCCAATGAATGGCGCCTGTATATGTAGATTCTTCGAAATTAACCCTTTAACGCCGAACGTTTTTGTAGGGTTAAGTCTAAATGCGTGTATTTGAAACGGTACGTATTCGACCCAGTCGGCGTTAGAGGGTTAAGTCTAAAGGCAGTTCTTTTGCATAATGGAAATAAGACACCTTCGATTCTATTAGGTTATTTTTCTGGTATGAGACTCATGAAAGTATGACCATCCTTCTCAATGCCATCAAGTATAGGAATCATGACTGGAACATTTGGTGGCGATTTGAAAATCATTGGGCTTCTATTTGGTTTGCAGTTGGCTTCACAAAGTTGGGCTTTTTTTTTTTGTCTCTGGAATAACCACCCAACTGAACATCACTATTTGGTGAAACAGTGGCCTCCGAGAGAAGAATTCACTTCTGGAAAGCGTAATGTTAAGCACTCCCCATTAGACGACCCGAATAAAGCTTTTCTTCCCCTTCTACATATCAAGCTGGGCTTAAAAAAAACTTCCTCAAGGCTTTAGACAACTACCTCAAGGGTAAATTCCCGAAAATCAGTGATACCAAGCTGATAGAAAGGACTTTTGTTGGACCACAGATTCGTGAGATTGTATGATAAATGATCCAACTTTTGGCAAGTTGTCTGATATTGAATTAGTTGATTGGAAATTATTCAACAGCGCTATAAGAGGAATCCGGGTGCTGTTAACGATGAACATTGACAACGCTTCCATCAGGATATTTCTGTAATGGAGCATAGGTATTAGGGCAGATGGGATCCAGAAATGATGAGAGACTACTGCTGGTTTTTCAATGAGAAACTGAGATCGAATACAAAAGAAAATTGAGTACCACACAATTTTTCAGTACAAAATAGTTTACTCTTCTTTCTTGCATTTTTGCAGAAACTATCGTATTTGTTACATGAAAAATTCAATTGTAATTTCGTTCTAATAAATATTTCTGTAATACAATTCAATTATTTTATAAATGTAGCATTACATGATCTATCTCTGAAAATCTAAATGTGTTAGAAAACTTTTAGGCGTAATTTTGAAATCAGCAGGTAAGTAAAATAATAGAAGGCGCCAATAAATTATCTTTACAAATTCAATTCAATTTCAATTGAATTTGTAAAAATAATTTATGGACATCCTGTATATTTTTACACAAGAGACGAAAGACAAAATAAGATCAGTAAATATTCATTTGAAATCCTAATTTAAAGTTTTAGCGTCAATAAAGTATAAATATTGCTGAAAGTCGTAAGTTCCACATGGCATCATAGAGTTTTATGAATGAAAAGTAAACAAAAATAGTCTTATGTATCATATAACTCAATAAATAAACGTAACAGAAAAATTCTGAGTACGTCATTGTACTCAACATGGTGAAATTAACACAGCTTATTCTAATTAAAGAGACCAAGCCTTTTTATGACCAATGTTGTCAACAAATAACAGCCTCCTTTCTGTTACTTCTTCTTGCATATTTCCTATTTGGTTACTTCCTCTCGTCGCCATTCCCATTCCTACTGCTATTCCCAGTCCGAAAGTAGAAGAGCTCGAAGTTCGAATCCAGATATAAGAAAAGGATTTCCCAATTTCAGAAGGGGTATAAAGAAAGAAAGATGTGATATATCTGTATGACTAAGCGGGTATTTTCCTTGAAAAGTCTAACTGAAAGCGGGAAATTCTATATACACAATGGAATGTGAATGAATCAGTTTGAGAATTTCAGCCTTTGGGATTCCCACTTCCTATTTCTCCTTTTCTCGAACAAAGACTGAAGTGAAAATTATCAAAATTGGGAAGAATTTGCCCTATTTCCTATCCAAATCTTCAGATTAAAAAAAACTTCCTTCGAAAAGCCACTTTCATCTCGAGAGGCTGTAAAATATGCAAGGGATACACCCAATACGGAAGTTAAATGCGAAGTTCCTCGAAACTTCTTGCTTTGCATACTTTGCATTCCTGCATGCAGAGCCGGTCCTAGGGGGGGTGCGGGGCCAGGGGCAAATCAACCTGTGCGGGAGCCCTTCAAAAATATCAACTAATTGAGATATGTAAATAAAAGAGAAATTTAATACGTACAATTTTATTTTCATGTTTACATGTTTACTCGGTGTCAATATTTAGAGCTACACAGCATTATCTTAACACGCCATTATTTAATACTCTTAACACTGATTTAGGTCTCATGAATATCTTTAAAATACCATACAGAAGGTTTACAATCCCAAATACAATCAATCCCAAATACAATCCAAAACATCAAAATGTCAGAAGGTTTAAAATCCAAAATACATTTAATCCAAAATACAATCCTAAATATCAGAAGGTTTACAATCCAAAATAAAATCCAAATATATATTGAATATTGCTATGCAGTCTGTACATTATATAATTTATATTCAGCTCACCTTCCTCAGCTTTCCCACAAGCACGGGTTTTCCCCGAGCGTGGGGCTCCGACAAATGTTCAGATTCCCCCCCCCCCCCCACTAGGACCGGCCCTGCCTGCATGTGTAAAGTGCTGTCTAGACATATACCTGTCTACTTGCTAGAAGAGTACATCCATCATCCATGGGAGTATGTTTGTCTGAAAATGGTAATCTCATGCGTGAAACTGAATATTTCTCGAGTTTAAGGCGATGGGTTCGGTTACATTTTGGTTACATCTCGTGATTTGTAGAAAAAAGATGTAAATTAAATTGAGAGTGAAGGAAAAAAAGTTAACCCACTAATCAAAAGTGTTAATCAACGAGAATAACTGGCTCTCTCTCTCTCTCTCTCTCTCTCTCTCTCTCTATATATATATATATATATATATATATTATATAATTCGCCTCGGTGGTGCAGTGGTTAGCGTCGCAGACTACGAATTATTGGCCCCGGGATCGAGACCGGTGACGGTAGGCGGCGCGCACCAAAACCCAGTTGTTGATCCTTCCACACAATAAAAAAAAATTGGTTGGTAGATAAATGGGTACCCTGGGTAGTCTGGTGGTTAAGACGCTGAGCTGCTGGTGTGGTGTGGTTCGCATTCCACGTTAAACTGTAGGTCTAAGGTGGAGTGACAAGCTTGACCTTCGTCAGAATAAACAATTCGAGCGGAAGCAAAACCAAGGTAACTAAGATATATATATATATATATATATATATATATATCTTTAAGTGATGATTGTCATATATGAAGAAAGCATACTTCTGCCAAATCAAATATGCTAATAAGGAAATCCAAATAGTGATTTCTTGTGTTTCTACCTCGTGGTGTACGGACGTTTGTTTCCGCTCTCTGCTTATACCAAAATAACTAGTGTTTATAAATATGTACAGTTTATTATAACTAAAAATGAAAAGGATATATATATATATATCATTAATAAAAAACCCACAACATTTCCTTTCCAATGATATATAGTTCAAAATGATTAACCTAAAGAAATGTTCCTAAATTAACATTAAATCAAAGTACAAAAGTAAATGAGGTGTAATAATCTTTTTGCACAGCATTGTGTATATATATATATATATATATATATATATATGATACAACTCAGAATGGTCCTTTGAAATATGTGTGTGGTGGTGTGTGTGTTACAGTAAGATTGTGAAACTAGTGATTTCACGAAATCCCTAAAATTTTCTGTAATTTCGCGTAATTACTGTTTCACTCAGGGACTTCAGGAAGTTACTAACTTACCCTAACCTAACCTAACCTAATCTAACGTAACCTGAAGTCCTGAGTGAAATCACTAGTTTTACAACCTTACTGTAACATACTTATGTCGTTTCTATTCATATATATATGTGTGTGTGTGTGTGTGTGTGTGTGTGTGTGTATACTTAGAGTAATTTTCAAAATTGACCACCTCATTAACCTTGAAAATGGAGGTGCATTTCCAGCCATCGAACGTACGAAGGAGGGAACAACCAAAAGGAAAAGAATTTTATCTCTGTATTCTCCTTAAGGTCATTTCAGTCTTAAAGAAAGAGAAAAGAGAAAGGCAGAGAGGGACCACTTCTGATTTTATCGAGCTTCATTCACAGTCCAGACAAATCGTGTTGCAAACGTACGTACCGTTCACAAACGCGGCCTGATATAGATTTTCCGTTCGAAACGGTTATTAAATTTTCTTTATAATTTATACGTAATGATAGATTAAGAATTAAGTGTCAATTTGGCAAAGCTTTTTCCATATTATGAATGAAGTGTTTATATATTATGAAGTGATTTGTACAAACTTCCTTCTCACATTGCGAGTGTTTTTCTAATTGTATCTCAGTCGAGTTTGTGACGTTTTAAACTGTAGAAATTTTAAATTTTATAAGTGATTAATATTTCAGTGGGTTTTATTAATATGTTTGTGATAACAGAAAATGTAATTTACAGATAATTTACATTTACTACAGGACGAAGGTAGACACACCTTCGTGTGATAAGGGATTGTCGCACGAAATCATTGTAAGATTGCAGGTTCGAATGTACCGTGGGTTACCTTGGTTTTGTTTCCGCCCGAATTGTTTATTCTGACGAAGTTCAAGCTTGTCACCCCACCTTAGACCTACAGTTTAATGTGGAATTTGAATCACGCCCCACCAGCAGCCCAGCGTCTTAACCACTAGGCTACCAAGGTACCCATTTATCTACCAACCAATTTCTTTTATTGTGTGGAAGGATGAACAACTGGGTTTTGCTGCGCGCCGCCTGCCGTCATCGCGTCTCGATCCCGGGGCCGATGGATTCGTAGTCAGCGACGCTAACCACTACACCACCTAGGCGGTGTATATATATATAAATAAATGAATGCAGAAGGACAAAAACATCTCAAAGAAGTTAGAAGAACTGAAAGTAAAGCAGTGTCCCAGCCTTAAGCGAATTTCAGATTTAAGACGCTGACGAAAAAATTTTGTTTTATTGAATGCAAAGGCGATCAACCAAATTCTAATAAAATTTCACACAATAAATACTACAAAACTGTGGCCTCAGATCGAAGTATTCAAAATGCAAGATTGAATTATATAATGTTCTATTTTGATCTTATCTTTTACAATAGAAAAGTTCATTCTCGTTCACTTTTGATTTTTAAAACAAAGTTTAAAATATACGTGTTTGGTAAAACGACTCTATATATATATATATATATATATATATATATATATATTGAACGAAGGTGACATAAGAAAATTACAAAGCGACATTGAAACATTATTCCAGTGGACAGAAGACAACAATATGAAGTTCAACGAAGAAAAATTCCAACTTCTAAGATATGGTAATAACAAGGAGCTGCAGAATAAAAGGTACAAGACTCCGCAAGAGAAACAAACAACACCAAATCTATAAGTCAGTGATCTGGGAGTAATAATGTCGTCGGATACAGAATTCAGAGAGCACTACAACATAAAAATTACAACGGCTAGAAAAATAATGGGAATCATCTGGAGGAGCTTCCGCAGCAGAAAAGCAAACATTATGCTCAAATTATGGAAGAACCTAGTCCCACCAATAATTAAGTATTGCTCAGTACTCACAAGATCATACAGAAAACGAGACATTGCGAACACTGAAGCTATACAAAGGACTTTTACGACTAAGATAAAAGAAACGGAAGGTGAAGACTACTGGTCTCGACTACAATCCCTGAAACTCTACTCTCTCGAAAGAAAAAGAGAGCGGTACACAATAATATACATATGGAAAATACTTGAGGGCTTTGTCCCTAACCTTAGAAATGAAATAGAAACTAACTGGAATGAGAGAAGAGGTAGATTTTGTACAGTAGGGCGGATCGAAAATGAGGTTTTTAAACTTTTTTTCGAAATTCAAATATGGCTAGTGCGGAAAATATGTGGGTGCTATAGATAATGACTGTGCATAAATATTAGTCCTGCGAAATTATATCTTCAGGTGCCACAAAGCCGTCGAAAAAAGTGAAATAAATGATTTTCTTATATTCTGCATTAGTACAATAACTGAAACTTACTTGTTATTATTATATATTAAGTGTTCCAATTACCAAAATAGTTACTGAATTACGCAGCTCTTAGTTTATTTAGATCAATGTTCTTTTGATTAATGATCTAAATAATCCAGAACTCACCACGAGGAGGTGGCTGCGTGTCGAGCTCCACCCATGCCCTCCCAACCACCCATCCTTGCGCATGTTTTTTTCTATTAACGTTTTATTTAAACTTTATATTCAGCTTTACTTTCGAATGATGGCATTTTTTTACGTGACTGAAGTGTTGATCTTATGAAGCCATCTCGCGCGTTCAATCCAAATACTTTTGATGATGCTTCAGTCACTAATTTTACCATTCTTTCTACTACTTGTGTATGACAAGGGAATTTCTCGAATGGAGGGGTACTCTTGTTTTCTATTAATTCTTCAATCTCATTTTCTGTCAGGTGTCTTGTCACAGGTGGTTCAGTGACAATGCATTTTTGCCAATTAATTAAATCAGTATAATCAGTAGCTTCAAATTGAATAACAGGTACTGTGAAACGCCTCACAACTTTTTCCTTGTTTGTTTGCCTTGCTTTCTTTATTCGCCTCCACGCTAATTCTCTTATGGCGCTGCGGTCATCATGAATCATTGATGCTAGAATATTTTCTGGATTTGCAAAAAATGCATTTCTTTGTATGACAGGGTTTACAATATCCTTTACTTCGTCATTCAGTGTTCTTGTTAGTTCAATAGTTTTGAAAACATGTTTTGAGCCATTGACAAAAGACGTACTTTGCTTAATAGAAAACCACATTGGGATGTAGACCTTCATTATAAAAGAAGCAATGTTCATGAGGTTCTCAGATGGACTTACAGTTGAAACGTATAGACGAAGCAAACGATTTGCTGTAGTCAGCCATCGTGAATGTGCCATTTTGCCTGGACTACGATGAGCAAGATCTGGAGAGCAATATCCCTTTGTTATGGCCCGATGAATATCAATTAGATATTTTTGGTCGGTGCTAAGATCTTCACAGTTTACAGTTGGTTCCTCAGCATCAATCCTTTCAAACTCGACAATAGGAAGACTCTCACAGTTCTCTAATTCCCTGCCAATAGGACCGGTGAATCCGCGGGGGCCAGATGTTTTTCCATCCAGCTTTGCAACTAAATGGCGTAATGGCAATTCATTGGCATGGAGCTGGCACACTAAATGTTGAACTGGCTTCTTCAGCTTCAATTCTATAAGCCTTATAACGCCTCCCTTTTCTCCAGTGTTGACTGCTGCACCATCGCATCCAATGGCAACAAGGTTTTCCAGGTTCATGTCATTATTTCCAATATACTCAAACATTCCTTTACATATTTCTTCAGCTGATCCAGAATTCACAGAATAATGGCCCAAATAATCTGAACCAGGTTCTCTCACTAAAGTGATATGTTCTTCTGTTACCTTCTTCTGATATACTTTGGACTCTTTTTTTTCTTGGAAGAGTGTAGAATCTTTTCGACCATCAAAATAGATTCCTCTGATTGGGACCTGATTTTGATCTTTCATAATTTCTGATCTCTTCTTTTGTCTTTCTCTTCTGATTTTACTCCTATCCACTACTTCAGATGTATTGTTAATAGAAACTTCTCCAATATCTTGCAATACTGCACTAACAATGAATGCTGCAGCTCGATCTGAAACTGCAGTCCTGTCACAAGCAGTAGCCACTGAAGGTAGATTTGTAGTTTTCCTTTTCTTGAATAATTGTTCTTCAGGTTGTTCGAGCTTTCTCTTCGAGCTAACTGGCTCTGGAAATGTATCGTCTGATATTTCGCCAGATTCACTTTCACTATTTGATGTCGATGATGATAATTCAACATTTGTATCCTGCAATTTCTCCTGTGAAGATTCTTTGGTGAGCCTCACAGCTTCTTTTTGCTTTCTTAGCAACGTAGATGCTTTTTTCTTTGAGAGTGTAATATCTACTCTATCAATAAACAGTTTTCTTTCACTCCTTTGATCTAAGAGGAACGTCACGTCTTCCTTTGGAACCGTTTTTTCTTGGGACAAGAACATTGTGTTAGTACTTTGCACTTGCACGCTGCAATGTCAAAAAGTTTCGTGTGTGCTTCTTTTTTGAACATATCAATCTTTGCTTTGTAAGCTTCAGAATTTTTTCTGCTTTGGTATGGCTTCATAATGACACGATACTTTTCGTGGTAGCTTCTGAACATTGTTTCAATTCGCCTGTCTGACAGAATTGGGACGGAAGCACTTTCCCAAATTGTTTTCAATTTATCAACAACTTGTTCTAATATTTGAGATATTGAAGGATCTTTATTAGTATTCTGTTTCAAATCGTTTCTTACAAACAAGTAATATTTAAAAACTCCTTCGTATGTAGGAAGATTCCTGTGCCACAAATCTTCCCCCATACCAAACATGGGCACTCAGTGAGGCCCTGGTTGATTTTGCACAAACTCGAGACATTTTGAAAGTATACAAATCTGAAAAAGAAAGAGCTAATATCAATTATACGTTAATTTCAGTTAATAGTACATGGCAAACTTAGGGCAACACAATACAGAAATGCAAAATATATAAGAAATATAGTTTAGACTATCTGAGTAACGCCAACAACAGAACACCCACCTGCTACGAGAGCGACAGCTACACTGAACCGAGGTACTCACGTGACAGCTGAGTGAGCTGACTATAGAAAACTGTTTTTAGAGAATAGAAACTTTTTTTAAAGGTTGACTGAGCTATTTTTATACAAGTGTGAATAAATTCTTGTCTATTGTGCATCGTGGACTCTTCTGTAATTATTGGTTAAAATCTGCTTTTTTCAATTTTTTTCAATATTGAAGGTCATTGTGGCACCTGAAGATATTAATGTTATGATTTTAAATTTATACCAGCTTATTTTCTCACTACTCCACACATTTTCCACACTAGCCAATTTGAAAATTCGAAAAATGAGTTTTTCACTCCGCCCTATTGTACAGTCCAGCTGCTGTGGGACAGGGGGCCATGAAAACGAGGATGGAAAATACCCACAGAATACGAGGCCCAAAGCTTTTCAATGCCTACCGAGAGAAGTAAGGAATCTCCAGCACACTGACCTGAATAACTTCAAGAACCAGCTGGACAGATTCTTGTACAAAGTCCCTGACCAGCCATGCGTGGCTGGCTACGAGGGCAGGAGGAGATCAGACAGCAATTCCCTCCTTCACCGAATCCCGCAAATGAACTCACACAAAGTAAGTAAGTATATAAAGAACAACAAGACTAATCCAATACAACATTAATATGGAGAGCTTTCGACATTCTATGTATAGTTCTATATATATATTTTTTTTGTTTTTTACATGTGAAGACTATAAATTGAAGAAGTACATTCAGAGCATTTCTGTTGCTTGTAGCCTACATTATTTATACTGGATCTGTTAGAATTATCGCATGCTGTATTTGCAATATTGTTGTAGAGTATCATACTATATATTATTGCATTATTTATTACTATATATTATTAAAGGTAAGGCCAGAACCCTGGCCTGCGTACGATAGGCCCGGTTCCCAAACTTTTACCACCAAGGACCCCTAAATATTAATTCCGTACGGACATAGACCCCCCCCACAAAAAAAATTATGAATTCAGTTACAAACTATAGTATATTTCATAAACATAGATAGCTTTCAAATTAATGTAAAATTAAACATTCTACGCTCATTAAACCAGTTTAATAAACACTTACCGAATGTCTAGTGTGAAATGGAAATTTATTTTAATATAGTTAATGTTACTATTTTTCCAAAAGCTTAGAGACCTCCTGGAAGCTTCCTACAGACCCCTGGGGGTCTGTACAGACCACTTTGGGAATCCCTGCATGATAGGGTATCGACAAGCGAAAATCCAATCAGGTTATCAGGTATCCCAAAAAAGTGGATTCTAGGTCATATGGTGTTGATTACCTCAAAATCACACGTTAAATATGAAAGCATATTTCCAGAATGAGTTCAAGCATATTTCCACTATAAAAGTGGTGGTAAAAATTAACATAAGAATTTCAGTAATGCGGTACCTGAAATATTCACTTAATAATAAAATCATACGATATAAATTCTTGTAACAAATAATGACCTAAATCGCTTTGTAAATTCAGCCTTTGGTCTCGTCGAAATTATTGAGCAATCTGATCACAAGTAGGTTTTTGGCTTTTTTGTCAGTCAGAATGCAAAAAAGAACACTTCTATTATTGACTTGCGTAATTTTTGGTTTCATCATTTTAGACTTCGTTTCAGTCAGTGTATTATATAACTACAATGACAGGAGAGGTTTCACTTAGTTTCACTTAAAACCTCATTGAAGACTCATTCATCAAAATAAATAATCTTAATAGGGACCACAGTTTTAGTTAAATGACCAATTTATAAGTGAATCGCTCTTCAGTAAGTTCAAACTGCCTTTCTTTATATTTAGTGGAGTGGTATAATCTTAACACGAGTTCTTTGTACAAAAACATTCTAATGCGCAAAATAGCGAATATGAAGAGTAACATTTTGTGCATAAAATATTAATAATATTATGATACAAAGAATATCATTAAATAATAATTATTGGTCATGCTGGGTTTTCCACCAAGGTTTAGCCTCGCGCGCATTGAATACTTAACCTTGACCTAATTTGCCCAAACATTCGTTTTTACGGGAAAGCTTTCTTGTTTGTTGCAAATACATTTCCTGCGCTTTAGAATCTCATAAGGAAGCAAAGAATTTGCGAAGAGATTATTTGCAATACCCACAACGGTTACTTTTGTTGGTTACAATATATATTTAAATTGTGAAAGTCCTTGAAATAGATGTAGTAGTATTTGAAGCGATATTGTTTTCGTTTCCATTTTGGCCACGAACGCAATTTGTTCATTTATCTTAGAAGATTTTTATGTAAGAACTATTCTCCGCTCAAAACATACACGACCCCTTTCAAATTATTTTTTTCTGAAACCAAAAGATAAGGTCAAAATCAGCGACTGTATCGTTATCTTTTGAATGCAAGAAATTGCTTCAAGTGAATTGAATACAATAATAATTGCATGAAATATACTAAAATTTTAATGCAATAATTGCATGAAATAGTATACTGAAATTATTCTATGCTCCTTTAGTATATTACTAAGTCGCAAATGTAATAAATTATGTAACATTTTACAGAATTAATTACATCAGCAGAACTAATCTTTTCCATTCCGTCATCCAAAACTTGCTATTTTTCTTTCTAAATATTACGCCAAAATTGAAAATTTTTAGTAACGCGTAAATGACCAAATACATGACGCCGAGACCGATATTATCTAGGACGACCTCTTCAAAATGAATCCTGTTTCTAATTTTGCTAAAATAAAAGGTTATCCTTATCTGAATGGATCCTAGAAAATGAAACTATATCACGCTCCTCCAAAGGTGATTAGGAGACTTTGACGATGATAACATGATTGCAGATCGTAAACGAAGCAGAGGAAATTTTTCCATCGAAGTAAATCGCGTATGAAGAAGGTATCAAAAGTGCCTTCAAATTACGCTAATCAAAAACTTTACATAAAAAATGATGTACTTATTAAGTAATTAATAAAACCGAATAGGGCAACTTGGACCCACGAATGAAGATACGATATGAAGCATGTCAGTACATTTGTAGAACAAGATTTAAGTAATATAAAGTACATTTCATTTACGTAATAATCACAATGTAAATATTCTAAAATAAAAAGAACGGGAAATATTTTTTCTTTCCACGTGGAATTTTCAATTTTTTATTTTAAACGGATATAAAAATGTTCGTTCATGTTTGTATGCAAATATTTTTCAGGAAGTCCTGAGGTGAGAGATCAGTTTGAAGAGAGTAAAATTTGCTCCGTCATGGCAGACGCGACCTTTATTTTTTTTTTTATATTTGAAATAAAACGAACTTCAATTTATTTAAAATGTAACATATTCTTAAGTTCAATTTTAGACGTTTTCCTGACATATATTTTATTTATTTAATTTAAAATTAATCAATTTATTTATATATATATATACAGTATATATTTGGTAGGAGTTTCGTGCGTCAGGCTCGTGGCCTATTCTAACTTTAGAATTAACTTGAAGGAGACAGCTGTTTTCTTAAGCTCTCCACTCACATAGCGAAGTACACCCGGATCATCTGGGATTATTGTCCTGAGCAAGGTATCTAGTCTTCTTTTCAAAATATCTACACCAACACCATTTGTGTTTCGAATTTCCCTCAGGGTTTGAGGATGGTCCTCGTCTGACCTTTAGAACACTACACATTCTTCCTTTCCTACTTTACAATGTTATTTGGGTGGTTATAGGGTTTAAAGTGAGATTAAGAACTACAGGGTGACCGAAAAGTCCTTGTGCACCTGTCCACTTCCAACACAGTGCAGATACAGGTTCACTACACTTCTTGCAGATGCACAGGGACTTTTCGCTCACTCTGTAATTTCTTTATTATTTTCCATGTGTAGTTTATGGTTTACCTCTGTTGTCTTCTTTTCAACGAATACAGATTTAATTTACGTAATCTTTTCCAATAATTTAATTCTTTTTAACCATTGATGTTGGCTGTGAAATATCTCTGAATTTCTTTGAACTGAGTACTTTTCTTTTTATATACAGGCTGTTTATAAAGTCCCTATCTATTTCAGTGAAAACGTAGCAAAAAGAGTAAAATTCAATAACAGTATAATAGAAGGCATACATTTAATGAATACTTAAGCATATGATTCTACATGAGCACCATCAGTATCTCTACAGAGTTCGAATCTGTCAGCAGCATTGCGGAACACATTTTGGAGCATGACAGGGGTTATTTTTGTAACTGCTGTTACGATACGAGCACGTAAATCTTGCAGATCCGTAACCATCGTGTGATAGACGTTTGATGTGATAAAGCCCCCATGCAAAGAAATCCAAGGGTGTTAGGTCAGGAGATCGAGCCGCCCAGGGCCTGTTGCCTCCACGTCCGATCTACCGATTTGGAAATCGTTCATTTAGGCACTCCCGAACAATGTTTGCGTAATGACAAGGTGCCCCATCTTGTTGAAAGACGACGGTGTTTAAAATGCCATCTGAATGAAGCTGGGGTTCCAGGAATTGCTGAAGCATGTCCAGATAAATAAGCCCTGTAACTGTAGGTTCAGCAAAGCAAAAGGGCCCATAAATCTTAGATTTGGTCATACCCAACCAGACAGTAACTTTAGGAGAATCTCGTTCCCATTGATAGAAATGAACTGGCTTTTCATTATGCGGCAGTTATGGCGATTAACCTTTCCATACGTGTGGAAAGTTGTTTCATCACCGAAGAGAATGTGGTCCATTAAATTTTCATTCTGAATGTGTTCAACAAGATCGGCACACATTGCACTTCGCTTTGGATAATCCTCTTCATGCAAGTCATGAAGCACCTGAATGTGATAACTTCTCTTCTTCAACGTCGATTTCAAAATTTTGTGGACAGTTGATTTGGGTATCCCGAGTCTACGTGATGTGGTGCGAATTGACATGCTTGGATGTTCATCGATAACATTACGTACCGCATTTACAGCATGCTCAGAGACACTTGGACATCCAGATCTTGACTCATCATGAACAGATCCCGTTCTTTTAAATTTATTAAGCAAATCACGAATTGTCTTGTCTGTAGGACCTGGCTTGTGAAATGTTCTTTCAAACCTCTCTCTAATTTCTTTGCATTTCTTTCCTTTAATCCGAAGTGTCACCACCATCACCCGTTCTTGTAAATTTATTTTTATAGGGTTCTGCAACAAAAATAAATAAATAACCGTTAATTCAACGAAATAAATAGGGTCTTTATAAACACCCTGTACACATATATATGAGGACATTACGACTGAGCAATATTCCAGTTTTAATGTGTGTTTTCAGCAAGGTGATCATTACATTCTTGTCCCTTCTTTTAAAGGGTCTTAATATCTGCCCATGCAGTTATTTTATCTGCTTTGTTTAATGCTATCTTTTATGTACATTATATATATATATTTATTTTTTCCGGTCACATGTACATTTAATGCATTATACAGTAATGTACATTATGAATTTTTTTTCCGGGTTTCGTAGAAGCGGGGAAAACAGAAGCCTTTTCAAAAGATTTTGGACTAGACTCAAATGGAATAAAATCTTCACTTTCCAAATCGAAGCAAGAACCTGATTGCCTTGATAAGAAAAAGAAGAAAAAGAGAAAGAAAAACCATTGCAAAACACAAGTTGAGAACTTCGACCAGTTTTATCACTTCAAGAAACCGAAAATTTTTAAAAAACCGAAAATTTTTTGTCACCGTCAAATGCCTCCCAAAAATATATAAACAAACTCAAGCACCAAAACTTTGCCTTACAAACCAGCTTTTGCATAATCTCTTAAATTAGTTATTTTACATATATATATATATACACAGTGTGTGTGTGTGTGTGTGTGTGTGTGTGTGTGTGTGTTTTATTAGATTTTATTATTCTGATGTTAGACCATTGCTAATTTGGATAAGGGAAAGACTTCCCGAAAAGTGTTTGCTCATACAAAATAGGTAGTCAAGGTTTTTTTCTGTGTTTGTTCTTTACAAAGATCATTAAAATTAGTCAGTTTCTAATTAAATACAAAAACGCTTAATAAATAAAATGTTTTCGCATCTGACTGCAAAGCAATACCCGGTTCTGCATTGCTTTTGTTGTTATTATTACTGATATTTATGAAGATCCAGTTGGAGAGATAGATAATTCATTTGTGTGGGAGTTGCACTTTCTCTTTCGGAGGCTGACTTATAAATGACCTTTTTACGCTCACTGCTTATCTATTGCCTTTTTTATCCATTTAAAAGTAAAGAATATTCTTTACAATCATTTTCTTTTACTTTAAAATAAAATTAACAATTAATTAAAAGTATGTGCGGATGCAGAGTTTATTTTAAGATATATCCCAGGTGTCCCCCCCTCCCCGGCCCCCCCCCCTAAAAAATTGTCCCTATTTCTAAATAAATGTTCTAAGTTAAAAAAAGAAGTCTAGACACAAAGACAAACTGAATAAGTACGTAAAATATAGGAGTTTATTAATGTTAATTAAACATGTTTAGTGTAGTCGCCATTTTTTCTAATACAGTAGGCCCTATTCAACCTTTGACATAATTTTTTGGAGAACTCAGCTGGAATGTTGTTGATTACATCAGAGACGTTAATTTTTAGGTCTTCAAGCGTTTCAGGTTTTTAGAACAGATCCTGTCTTTTACGTAACCGCCACAAAAAAAGTCAGGGGCGTTTGAGGTCAGGTGAATATGGGGGCCATTAACTTCATGAAGGGAGATTAGTCGCCCGGAAAAATGCTTCATCACAAAGTTCCGAGTTTCACAGGCAGTGTGCTCCATCCTGCTGAAACCACTGTGAATCTGGGGTAATGCAGTTATTTCTTTTACGGGACAAACTAATTAGTTGTGGCAAGTAGAAATCTTGTAGCATCTGACGATATGAATTTTGCGTTACCGTTACCGCTTTTGCAGTTTCATTCCCGAAGAATAGAGACATACTACACCCTACCACCCAACAGCGACCCAAATGTTGAGTTTAGCAACATTATGTGGAAGCTCTATTGGAACGCTAGCATGACTTTCCCAGTAATGAAAATTTTGCTTATTAATCTCTCTAGACCAGGGGTTCCCAAGTGGGGGTACGCAGAAGGTTCTCAGGGGTACGCGGCATCCTGCTTTGGAACTAACTTTCACATAGAAAAGTACTCTCAAAAGGCAGTGTAGCGACTACAACGTCTTTTGAGCTATTTTCAGTAGAGGGATGGTACGGGGTACTTGCCGAAGCCACCGAGGGGTATGCAGCCTGAAAAAAGGTTGGGAACCCCTGCTCTAGACAGATGTACATAACACTCGTCAGTGAAGTGGATGTGTTTGAAAAACTCAGGATTTTCTTATAGCTTTGCTAATATTCATGTTGCGAATTCTATTCGTTTTTATTTTTGAACATTAGTCAGTGAAGTTTGTGAATGAATTTTATATGGAAAAAAGGCTCAATTCGGTACGAAGTAAACGATGCACAGATGTTCGTGAAATACCTACTTCTACTGACAAACGTCAAATTGACTTCTGCGGACTGCGCGCAATAATTTCATGAAGCATATTTAAGTGTTGCACAGTTCTTGTAGATCGTCGCCTCCCACTATTACCCTTATGTTGAGTGCTTACATTTGCTTTTGTGTGAAATTTTCTAACAATTCGTAATATTGTTTTCTATCGGGTGGGTATCTGTATCCATATTCTCTGCAAAAGTTCCTCTGCGTCACAGAATTTATCACATGAAACCACTCAACGATCTTGATTTTCTGTTCCAGTTGCAAAGGCAGCATCACTGTTGGAGCCTGCAGTGGCGGCTCGTCGGTAGGCACTGCGGAACTGCAGTACCCCTAAATTTTTTATTTACAATTGAAATAATCAAGAACAATATAAGGATGAGCTCACTGAATAACTTTTTCAATAACTTTTGAAACTTTTATTCACTGCTCAATGCTCATCCTTTTATTTCAGTAATTATTTCAACCATTCTTAGAGACAGCACCCTAGAATTTTTAGTCACGAGCCGCCACTGGTTGGAGGGTTCAGCCATATTGTTCCGTAGAGGTATATGCATATAGGTGCATGCGGGATAAAAACCCCAATTTGTTACATTTCTGAAGAAGGAACCCCAATAATAAAATATATATCCATTATAAAGTAACGAAAAAATAAATAGCGGGACATTTTTGAGGGACACTATACATAGTGAACCAGGAGTCCTGCCGCATGTAGGATGTTTATTGTTTCAATAACTGTTGAACTTGCAGGCCTTGAAGCCGTTGGCATATATCACTCCTATTACGTGAACTACTATGGAAACCACGTACCATTTTAGTAGAGACGTTGGCATACTCCTTTCGAAATTTTACTTTTAATTCCTTAATGGTAAGTGGCCGTGAATTTGAGCATTTACTCGATTCATAAATATTCCACATTGAACCGCACTTCTGGTCACCCTGTATATATAATCGCACGTACTTATCATTCGAGATGAATCGGGATTCCACTTCCGACACTTTTAGTCATCAATCGCTACTAGAATCTGTCTCGAATGGCGTTCTTTATTACCTCGTCAATTCGCTTCATTCATTTCCTTAAAATCATCCACACCATCATCACTGCTCGCGAAAATAAACACAAAAACGTGTTTGTAAACGGAAACGTTAATCACGTGCTTTAAATATGAGTAACAAAACTTATTTGTAAAACGACGTTTCGGTCCTGATTGTTCGATTCTTCGTCCTCATTTTAAAAGAAGGATACAAATTTGAAATATCTTAATAATTCCATGATGATGACTGATTTTTGGGGTAAACAGAAAAAGCGTTTCTTCCATTCCCCAAAATACTTGTGAAAACATTCCTTTGCAAGCCGTCTCGAGCTTGAAGATTTACTACCAAATTTATAAAAGACCCATTATACATTTGGCCATGACTTGCCCACTTTCGTCCGAACAAAGTTTATTGTTAAGGATCGGAACGCCTATTTTTATACAAGTTCTTTTCTCATTATTTAGCCTTTTAAGCTACGTTTTTTGTGTGTGTGTGTGTGTGTGTGTGTGTGTGTGTGTGTGTGTGTGTGTGTAAGGAGAGCCTATTATGACTAAACGTGCCTTCACTTTCCATGTTCATAAAACCTGTATCTAACGTGAACTGTAGTTTCAAACAAACATTCATTACTCACTGTGAGCATGAGAATATAGTATACATTAGTGGCACTCACACTTTTTGGGTCAAGGACCGCATTACTGTGTCTAAACTAACTGTAGAGGATCACCTGCAAAGGATACAGCAAACAGTATATATATATATATATATATATATATATATATATATATATATTGCTCTTTGTTACCCTATCCCATCCCGTGACCATCCCAACCCCTAAAAAGTGTCCTTCCTTTTTCTAAAATTTTGTCAACTAACCAAGAAAGAAAAAAAGAAAATCGGAATGACAATAAAAAATTAAATTTTCTTTTGCATGTTGAAAATAAAAGGTACCGGAACGCCGTTTCTGCGCGTTCTGGCAGGGGAAAAAAATAAATAAATAAATATATATATATATATACACTGCTGTGCAAAAAAAGTCCTAGATATTTTACATTTTTCCGCTCTGATGCATAAGGAAACTAAAACTTTGTATTCAATTCAAGTACACTTTTAATGAAATGAAAATCAAATTAAAATAATATATTTATGCGGAATATACCATAACATAAACTATATATCAACCTTTAATTCACATTGATCAGGGGTTCCCAAATGGGGGTACGCAGCATCCTGCTTTGGAACTAACTTTCACATGGAAAAGTACTCTCAAAAGACAGTGTAGTGGCTACAACGTCTTTTGAGCATTTTTAAGTAGAGGGGTGGTACGGGGCACTTGCCGAAGCCACCGAGAGGTACACAGCCGAAAAAAGGTTGGGAACCCCTGCCCAAGACAGATGTACGTAACACTCGTCAATGAAGTGGATGTGTTTCAAAAACTCAAGATCTACAGATCTACAGAAGCTAAGACTAACAGAGATCCTAAAGTCCTGCATGAACAGGTAATATTTTAAGTATTGCAGTAGCTAATCCCTCGCATTTAACATTTATATATAATTGATGAAATATTGTAATGTTCTCAGTGTTACTAAAATCAATTTTTTTCCTCTCTACAGGTCCATTAACCTTCAAATTACTTTTTGTACTGTACAATAAGGATCTACCAAGATCAACTGTCTGATTTAAACAAAATGGCTAAAATTTCAGTTGAAGACCGCCATAGTATTGTGTTTCTGTATAAAGAAGGAAAAACATTGCCTGAAATAGCTCGCGGCACTCGATTTTCAAGGTGTGGTATTCGAAGCATTATTAACAAGTAGGCTTACAGAGAAACATCTGTAACTGACAAACCCAGGACTGGAAGACCCAAAATGCTGTCTAACAAGGATGAACAATACCTGAAGATATTATCTTCAAGGAATAGAAAGAAGACAAGTATTGAATTGGTAACAGAACTGGCAAAAGGCTCAGGTATCATTGTCCGTCCATCAACAGTACAAGATCACTTTTGAAATCAGGACTTAAAAGATGTGTTGCAGTAAGAAAACTTCTGTTAATAAAGGGGAACAAGGATAAAGGACCAAAATAGGCACAAAAACAAAAAAATAGACTATGGAACAATGGTCAAAGGTAGTTTGGAAGGATGAGTCAAAGTTTCAATTATTTGGATGTAATCGAAGACAGTATGTGAGACAACCAACAACCGAAACCTATAAAAAAACCTATGAAGCCAACAGTTAAACATGGAAGAGGTTCAATTCAAGTTTGGAGGGTGCATCTCCTCAAGTGGTGTTGGCAAATTGCTGAAAATTGATGGTATATTGAATATGCTGCTAGGTGCAAACAGATTTTGATCCACCAAACTATACATAGTGGTGCGAGGTTTATTGATCCAAGCTTTATCCTACAGTAAGATAATGATCAAAAGCACACATCTGGAATAATTAAAACGTATTGCAAACGAAAGAAGAAGTTGGATTCCTTCAACGCATGATATGGTCCCCTCAAATCCCAGATCCCAATATCAGTGAAGCTGTATGGGACTATTTGAATAAAGTAAAAGCAAAAATGAATCCCAGCAACTTAGATGATCCGTGAAAGATTTTGGAAGGAGCGTGGAACACCATACCACAAGAGTTTATAACAAAATTATTTGAAAGTGTCTCTAGAAGAATTTCAGCGGTTTTAAAGGAAAAAGGTGAACACACTCGCCATTAGTTTATATCAAAATATATTCTGCATAAATATGGTTCTTTGAATTTGATTTTCATTTCATTAAAAGTGTATTTGTATTGAATACAAATTTTTAGTTTCCTTCTGCAATGTGCATTACAGTAGACCAATGCAATATGCTTAAGATTTTTGCACAGTAAAACCCTGGTAGTCCGACCCCACAGTATTCCGACTCTACTGATAGTTTGTATTCCTTTTAAAACAAAATTAGTGTAAATATGTACAGTATATGTAGAGTACTGTAATTAAGTACTGTGAACATGGCGACTCTTTGATCATTTCTGGCGAGTTGTTTACATTTACATGTACTGTACTTATTTTATAATTATTTTATAGTTTTTTTATTATAATAGTAATAGTAGATAGTTTAGAATCAAAATCTCAAAATAACTTTATAAAAAGTTTGAAAACAACAATATGATTTTTGTAATAAAATGATAAACTCATGATAGGTTAGGGGAGGGCCCCTATTGTTCCGAATTCTCGGCTGTTCCGACCCTCCTACCACGGCATTAAGTCAGACTAGCGAAGACTTACTGTATATATAATAATAACAATAATGATGATACGTTTTATTGGCAGGAGACAAATCCAATATATATATACAGGGTGAGTCAAAAGTCTCCATACATAGGCAAAATGGTCACTTTATTATGCAATCACTTGTAAGTCACAAAATATGTTCTATGTGGGCACCATTACACTGAATGCACATACAGATGCGTTCCTCCCAGTCATGGCAAACGCGTGTTAACACGTCTGGTTTTATGCGTGCACACGCATCACGAATGCGTCCCTTTAGTTGGTCCGTGTTTTGTATTTTCACCTGGTACACCATGGCCTTCAAGTGCCCCCACAAGTAAAAATCAAGGGGGGTGAGGTCTGGGGACCTCGGAGGCCACTCCACAGGACCACGGCGGCCAATCCAGTGATCCGGAAACTGCTGATCCAGCCACTGGCGCACGCAGATACCGTAATGGGGTGGCGCCCCGTCTTGCTGAAAGTACGCTAGAAATCCCCCGTCCTCGTTCAGCAGGGACGGCATGACTGTCTTGCAGCATGTTTAGATACATTTCGGCATTCAGATTGGTGTCAATGAAAAAAGGGCCAACAATTGTGTTGCCCCATATCCCGCACCACACCATCACTTTTCCAGCGCCTTGCGTCTTTGAGGGACTCATCCAGTGCGGGTTGTCATCACTCCAATAACGTACGTTTTGACGATTAACCTCTCCATGAACATAAAAGTTGGCTTCATCTGAAAACAGGATGCCAGCCGAGAACTCCGTGTCTTTGTCCACTTTTGTTCTTGCCCATTCACAGAATTCCAGCCGCCTGTCCGGGTCGTCTTTGCTAAGATACTGCAACATTTGCATTTTGTATGGATGCCATCTGTGCTCTTTCATAATGCGGATGATACTCCTTTGGCTGACACCGCATTCTGCAGACATCCGTCGAGTGCTTTTTGGGGGACTCTTTGTGAACGCTGCCAGCACCATGGTCGCTGTTTCTTCATCGGTGGCTGTTCGTGGACGGCCACTTCTCGGTTGGTCTGCAACACTTCCAGTCTTCTTGAACTTCTCAATGAGTGTGTGTGATGTGCGTGCCGGGGGCGTGTCTCCTGTTAAAATCCTCGGCAACCTTGCGACAGCTTCCTGATCCTGCCAGAAGAATGATCTCTATACGCTCTTCTTGGGACAAAGGCATCTCAGCACATCACCTGCAAAAAAATAAAAAATAAATAATCATTTATTTATCATGACCATTTTGC
Organism: Bathynomus jamesi; assembly: GCA_023014485.1. Taxonomy (NCBI): domain Eukaryota; kingdom Metazoa; phylum Arthropoda; class Malacostraca; order Isopoda; family Cirolanidae; genus Bathynomus; species Bathynomus jamesi. Next base: position 864,556 of record JAJOZX010000949.1, read on the forward strand.
CTATGTATAGAGACTTTGACTCACCCTGTATAAATATATACATATATATATATATATATATATATATATATATATATATATATATATATTATATATATATGTATAATTGTGTGTGTATATATATATATATATATATATATATATATATATATATATATATATATATTATATACAGTATATATATATATATATATATATATACACACACACGGGTGATTACAAATGATCTTCCCAATTTTAAACATAGGAGGTTACAAAAGGAGCTCATATTGAACTTCAATAGCATGTAAACAAAACTTTTTTTTCTTTATTTGTTTATCTTGCTTTTCGCTGTAGCTTTGTTAGTTTTTTCATAATAAATGTTTAAAATCGGGAAGGTCATTTGTAATCACCCTGTATGTACACAGAATTATTTCTATATTTGGTTTTTCTTTGAAATTTCAGTACGTGTCACTGGCATGTACAGTTCGAAAAAAACCATGTGAACAAAAAAAAAATTACTAAATAGTCGTATTTCGCTTCATGTTGGATATTTTATTATTTTTTGTAACACTAATAAAATTTTAAAAATCAAAACCCAATCATTACCAATTAGTAATTTCTTTATGTCTTTTTTTACACATTTTACGTTTCTAGGCAAACTTTTTTTCAGAAACTGTACATCAAAGGGATGATGGTGCTGATGAGAACGTAATTTTTATCGATACATATTATACAGGGTGTTTCAAAAGTCCGGAAGGAATCGGGAAATATTTTTAATATAAATATATATTTAATAAAATTTTCATTCAGACATATTTTATTAAAGACCAAGGTATAATTAGCATTAATGAGTTTCTTTTTGGCTTTTATTGATCTTCGAACACATGTTCTTTGTTCTTCAGAAATCTTGAAAAGCAGATTGGCAATTGTCATTTTCACTTTATTTTCATAAGTTACACAAGTGAGCTTTCGCCCTCCTTAGGCCATCATCTGACTAAAATACTCAAATTTAAATTTAAAATCCTAAAAATTAAAAAAAATTAAATTTTTTACAGTTTTAAACTTAAAAATCTGAAAAAATTCGATAATGAAAACCTACTCTATAGTCAGGGGGCTTAATCCAAAAAATCACCCCGATTGTTCCCTTTGTTCCAAAAGTACCATTTTTTTACCAGGGGTAGATATGACCATAAGCATTCATTTTTTTGCGGGAGCCAACATGGGCTCTCCCTGTGGCGGCCATTATGGACGAATCCAAGATGGCCGCCATCTGGTCTGACATTGGGCGATAAAATAACAACCAATCATAGTAGAACAGCAAATAATGACACTTTTTGTATGTTTTTGAGTATAGAGAATCCAGTTCTGATATTTTTTTTAATTCAAGATATACGTCAGGTCGTATATATCCACATTTGATATTATTTTATAAGAAATGTACATTTTATGTCAATTGAATCATGATACATAATTATTGCACTTAGATTTGTGGTTGTAACAGCTATATTAACTTTTACATTGGATTTCTACTGACATTTTGTCCACTATTAATCTATTTTTTATTATTTTTGGAGGTGTTGGCATACCTGTATTCCTCTGAAGCAAGTCTATGCGGTGGTGGTCTTCTTCACATTCTAGTCTCTTCAGGCCTGCAGATATGAAGACCTCGTTAGTGTGTAGTTAGTAGTGTGTAGTAGAACATTAATACCTCAACATGTCTACTAACATAACTGGAATTAATTGGACACTGTGTTGCCTATGTCAGTCCCGTTCCCCCGACCCCAGAAGGGCTTTTTTTATTAAAGGGTCCCGCTTATAAGTACATTCGCACAAATTAAAACTATCTCTCCTTGTTCTATACATAAAGATTCTATTATTTTGACATAATTACTGCATTTATTATTGCATTTAAGTTTTATAACATTTATTATTATTACCTTTACACTAATTATTACATTCATTTTATTACCTTTATTATTGCATTTATTGCATTTCTGTGGTTGGGGGAACGGGATCTAGCCCAGGTGCGAATTTCTTAATGGTCTCTGGATTGTTTCCTTCTCGCCTTTTTCATTCGTTTTTCGGTTTATAATTTCTGTATAATAAACAACAATGTAATAATCAATGTAATAATAAATTTATAATTTATGTAATAAATAATAATGCAATATTAAATGTAATAAATTTAACAATAAATGTAATAACTATGTAAAAAAAATAATAGAATCTGTATGTATAGAACAAGAAGATAGTTTTAAATTTGTGCGAATTTACTTATGGGGTGTCGGGAGAGGATGAAATTGCAAAGCTGTGGAAAAACCACTATTCTAACATTCTTAACAGTGTGAGTAGGTATACTCTTAAGATAGATTGCAGCGAAACGATTGTGGGAGGAGACAAGGGAAAATACTTTGATATCATTTGCTGAAGTAAAGAGGTTAATTAAAGAGTTAAAGACTGGTTCTGCGTCAGGGGTAGATGACTTATCGAATGAGCAATTAAAATATGCAAATGACGTAGTATGTCTGCATATATCATTGCTCCTATCAGCCATGCTGGCTCATAGCTATATCCCTGCAGAGTTCATGAGGGTATATATCTTGCCCCTGGTCAAAAATAAGTACGGAGACATTCTGTCCAGCAATAATTACAGGCCTATTGCTGACGCTTCCTGCTTTTCGAAACTACTAGAAAAACTCTTGTTACGCCGATTAAATGATTTCCTATGGACATCTCCTAATCAGTTTCGCTTTAAAAGGTCCCACTTAACTGACCTGTGTATCTATGTACTTAAAGAAACAATATCTAAATACATTGACAGTAATTCAACTATTTATAGCTGTTTCCTAGATATAAGTAAGGCATATGATAGGGTGAACCACAATATTTTATTTGCAAAACTAGAAGACAGAAAGGTTCCCATGTACGTATTAAATTTATTGAAATTTTGGTATTCCCACCAATCTTTCACTGTTAGGTGGGGCAATGTACTATCCGAGTGTTTTGGCTCCTCTTGCAGGGTGGGACAAGGCTCCTTGCTCTCCCCTATGCTGTTTAATTTGTATATCGACGGATTAATTGCTTCACTTAATGAGGCAACAGTGGGATGTTGTATAGATAACACAAGGATAAATAACTTAGTTTATGCCGATGATATGGTGTTAATAAGTCCCTCTGTTAAAGGTATGGATCGGCTACTAAAAGTCTGCGAAGAGTATTCGCAGAAACATGATATTCTTTTTAATGTTACAAAAACTAAGGTTATGCAATTTCATCCTAAAAGCTGTAATCAGCCAGCTGATATAAGGTTTAAAATGAATGGTGAAGTAATTGAGGAAGTACAAGAGTTTAAGTATTTGGGTCAAACTATTACCAGCTCCTTGAGTGATGACTGGATATAAGAAAACAATCTCGAAGCCTGTGTGCTGAAGCGAATATGACCATAAGGAACTTTCGATTCTGTACAAGTGAAGCTAAAGACATTCTCTTTCGTACTTTCTGCAGTAATATATACGGACAGCAACTGTGGGTGAATTATAAAAGAGGTTCTGGCAGAACTCTAAATTTGCTGTACAACAGGTCTTTTAGACTCTTACGTAAATTACCTCCGAGATGCTCAGCTTCGCAAATGTTTGCTACCCACAATGTCCCGAGCTTCCCGGAGGTAACACGACGTGCTCAACACAGTCTAATGCAAAGAATTAAAAAATCAACCAACCCGATCATCCAAGCTATCCATGAGTCCTGCCATTTATCCTCTAAGGCTAAGCTATGGACTTCTTGGTACGAAAACGTCTGTCTGTAGCTCCACTTAACTTCGACATTACAGTATTATTTCTAATCAATTGTATATATTTCTATCCTTAGTATATGAACTGTCATTGTATTAATAATATTTGTCATATGGACTATAGTCTGCCAATAAACCTTTTCATTTTCATTTCATTTTATAAGCGGGTCCCTTTAATTTAAAAAAAAAAATGCCCTTCCAGTGTGGGGAGAACGGAATCTAACCTAGGTGCGAATTTCTTAATGGTCCCTGGACTGTTTTCCCTCTTGTTTTTGGTTCATTCGTTTTTCTGTATCCACCGGAAGAGGATGTCAGTGGGCATCGAAACTGTTGTGGAAATAAACTCTGTCTATTAGAGTGGGTTTTCATTATCATAGTTTGACCTTCACGTGGAAAAAAGTGAAGATTTTTGCATTTATTATGGATCCTGAAAAAATTCAAAATCCAGTTTAAGAAATTTAAAAACCTACAAATCTAAAAAATCTAAAATACAAAAAAATCTTAAATAGGTCGTCCGATAAGTGAGTGGCGATTCGGGAACAATTTATAACTAAAAGATAAAGGATAATAAAAATTTTATTAGAAGGAATTTTATTATTAGTAAACTTACAATTAATTCGATAATTAATTGTCATAGGGATCAACCTGATCGCCATTTACACGAACAGCAAGCTGTATGCGTCTCCATGTCCTGTCTGACATTTTTTGTAAAAGTTCTTTATCCTCATTGATGTCAGTTAACACAACTTCTGCGATTTTTGTCAGATCAGATTCACTTTGATTTTCACGGCCATTAATCTGCATATTGAGGATTCCCCAGAGGGTATTATCCGGGGTAGTCAAGTCCGGACTCCGCGGAGGCCAAGGTACAGGACCATACTTTCCGATCCATCTGCCAGGAAAATTTCTGTCTAGGAACTCACGCGCAGCGAAAGCAGTGTGTCCTGGAGCACCATCTTGCTGAAAAATAGGGTTGCGAATATTCGTATTTCTTAAAGCGGGTAGAAATCTGTTCTCCAACATGTCGATATAACTTCCTGAAGTAATTCGACCAGTGCACACAAATGGACCAATTAAACAATGCGCTGATATTGCACACCATATCATGATTCGAGGGGGATACTGTTTTACTTGATCATAATAATGAGGATTTTCTTTCGACCAAAAAAACGAAAATTTGCTTTTGCCATCGCCATAAAGGGCACATTCATCACTGAAGAACGTACGATCTCTCTCGGCTTTACTTGGAAAAGCTTCAAGAATTTGTTGACAAGCATTAACTCTGACAATTTTATCTTATGGCGATAAAACTGAACGGAGGTTGGGCGGAAAGCTTTAAAATGCAAGTCTTTTTTCATCAAATCATGCAGTGTTGATTTCGGAACATTTAATGCAGATGCACGCCTACGAATACTTTTGGTTGGCGATTGTCGAATTGACACTTGAACATCATCTTCCAATCTTGCTCTTGCTTTGGGGCGACCACGGCGTTTTTTATCAATTATCATCCCAGTTGTAAATAATTTGTGTTACCATTTTCTAATAATTTCGCCCTTTGGCGGCACATCATTAAATCTTTGTTCAAACCTTTCGCGTACTACCTTCATGCAATGCTTGGTTTTTCCAGATTCATGCCACCATGTTGCTGCTAATATCCGTGCTTCATATGTGTAGGGACTTTGATCACAAATTTTATCAACACGTGCGTCTACCTCAGCCATTGCAACGCCAATAATTAGAAATAATAAAAATAAAATAATGAAAAACGAGAACAAACAGAAATAAACATGAATTACTGCAAAATTAAAAATTTGAGTTTCATATTGAAAAAAGCATAGACATTTATTAGATATCAAAGATATTAGTACACTATGCTAACTGACATAGAATCGCCACTCACTTATCGGACGACCTGTATAATTATAATTTACACACAAAGACACTAAATATGAAATGGAGGAGAAAACTTAGCATTCCGTTTGCTCGGGGAAGACTGAAAGATGTAAAACGAGTACGTGAGGTCAACAACTTGGGACCCCATCTGCGTCACCTCTGACGATTGGAGGGTCCAGATAATCCTAAGGTGTAATGCAAGACATTATCAAGTACAATGTACTCTGTAGCAACCCAAATGACAAACTTGGTTTTGTTATCTACTACAAGAGTCCAAAAGTAAGTAATTACATCATGAAAAATAACTTAACCCAAGATAATAACCCCTTGAAGGCCACCAATATAGTCTACAAATTTGACTGTCCTCACAAAGGCTGCGAACTTCGTCCTAATAGCTACTGTATATTGGAATGACCACCACTCCCTTGAGTGGCAGACTTACCATGCACCTACGAGAAGGTTCACCCAAACGACACATGGAAAATGATCACAATACAACTTTACACGGCAACAACTGGTGGACAATGCGAAAATCCTCAAACAGTGCAATACTCACTACAAACTACAAATAACAGAGGCTGTTTACATCCGAAAATTTTCTCCCTCTCTTAATAACCAGCAAACAGGTGAGACCAGAACCTTAGGATAATCTGGACCCTTCTATCGTCAACGATGACCGCAGGTGGGTTCCCAAGTTGTTGACCTCACGTACCCATTTACCCATTTTACATCTTCCAGTCTTCTCCCAGCAATCGGAATGCTAAGTTGTCTCCTCCATCTCATTTTTAGTGTCTTTGTGTAAATTTTAGATTTTTTTTTCTGAATTTGTAGGTTTTTAAAATTTTTTAAATTGGATTTTGAATTTTTTTACATTTTTAAGTTTAAAACTTTTTTAATTTTTAGGATTTTAAATTTAAATTTGAGTATTTTAGTCTGATGATGCCCTAAAGAGGGCGAAAGCTCACTTGTATAACTTATGAAAATAAAGTGAAAATGACAATTGGCAATCTGCTTTTCAAGCTTTCTAAAGAACAAAGAACATGTGTTCGAAGATCAGAAAAAGCCAAAAAGAAACTCATATTCATTAATGCTAATTATGCCTTGGTCTTTAATGAAACACACACACACACACACACACACACATACATATATATATATATATATATATATATATATAATATATATATATATATATATATATATATATATATATATATATATATCCGGGTGACCCATAATTCAGGAACCATAGGAATAATTGTATTTTTTCCTAATAATTCTTGTACTTTCTAATAATGTTTTTTTCTTTATTTTCTTTTTGATGAATTAATTACCTGAATGACGTACCGATAAACAAACGACGTGGCATGTTTTTTCAGCAAGATGGTGCATCTCCTCATTTTGCCATGCAAGTTCGCAAATACCTTGATAAAACGTTCCCCAACAGATGGATTGGCCGAAGAGGTCCTATCGAATGGTCACCCAAGTCACCAGAAGGTCACCAGATATCACCCTACTCGAATTTTTTCACTTAAAAGAAAATAAAGAAAAAAAAACATTAGAAAGTACAAGAATTATTAGGGGAAAAAATACAATTATTCCTATGGTTCCTGAATTATGAGCCACCCTGTGTGTGTATATATATATATATATAGGGTGATCCATTTAAAACCGTACCCAAATTAAAAGTAGTACGGTTCAGTAGTACAATTTTAAATGCATCACCCGGTATGTATGTGTATATATATATATATATATATATGGAATGAATTACACAATTAAACACGTGAAATGAATGAATGATGCAAATCCACAAGGAAAAAAAAATTATTCCAAGGCCTTTCATGTATTCAAAATTACACTTTGTCATTCCCTAACGAGGTGTACTTCTGAATACGCGAAAGGCCATGGAATCATTTTTTTTTCCTTGTGGGTTTACATCATATATACACTGTGTGTGTATGTATATATATATATATATATAAAATTGAAAAATACATATTCATATGATTCCCAACTTTTGGAACACCCTGTATTAATAATTTTCATTACCATAACCTGAAAAAGGTAATGAATTTTTATAATAATGTCTTATTTCTTTTTCAAGATTTGACTTCAATCAATAAAACTTTAAAAAGTTTTATTTACTATATATAATAATAATAATAATAATAATATAATAATAATAATTAATAAAAAAATAAATAAATAAATAAATTATACGAAAGAAATACAAATTTTGAAGGAATTGAAGACAAAATTTACAGAAAATGGTGAGTATTTTTATAATTTCTTTTAAATATTATGAATAAAAATAGAGTACAAACGTCATTTTTTTTTTGTTCATTCAAGGTATAATTCAAGGCTTCTTGATTGATATGGAAAGGTTACAAATGTTACGCAAAAAGATGAAAGTATTACGTAAACATCATCATTATAATGCAATAGATGCGTGATGAAAGAATATCCATCTCTTCGGTCGCATCTCCGCTTCCCGTTAGAACAGCGAAGTTAAGCGACGTTGGGTCTGTTCAGTAGTTAGGTGGGTGACCATCCTCCGTGTTCGGATGATTTAGCGACCCGTGGCTAGGATCCACGTAAAACTGTAGATCCCTTCCGTCACTCGACTTTCGCCATTACGAAAGAGATTAAACAGCCCAAACCATAATTCATCACAAGCTATTGACGAATGAATGAACTTAAAATTTAGGATGAAAAATGTAGTTTAAAATTTTTTTTTACATTTAAAATGTTGAATGTAAACATTTAAAGTCAAGGATGAACTTTGATTTGAAGAGTTTTTGTCTATTTAATCATAAACGGGGTGTTACATAATTTCTGATACCCACTTTTTTTTCAGGAAAAAGTCAAAATGTCTTTCGATTTAAAAATATATCTTATACCGAGTCTTCAGATAAGAAAAATACTAAAGTTTCCTGTACATGGCTTCAGAGATTTCACAAATGTCTAAGTAAACAGTTCTATAACTTAGGATTACTAATAGCTTCCTCTCCGAGTTACTTTATCATCATACCAATATTTGTATCGCTAATATTTGTTACGGGTTTGCAAAAAATGGAATATGAAAAAGATCCTGAATATTTATTTTCTCCTTCGAGTGCAAAAGGAAGAGAGGAACGAAAAATTGTTGAAAGTCTTTTTCCCGTAAATTACTCCCAAAGTTTTGATCCTTCGAGAATAACCAGGATTAGCCCTTTGGCGAGGCTTCTTGTAACTACCAAAGACAATCAAACTATGCTACGAACGCGTGTCTGGAATGATGTGATGACATTAGATGCCGCAATTCAAAAGATATCTGTAGAATGGCAGAAAAAAATGTATAAGTATGAGGACGTCTGCGCAATATGGAATTCAAAATGTATTGAAAATCAAATCTTAAGTTTACATGAAATTATGCCAGAAGTTGAAAATGGAAGTATGCTTATTGACTATCCAGTAATGCTATTCCCACTTGTATTCCCCTTTTACTACGGAGGTGTTCAAGTTAATGAATCTGAAGGATATTTAGAATCAGTAAAAGGCATCGCGCTTCATTATTGGTTGAGGGCAGACAATTGGATGCAGAGGAAAGGTAAATATACTATTTTAGTAGAGTGTACGTTTGAAAATGTAAATTGTATTCGAATTTGGGCGTACGACATTTCGTCGACAGAACATTCTACCGACAAATGTTTATGGGCTAGGTAGGTTAGATTAGGTTAGGTTGATAATGTCGATAAAATGTGCCGTAAAAAAAAAAAAAAAAACCAAGGTTTTTTTTTAAAGAACAAAAAATCCTGCTTTTTCAGAGCTTCTCATGTGGGAAAACAAAGTTCTAGAACTACTCCATACCCAAGATTTTGGCAGCATTAATATTTCTCCATCCGTTTCAATGTCCTTGGAGGATGAACTTGAAAAAAACACCAGCTATATCATCAGCTATTTGCTACCAACTGTTTTCATTATGATTGTATTTAGTATTATTAGTGTAACATCATGTGACTGGGTTAAAAGTAAAATCCAAGTCAGTGTAATGGGCATTGTTACAGCAGGTTTAGGGATTGGTTGTAGTTTCGGACTGCTAATGTACTGCAAGGTTCCGTTTATAGGAATCAATTGGGCGGCTCCTTTTTTGTTAATAGGTAAGTTCCATATAAATATTTATCATATGGCATTTTGGTATTAAACATCAAATATATATGATGATAATGAGTGAGGCGGGCCAGAAAATGGCACGGCGTTCAGGACAGACTAATGCGACCCATTGCGCTAGTTCCTCTATTATCGTTAACCAGTACCATCGGGAGTCGAACCTCCGATCTCATTGTCTTTACTTCGCTTATAAGAAAACAGTGTTACTCATTGAGTTGCGAGCGCTGGAAAAAATATATGATACATAAAATACAGCAAAAAACTATTTCATAAAGATTTTTGAAATTGTTTTACAACATTTTAATGGTTTTCAACATTTTGGTCAGGTATTGGTATCGACGACATGTTTGTGGTGCTCTCGGCATGGCAAAGGACGAGGATTCAGGACGACGTTCCAATTCGTTTGGCGAACACTTACAGCGAAGCGGCCGTTTCCATCACCATCACTTCTCTAACCAATACATTGTCCTTCTTCATCGGTGCCATTACACCTTTCCCCTCCGTTTACATATTTTGTATTTATACAGGTAAATACTAATCTAAATTCTTGTATCGAGTCGCGCGCACACACGCACACACACACACACACACACACACACACACACACACACACACCATCTCGCCTAATACATACCCATCTTCATTCATCGATTTATATATATTTACTGCAAATACAAGATATCGAATGTCAAGCATGTACAGTTGCGCGAAAAAGTTACCCCCATCCACTGCAATCGATTTTTATGGTTATGTCTGGGGAATATGTTTTGTACCTACGTATGACTACCCTTTTGCTACAGCCATACAAAGCGATTACAATGGATAGGTTCACTTACTTTTTCACACAACCGTATAACTGTATGTGTATTCATGGTTAGTCTTTTTCTGTTGGCACTGTGATATTAGTCTTCTTTGAAGTTAGCTTTGGACGATGTTTTTACATGAGAAAACAGTAGTTGTTAAAAATCTATAATGGTTAATATTAACAAGTTTAACCCTTAAATAAAATAAATTTAAAATGTTGAAACATTTACATATTTTAAACCGTTTGTATTTAATTATTACGTCAGAAATAAGTTTCTTTCAATGACGCATCATCACCAACCCGTTCAATTTTAAAGTTTCAGTCAAAAATCCTACATGAGATTAGGGCTTATAGCAATATGGCGGCTGAGGTGAAAAGTTTATGGGAACCTCAAAGATCTTTAAACTACTACAGTAATGTCGAAAGTTTAGAGAAAGAATGGCGTACCTAGAAATTCTTAATTTTAAGGAACTACTTTGCTTTTTTTTTTGTTTTTTTCTTAAAAATTTTTGTTATACGCGGAACTTCTTTCTTACAATATCTTGGCAGATAGCTGGTGAGGGAAGCTATATTTTGGGGCCACTTTGCGAGTGACCCGTTGCCCACGTCGGGCTAACATCATGAAAAGGAAAAAACTATAGTACAGTATTTGTCATTTACCATTGCTTATTCAGACTATAGTGGATTTAATTTTACCAGAAGAATTCCTTGTTTCATGCACGGTCTGTGTGTAACATAAAAGGAGACCATTTTAAGTTGCATCGCATGTATATATTTTAATCTGTTCGTTGTTAATCGTTTTTATGGCTCACTTTCGAATGGTGTGTAGGTGGTTTAGGGCCACCGCACCATACCCAGCCCAAAGAGGAGAGCAATATTCTTGGTGGTAGTCCACATGGTCAATTTAAATTATCAGTTAAGTAATGCTTGGCCATACATACATACATACATACATACATATATATATATATATAATATATATATATATATATATATATATATATAGAGAGAGAGAGAGAGAGAGAGAGAGAGAGAGAGAGAAATAACATGAAATTTAACCTTCACCTCATTTGAAAACCGGTTTAAGACTACGTCATGAATCCAGTTCAGACTAAAACAATGGAGAAAAAAAAAATTTCTTACGCTAAATTTAGTAAACCATTCTCTACCACCTCTCTAACAGCAATTACTAATATCATTTTTATACTACTACTACTACTACTACTAATAATAATAATAATAAAATATAGTTTTGTTAACCATTCGTAAAAAATTATTTAGCATTTAATTAAAGTTATTATATTCTTTTCAGGGGTTGCTATCATGTTCACTTACGTCTTTTTTATTACATTCTTCGGAGGGTGTTTAGCCCTGGCTGGATATCAAGAAAAGAAGCAAAGACATGCCTTGTCCTGCAAACCAGTGAAGTCAAAGTCTGAATCCGGTTTGTTGATTTGCCGTCCTAGTTCTTTATGTAATTATAATATGTAACCATGGAAACCAAATTCGCTTAAAAATTTTTTTTAGGACATCTTACAATTTACAAATGATTATTGGGTGCTACTATAGCGTGCGGTCTACAAAGATATCTACGCTATAACGTGCGGTCTACAAAGATATTTACACTACCGTATAGCGTGCGGTCTACAACATATTTACAAATTCAATTAGGTACTTGTAAGTTATCTCCCCGCCACCAATTTTGACAGAATATTTTCGTTAAAACTAACGAAAATATCACGACTTAATCTAACCAATTATCAAGGGCGTACAGTTGATCTATTAGTAAATAATAAATACTATTCCAGAAACAAACAATGTTATAATTAATAATTAATAGATCAACTGTACGCCCTTGATAATTGGTTAGGTTAAGTCGTGACATTTTTCGTGTTTTAACGAAAATATTCTGTCAAAATTGGGGGGGGGGATAACCTACAAGTACCTTCAATTACATTAAAACAAAAATTTAAAGGACATATAAAACAAACAATTCATTCTATGGGATATAATGCCCGGTTAGGTCAACTGTATGTCCTTGACGATTGGTTAGGTTAAGTTATGATATTTTCGTTAAAACTAACAGAAATAGCACAACTTAACCTAACCAATTGTCAAGGGCATACAGTTGACCTAACCTGGCATTATATCCCATAGAATGAATTGTTTGTTTTATTGAATCACCTGAAGATCATGGCCCCCAGCCTTCTTTAGTTAGCTTTATAAGGCTAACTAACGAAAATATCACAACTTAACCTAACCAATCGTCAAGGGCATACAGTTGACCTAACCAGGCATTATATCCCATAGAATGAATTGTTTGTTTTATTTGTCTTTGACCTTACATTCGTCCCCAAAGATAAAGTCAAGTCATATCACGTGAGGTCAGGTCAGCACAAATTCAAGTCAGGTCAGGTCACTTCAGTGCAAATTCTTTTGTAGACTAAAGATATCTTTGTAGACCGGACGCTATAATAACACCGATTATTGTATCAGTAAAATAAAAGTGCAAATATGCTTTAACCTTCTGAATAAATTAACTTTTGCTTACACGTTTTTTTAAGAAACGAAAGATAATTTACGAAATATATATTAATACTTCGTTCCTTATATCTTACTTTGGAATATCTTTTCCATTCTCAAACACAGAAAAAATATAAAAAATTGCCAAGGAAATCAATGTAGTTAATATTTAAAATATTTATTTGGTACATTATACAAGTATCCTTTACAGTAAAGCATTCATCATATCGTCTGTTAGCATATGCTTATCAGATAAGAAATCAAACGTAGCAATATACAGCTTTGGTGAAACGATATAACAGCGTTTACTTGCAAAAAAACTTCACTTTTTCTACGTGAAAGTCACAATATGATAATAAAAACCCACTCTGTCTATTAGAGTGGGTTTTTATTATCATACAGCGTTTACTGTTATAAAAATATTAAAAACCGCGGTTTAAACTATATTTGAATTATAATATAGCAAAATAAAATTATTTAAAATGTAATACCATTTTTCATGTTTTTTCTAAATCATCATTACTAGCTAAATAGGCCTATTTAGCTAGACCTGCGGTGCTGGGGCCTTCGGGCGGCAATATGAAGCTTACGATTTTCATGACTGCGTTCTTTTCTTTATTTTTATTGACCAAATAATTTGAACCGACAGTAATTGGGGGCACTGCGGTCCCCCAGTTACTGTGTATTCAATTTTTTGGTCAATAAAACTATATTCATGAAAATCTTAAGCTTCACAAATTTTGACACAATGTGAAACTCAAGATTTTTATAGCTGAGTTCTTTTCTATAGTTTTATTACGGTGCTAGAGCCTTCGGGCCCAGTAATTTGTGGCTGGGGGTGTCTGATTACACATATTTTCGCTCACTACTCACTCCCATCCACCATACGAAGTTTGGTCGAAATAGGTTCAGAAACGTAAAAGTTTTTTCTGCGGACAGACGGACAAACATTCGATGAATTAAAGTAAATTAATAAAAAAACTTTTAAACAAAAGTTTATTTATTCAGAAGGTTAAAGCATATTTGCAGTTTAATTTCGTTTAAACAATACGTGAAAATTTTTAAATTTAAATTTTAGTTATATTAATATACCCTTCTTTTCTAACATGTAGGTCTTTTGTAGGAGGAGGTGGACAATATGAGGAACTGCTTATTACTCCTTTTATACTTGATTTTATTTATTAACTTAATAGTGGAAAAACGAAGGCGTAGCATATGGTTATTTCCTACAGTAATCATTCTATTTTGATTTAAATTTAATTTTTCGTAAACATCCTTCCGTAACTGTACTTCCTGCTTCAAAATATTCATTTTACTTGTTTCTCCTAAGTGATTTTAATTGTCTTCAGCCAAAATTAGTGGGCAATAATGCGCCAATAAGCCTTACTATTTCGGAAAATACAATTGACAAACTCTGCCGTAGGATTAAGAACCTATATACGATTATACAGGATTTACCCTTTAGCGCACAGTGTCACTTTACTGATTTTGTTTTGCTAACGCCAAACTATTCTATTCAGTCTCGAAAAAGACCTTTGGGCGCTAAAGGGTTAAGGATTCTGTGGTGAATGAATGGCCATCTGGCAACCTAACGTAGAAAAAATGCGAGGTGAGAGAGAGAGAGAGAGAGAGAGAGAGAGAGAGAAAGGAGAGAATAATTTTTAAGGGTATATTAAAACTTAACTGAGAGAACTGTTTATATACTTTCACTGCACTGTATTCCCGCATGCTATAACTATTCCTACTACACTTATGCCTAACACTCCGCTTTAATACTGTATAAATCTCTAACATTTAGATTACGGGCTTAAAGTAAAAAAAAATAAATAATAAAAACTAAAAACCCCTTTAATTATAACTGCATGTAAATAAAATAAAGGGTGTTCGGAAAGTCACTGTGCACTTATATTTATTTAATAGCATACAATAGTATAACATTGCATATATGATAGAGGTTATGGATGGGACCATGAGAACTTATAAAAGGTGTTGAAAACTAAAAAAAATAATAATAAAATAATAAAAAAATAATATAAAAAATATAAATATAAAAATCTAAAAATATAAAAAAAAACATTAATTATATAAGTGCACAGTGACTTTCCGAACACCCTGTATAATATTTTAAGCCAGTATTATAATTTCTTCACACTGTTTTCCATTTTGCTCTTTTTTAGTGATGTCGTTATTTGCTTCCAGAAAACGATGGCTGTTGCTACAGATTTTGGTGTTCTGGAGGTATAAACAAAGATGACCCCTGGAATCGCAAGGACAACAAACCTCATTTTCTTATGGTTGTTTTAGAGATTATTTCGCAAAAGCACTGAACGTACCCTATATAAAAGGTCAGAATTTCCTATTTTTATTTCATTTTTCTACCCCATTAACTAGTATAGGAGTTGTTGCATTCTCCAACTGGAACGAGCGTTGACATTATTGGACACGGCGAAGAGGTGATAATAAAAATGGTTTTCATGAAAGGATATATTATTTCGGGGAAAGCAAGATTTTAGGGACTTATTTCAACTATACTCGTAAATATGAGTATTAAAGTTTTTAGTTACGGACTTTTTCTTAGTCAATTTAATAGACTAATAATTAATAATGATCTTTACACCATATAACAATTATAATGTTGAAACCAAATAGAAAAAAATAGTTATATTAACTATTTACAGTAATTTTGCATATTATTTATTTATATAAAGTTAAATCTGATGAGCATAGTAAAATTTTCATTCGTAGAGACGTTATATGTTTAATTCTTAATCCCTACCCAGTATAAAAGTTACGCTAGCAATACCCGGGGTACTGGAGGAGTACACCATTACCACCCGGGTAAGGTTTAAAGGTTAATCATTTTCATGTAATGCCTAAAAGTTTCATCATTGCGGTTAATGCCTGTGACCTTCAATCACAGGTATTACGCATTACTAACCTAACCTAACCTGACCTAACCTAACCTAACTTAACTTAACCTAACCAGTTCACGAAGTGATTAAGGGTCACAAGTATTGCGTGAAATGACAGAAACGTTTGGCTTTACGTAAAATGACTAGTTTCGCACAACAACGAAAACATACCTTGAACTGAACCTCTTCATAATTTATGTACTTATTTGCCCTGTAGCTCTGGTCATTTGCTCCTTCTTAATTTACCTTGCGGGAGCAATCTACGGGTGCCTGCAGGTGCAGGAAGGACTGGAGAAAAGGGATCTCGCTCTAGATGAGTCCTACTTGACCACTTACTACGAAATCGAAGACTCGCTCTTCCGAAAGCTGCCATACAGAATTCAGGTATCAGAAGAGAGTGGTGACTAAAGCAATAAAATAAGTAAATTAATAAAACAATATTTTTTTACGGTGTTTTACATAAATTTTAAAGTTTTTCATAAACAATTATTAGGCCTACATATGACAAATAATATGTTCCGCAGTACATGTTTCATCCAGCGCAAGTCAGTCTCTGAGCCCCGCCCCGCCTATATAAGTATATAATATATATATATATATTATATATATATATATATATATTAACTTTGACAGAGCGCTTTCGGTCCTGAACATATCCTTGAGACTGATCACAAATAATTTGATAATATCATGTTCTAATTCTTATCAATGACCCTTTTAATAATTATGTACTCATTTTTTACAATTTTGAAGCTTCAAAACCTTTCAGATAAAGTTTTTGCTATTCATTAAAAACAGTTTGTATATTTTATAAATACGGTCATATAAAAATACCTTGACCGAGAGAAAACGTTGCTCCCAATTTATAATTTATAACTAATACGAGATTAAACTTGAGCGTAATATATATATATATATATATATATATATATATATATGTGTTGCCCTTTTATGGTGTTAAAATCCTCGTTTTCCTCAAATAAAAAGACGGGTGACTCATGTAAAAATTGGGTCTGTGTTCAAAACGTTTTTAGTGCCAAAAACATTCACTTTCGTTAACTCTAAAAGCAGGAATTAAGTCTTTACGGAGTTCTTAACAAAGGAGACGAAGCGAAAGATGAAAGAAATGACACATTTATAGAGTAAAAATAATAGCAGCAATAATGATAATATATTGGCCAACATCAAACAAACATTTTTTTTAAAAGTCAATTTTTCCCCTTTTTCACTTTGTCTTCTCTTTAACCTTTGGAAATTTTTCTTAGCATTCCTTTTCAAATTATCTATCACTAATGCATTGATATAAAAATAATTTATCAAAAAGACACTTATTTATAGGCTATAAATAAATATGTCGGGGGTTTTAGAACAAATTCCAAATTCAGAATTATTATGAGACAAAATAATAATAAGAATTAATTCTAATGTGTGTGTGTGTGTGTGTGTGTTTTGTGGGTTGTTTAACCTTTTCCGTACCTACAAAAGTCGTGACGGAAGAGATCTACGGCTTTACGTGAAATCAGAACCACGGGTCGTTACATCATCTGGATGTAAAGGAAGGTCATCTATTCATTTACTAAGACCCAATGTCGCTTAACTTCAATGATGTACGAGAAACGGCGTTACGGCACGCTCACAACGTACCTCTAATTTTAATATGACTGATTCAAGGTTGTGATCAACGAGAACATTACGTACAGCGATCCAAAGACCAGGAAACAACTATTGGTCCTTCATAGATCCTTCGAGAACCTGACGTGCATTGGACCAAGGATTTTTTACCGAGTCATGGATCAGAGATTTCTACCGGTTTCTTCATTATAGGCCTCACCTCAAGAAAAAGATAACGGACGAAAAGTCCTTCATTGCAGTCCTGAAAGAGGTTCGTTCCCACTTATTCCTATCATGAAAAACTCTTCAATGGAATTTTAAGGCAATCTCTTCACACACACACCTTATTTTATAGAAAAGAGGTTCTTTCGATTTTCTGCCTGCCGTAAAAACCCATTCACTGAAGTTCCAAAAGATTTTTAAAGGATCTGTAATTTTACAGAAATTGGTTTGTTCTACCATAAAAAGTTGTCCATTTTATTTTTAAAGAATTTTATTTATTTATTTTCTACATAAAAAAGTTCTTCACTGTCATTTATGGTTAATTAACTTATTTCTAACTTGGGAAAATTCATTCAAATTCTATAAAAAGCAAATTAACTTATTCCTAAAACGGACTGTCTTTCATTAGAATTTCATAAATGGAATTTTTATGTATTTCTTCTTATTTGGGTTAATGACAATGTTAAAAAGAATTTTCTTTTTAGCGGAAGAGAATTTATAAGGAGATGAAATTCCTCTAAATATTTCTATCATTGCCTAAATTACTCCGATATTATTTATAACTCAGTATTCCAAAACAAGATACAATTTGTATTACTTTACAATACAATAATGCATAATACTATAATACTAATGCATTTTGCATTTTGCATTTTACATTTGCATTGCATTTTTATTTGTTTTAAAAGCTAAGAAGATCTAATTAAATTTTTGGTATTGGAAAGAACAAAGGCGATCTACAGCAAAATATTATACAATTATTAGAACTGTATTTAATAATTATATATTTTATTTGATACAGTAAATAAAAAATTAAATAATAATATATCTTTTATTATTTATTTATAAAGTATATCTCATAAATTATTATTTAATGAAGTTATAATAATTACAAAATTCGTATGATATAATCAATGATATACATCAAATAAATTATATAAGTATTAGAATTTGAACATAATATGCGATACTTCTAATTTAAAAGTAATAATATTCACAGAAGACATGAAATCAGAACGGAGTTTTGTGTTTCTCCTATCAGAGAAAATATATGTAGGCCTATGTGGATGATTTTCAAACTAATAATGATAATAATTATAATCAGTAAGTAGGGCCAGAAAGTGGGACGGCACTGAGGCTAACTAATGCGACCCACTACGCTAACTCCTCGATTATTATTAGCCAACACCATCGGGAGTTGAACCCCAGACCCCACTGTCGGGGGTTATCATCCCTTCGCTTATAGGGAAACTGTGTTACCCACCCAATTAAGGGAGATGGCATTTTCAAACTAAATCTAGAAATTCTTATAATTGAAAATAATGAAAATGAATGGCGAAGAGGTATTTAAAGATTGTTTGGGATACTTTTTAGGGTTTAGAAAGCCTAAGAAATAACCTTCTAAAGTTATCTCTTTTCAGGAATATTTAACACCAGGAACGAGGGACTATTTGGATGTCGTTTTTAATGAAGATGATACTCAAATTATAGCATCAAGGTTCATTATTCAAAGCTACGATATCAAAGACACGAATGCGGATAAAGACATGATGTTAGATGTGAGAAAAGTGGCTGAGAATGCCCCTTTTAAAGTCATTACATATTATCCTTTGTTCGTATTTTTTGATCAAGTAAGTAACTTAACTGGTATTTCCAACTGTAGAGGAATAACTTAAGAACGAGTCTTGTTTCCAAGGACTGATCCAGACCGACCAGACTGATCAGAAAAATATGTGCTCCGTTTGCGTCGGTCAAATAATTGTTTTATACAGTCTCAGTTTTTTTGTTCGTGAAAACATTATGTATATATATATTATATATTATATTTCCATGATGAAGATATACTGAAATAAAAAAACTTGCAATGTAAGTTGAAAAATTGCATTGGTCAGATTTGTGGTCTGGATCCGCCCCTGGTTTCATTTTTGATTTTCTTACTTTTCATTTGGTTTTTAGCCCTGATGTACGGCTGCAAAAATTAATTGAAGTCAAATAAAATAGAATGATTTAAGTTTTATTCGTTGATTCGGGTAATGTGCAACAAGTACAGTTTCGGAAAAAAGTCCGCCTAGAAACATAAAATTTCTAAAAAGCATACGAGCAAAAATTACTGATATGTATAGACTGGGTTTTGATTTTTAAATTTTATTATGTTTACCAAAATGGATGAAATATCCGAAGAGAGGCAATTTTATGTTCCCAGGCAAACGTTTTCCGAAATTGAACATACAGTAGTTGTTATGTGAGCTCGCAATGTGATTGCAATGGCGGCAGTTTAGGGAGAGCATGAATCTTAATGGTTTAGTTGGTGTTTCACATTATAAATGCACCACTTCTATGATTAGTTCTTACTATAAATCCTTACATTCACACGAGTCTGAGTGTGGCCACCATAACGAGAGTTCTTATCTGAGTAAACCAATTATATTTTCCCTCAGTGATGAAAATGTCGGAGCATGCGTTGCTCACAATAGGGTAAAGAAGGCGGCAACAGAAGGTGTACACTGTACATATGTACAATATATATATAATATGTGCAATGACAATAGTTGAATGGCAGTGGATCTTTTGATATATCACGTTTAAAAGGAACAGCTGACGGATCAATGAAAGAAAGCCACCCCAAACGAGTCGGAGGTGGCTTTCTTTCATTGACACAATTCGGGGGTGGCTTTCTTTCATTGATCTGTAAGTTATTTAGGTAGGTAGTGATATAAGGCTTTATAAGGCTAACTAACGAAAATATCACGACCTAACCTAACCAATCGTCAAGGGCGTACAGTTGATCTAACGATTGGTTAGGTTAGGTCGTGATATTTTCGTTAGTTAGCCTTATAAGGCTAACGGATCAATGAAAGAAAGCCACCGCCCCAAACGGGTCGGGGGTGGCTTTCTTTCACTGACACAATTCTGGGGTGGCATTGTTTACTAGAAACTTTTGGGGGTGGCTTTCTTTCATTAATCCCAACTGACTGACTGAGTATCAATTAGTACATGTATTTCACTTTAGCCTGAGTCATCGTATTCAAATGGAGTCAACAGTGGTCATTATTTAGATCAGGGGTCTCCAACCTTTTTTTTGTTCACCGCCCACTTTTACGATTTTCTGAAAATTAAAAAAGCTTATCGCCCACCTTAGATCAAAAAGAATAAATCAATATAATCGATAAAATAAATAATGAAATAAATGTTTAATTACCTTTAATGTGAGCCCACTAGTGGGCGCTACCGCCCAGGTTGAAGACCCCTGATTTAGATCCTCTTTATTGGAGATGTTGGTGGCTAGTTTCATTCTTATGGTACAACCTCGAGATGGAAATGTAAGCACCGAACTGACTTCACAACATAGAAAACGAATGTTTAAATAAATGTTTCCCACTCAGAGTGCCGCGAAATTTCACGAAAATGACAAAAATAAGTAATTAAAAATTTAATGTTGAACAGTGGAAGACAAAAAATCCCCAGGGTTGCCGTGAAGGAAGAACAGATGGCACTGGGATGCTTCGAGTCCGAAAATGTTGGTAATCATGGTTTAGATAATGGATGGATGTGTATGATTAGAATTTAAATTCATTTCGACATTATAACTTTTATGACGAATTTGTTCTGATTGCTGAAGTCCATTTATCACTGAAAGGATCTATTATAACGTTGCTCTGTATACGAACAGGTGAGAACAAACAACCATATGGATTTCTTTTTCTTTTCATTGTATTATGATTCTGAGAGTCAGTTCATCATAAAAAAGTAACGACTATTATGCAGCTAAGGGGCGTCGCGGCTTTATAAACTTTAGAAATATATGTACATCACACTATAATTGATTATATACTGGGGAAATAGCATTTTATGGTGAAGTTTAAGGAAATTATGTTAGAAAAAAATTCGAATTTGCCGCTATCGCCGCCATGATCAACCATGGCGGACATCAACCAATCACCAAGCGACAAGCGCTCTCGTGACGTCATCCAGTCAATCAAATTTAAACCTGGCTCATCCCAGGTTTAAAATCGCGCCATTTCTCAGTTTAGATTCCAACATGGTGTGCGAAACTTGCAATCTTAATTATATCGAAGTTCATCGTTATTTTGTGAGTTGCCCCCGGTCAGTTGAATTCCCGGTTAAGTCAACTGAATGCCCCGTTAGGTCAACTGTACGCCCTTGACGATTGGTTAGGTTAAGTCATGATATTTCCGTTAGTTTTAACGAAAATATCACGACTTAACCTAACCACTCGTCAAGGGCGTATTATTTGGTGATAATTCTTGATTTTTTCTGCTACTTTTTCGTGCTTTGTGCAGTGGTACTTGTCTATCCAAAACGCCTTAAAACTGGTGTTTTTTCATAATTCCACAAGTATTGACAATATCTACTACACAAAACATGAAAAAACATGAAGAAAAAACAAAAATTATCACCGAACTCGGCGACGCCCCTTAGCTACATAATTACCAAACTAATTAATATTTAAAGCTAATCCAAATTCTATAAAGTAAACTATTTTGTTCTTTTCAGTTTGTGTTGGTCGCCCCTCTAACAGTGAAGACTATATCGCTCGTTGCCTTTGTGATGATGGTTGTATCATTCATCTTCATTGCAAACCCGCTCTGTTGTTTGTGGGTTATATTTTCCATCATTTCTATCGAAGTAGGAGTCATGGGATACATGGTTTTATGGGGAGTTCGCTTAGACTGCATATCTATGATCAACCTTATAATGTGCATAGGATTCAGTGTTGATTTCTCCGCTCATATTTCCTACTCTTACCTGACTGCCAAGGATGACTCTCCAGACGAAAGAGTAAAGGAATGTATGTTTAATTTAGGTCTGCCGGTGTTACAAAGTGGGCTGTCTACGATTGCCGGAGTTCTTGTGTTTATCGTGGCTCCTTCTAGTATATTCGAACGTTCTTCAAAATAATATGCCTCGTTATTATCTTCGGTATCATGCATGCCATTTTTCTGCTTCCAGTTATGTTATCTCTCTTGGGCCCTGGATCATGTCGGACACAAAGGAAGAACGTTTCATTACGGAAAACGATAGTTAGTATATCAGAATCCGTTCCCAATGCTAAGATTTCTGCCCAAATAAATGCAAATAATGAAACAAAGATATTCGATAACGAACTGGGTTCTCGGTCATCCCAGTCAACTTGTAGCGACAGTGATAACCATGATGACAGTGATACAGAGAGCACGAGAACTTCCTCCAGAAGTCAGGACTCTGGAGAGTACGGAGGAACCTCAAATTTAGCTTACGTTGTTGAAGAAGAAGAAGACTGTTCTCAAGGAGCAACTTATCTTTAACCCTCTTTTTTGTTCACAAAATGAATTATTAAAAAAAAAAAAAGCCGATCAAATGTACCGGGTGAGATCTGAGGGGGTTAAAGAAGTATGATACAATTTAATTCTCTCAATTTTCAGCCTAGAAATTTATATATATATATATAAGAGTGCAAATTCCTCCTACATTTTTGTCGGTGGTCGTTGAAGTTACCTTAACTGCTACATGTTACATCTTTTGTTGTTTTTTCAAATTTTCAATTACTTACGCTTGCATTAAGGTAGGTAGGGGTATCATTAAAATGTTTAGAGAATACGCTCCTTTATCGTATGCAACGATTATTTTTTCAAATTTCACTCGCTTAAGAATTTTAATTAAAAAACTCGAAATCAAATTATAATTACTTCATGCTACCTCAAAATTTTACATACCCAGTTTTTGTTTGTTTGATTTTATTTTAGGTTAGTTTAGGTTAAGTTTGGTTAAGTTAGGTTAACCTAACCTAACATAACCTAAATTCTAAATTGAATCCTGGAAAACATATATATATATATATATTAAAATTATTTCACGAAAGTAACACGTGAAAAATATTTATGATGAATAAAACTACGAAGGAAAGGAAACACAGAGTGGTGCTCAAGTGCTTTCGTCTAATGACATCCTCAGGAACACTGAAGTAAATAAAGAGTTCAAGACTATATATAGGTTACAAAAAAAAAATATATATATATATATAATAAATATAGAAATAAAAATTGTGGGAGGAGCATACAAATTTCTAAGGAAAACTACCAATTTTAGCACTTTGCCCGAATTCAACACAAGATCAAATGGATTGTTTACAACCAATTTTATAGATAATGCCTGAATGATATGTAGGTATATAGGTCACAAAAAATGACGTCATCAAATCATTCAATAGTGGCTTGAAACGCATTCTCAAAGATCATAAGGACTTAATTCCGCTTTTCATGTCCACTTCACCTTCTCTTCCCTACCTTTACGGTCTTATTAAAACCCACAAACCTGGCAACCCTATGCGCCCTATTATTAGCTCGGTGGGCTCTATTACCTATAAACTCTCCAAATGGCTTGTCAAAGTCTTGTCCTCCATTCTCGGAACTATCTCTGATTCACATGTAAAAAATTCCATAGATCTTACTGAAAAATTGAATAATGTACGCGCTGAAACCAACGATAGATTGTTGAGTTTTGACGTTTGTTCATTGTTTACAAAAGTGCCGATTGATGATATGCTTGACTTTCTCTCCCGAGAATTACATAAGTACAACCTGCCACTACCTGCACACATCGTTTTGGAACTTATTAAGCTTTGCATCAAAGACTGTAAATTCACTTTCAATAGCGAGTATTATCAACATGTTTTTGGGATGGCCAGGGGCAACTTACATTCCGAGAATCCTGGGGTTTGGCATCCGATGTTTGCGGTACGTCCACGATATTTTGTGTATCTGGCTCATGAATCGTGACTTGGATGACTTCCTCCTTCAGTTAAATGATCAAGTCCCCTCCATTAAGTTTACTTTAGAAGCGGAACAAGACAACTCAATCCCGTTTTTGGATGTGCGTGTACATAGGGAAAGCCCAGGTTTTAAGTTTAGTACCTATTGGAAAAAAACAAACAATTTGTCCTACGTACACTTTTACTCTGGACATGACACCCCCATTAAGAAGGCCATATTTTCTTCAATGTTTCTCCGCGCTCTTAGGATCACCAGTCTGGAATACATCGATGCCAAATTGGAAAAAAATCAACGGTATTGGAAGTGATCTGTGCTACCCACCTGCGTTTATGGAATCTTGTCTTAACAAGGCAAAACGAACTTTCTATCGTGTGAATAATAACACTCGCACTTTGTCAAAGAATATTTTAGTACTTCCATTTTTCCAGGGCTTTTTAGGCATTGCTAATGTACTTAAACTTTTGGATATTAATGTAGTATTTTCATATAATAATATTGTGAAAAATATCATAGTAAAAAATAGCCCTACCAATAATTCAGGCATTATCTATAAAATTGGTTGTAAACAATGTGATTCCTTTTACATTGGTCAGACGGGAAAGGATTTGCACTAGGGGTTACAATCGGTATTGAAATACCGGTATTAATACCGGTATTGAAGAAGTACAAATAATACCGATACCGATATTATAGGTTTTCGGTATTGACAAAAATTGCTATTGTAAAATTTAGGCAATTTAGTCCTCCGATAAGACTGAAGTGGAAGCAGATTCATTACTGAGTGAATACATGCAAGAAATGGACAAACTAGGAAAAGTGCCATCTAAAAAAAATTCCATTGATTTTGATGTTACTAATGAATTTAAAAGCTTGGAAGTTACTTTACAGAGAAGTGAGAATTTAGAGAAGCTGTACAAGGCACTGCTTTCAATTAAACCTACAAGTGCAGAATCAGAAAGAGCCTTTTCTGCTGCAGGCCTATTTCTGACGAAATTGAGATCAAGTCTATCTGAACAATCCCTAGATGCTCTTTGTTTCCTCAAAGCATACTTTCAAAATCAAACTAAGAAATAAATATTTAGATACTAATAATTTCTATCTACCCCAGTAGTTGTATAATAATATGCTAAAAAAAAATTCAAATAATATTTTTATTACAATTTAGTAATTTACTGTATAAACTTTTTCGAATAGAATGCCATCTATTTGGAGTTGGGTCATTAATTTATAGTAAATATGGTGAGTACTGCAAGTCCCTCAGACTTGTGGGAGGGTTGGTAGGGTGGCACCATAATAAATCAAAATAAATTATTTTTTTCATAATACCGGTATCAATACCGGGATTAGCATAATTGCCTCCAAATACCGGTATTGAAAATTTTCGGTATTATGCAAGCACTAATTTGCACACGCATGTAAAACAGCATCAATATTCCGTTAGAACGGGACAGTCGTCCAGTGCCCTTTTTGTTCATTTGTCAGAGTTATCCCATTGTATTGATTGGAATAATGCTTCAGTTTTGTTTCACTCTAGCAACATTGTTAATAGAAATATTCTTGAGTCTGCTATTATCCAACTTACAAATAACTTTAACATGAGCAAAGGTCTTTTTCAACTCGATCCCGTTGTTTTGAATTCGTTCAGAACAGATTTAGACAAGAAGGGCAGAGTGCTAAAACTTTGGTAATTTTCACTTATAAATTTGTATGCTCCTCTTACAATTTTTATTTTTATTTTATTTATTTATTTATTTTTTTTGTGACCTAGATACCTATATATCATTCAGGCCTTATCTATAAAATTGGTTGTAAACAATCCATTTGATCCTGTGTTGAATTCGGGCAAAGTGCTAAAATTGGTAGTTTTACTTAGAAATTTGTATGCTCCTCCCACAATTTTTATTTTTATATATATATATATATATATATATATATATATATATATATATATATATATATACATATACAGGGTGTCCGAGAATTATCTGTACAATTTTTGGCTGTTATTAAAAGTCAACCATGAAG
Source organism: Bathynomus jamesi (assembly GCA_023014485.1). NCBI lineage: Eukaryota > Metazoa > Arthropoda > Malacostraca > Isopoda > Cirolanidae > Bathynomus > Bathynomus jamesi. The sequence goes on from JAJOZX010000949.1 coordinate 891,241, forward strand.
TGTAGAAATTCCAGTGTTGTCCCATTTTACAGAGAATCTCATTAAGTTTTTTCTGATACCAAGTTTTGACAAGTTTTTTAGAAATTCCAGTGTGTCCGAACATTATCTGTACAATTTCATCTTTTAATAAAATTCTTGATAACACGTAAAATTCTTAAACAAGATTATTTAGAATCTGTATTTTCAAAAGTTTCTTTTATTAAAGTAACGTTGTTACAAACATTCGATATGTGCACCATTAGTGATTCGCAAAACATCCAATCGATACTCCAAATGTTGCCATGTACGCTGCAGCATATCCACATCAATTCGCTCAATAGCAGCTCTGATTCTTGCTTTTAAATCATCAATGTCTGTCACCCGCGTACATTTCTAAAAAACTTGTCAAAACGTGGTATCAGAAAAAACTTAATGAGATTCTCTGTAAAATGGGACAACACTGAAATTTCTACACTTCATGGTTGACTTTTAATAACAGCCAAAAATTGTACAGATAATTCTCGGACACCCGGTATATATACTGTATATATATATATTTTTTTTTGTAACCTATATATAGTCTTGAACTCTTTATTTACCTCAGTGTTCCTGCGGATGTCATTAGACGAAAGCGTTTGAGCACTACTCTGTGTTTCCTTTTCTTCGTGGTTTTATTCATCATATATATATATATATATATATATATATATATATATATATATGTGTGTGTGTGTGTGTGTGTGTGTGTTTTCTAGGAAAACATATCTAGGATTCAATTTAGATTATGTTAGGTTAGGTTAACCTAACTTAACCAAACCTAACCTAACCTAACCCAAACTAACCTAATATATATATATTGCGAATGTAAGTCACCTAAAACTAATGAAAGATATATAAAATGTGAAACATTACAAAGTCAGATATAAAAGGTAACCCATGATGCTCAGCAAATGCTAATGAAACATTTATTAACATTTAATAACCGCCAGTTCCTTCACAACTTGTGTAACAGAATACCAAAATGGCTAAATCTTAAGTTCGTAATAAAGGGAACTCGAACGCTGTCTTCCCTCCTCAGGCCATGTAGCTTAAGAATCCTCTAATCAAACTTCATACCAAGTGGTAGAGATCTGCACGGGCCTACTTTTCAGACCCGGCCCGGTCCGTATCCGTGGGTTTTGGGTCCAGCCCGGTCCGGCCCGTTATGTTCTTTTTATTTTGAAGCCCCTGTCCGTCGTGACCCGTAAGAATTTTATAAAATATGTACCCGGCCTGGCCCATACCCGTTTTAGTGTAATATTCGATCTACATATGGTAAATTGATTCGCGATACTTGTAACATTAATCTTTTTAGTAAACTTTATCGTCATTATTATTTTTATTTTTATTTTTAATTATATAAACGGAAAAGTTTGAGTTTCTCTCTCTCTCTCTCTTTCTCTCTCTTTCTCTCTCTCTCTCTCTCTCTCTCTCTCTCTCTCTCTCTCTTTCTCTCTCTCTCTCTCTCTCTCTCTCTCTCTTTCTCTCAGCAGTAAAAATAAAAAATAAACTTGTTACTTATAGTCATGTACAGACCTCTGAACATTCCAACTGCAAAATTCTCTAATGTCAATGCTGATATCAAAAACCTAATAAAGTCTTTAAACTCTCCATCTCATTAATTTCCAATTTATAAAATACAAAAGGGTAGGGAAAATTAGGGAGGGGGGGGGGGACACAAGAGAAAACCAAGAACAATAAAAAATGTTGGTAGCTCTAACAAATGAATTTATGTTAACGCAAGAGATAACAGGTAACACCAGAAAAAAAATAACTCCCTCGATCTAGTATTCACGAACAACACCAACTTAATTGGTTATGTAAAAATAACCCCAACTATTCTCAGACCACAACATAATCGAGATATCAACTAATATGGCGACAGCTTTAAAACAAAATACTTATTTATAGTCCCAAGACCATAAATTGGGATGAAATCAAATCCCATATGACCCAAATAGAGTGAAAAATGGTTTTAGAAGATAAACCAACCAAAGAGATGCTAACAACTTCGGAAAAGTAAAGACGCTGGAATTTTTAGAACGATATATTCCGAAAGCACAGCCAAAAGGAAAGAAGAATTATTCCGAGAGGCAAAAGCAAAGGATGTTCCCCAAAAGAGAGTAGCTACGAAGTTAATTGCGCAGACAACAATACCAGAAAAGTGATACAAGAAAAACTGAAGAGTACCAATAGGGAAATACAAGCCCTAATTAAGGGTCATACAGAGGGAAGAGGAAAATGCGGTTGAACTAATAAAGGAAAACCCAAAATACTTATATAGCTATGCGAAAAGGAGAACAAGAACGGGCGCCACTATCGGGTCCTTAACCCTTTAGAGCCCAATACCACTTTACTGATTTTGTTCTGGCTAACGCCAGACGATTTTATTCAGTCTGGGAAAAGACCTGCGGCCAGTAAAGGGTTAAGGAAAGGCTTAAAAGAAATATTTGAAATATTGAAATCTCGGTACGAATTAGGTTTCAGTACCCCAAAAGGGACAAAGTGGTACCTGACAGAGATACCTTCTATGAAGAGAAATTACAAGAAGAGTGTATAACTGATTTTGATTTTACTCCAGAAGATAGAGCGCGAGCTATAGGACAAATGAAATCGCATTCAGGTACAGCTCCAGACAATTGGAACGCCTTATTGATTAAAAACTGTAAGAATGAAATAGCTATACCCCTATATTAGATATGGAGAAGCTCTCTGGACACGGGAAATACCGAGCACCCTGAGAAGAGCGAACACTGTCCCTAAATATAAAGGAGGGGATAGGTCCCAAGCAAAGAACAAAAGACCAGTGTCATTGACATCCCATCTCATCAAAGTATTTGAAAGAATAGTTAGACAGAAAATCTATGACTTCTTGGAGACCAGGAAAGATTCAACTCAACGAGAACTAAGCACGGATTCCGATCAGGAAGATCATGCCTATCACAACTAATAGAGCACTATAACAATATCATAAACGCACTTGAGAGCAATGATAACTACAATGTCATATACATGGATTTTGCTAAATCGTTCGAATAACAGGCAAATTGGGAAATTGGATCTACAACTTCCTCAGAGGACGTCAGCAAGTCGTAAAAATCCAAGTTAAATCATCATCAGAATCAGAAGTATGCAGCTCAGTTCCACAAGGAACAGTATTAGTCCCACTCCTATTCTTTATCATGCTAACAGACATAGACAATGAAGTAACCAACAACAGTATAGTAACATCCTTTGCAAACGATACAAAAATCACCAGAAAAATCAGAAATGGAGAAGAGGTGGAGGCCCTACAGAGGGACACAAACAGAATATACAGATGGTCAGAAGACAGACAGCAACATGAAATTTTACACCGAGAAATTTCAGCTCTTGAGATATGGAAGAAATAAATTTAGACAGCATACTATGCCCCAGATAGACAGAAAATTCAGAGACGCAAACAAGCAAAAGATTTAGGGATTATCATGACCGATGATGCGAAATTTGAAACACAAAACTAGATAGCGATAAACAAAGCAAAAAGAGTTATGGGATAGCTAGTGAGAACCTTCAAAAGAAGGGACAAGAAAGTAATGAAAACACTGATTATACCAAAACTTGAATATTGCTCACTCTTGGCGTCCCCATATAAAAATGAAGAAATTAATAAACTAGAAGAAATTCATAGAAATTTCACAGCTAAGATTGATAGCTGTAAAGAATTCAACTACTGAGAAAGAGTTCGTAAATTAAATCTATATTCACTGGAAAGAAAAAGAGAGAGATACACCATAATTTACACGTGGAAAATAATATAAAAAGGGTACCAAACCTCAAATTGAACCCAGTAACCGCCCAAACAACAGTGGAAAATAGGAAAGGTAGAATGTGTAATGTTCCTAAACAAAAGGCCAGACAAGGGTCACCCTCAACTCTGAAGGAAAATAGCTTGGTTGTCAGGGGGCCAGTACTATTCAACCAACTTCGAAGGAGATCAGAACATCACTGGTGTCAAAGTTGAATTCTTTAAAAGAAGACGACGCCTGACTCAGGATGGTACCGGATGAGCCGGCTGTGCCTGGCTATGTGCGATGGAGATCGTAAGAGAGCAACTCGCTCCTCTACCAGGCCAGACCTAGAGGTGGGGCCACCAGCTTGAACTTCGTGTGAAGAAAGACCGATGCACGGAACTACTATAAGGTTACAAGGTGCATACGAGTATATACATATACATACATACATACTGTATATACATACTGACTTGCCGTGTCAGTGAGTCAATACTGCGTTTGACATTGTGTCACCGACCTGTAACACTTTGTCATCTATAGTATTATAGGTATGTGACTATCGAAATCGAGTATTATGAGAAGCAGCAACCATAAAATTAACGTTTGCAGCATTTTCGAAAAATGTACAAATAGTTTTTTTCATCACTCACTCCACATTTGAAAAGAGTTGAAGGGCGTACCCGCCCAGGCCCTTAGCAAAAAATTGTATTTTGAGCCCATACTCGGCCCGTGTCCACCATGTTTTCCACAAGTTCGCCCATACTCGATCCATGAACCGAGCTGGGCACGGGCTTACGGGCTCACCCGTTCCCGTGCAGACCTCTACCAAGCGGTCTCCATCAAATACAGCTGAAATAAAGGTATAACAGCGTACGTCCCACTGACATAGATCGTGATGTAACTCCAAATTTAGAAAAGGTAAACAAAAAATTAGTAAGTAAAATTTAAAGGTAATAAATAGAACGTGCCCGAAAATTTCATGTTCCACTTGAACAATAAACTTTGTAAAGCCTTCAAGTGGAAGTACAGTGCCTAGATGGGTTTTTGTAACTTTAACGTTCCAAGTAATGAAAGTTCCTAACTTTGATCTGATAGGCTCCTTTTTTGATATATATATATATATATATATATATATATATATAATATATATATATATATATATATATATATATATATATATATATATAAGGTTAAAATGAGAAGTAAGTTTCCTGTTAGCGTCTATAACAGATCTCAAATTTGGAACCTAATTCTGAGAGGAACCAAAAGGTTTAAAAATTTCATGTCATAAAGAACATTATATTATTACTATTTACAGTGTATACCTTCCCGAACAGTTTTCAGCGTTTGTACAACTTCATGAAGGCTCCAATTTGCTCCCTTGCAAAAATTAAAATACGATATACTTTTGTTGTATTTCTTCTTATTAAAATAATTGCCAAAAATTGTATTAATTACTACTTTGCAATTCACTCTAAAATCATCTTTTAAATCGATTCCATAAAAAAATAAGATCAGATCTACAAAAAATGTAAATTTTAAATATTTTCTCAAAAAGAAGTCGTCGTTGGATGTAAAAATGGAGATAGAAGGTTTTATTCACTAACTTTAGATTATTTAAAACATTTTTAGAATTACGTCATCATGTACAGTCTGGAAAAAAGTTCACCTAGAAACATAAAATTTGTAAAAAATCGTAAACAAATTATTAACAGTAATGAATGAGTTTCGTTTTGGTATTTCATTACTGTCCTGTCACCAAAAAGGATAAAATTTCCAAAGAAAAACACGATATTATCAATTTTATGATTATAGGCGACCTTTTTCTCGAAACTGTACGTCAGTGTGATGTATGCTGCTGTACCTTTATTTCAGTATTTCCTACTAAGGTACCTCTTATGAAATTTATTTAGTGGACTCTTGAGTTGCCTGGTATGTAGAGAGAAGACAGCTGTAGAGTCACATACATTTCTTCTGTGCTTTTTTTGGTTAACTCCGAAGTAGTTTTAGATTTGGTCATGGTTGTGGTCATGGTTGTAGTTGTGTGTGGTTGTGACGTCATGGATACTTTTTGGCTTCTACATTTTATATATATCCTTCGTTTTATATATATATATATATATATATATATATATATATATATCTGGTCAAGAACATTTAATAGTAATAACAACGGTTATGAATCTAAATGGTAATATTTATATGATTAAAACTGTTGATATTCTTCATAAAATATAATATTTATCTACATTATTTCTTTTGTCAGAGGAAGATCCCTATTTCATTTCTCTCTTCATAAACTTTCGAGTCCTTCCCTTTGAAGGATCGAGTATTATGTGTCTAATTTCACTGGAACTTATTTGACTCCATTTTCACTCCTGAAACTTCCTACAACCCCCACACTACTCCTACACTGTTAATGGGGTTGTGAATTTTAAGAAAAGTATAAGGTACAATTTGAAATCTGTAAGATTAAGGGGTCTTTTCGATTTGAGGGACTGGTACAGATTTTTACGAAAATTACTAAATCAATTATTTACAAATTTTATCCTAAGTAAATGTAAATTAGGTTAGGTTAGGTAGGTTAGGTTAGGTTAATTTAGGTTTAGTTAAATTACGTTAGGAATTAGACATTTCCTTAGGATAAAATTTGTAAATAATTGAGTTGCTAAGTTTCGTAAAAATCTGTACCAGTCCACCAAACCGAAAAGATCCAGGTTACGCGTGATAAAAAAAAAATATTATAAGCATATTCTTAGCATTGAACTTCAACTTAGATTAAAAGAGACGTAAAGATTAAAAATAACGGTTTATAATACAAAAGTGGTTTTTAATGTAGTTATTTATCACATATCGAAATGAAACTTAAAAGAAATAACAGTTGTGCATACCGTTTAAGGTAATCATACATGTAATCATGTATGTAGTCAAAACTTCATACGAAAGAGGTAGAAATGTGTTGTCAGTCAGCATATTATGAATGTTAGATAAAGAGGTATGTGTATTATGATGTCACTATTGAATATTATGTGTGTATAAGAACTATTTCAATTTATTTATTTATATATATATATATGGAATGAATTTCACAATTAGACACGTGTAATGAATGAATGATGCAAACCCACAAGGAAAAGGAAAAATGATTCCAAGGCCTTTCGCGTATTCAGAAGTACACCTTGTCAGGGAATGACGAGGTGTAGTTCTGAATACACGAAAGGCCTTGAAATCACTTTTCTTTTTCCGTGTGGGATTGCATCATATATATATATATATATATATATATATATATATATATATAATGTTACAGTCAAAGTGTGTAACCAGCCATTTCGCGTAATGGCTGAAACTTTTAGTCATTTCGCGAAATGGTTGTTTCACTTGGTCATTTCGCAAAATGACTAAACTCTTCAGCCATTACGCGAAATGGCTGAAATTCCACCTTGGTCATTTCGTGAAATGGCTAAAATGACTTGTCATGAATTCATAGAACTAACAAACATCACAATAAAATTGGAAACCTTTTAATTTGAATTTTCAATATAGTAGTTTTCAAATACTAACCGGGCCTTCAATATTATTCCGATGTCCGCCATTGAAGGCCTGGTTAGGTCAACTATATGTCCTTGACAAATGGTTAGGTTAAGTCGTGTTATTTTCGTTAAAACTAACGAAAGTAACACAACTTAACCTAACCAACTGTCAAGGGCATACAGTTGACCTAACCGGGCAAATGATCTTGTACGAAATGACCAAGGTGGAATTTCAGCTATTTCGCGAAATGACCAAGTGAAACAGCCATTTCGCGAAATGACCAAAAGTTTCAACCATTACGCGAAATGGCTGGTTACACACTTTGACTGTAACATATATATATATATATATATATATATATATATATATAATCTCTTCAAAGGTAAACAGGACATGCTAATCGAAAAAATTTCCTCTCCTTTATATGTGTTTATAATGTAGATGGATTAGATAACAAAGGAAACTCGAAATTTAGCTACAGAGAAACTTGCCTTTTATATATAGATATAGAAAGAGATAGATAGATAGATAAATAGATAGATAGATAGATAGATAGATAGAACTGAGTGTGAATGTATTAAGTGTAGCACATAGAATAGTGATTAAAACTCTTGATGACATTTTCTAACACTTAAGGGATAGCAAATGTGTGTGTTTTGGGGTTTGTTTAAAATCCTTCGTAACAGCAAAGGTCATACGATGGAAGGGACCTACATCTTTAAGTAGGTTCTGAACTATGGGTCGTTACATCATCTGAACACGGAAGACGGTGGTCCCATCCAACTACTACCCAGACTCGATGTCGCTTAGTTTCGCTGATGGATGGGAAGAGGTGTTGCGACATGGCCACGATTTAGCCCGGAAATAAACTAAAAGTAGAATAAGTGGTAGTAAATCAGTTTACGTTGGTACTGGACGGGCGAGTATAAACGCATATATATATATATATATATATATATATATATATATATATATATATATATATATAGAGAGAGAGAGAGAGAGAGAGAGAGAGAGAGAGAGAGAGAGAGAGAAACAAAGCTGGCAACTGAACACACTTTGATAAGACCCAATTTTTTACCGTTTTGAGACCCGCAATTCCGCAATTCTGAATTATATCCACTTTCAAAACTATAAAAAAAATAGAAGTATCTTTTAAGCAGTCTATTGGTTCAATTTTTCATATAGTTTACGAGTTTAATAATAAAAAGTTGTAATAAAGTTTTAGAGCAAGTGTAAAACGACTCGTAATTACAAACAAATTGCATAAAATACTGAAAGTAATTTTTCGAAAAATACGTCATAATACAAAATACTTTCAGTCCCCAAAAAGTATTCTTATTATTCAGTTAATTAATTATATTGGAAAAGTAATTATTAAAGAATAAAACAGATTTCTTATACGTTACATGCAGAATTTACACTAAAATTTGTGTACAGTCTCAAAGCGATAAAACATTTTACGTGATACACACACACACACACACACACACACACATATATATATATATATAGTCTGTGTGTGTGTGTATATAGCTTTCAACCTTTCAGCCTTTTACATGTTCCGCGTGATGATTCCTCATTTCACGAAGGTCAAGCTTGTCGCCTCTCTCTCTTTCTTTATATATATACTTCAGTGAAAACAACAAGGGCATTCTGTCTATAATTAATAATAAAAACAATAATAAATGTATTAATAATATAATAATAATAATAATAATAATAATAATGTTTATGATAGTAACAGTAATAAGAAGAATACTGGTGGCAAAAACTCAATGATACGTGTGGTGATAAGGTCGCGAAAACTAAACTGGATTATAAAGAGGTAAACTGGAGAAATATTGAAATCGTAACTACAAAACAAGGAAAAAGGTAAGGTATTAAATTTTTTTACGAATGTTGGTCTGAGTTTGGTTTTTGTGGAGGTTATTCTACCGTAAGACGTAGTCCTTTCTCCAAATTCTATTCAGTTTAAGTTTACAAATACAATTTTTTCCGTGTTGAGTCCACAAATATATTATATATAAAATATTGTAAACAAAATACAGGCTTGTATAAGGACGGTTTGCGATTGCGGATACTTGTGATTTTTGGTCCAGTTTGTGTAGAGCAAGCTTAAGGTAGTACGAGTATGGCTGTGATTGATACAAGTAAATTTGTATTGCTTGGGGGGGGGGGGGTGAACACAAACTTGCTGTGCATCTTGCTCATGAAGAATCATGCACCAGGACTAATAATAACTGGAGGGGTCTGCAATACAAACTAACAAAAATTACAATCAATTGAATACGGCTATAGATGTTCTTTGGACAAGACTAACACGGAGCGTTGTTGCTTTCATTGGTGATGAACCACATACGAAAGCCTCGCCAGTAGTTTGACCCCTATTTGTTTGTTAATGCTGTTGCGAGCTGAGCTGCTCGTACTTTGAAATGGGCGTATAGGCGAATGGTGCTTTATATAAAAAGATATTTAGCTCTTCATACTTTCACTTAAATTATGAATGCATCGATGATTATATACAGGTTATATATATATATATATATATTATATATATATATATACACACAGGGCGTCCAAAAAAATGTATACACACTTTAAATAATTATAAAGGCAGTGTTTATTAAAATACATTTCATTTTCAAAATGTAATAGAATCTACAGACATTATTTAATTGTTTTGTCAACGCCTGTTTTCAAACTGACGTCCGTTCTGGTCCAGGCACTGCTGATAACGCGAAGCAATGGAATCGCAAACATCACGAAACATTTCGTTTGGTATTTGTGTGCATTCTCGTTCAATGGCTGCTCTCAATTCAGCGACTGTTGCAGGTTTTAGCGTAGACTTTGTCTTTTAAGTATCCCCATAAAAAAAAGTCTAGTGGGTGAGGTCTGGTGAACGCGGAGGGTATTCTACGAAACCCCTTCGTCCAATCCACATCCACATCGTGCCAAGTACCACTCGCAATACTCCACTCTTCGGTCCGGATCATCATCATCTTCATTAATAGCATGGACTAATCTTGGAATGTAAATTTTCCATTGACAGCGCTTCAAAATGCTTGGACAGACGATTCTGAAATTCCTACCTCACGACTCGCTTGCCGCACAGATTTTCTTGGACTTTGGTGATACGTTTCCAGTACTCTTTCTTGCTTTGTGGGGCTTGTCGATGTCCGTGGTCTTCCGGAACGCTTCTTGTGGACATTCTGAACAGTTCCATCGGCTTCAAACTTATCTCTAATTCGAGTGATGGTAAGTCGCGTGTGGATCTGTTTGAAACTCCCTCCTAAACTGTCCTTGCACTTCAACTGCGTTTTCACACTTCCAGTAGCATTTTAGAATGAATTTCCTTTGTTCAAAGCTTAGTCTGACTGCCATTATTAATTCTAATGGGTTTAACTTGGAAAGAAAGAAACATCAATTGAGCTATCAGCCGTTAAAGTGTGTATACATTTTTTTGGGACGCCTGTATATATATATATATACTAGAATGCCTGCTGCTACTCGCGCAGCAAAAACCCCCGAAACACGACCTAGCGGGGGAAAGGGACTGGGAGGGGCGAGTGTGTTATAAAAACATTCTCTGGTTCTCCCTTAATATGTATATATATTAAATTTGGTGCAGATTACTGTAGCTGTTTAAGCGTGTGTAAACGAACAGACAGACATTATCACCATCGTCATTATCATCATCATCATCATCATTCCTCTACTCGATGGAAATCTTACATACAGTTTTTATTATTTTATATTTCAGTAAAAAATCTCCAGCTATTTATTCCTATCTATTTTCTTTTATTATTAATTGCGTATTTAATTATAAATAAAAAGTTACTTTTACCGTAACTCAGTGATTTTTTTAAAATCCTTTTTTGTATTTATTGTCAGAATGGCGATTTGTAGCAAATTATAATTTTTTTTTTTTTTACTGCAACATGTATTGTCCTTTCGACAGAGAGGAGTGCCAGAAGTGGCACAGCACTCAGACCAAACTAATGCGGCCTATTACGCTAACTCCTGCTAGCGGTTTCGAACCTCCGACCTCCGACATTCGTTTACAGGGAAACGGTGTTACACACTGAGTTAAGGGCGCTGTTTTTTTTTTAACAAAGTCACGTCTTGAACTCAACGAAATTAAAGATGATAAATTTGCTACGATCATACATTAACGTTTTCTTTTATCTTAATTTAACTTAATGTTAACAACTCGATGTAGGTTATTTATAGCTCTGAATTAATAACTTACAGAATTTAGCAAAAATAATCAAAGATAAATAAAATTTGGGTAATCGGAGTAGGGGACTTATAAGACCTCACTGCTGCGTCAGTTTACAACAGGGGTTTTCAACCGGGGTTTCATATTAGATTTTTCAAGGGTACACAGTGATATATACAGGGTGTCCCAAAAAAAACTATATACTCTTTATAGCATCATATATTTTATAATTTAAAAAACCCAAACAATATATTGTTATAGCAATTGCCAATGAAAGGTAAATTAGTAATCTAAGTGATCAAAATGTTATAGCGAGTTGTTTGCATATAAAATTTAATTAACTACGCCAAGTGCTCAAAATGTTCTCCGGCGGCATGAATGCACTTTTGAATGCGTCGACTAACTGATTCGCAGACATGGACTAATGTGGATGCTGTGATGGTCCTGCACTTTTCCCTAATTACATCCTTAAGGTGTTCGAGTGTTGCAGGTCTTGTACCATAAACTGCATCCTTCAGGTAGCCCCACAAGTAAAAATCAAGTGGAGTCAAGTCCGGTGAACGTGGAGGATACTCAACGCTTTCTCTTCGTCCTATCCAACGGTTAGGCAACGTTTCATCGAGGTACCTTCTGACATCACAATGATAATGAGGGGGGGGCTCCATCTTGTTGAAAGTAAAAGTCGTCGTTTCCAAACAACTTCCGAACTGCAGGTATAATTTCTGTCCGCAGTATGTCGAGATATGCGGTACCGGTAACTGTCCCATTAAAGAAAAATGGTCCAACCAAACCCCTGGATGATAAACCACGCCATGCTGTTAATCCTGGTAAATTAACATATTTATCCACATAAACGTGTGGATTATCAAGTGACCAGTACCTGCAGTTGTGTCGATTTACTGTGCCATTCAGCTTGAAGGTAGCTTCATCAGACCATACGATTTTGTTGTATTGAAAGTGCATTCATGCCGCCGGAGAACATTTTGAGCACTTGGCGTAGTTAATTAAATTTTATATGCAATCAACTCGCTATAACATTTTGATCACTTAGATTACTAATTTACCTTTCATTGGCAATTGCTATAACAATATATTGTTGTTGTTTTTTAAATTATAAAATATATGATGCTATAAAGAGTATATCGTTTTTTTTGGGACACCCTGTATATATATAATATATATATATAACCACCCCCCACCATCTACGCTCCCCAACAAGCCTGCTCCTCCATCGATACAGGTACAATAGGATCGTTTGCTGAAAATCGTGACTTGTAGAAAATCCTTTGTTATGTTTTATATTTGACAAAGTAGATTATATTAGGTCTGACTTTCTTGTATCTGTCTGCCATGATTTCTGATTCGGAAGAAATAGAACACGCGAGGGTACAGTTAAACACTCTGTTCAATGCTACCCTGCCAACTCGTAGAGGTAACCCTAGAAACGAGAATATCCTAAAAGACATTATAAATAAAGTGTGGACCCTTCGAGATAATGAGAACAATATTACCTTCTACGTTACTAACTTCAATAGAATACCAGTAATCTCTATGGGTGATGTTTCAGAGCTCCTCAAACATTATAATGAGGTACAAAAGTCTTGAATTGAAATGAAACACTAACACGTAGTGTCAAATCAGAAAAATGCGATTTCGCTAGGACAATTTCGGTCAGAGTTAGATGCGTTGAAAGAGACGCTCCTCCCGAAGTGGAGGTGCTGCTTTCTTAATAAGGAAAAATTTGTCAAAACATATAAAATTTTTAACAAGCGATAATGTAAGGTTGTTAGGCATTGAATTACAAGTGAACAATGATTGCATATTAATTTTAAACTGCTATTTTACCATACAACAACGACAGTAATCTAGATGAATACATTGAATTGCTGTACAAAATTAAGTCATTATCAGATAACCCCCAAATATTCTCACTGTATAATAATGAAGGACTTTAATGCGCATGTGAACTCGGAATTCTTTGTAGAATTGGGTAACATGTGCAAGGCTAGGGGTAACCAGTGGTAACTAGGGGTAATCAGTGGTAATTTCACATACGTTAGTGATATGAATGGTACCACCAGGTGGATTGATCATTGTCTCACTAGTAATAATCTAAAGGCTCGAATTGTTAGAGTTCATATTCTGCATGATTTCCTTCTTTCTGATCATAGACCGTTAGAACTATTAATTAATTTTACGAACGCATGGGCAACACGACATAACAAGAACTCAATAGCTAAGAATAATCGCGTTGATTGGTCTAATGTTAATATGCAACAGAGAATAGAATATAAAAGCAGAACAGGTCACATCTTTAATAATTTAGAAATTTTGCAGCTTGCCTAACTCAACTGATTCTCAATGTAAACTCATGGATAGGTATTATAAGAAGATAATATCCCTGTTAAGAGAATCAGGAAAACCTCTGATTAAATCTTACAACTATCATACTAAGATTATTCCAGGATGGAATAATTTTATTGCCCCCCTGAAGAGAGAATCGAAAGACGCTTACGATTCTTGGTGCTTTCATGATAGACCCAGATTAGGACTAGTATACATGAATATGTATAGAAGTAGGGGTCAGTATAAGGCAGCCATAAGGCGATGGGAACGGGAAGAAGATTCTATTCGAGTATCAAAAGCCTGTGAAGCTCACACAAATAACGATAGTAACAAATTTTGGAAATTTGTTAAGAATCAAACGGGTGTCAAAAATGTCATCCCTCCGACAATCGATGGGGTGTCGAGGGAGGATGAAATTGCAAGCTGTGGAAAAACCACTACTCAAACATTCTTAACAGTGTGAGTAGGGATAATCTTAAGATAGATTGCAGCGAAACGCCTGTGGGAGGGACAAGGGAAAATAATTTGATATCAGTTCCTGGAGTAAAGAGGTTAATTAAAAAGTTAAAGACTGGTTCTGCATCAGAGGTAGATGACGTATCGAATGAGCACTTAAAACATGCCACTGACGTAGTATGTCTGATATATCATTGCTCTTATCAGCCATGCTTGCTCATAGCTATATCCCTGCAGAGTTCATGAGGGTAGGCTATATATCTTGCCCCTGGTCAAAAATAAGTATGGAGACATTCTGTCCAGCAATAATTACAGACCTATTGCTGTCGCTTCCTGCTTCTCGAAACTATTAGAAAAACTCTTGTTACTCCGATTAAATGATTACCTATGGACATCTCCTAATCAGTTTGGTTTTAAAAGTTCCCACTCTGACCTGTGTATCTATGTGCTTAAAGAAATAATATCTAGATACACTGACAGTAATTCAACTATTTATAGCTATTTCCTAGATATAAGTAAGGCATATGATAGAGTGAACCACAATATTTTATTTAAAAAACTAGAAGACAGGAAGGTTCCCATGTACATATTAAATTTATTGAAATTTTGGTATTCCCACCAGTCTTTTACTGTTAGGTGAGGCAATGGTACTATCCGAATGTTTTGGCTCCTCTTACGGGGTGAGACAAGGCTCCTTGCTCTCTCCAAAGGTGTTTAATGTGTGTATATTGACGGATTAATTGCTTCACTTAATGAGGCAACAGTGGGATGTTGTATAGATAATACAAATAAATAACTTAGTTTATGCCGATGATATGATGTTAATAAGTCCTTCTGTTAAAGATCTGGGTCGGCTATTAAAGTCTGCGAAGTGTATTCGCAAAAACATAATATTCTTTTTAATGTTACAAAAACTAAGGTTATGCAATTCCATCCTAAAAGCTGTAACCAGCCAGCTGTTATTAGGTTTAAAATGAGAGGTAAAGTCATTGGCGTAGCGAGGCGGGGGAAAGTGGGAGCACGTTCCCTCGGCGCCGGATTTTGGAGAGCTCCAAATCGGCCGAGCGAGCAATTTTTTTAGCATGACATTTGCGTTTTTTACATTCCCGGCCGGGAGGCAAGTTTGGACATATATCATAAACACAGACAGGAGTATTAATAATAGTAGTAATAATAATAATAATAATAATAATAATAATAATAATAATATTGTTTATTTCTGGTAAAAAAATTAAATTTAAAATTTGATTTATTGATAAAAACTGGTACATATAGAAACAAATTGATACACACATGTTAATATAGCAAATGTATCAAAAGAAGGCGAAATTGAATCTGTGCAAAATTTGATTTTTCAAGTTTTTGTTCATTACTTTGGTATACTATTTTCAAATTTTCATGAAAACAGTGATTTATGTGGTAAAATAAAATAGGTTAAAATAACCGATAATCTTATTAATCTACCTTGAAAATAGGTGTTTAAAATAGTTGAAAATAGGGCTCAGATTGCATGAAATCGACTCTTCGTAGTCAAAATTTTCCCGGGGGAGGACCCCCGGACCCCCCCCGCCTTTACCTTAAATTTACCTTAAAGCGCTTCTGCCTCAAGGGTGCGCTGCTCCCACGAAGTCCACTCAGCGCCTCCTGAGGCGGGGCCACGACGGGGTCGCCACCCTTCTTTTCTCTTGCTCCTGCGATACGATTTGGTCCCCTATTGAATTTGTGGGGGCTGGTCTGGCAGAGGAATACCCTGACACTGTGGGTTGGTCGGGTATGTTGGCTAAAAACATGTCCAAGTGTTTTTTAAAAGTATCTACTGGGACTGCACTTATATCTCTAAGGTACTGAGGCAAGGAGTTAAACAGGCGAGAACCCTGCCTAGAGATACTATTATATTGAAGGGTTTGAATCATTCTCAGACTGTTTGGTGGGAGGTGATATTTTTTACACATTCTGCCAGTTCTTGTTAAGGTGGGCACAATTGGTTCAGTATTGGGGGCAACTAAAAGCCCTTCTAGAATTTTCCAGGTGTAGATTAGGATGTATCTCTCAAACCTTCTCTCTATGGAAAAAGGTTGAGGCCTCTAAGCCTATCCCAGTAGTTTAATTTGTCTTTACTCACCTGTTGCCCATCAGGTTGTTTAATATACGAGGTAAAGGTTCTTTGTAGGCCCTCAATTTTTTGCAATTCATTCTGTTTGTGGGGAAACCATAATTGAGAGCAGTAGTCAATGCGTGGAAGGACAAGTGATTTCCACAGGGTAAGCATGGTCATACTGTCCCTAGTTCTGAATGTCCTCAGTATATATCCTATTAGTTGTTTGCATGATGAGGTTACTTTGTCAATGTGCCTGTTGAATGTTGCATCTTCAGATAATATAATCCCTAGATCCCTGACATGATCAGTTTGTGCAATATCTTTTCCTGTGGGTCCAGTGTAGTTGAATTGTTCTTTCAGGTATTTATTTGGTCCATACTTAATTAGTTCAAATTTGTCTTCATTGAAGGCCATATTGTTTGCATCTGCCCATGCATATATAGTTTGTAGATCTTTTGTAGCTCTACACAGTCTTCTTTTTCTGTAATTGGTCTTAGTATTCTGGTATCATCTGCGAATGACAGGAGAGAGCTTCCTAGGTTACAGTTTATATTGTTTAGCATTATAATGAATAGAATTGGTCCTAGTACTGTGCCTTGCGGCACTCCACTAATCACTTCTTTTTCTATAGATCTTGCTCCATTTACAGTTGTTATTTGTTTTCTGTCAGAGAGAAAGGCATGGATCCATTTTCCTACTTTTCCACAAATACCAAGTTCTTTTAGTTTATGGAATAATATACCATGGTCAACCTTGTCAAAAGCTTTTGCAAAGTCTAGATAGATGACATCAACATTGTGGTTTTCTCCCAAGTATTGTAGGATTGTATTGCAATGGTCTATAAGTTCAGTAAGGCAGGATCTCTTGTGTCTGAAGCCATGTTGAAAGTCTTCTAAGAGATGTTCATTTTCTATAAAACTGACAATGTGCCTTTTCAGGACTTTCTTTGGCAGCCCTCGACAGGGGGGTGCCATTCTCTACCCTTGCTACCGGGCGCCACGAATCCACCCTCGCTACGCCACTGGATGGAGTAATTGAGGAAGTAGAAGAGCTTAAGTATTTGGGTCAAACTATCACCAGCTCCTTGAGTGATGACTCAGATATAAGAAAGCAATCTCGAAGCCTTTGTGCTAAAGCGAATATGACTGTAAGGAACTTTCGGTTCTGTACAAGTGAAGCTAAAGACATTCTCTTTCGTACTTTCTGCAATAATATATACGGACAGCAACTCTGGATGAATTATTAAAAAAGTTCTGGCAGAACCCTAAATTTGATGTACAACACGTCTTTTACACTCCTACATAAATTACCCCCCGAGATGCTCAGCTTCGCAAATATTTCCTACCCGTAATGTCCCGAGCTTCCCGGAGGTAAGAAGACGTGCTCAATACAGTCTAATGCAAAGAATTAAAAAATCAACCAACCCGATTATCCAAACTATCCATGAGTCCTGCCGTTTGTCTTCTGAGCTATGGAATTCATGGTACGAAAACGTATGTCTGTTGCTCCACTTAACCTCGACATTACGGTATTATTTCTAATTAATTGTATATATTTCTATCCATAGGATGTGAACTGTCATTGTATTATTAATATTTGTCATATGGACTATGGTCTGCCAATAAATCTTTTCATTTTGTATATACGAGTATATATATATATATATATATATATATATATATATATATATATATATATGTACAGTTATATATATATATATAATATATATATATATATATATATATATAATATATATATATATATTATATATATACACGGTGAACCAAAAGTAGGTGGACAGTAGGTTGAATACGGTTTGTGTTATATTATATTATAACTATGGTGTTCATTATAACTATGGTGTTTGTGTTATATTATATTAAATATTATAACTAAATTTATTTAAATTTTATTTTGTATTATAGTATACAAAAAAATTAAATATGTATTCTCAAAATAAACGTTATCATTTACTGTCCACCTACATTTGGTTCACCCTATTATATATATAATATATATGCACTAGAATCACAAAATAACACGTGACCTTATTAATAAGCAAACAACCACAAGGAAAAGGAAACACAAAGTCCGAGCGCTTTCGTGATATATTCACATTATCAAGGAAGAACAGAAAATAGACGGAGATTACAAAGTATTTGAGTTAAATAGACAAGCAAAAAATTCACAATTGGCACCTCAAATTAAAGGCCTTAAAGCCCTCTAAAGATTTTTTTTTTTTCCCCCAAATTGATAACATAATCTGTAGGCAGCTAAATAACTGAATAAAAAAATATATACTGTATAGATGAAATTAGACAAAAAGAAAACCAATACAGAGAACAAAAATTATTATAATGGTTATTAACATTTAATTAAAACAGCAATTAATAGGCAAGAATTTAATGAAAAACAAATAGATGACGTAGATAACAAATAGAAAACATAATCTGTAGGCTGATTAATTACTATACAGATGAAATTAGACAAAACACCAGTACAGAAAAAAAAAAAAAAAAAAAAAAAAATATTATTATAATGGTTATTAACACTAATATTAATTGAAATAGGAAAAATTACAAGGCCCGAAATTAATGAAAACAAAGGGAAAGTTGCCATCGTCTTACAGAATTATTACAAAATTTCAACAAACAATCTGGAAAAAATAGTTATCCCAACAGCAACCCACTTCAAATATCCAATAAACCACCCAGCAACCAAAGATTATACACGAAAGAATATTACAATTAAACTAGACACATAAGAATGTTAACAGTTCTTACAATCATATTTATTTATTTAACCAGGGCAAACCATTAAGAGGCAAAAATGCAATTAAGAAAACAGTAGGCCCATCGCCAACTTACTGACAATATACGAATCTAATTTGTACAACCCAGGGCTAATATTAAAGACCAAATCCGCATTATTCTTGATCACACTTGATTCCAATATATTTCTGCTAACAATAGATTTACTAAACCTTAATTTAGAAGCATTTTTCCAATCAATGGGATGATTAGAATCTCTTACGTGAATGAAATGGCGTTAGATTCCTGACCACTTCTTATACTGTATTGATGCTGTTTAATACGTAACTCAAGAGTCTTACCAGTTTGGCCAATGTAAAATTTATTACATATTGTGCAAGGGATTTTATATACACACCCATGTTCACTTAAAGGGGAGTTCTTAATCAATGAATTCTTAATGACATCCAAATTTTTGAACGCAATATTTACGTTAAAATTCCTCAGCAGGTTCGGGAGCTCGAGGAAATTTCTCTGAATGGTAACACTAAAACATTTTTTGTGTTATAAGGAATCTTATCCTTTACTTCGTAGAAGGTTTTCTTTGCCATTTTTAAGGACTTATCTATGCAGTTCTTTGGGTATTTTAAATCAAAAGCAATTTTGTATATTATACTAATTTCATCGTCAATAAACTCAGGGCTACAAATTCGTAGGCCTCTTAGAAACAAAGTAGAAAGAGCGGATCGTTTTACATTAATGTGGTGATCAGAATATAATGTATATAGGAACAATTTTAGTGGGTTTTCTGTAAACATTGTACTTAAACTTTTTTCCAGACCTATATATTAAAACATCTAAAAAAGGGATCGAAGAATCTTTTTCTATTTCAACTGTAAAATTGATAGAGGGAATTAAATTATTAAGTTTGGGTAGGAATTCATTGAGATTTAAAGTCACTGGCCAAAGACAAAGAACATCATCTACATATCTAAACCATGGGACATAATTTGGCAGAATCTTCCTTAATAACTTACTTTCAAAACTCCATATATAAATTACTCAAATGGGGGAGAGAGGGTTTTCCCATCGCCATACCAAATTTCTGTCTAAAATATTCATTATTGAACACAAATTTTGAGTCTACTATGCACAGCTTAATTAATTCTATAATTGTGGCCACAGGTAAAGGCAAATTATGCTTAACCAATTCTTCCGAAAGAAACACTAAAAGGTCCTCCACCGGGACTCTTGTAAATAAAGCGGTAACATCAAAGCTTACCAATTTAAAATTGTAATTGACACTAATACTATTTAATTTTTCCACAAGGTCTACATTATTCTTTATGTGTGATTGTGAAATTGTGCCAAGGAGAGGATTAAGAATGGAGACAAGCCATTTGGATACCTTATATGAAATAGATCCTATAGAACTAACAATAGGCCTTGCCGGATTATCTGGCTTATGGTTTTCTTTTTGTCTAATTTCATCTATACAGTATATATTTTTTATTCAGTTATTTAGCTGCCTACAGATTATGTTATCAATTTGGGGGAAAAAAAAAAAAAAAAAAAAAAAAAAAAAAAAAAAAAAAAATCTTTAGAGGGCTTTAAGGCCTTTAATTTGAGGTGCCAATTGTGAATTTTTTGCTTGTCTATTTAACTCAAATACTTTGTAATCTCCGTCTATTTTCTGTTCTTCCTTGATAATGTGAATATATCACGAAAGCGCTCGGACTTTGTGTTTCCTTTTCCTTGTGGTTGTTTGCTTATATATATATATAATATATTGACCGTTTGAGCAGAATAAATGGATGCAGTCCGTAATGGAGCACACGAAAACACTTGACTTTTCAAAAGGGTACGCGGTGGATTCAAGGTTGAAAACTCCTGGTTTACAATATTGTTGGTATCTTTTACGAAGTAGAAATTATTCAAATCATAATTCATTACCCATCTACAATTCCTTCTTTAGTTATAGCAAGATAAATAAACGACTAAAGAAAATGAGAACATTCATAGAAAACGAAAGCTTATTGAAATTTCAATGGTATATTATTTTAAAATAACTATTTTCATTAATTTTAAAATAACTATTTTCATTAAGGGCAGATACAGAAGTATTTAATACATTAACATTTTCATTTATTACATTGTGCCACACATTAGCGCATAAATTTTTGGATAATTGATTAGTTTCGCTTATAAGAAAATATAAAAAAATAAGAAATTCGGTGCTACCATAGCGTGCGGTCTACAGAGATATTTACACTATAGCGTGCGGTTTACAACATATTTACAAATTCAGTTACATTAAAACAAAAATTTAAAGGACATATAAAATAAACAAATTCATTCTATGGGATATAATGCCCGGTTAGGTTAATTGAATGCCCGGCTAGGTCAACTGTATGTCCTTGACGATTGGTTAGGTTAAGTTGTGATATTTTCGTTAAAACTAACCAAAATATCACAACTTAACCTAACCAATTGCCAAAGGCATACAGTTGACCTAACCGGGCATTATATATCATAGAATGAATTGTTTGTTTTATTTGTCCTTTAATTTTTTTGTTTTAATGTAATTGAACTAATATTTGTCTTCATGATTCTCCGTTTTATAGTCGCTTTGACCTCACATTCGTCCCCAAAGATAAAGTCAGTCATGTCAGGTCAGGTCAGGTCAACACAAATTCAAGTCAGGTCAGGTCACTTCAGCGCAAATTCTTTTGTAAACTAAAGAAATCTTTGTAGACCGCACGCTATAGTAGCACCAGAAATTCTACAATGGACTCGAAATACACCAAAAGGTACGTTTAGCACATAGCTTAATTACTTTTGAGAAATATGAGAAATATTACTCGTATTTTCATGACGCAAAGACGAATATTATCAAATAACGACAAAACGCAGAGTTCTTAAACAAAGGATCAATCGGAGAATTGGATTGTTTTGCATTGATCTGTGATGAATATCTATTCACTTCGGACACACTGAAGGTAACTCATGCAATGTAACGGCATCGCTTACTCATTTCCAGGCTATAACCTTTCTCCACATTTATATGTACTACATAATTATAGTTTCGACAAAACTGCGCAAAAATATCAGTATACGTTAATTAATGGTGGTGAATATCAAAGGAGTAACTGACAGTAAAGTTTCTTTTATTAACAGTAACCAACCTATTCATCTAACGAGGTTAAATTAGGCGTTGAAATATCTTGAGAAAAACATCACATAAATATAAATTTGCTAACCCTCTAGCCGAAAAATATCTATTTTGGAAACCACTACCTACATAAGGGGTTCCAAAAAGCCTTAGCTCCCCCATTTGCAGCTTACATGTTTACTTATATCGAAATAGTTTTTAGTGATTATAAAAATATAAAAATTCTTTATTTATTGCAGGTATTAAAATTACTCTAGCTGATAAAGTGATAATATAATGGCTTCTCAATTAATTGGTGATTCGGAGAGGCAACGTGTGATAGATCGCATACGAGCAATAACATTTCGGGAAGCTCGTGATGCTGGAGCCACCTTTATAACACGTTCATGGGTTGCCAAAAAGTTGCGAAGAAGTGAGGACTTCGTCAAAAGAAATTGGAATAAAACTTTGGATGAATGTGAAATGGATACAACCAATCTGGGCGCCCAAATTTGCCACTCTCTCAGGAAACAAAGGACATCATTGAAAGCGGTACGCGTAAGCGGAAAAACAGCTGTGCTAAACTTTCTAGAGAGATGGAAGTGTTGAGAGGAAAGATCGTTAGTGGTGAGATCATTCGACTGTACCGTCATAGGCAAGGTTTAAAGCCTTGGCATGAACTTCCAAAGCCAAGAAAAACTCAACTTAACATCGATGAAAGAATGTGGCTTGCCCATTATCTTGAAGATTGGGATGTGGATGATTTCATGCATTTAGCTGTCTCCGATGAATTTTTTTGTTTACGTAACACGTCGGCCTAAATACCAAAATGATCGAGTGTGGGCCACAACACCAGATGAAATCGATGACAATGAACATTATCGCGAATTATTAAAAAGTCCAGACTGTGTTGGTGTGTTTGTTTTGTTCACTGCAAAGAAGCTCATGTGGGTGCTGAAACCAAATGGTCAGAGTTGGGATGGACAGTATTTTCGTGATATCATTCTATCCAGCATGTCATTCCTTTTCTAAGAAACCCAAACAATGTTATGGATGTCGATCAGGTCACACTTCTGCACGATAAGGCCCCCTGCTTTAAGGCATTAGCCACTCAACAGTTGTTGCGGAACCATGAGATCGATTTCTTTGGAAATGAAGAATGGCCTGGAAATTCTCCTGACCTGAACGTCTGTGAACACATTGGATCAGTTATAAAGGACAAGGTTGAACGTCTCTTGTTTAAGAACCTGCAGCAAATCGACTTTCGAAGGATAAAATAACGCAACACATTGAAACTGTTTTAGCAAATTTGCGTAACGATCAAGATCTATTCACGTCACTTTTGGCAAGCTACCCAAAACGAATTCAGGCTGTCTTGGAAGCCAATGGCGGGAACACCAAGTTTTAATTGTTTCTCATTAAATGCAGGATTAAATTCTCTTTTGTAAGGTATGTTTTTTTACTGTACCTCTAATGGTTTAGGCCATGGGTGGGGGTGCTAAGGTTTATTGGAGCCCCGTACAGGCCTGCTTGAAATATGTCTGCCAAACGGTGAGATAAGCCAGGGAACCAGAAGTAAGACTGATGATGATGATTGGTCGATGGTCGCATGGCCTCGCTGGAGGTAGTGATCTTTTCCATCCTCCGAAAAGGTGTCGACGGTTCCGCCGTTGGCATCTGTTGTCACTCGTTTAGAGGGCCTACTGACCTCCTTATGAGGTTAGTGGGCCTCGGGGTTCGAATCCCTAAATCCACAAAGAAAAAAAGAGCTTGCTCTTAACGCATGCGTGTGCCTGACTGAACTCGGCATCTCTCCTCTTCTACTGAAGCTCTCTCTTTTTTCTCCCTTCCTTTTCCACTTCTTTCCCACTTCTTCTTCTATTCAAGTTTCTCTTCTTCGCTGAACCCCTTTTTGGGTATGAATATGTTCATGGCTATTTATGTAAAGAAATTTTCAATCTACGCAAAAAGGCAACAAATATTTCCCAAAGTAAATTCCAGAATTTGCCTCGTCAAGTTCCATTTCATTTATTTTTTTAAATATATTTATTTATGTACTTATTTTACTTAAAAAAATAAAGCAAGTTTTGGGAATCTCGTTAAATTTGCAAGCTTAACATGAACGTGTCATATTTTCCTCTTTCTATATATATATATATATATATATATATGTGTACACACACACACACACACACACACACATATATACATATATACACACAGGGCCATTCAAAAAAGACGCAACAGTTTAAATTGCTTATATTTCGTAATATTGTTAACATACAGGAGTGATTTTTGTATTAGTTTACAACGTACAATTGGGAGTTTTTATTTAATGAAAAACATGTTCAATGTGTGAAACACCGGCATCCAAAAACATTTGCAGTCGCCGTTGAAAGTTGGCAAGTACTGTGCGTAGAACGTCATGAGTGATTGTGCTGACAACAGATGAAATTTCCTCTTGCAGCTCACTAATTGTGAGAGGATTGTTTCTGTAAACATTATCTTTCAGATATCCCCATAAAAAATAATCACATGGGTTGAGATCCGGAGAATATGGTGGCCAAGACCATCCACAGGCAAAACGTTCAGGGAAGCGATTCGAGTTGACGCGATCATCAAAATATTCATTTAAGGCTACAAGAGTCGTTCGCCTAGCGCCTTAGGCTACTAGGCCTAAGCGATAACCAAACTCCCAGGTGTACGCTGTAAACTAATACAAGAATCATTCCTGTACGTTAACAATATTACGAAATATAAGCAATTTAAACTGTTGCGTCTTTTTTAATGACCCTGTATATATATATATATATATATATATATAATATATATATAGAGAGAGAGAGAGAGAGAGAGAGAGAGAGAGAGAGAGAGCTTAAGATATAAAAAAAATGTTTTAAATGACGATCCAAAATCAATGTGCGATCCCGCTACCATATCCCACTTCATTTGTGGGATTTGGTAAAAGAGGGAATTGGTTTTCGCTCTCCTTCTTCCCTCGTAACCAGTCACGCATAGGTGATCAGAGGTTTTTTGCTCGCATTTTTTCTTTGTTAAAAAAAAAAGAAAAAGAAGAAGTTTTTTGGGGGGAGGGGGGGGTATTTTTACCCCATCCAACTGAAAATCCGTTTACATAAAAAATTAATAGTTTCAATAAATTACTTTTTATATGTTGCAAAAACATATAAAACATATATTTTAAATATATAAATTGGACTGCCTTTCATTTAAACCAAGTCCTACATGTTGTGTAGCATAGACTGAATAATTTTTTTCAGCTTCTTTTATATTTCAAATGAAAAATATAGACACTAAAAAAACTGCTAAATGTTATGAAAACAAAGAAAAGTATCTAGCATGGGTGCAAGATTTTATATTAATTAATGTTAGGCCTAGGCCAAAGAGCGGTGTTTCTCAACCTTTGTTATGCTGGAGTCTGGAGACCCTATTTTGATATAAAAAAAATTCGCGATCCCCCCCCTCCTTCTCTAAATGCTAATGTAGCACACTTTAACTACAAAAACAGCTCCCAAACTATTTCCCACGTGAGGATAGAAGACTCGGTAAGAGGTGGAGTGTCTGCCGAGTTTGCGGGAAACCTACATGATAAATTGATTGAACGTTCTTCTGACAAGACCCTGCAGGCAGTTGTCATTCCCGTCAGAAGACTTGTGTACATTCTGGATAGTACGGAAAAGTGAGTATCCAGAACTGGTATCTGAAGCAATGAAGGTTTTAATCCCATTTGCAGCCTCATACTTATGCGAACTGGGCTTCTCATCAATCGATGTAATTAAACAGATCAATGAAATTGATTTTCTATGTGTTATTGTGCGTTTAGTCTATCTATATTCAATGGAAGACAATCAACAAATGCAAAGATGATTACAACTAACAGAAAATAATTTCAACTGTAAAACTGTAACATTACACGAGTTTTTCACTTAACAAAAAATAGTCTGTCCGATTTTACATATTTTGTAGGCTAATGTTTTTGATCACCTGACTTAACTTCCTTGGATTTTATCTATGAGTATTGTTAGAACACTTGTGTGTTGTGACAAACCTAGTAGTTTAGCAGAATTCCGTCAAAACAAACAGAGGTCACTGGATCCATTTCACAAGAGCATCTTGTTCATGCTCTGTTGTTGTTCGAGCGTCGAATACACATTGTAGCAACAACTGATGGTCATCTTGTGAAAGTGTTATAAACTTGGAGAGTTTGGAAATGTAAACCCATATATATATATATATATATATATATATATATATATTATATATGGTTTGATTAATGAGAAAAATGACTGAATATTTTTGCACCATTATTTTTTTGGACACCCTGTATATTCAACAGTACGCATTAATATAATTATTAAGGTATGACAAAAGAAGATATTTTACCTATTTGATCACCTTTAGATTTATACATATTTGAAATAAAATTACCTTTTTTGAGCAACATTTAAAAAAAAATCGGGGTCAATTGTTTTTCTCGTGCCCCCAATAAACCGAACCTAAAAATATATTGCATCACGCAAGCACACACACACGCACACGCACACACACACATATATATTTATTCCTAAATCGCCAAACTACTACAGTACTACATATTCGTCAGTAGTTTATTGAAATTACATTAGTTCTTACGTGTGACGTCTTTAATTTTTTAAAATTTTTAATCACTTGCGCTTACATTAAGGTTGTGGGAGTGATTCCATTAAAAAGTTTAGATAATGCGCTTTTTTACCACATATAACGATTATTTTTTCGAATTTCGCTCGTGTTAGGATTTTAATTAAAAATCTCGAAATCAAATTATTACTATTTCATGCTACCTCAGGATTTTACGCAGCCAGTTTTTGTTTTATTTTATTTTGCGTTAGGTTAGGTTTGGTAACCTAACCTAACATAAATTGAACCCAAAATAACATCTCCTATAACAAAGTAGTAGCTATTTTGCGTGTAGGAGGAAAATAATACAAAGGATAACACGAATAGGAATGAACGTAACTTTTAGCGATTTTTTTATGCAGGAAGGAGGGGCCAAGGGAAAATGCCCGCAAAAGTGCCGCTCCCATACAAGAAGAAGAGAGCCAAAATCAAGGTCCAGGATTTTCGAGATGCCTAGACACTCTGCGTTTGAAAGATGGGAGGTCATAGACGGGAGGAAAGATGGATTAAGGAAGGTTGTTCCAGAGTTGACCTGTTGAGTAGATGAAAGACTGAAAATACCGATTAACCTTTGCATTAAAGAGTCGGACTGCGTGCTCTCCTTGAAAGAGGTGGCATGCAGTTAGAGTTCAGAAAGCAATGTCCGTTATGATAGCGATAGTAAAGAGAGAGTGAGGCAACACTGCGGCGAAGAGAGAGAGAGAGAGAGAGAGATGAAGACAATCAGTAAGAGGCGGAGAATTGATGAGACGAAAAGCCGGAGAATTGATGAGACGAAAAGCCTTTGATTCCACCCAGTTAAGTACGGCTGTGTGGGTTGAACTACCCTACACATAAGAAGCATACTCCATACAGGGGCGAACAAGACCCCTGTACAGAGACAGCAACTGAGTGGGGGTGAAGAAACTGCGGAGGCGGTACAGCACACCTACCCTAATTTTGATATATATATATATATATATATATATATATATTATATATATATATTATATATATTATAATTTTTGTTTTTTGTGGTCGTAAAATCCGCACAACCAAGAAGGGTTCCCATAAATTAAATGTATTATTAATGATGAAAATGCACATAGTTAATTTCCAGAAAAGCGTTAAATTAATTATTAGTCTTCGAAGGCCGAGTAAAAATAAAAGTCCCATAAATTCGAGTTAAAATTCTTGAAATTTTGATCAAACAACTTTTAACAACTTTATAATTAAGTGCGAAAATGATTCCGGAACTAAACGAAAGTCGAAGGAAGCTCAAAACAAAAGAAGGAAGTGTATAACTTCCAATT
This sequence comes from Bathynomus jamesi, assembly GCA_023014485.1. Classification (NCBI taxonomy): domain Eukaryota; kingdom Metazoa; phylum Arthropoda; class Malacostraca; order Isopoda; family Cirolanidae; genus Bathynomus; species Bathynomus jamesi. The sequence goes on from JAJOZX010000949.1 coordinate 919,555, forward strand.
ATGAACATTAAGTCGAATGCACTACTTTATGAACTGAGGTGTGTCACGTAGTCAGCCTTCATTTGCTTATTCTGGATTTTTAGTGTTTTTAGTTAACGAAATCACTTTTATTAAGTCAAAAATTGGTAGGGAGAGGGTGGAAGGGGTTTGGTGTTCAATTAATGTTTAATAGTAGTAGATCAACACCTGAAGGCGAAGAAAAATTGTCTTAAAGAATCTCTTCAAATGGGGTTCCCCAAGTATCTTATTTATCTGTCGCTTTGAATTGTGTGGTTTCACTATAAAATAAAACAATTTCTGTAGAGAACATTACCAAACTCTTTCTGATACTTATTTTATGCATTTAGTTACTTTGTGTTACTTTGTGTGGGTTCGAACGACGCTTCAGGATCGATCTGCGGTCGACCCCTCTGCAGCATCTAGCTTCATTTGCGGGATACAAAAATATTGTTGAACAAAATGCAACAATATTGTTGAACGAAAGAATTTAATTTCCTTAAAACTCGCTTATGATGACATGAAAGAACGAAGCAAAATCAGTTATTTCATGCAGTTCCACCGTTAGTGAGAAATAAAAAGAAATGAGATGTTTTACTGAGGGTAAATAAAATTAATGGCAAAAAAACGGCAGAAATTTTCGGCCATGGGTCTCCATACCCGGGCCCATGCCCGAGGCCACAAATTCGATGGCGACAAAGAACGTGCACACACAAATAAAACAGAGTCTCAGAGCAGAATTTGACCAGTGGCGTCATTTCGTGACAACAAAGAACGGAACACACATTCATGTTAACACCTTGCTCTAATTAGAAGTCACGCAATAAATGGATTTAGAGGATAATTCCACGAATTTCATGAAATAGAGAGGCGTTTCCCTAAATTCATTTCGACCATGTACTACGATTTATTCTTCTCTCTTTGTTCACGTTTGGATTCATTATCTAAACTCTGTCCATAAATGACGTATCCAGATCCACTGACGGATGCATTGACCAATCCAAAGCAAATTGACTGCAACAAAATAATTTTAACTACGGACTTTGGATAAGCGCACTCGGGCGTCGTTCAAAAATTACATAACGCAATTTTTGCTAAAACCTGACACCCCCACTCCCCTGTAATGTTCCGTAACGTGTGGGGTGTGGGGTGAGAGAAGTGCTACATAGCATCTTTATAGTGGGTGTCTGGTCTAGCGTTACAGAACGTTCCTGGGGATCTGGGATGTCAAGTTTTAGCAAAAATAGCGTTACATAATTTTTGAACGACCCCTTAATATGGATGTGGGCGTTTACATTATAGAACAGTACAAATCTGAAACGGAAACATTACATAAAAGATAGACAGATAGATAGATAGGGAGGTTCTAATGAATTACAAGGGTCAAAAAGAATTACACCAGCCTTACGACCTATATCACGCATTCGGAAAAGGAAAGATAGTAAGGCAAGGTCTCTCCCCTCCTCCTAATCGCCTTCCCCCACTCACTACCAAATATGGCGAGTTTCGAAATTAAGGTAGAATAAAAGACCCCCCACCCACCCCCACCCACCCCTAGATAAAAGAGAAATTACGGAAGGAAATTATTTTCTATAGAAAAGTGTAGAATGTCTAAAATCACGAGGAGAAAGTTGTTAAAAATTAAACATTGATTTAGTGTACTAAAGACCTTATCCAGCTTATTTTCAGTCATATCAATGAAAAACCATGTACCTTTCAGTCGGCAATTTATTCATTGTGTTTATCATTTTGTAGGAAAAGAAATTATTGTAGTTTTGATTTTGGTTCTAGTTTGTAGCTGTTATTTCGCGTATATGTACAGGCTTGGCGTTCATTGTAAAAAGTTTGGTCTTTGACGTAATCTACAGTATGTTGCCAATCCTACTTTTTATTTTAAAAACTTGAGTAAAATTCACTGCGAAATTTGCGTGTCTGTAGAGGGAAAGTAAGTTTAATTCTGATAATCTACGTTCCTACGATCTGTAACGAATACAAAAAAAAACACGTTTGTGGTCCTCGCCCGCATGAACCACAAATAGACTAGATTCAGCGAACGGATTGTGCAGGGTGTTCGAAAAGTTCCGTCACCCCCTACAAACTGTACATATTGTAATACCAATTTTATTTTTGTGTGATTAATTGTATTTATATGTGGCAGGTGTAATTTAAGAAAGAAGTCACTAGAAACAATTACTTTAATTACAGTAAATACAGTTACTAATTACAGTTATTAATCAAGAATCTATATCGCTTAATTCATTAATAACTGACGAGCCGTATGGTTTCATGCCGAGATCTTTTGTCATATAATCTCTCATTGTGTACATGGGGACTGCAAGTTCTTGTAATCGTTTCCGAAGTGATTTTTTTTCAGTGAACGAGCCACCGATGCAATCACACCTTCACATTGTTCTGCTCGCGTTGTTGGTCTTCCCGACCGTGGTCTGTCCTTGATGGAGCCAGTTTCAAACATCTTTTTCTCCCAGCGTAATACTGTCTTGTTTGGTGGTGCAGCCTTATTGAATCTTGTGTTGAAATCATTCTGGATATCATGCATCGTTTTGCCAGTATGTGACCTTTCATGAGCCCGTGTGCTCATCACTATCCTTTCCTCCAGAGTGTAAGTGGACTGGTCTGCCATTGTTCACACAACTCTAATACCTGGAAAAGGAAAAAAAATGTCACTGAATCACATAAATTCAATTAATCACACAAAAATAAAATTGGTATTATAATATGTAACATTTTGTAGGGTGTGACGGGACTTTTCGAACACCCTGTACAAGTGCAGAATAATGTCGTTATTGTTAAATCTAATTTGGGTTTCAATCCTGTATAGCGTAGAATCCTGTGAGATTTCTTTTCTACTTTTATACATTACCTTGAAAATTTAAAATTGCAACTGACAAATTCTTGTCTTTTTCTGACTGTCGAGGATAAATTTTGACCTAACAGAGTCAGCGTGTAAGTTCTGCGAGGATTTCTAAGCTTCTACACGCATGACCTTGCATTTCTTAGCATTGAAGGACATCTGCCAAATGATGGACCGATCACTAAACACACACACACACACACACGCACGTGCGCATCCGCATAAGCGAGGTACCGACTTTTTAAAACTTATTTATCTTAAAACCTAATTATCCAAACCTAATTTAACCTAACGTTACCGTAGTAGTAGTAGTAGTAGTACCATCGAACCGTAAAGGGTGTGATAAGCGTTTCGAGTGTAATTGAGGGCTCGAAAGTTGTTTCCTGTCAAACCTAACCTAACCTAATCAGGACCAACATATCTTATTTCCGACATTAAAAATGTTTCTATATTTTTTATATAAATCGTTTAATGTTGCGAGGTACCCAAAGTATTACTTCACAAAAAATTACCCCACTTTATCTGAGTTATAAGTCAACTTATAACACACTCGACCTCACTTATGTTCAGTTTCCTACGCTCTCTCTCTCTCTCTCTCTCTCTCTCTCTCTCATCACCGACGAATATATAACTTGAAGCAACAGTGTGACCTGAAATCAAAGTTGTGCAAAAAAGAATATTAAAAAATGTTTCCAAAACTTTCATTCATACGAAAGGTGTGTGTCTGTGTTTATAAAATGTATACAATACACGTAATACTGTTGCATTTACAGTTATAATTTTTAACTTTATTTTAAATAGGAATTAAATTTACATTAATTTACCGATCGGAATTGACTACAGGATAAAACTGTAACGATGATGACATTTTTATACGAGTCATTTATTGGTTCCCGTGGTTAGACATTAGGAATTTACATTACGAAAATATAAGTTGCTTTTTATTATGTTATTTTATGTTACACAATAATTGTTACGCATATTTTTATATATTTTTAACTAATTATTGTACAGTGAAAAGCAAAATTCTAAGATTTTAGTGAATTCTAATTTTGGAATACAATGCAATAGGAAAATAGCTGCATGAACAGTAAGATAATTATACTAGAAATAAATTCAAGCATTTCGAGTAGTGTGTTCGTGGGTACCTGCTAGAAGGTAGATTCCATGACAGACTGATTTTCTTCTGTGAATCTGTCGACTCTAAGATAGATTATACTGTCTACTCTAACTAGAAAACCTGCAGCCTTCTCTTCTGTGTCATGCCTCCACGTTATTCTGTGTTCGCGTAATTCCATGGCTGATCTGGTCCATCACAGAAATAGCCAACCTGACCTAGCTTGTTGAGGTTATGGATTACAAGCCTACATAAACAAAAGATTTGAAATTTAAGATATTCTGAATTCTTGGTCCAGTTCGTGTAGAGTAGGCCTAATGCCGTATGAATGTATTTTGTGATTACTCGAAAAAGAAGTGCGTTTGTGTTCCTTCAAGGGGGGAAATAATATATTTGCTGTGCACGTTGTGTCCGACACGGACCTATAATGAACGCTCCCCTGTTAAATTTTTGAAAGCCCAATTTTGCTTTATATTATTGTGCACTTTTCCTCTGACGTGTCAATGAAAATAAAAAGATTTTTTTATATAAACAAGCTGTGCCTTCGGCACCCTACCCTTGGGTAAGGCTTGTGTGCTTCGCACAGGCCGCCTTCGGCTGAGCGACAAAAGTAAAAAAAACGCCATTACCGCCATTACCCACACCCCTCTCCCCATTACACCTACCCCACTCCCCTATTAACCCCACCCCACCCTCACTACCCCCACCCCGTCCCCCATTACCCCCACCCCCAGGGGGTAAGAGGCTGGCACTTTGCAACAATTGATTAACATTGACATTGCATATGCAGGCGAACATTTTGCGGTCATACTACTTTGGGAACTAAATAGTGTGACACATATACCATCACTGATATCGTTTTCACCTGAAATGTATCCTTTTATAGACGAACGATGTGCAACTTTATTTTTTTTATTTTTTATTTTTTTTTTCACTTTTTCATGTATTTTTTTTTATTGGTTGTAAAAGTAACTGGAATGATATTGTATACAAAACTCTTTGGTGAAATAATTTCCTTTCTTTTGATGACTTTTTTTTTGTATTTTTTTTTGTATTTTTTTTTGTATTTTTGTATTAGGTGGCCTAGTGGTTAAGACGCTGGGCTGCTAATGGGGCGTGGTTCAGATTCCACGTTAAACTGTAGGTCTAAGGTGGAGTGAAAAGCTTGACCTTCGTCAGAATGAACAATTCGGGCGGAAGCTAACCAAAGGTTAATTAATTATTTCTTGTTGATTACATTTAAATTGTCTCTCATTTAATATTGGTTTAACTTCCTAAATTCATTAATTTAATTTGACTTAATATTTATTATTACATTATAAAGTAAATCACTGAGATATAAAAAAAATAAAAATTTCTAGCAAAACTAACAAAAATGAAATATTAAATGACCTCTTCTGGAATTTTACTGATCAAAGTCTAAACGACAGACCAGTAATTTGAAGGGAATATATATACAGGGTGTCCACAAAAAAACTATATACTCTTTATAGCATCATATATTTTATAATTTAAAAAAAAAAAAAAATATATTGTTATAGCAATTGGCAATGAAAGGTAAATTAGTAATCTAAGTGATCAAAATGTTATAGCGAGTTGTTTGCATATAAAATTTAATTAACTACGCCAAGTGCTCAAAATGTTCTCCGGCGGCATGAATGCACTTTCAATACAACAAAATCGTGTGGTCTGATGAAGCTACCTTCAAGCTGAATGGCACAGTAAATCGACACAACTGCAGGTACTGGTCACTTGATAATCCACACGTTTATGTGGATAAACATGTTAATTTACTAGGATTAACAGCATGGTGTGGTTTATCATCCAGGGGTTTGGTTGGACCATTTTTCTTTAATGAGACAGTTACCAGTGTCGCATATCTCGACATGCTGCGGACAGAAATTATACCTGCAGTTCGGAAGTTGTTTGGAAACGACGACTTTTACTTTCAACAAGATGAAGCCCCCCCCTCATTATCATTGTGATGTCAGAAGGTACCTCGATGAAACGTTGCCTAACCGTTGGCTAGGACGAAGAGGAAGCGTTGAGTATCCTCCACGTTCACCGGACTTGACTCCACTTGATTTTTACTTGTGGGGCTACCTGAAGGATGCAGTTTATGGTACAAGACCTGCAACACTGGAACACCTTAAGGATGCAATTAGGGAAAAGTGCGGGACCATCACAGCATCCACATTAGTCCATGTCTGCGAATCAGTTAGTCGACGCATTCAAAAGTGCATTCATGCCGCCGGAGAACATTTTGAGCACTTGGCGTAGTTAATTAAATTTTATATGCAAACAACTCGCTATAACATTTTGATCACTTAGATTACTAATTTACCTTTCATTGGCAATTGCTATAACAATATATTGTTTGGTTTTTTTTTAAAATTATAAAATATATGATGCTATAAAGAATATATATATTTTTTTGGGACACCCTATATATATATATATATATATATATATATATATATATATATATATATATTTATATATATGTGTGTGTGTGTGTGTGTGTGTGTGTGTGCGCACACCTTTCAAACCTTTCAAATGTTGCGTGCGATGATTTCTCATTTCGCGAAAGTCAAGCTTGTCGCCCCTCCTCTCAAGTTGGCCTGGTGAAGTAGTGAGTTGATTTCTTGTACTTTCCACCTCACATAGCCAGGTACGCCCGGCTCATCGGGGATTGTTCTGAGCCAGGCGTCTAATCTTCTTTTGAAGATGTCCACTGCAGCACCACTCGTGTTCCTTAGGTCACGACAAAACTATTTTCTTTCAGGGTTAAGGATGTTCCCTGTCTAGCCTTTAATTTGGGAACACGACACTGTTTCCGTGGTACAAGACAGGGAACTAGTTGATCTCTTGACACCCTTCATTTTCCTTACGAAAGGTGTGAGAATTTCAGAAACCACAAAATGAGACTCATCCCTAATTTACCTGAGAAAAATGAACTCAAATTCCAACAAGTCTCATAAAAACGCGCAAAAACAATACCCCAAAATAATGAACGTTACCCGTTAACGTGTAAAACCATTCATAGCTGTAATATTTTTTAATTAGTAAAGTGGGTGTGTAGTATGTTATAACAGCAAAAAGTTAGTAGGTAACGTTAATTATATTCTTTAGAAGTGATTGCGAAGTGTTTGATATTCTCGATCGTTCCTGAAAATGAATCACAAATTTTGCACGACTTTCTAAAGGGGACGTGTACATTCCTAACACCTTACCTCCTTTCGGTCGTCTACAATGAAGTCCTTCTACCTTCATTCGTGCCCGTTGCAACCTCTTTGAATGCATCTTTGCTGTTAACAACGGTGTTTTATAAATGACCGAATGCAGTCCATGTCGCGTTCCTTCAACTTTCTTCTCACTGTTCTTGCAGAAAGTTCCACACCACAATCTTCCAACTCTCTTTGAATGTCATATGACGTCTTCCTCGGGTCTTCTTTACAAATTCTTAGAAGTTATGAATTGTCTCTCGCTGTAGTTATCCTCTTTCTCCCCACTTTCCCACGCACCCTGTTCACGAGAGTGCCATTGTAGTTGTATTGCTGAATAATTCGATGCACAGCTGATTTGATATAGTTAAGTAACTAGACCAGTGGTTCTTAACCTTTTTACTACCATGCCCCCTCTAGGAATTGGTCCTTCCTCCACGCCCCCCTTCAATCAAAATAACATTCTCAATAACTTCTCAATATTAGCCCATGCTCTCGTTAAGAGAATAACAAATACAATTAGAGAAATTCCTGTTTCTAGGGGGGCGCGCCCCCCCGGTTAAGAACCACTGAACTAGACATTTGTGAAACTGATTTTGCAGTATGTTCACGCAAAACAACCACCTTATCAACGTTTTTGTAGTTCTTTCTGGTCATTTGTATTTCTTACGATACCCATTTACACATACATTAATTAATTCACAAATGAGAAGCTTCGCAAATATACCTTGTAAATACAACTTCAATTTATGTAAATTATACTTCGGTTCGTTAGTTGTTCAAATCACCATCAGATCAGAAAATTTTTCGTACACATTACCTTCAGGATGTGATATATTTATATTTTTACGTAGAATACATAGTATCCCAGTTTTTCTGGCCAGAAATATATATATATTATATATAATATATATATATATATATATATATAGTTGAAGTCTTCAAGAGAAGACTAGATGCCTGGCTCAGGACGGTACCAGATGAGCCGGGTGTACCTGGCTATGTGCGGTGAAGAGCGCAAGAAAGCAACTCGCTTCTCCACCAAACCAGGCCTAGAGGCGGGGCCACCAGCTTGACCTTCGAGTGAAGAGAGACCAACACACGGAATATCAACGAGGTTAACGAGGTGCTATATATATATATATATATATATATATTGCAGGGGCATAAAAATGAATAGAAGGAAACTTATTTTATGTTTTAGATGTAAATATTGTATGCTCACGCAAATTGGGTAAATGGTGTAAATTCTGTAACCAAGTCACGAAACGCTAAGGTCCGTTTCATCTTCGCAACGGACGCACATTTTTGGTTCGAGCATCAGCACGTCGCTCGCCCCTTTCAGAGGGAAAGCGGCTCTTAACAGATGATATGGCAATGAATGAAACAAAATGCCAACTAATTTACTTCCGTTGAATTGCATCACGCAAAAGCTATTTTTCACCAACAGCAAATTCATTGAACAACAATTTACTGTAGGTTGAAACAGGAAACTATTTCTCTGTTAATATCGTGAAACTAAGAACATTATTATTATTATTATTATCATTATTATTATTATACTGTGTTTACAAAGAAACACAAAAAATTGAGAGTGAGTAAAAAAGACAGTGGACCTATCAAGGTTGATTGCATAACAAGAATGATCTCCAAAACAATATAACCTTTTCGAGTCAACAAAGCTTCTAATAATAAACTATATTAAAAATAAATACTAACACGTTTAACATGATTTTCTTTCAATAAAAAAAGGGTTTAATTTCAAGACATCTTATAAATTTTCTCTTTCACCAATGAAATTGATTAACCTAATTCTCAAAAACTACTGATGACCTACGACTTACTTATTGTTCACCAGATTATATGATGTGCTGAATGTACCACATGCAGACAACTCGCGAATGGTTGCACTCCGAATTGTCGCACATCCGCTTCTTCTCATTAAATTCCTTTATATTGTATATTAGCTCCGAATTATCGTACATCACCTCCGAATTATCGTACATCACCTCCGCATCATCGCATCACTGCATTCGCATTTTCTTGCCTTTTTGAGATTTTGAGATATCCTTTCAGTCGTAAAGATGAGCCAAACCATACTTTACCAAGCTTGCATTACATACACTCTCATCAATTATGTACACCTTAATTAGTGTACATGTTAAGTCTTGAGGTAAGTACACTGTACAGTATTTTATATTATAATAGACCTCACCATCATCGTACTTTTCGCTTCGTCGTACACCTCGATAGCCACTTTAGTGCGACGATTTGAGAGTCGTCTGTACTTGCTTTTTAAAAAATAATATAAACAAATTTTTTCGCTGTCGTTTTGCAAAACCTTTGAATGAAGATTCGTTGACCAACGTCCACTTACAAACTTTTAATTATTTCGTTAATAAAATAAATAAATAAAAAATTAAAATAGCGTAAATAAATTTATAATTAATAATGTTAATTCATAATTAATTCATTTGTTGATAAGATGTTATCAGCAAAGACAAACATTTACTACAAACAGCGTTTTCTAGGCAGAATTCAGTATGAAACCTGTTGTTACTTCCCCCCCCCCGAGTGCACACACGAATAGTCGACAAATTACATACGGAAATGTCTGTATTTATTATTCCTTAGTTAAGGCTAAGGACGTAAACATTAAATGAAAATATTCCTGCTTTCATTTTATTCCGGAATATACTGTATTAAACGGAATTAATTTTGTTTCCGTCACTTTTCGTTCAGGTAAACAGAGTTATTAAAAGTCATCATATATATATATATATATATATATATATATATATATATATATATATATATATATGGGATGAATTTCACAATTAAACAGGCGAAATTAATGTATAAAACGATTCCAAAGGCTTTCGTGAAGTAAACAGCACCACATCAGGTATTGTTCAATACAGGAAAGGCCTTAGAATATTTTTTTATTTTCCCTGTAGGTGTTTATATATATATATATATATATATATATATATATATATATATATAATATATATATATATATATATATATATATATATATATATATATATATAAGGGGAGAGAGAGAGAGAGAGAGAGAGAGAGACACACACACACACACACACACACACATACACACACACACATTATAGTTGCAAGCGAATCCGTTCTTTAGAACGAGACCAAGTAAGACCTAAAATCGCCTATGGACCAGAACGAACACACACACTTGGCCAAACAATAGCGAATGACTAGGCAAAATCTGGACAGAAGAAACGGCGTTGTATTTGCGAGGCCAAAAATGATGACTGTGAGAAGCGTGCATTCGTCAATGCGTTTTTTTCACTGATAAGATTATTGAATGTTTGGGAGAACGACAAATAAGGAAATCGCGGAAGTCCCGAAAAGCTAGTGAATCGTCTTCAGCTTAAATTTAACTGATATATATATATACCTTTCAACCTTTCAACCTTTCAAAGGTTCCGTGCGATGATTCCTCATTTTACGAAGGTCAAGCTTGTCGCCCCTCCTCTCGAGTTGGCCTGGTGAAGTAGTGAGTCTATATATATATATATATGTAGTTTTGGTCACTGATTTCAAAAATAACTCTTTTCTTGGAGAAATGAAAAACAAACATGTTAGAGCACTTTAAATAATTAATATGTGTTTTAACAAACTTAAACTAGTTACAGAGGATTGTGATAAATTTAGCCAGAGTCACAAACTGCTACTGTTTATGAAAATGTGCTCTAAGTGTGGGAAAGTGTGTTCCTTTGATAAAAATATCCAGTTCTTTCGTTGCCAAAAGCGTCGGTCAAACGGTAAAAGTGCAACTTTACGAAGAATACGTTTTTTGAAGGATCCTGGCAGATCTGTAAAAGTAGCAGAAAAAAATCAAGAATTAATGCCCAGTTAGGTCAATTGAATGCCTGGTTAGGTCAGTTGAATGCCAGGTTAGGTCAACTGTACGCCCTTGATGATTGGTTAGGACCGTTAAGTCATGATATTTTCGTTAAAAACACATTAATTATTTAAAGTGCTCTAACATGTTTGTTTTTCATTTCTCCAAAAAAAAAGTTATTTTTGAAATCAGTGACCAAAACTGCATTGGTATACCGATTTTCATTAAAATTCGCTGCTAGCCCCCAAACGGAAAAGATCAAAAAAATTATAATTTATAATTTATAATTTTTTAGTTAAAAAATTTATAATTTATGCAATGATGACCCTTTGACTCCTGACATTTGTGTGGCGCAAAAGTCAGGAGTTAAAGGGTCATTATTACATAAATTATAATTTTTTTAACTAAAAAAATTATAAATTATAAATTATAAATTTTTTAACTAAAAAAGTAATTTTGATTAAAAATAGTGGCGCCCATAGAACGGAAAAGATCCATTCTCTCTGCGCCTTTGACTCCTGACTTTTGCGCCACCCTGTATATATATATATATATATATATATATAATATATATATATATTATATATTTATATATATATATATATAGAGAGAGAGAGAGAGAGAGAGAGAGAGAGAGAGAGAAGAGAGAGAGAGGCGTTTCAAAAGAGTTATACAACTTAATGTCCTGCCATTTCTTTGTTTTTTAATCTATAGCCTTTTCTTTTTCAGGTTTTGGTGGTGGTATTCTGATATTTGTTCTCTGGAATTTCTAGCTCCCTAGCTCAACTATGCCATTGACAGTGGAGCAGAAGAAAGACAAAAGTGGTGTCTCTGTGGTATGAGACGAAATCATATGTAGAGACCAGCCGGAGGTTCTGCAGGAATTCAATCTCAGAACACGTGTTGGACCAACAAATTGTGACATTCAAAGTGTTGTAAAACATTTTGAGGACAAGGGTACAGTGCACAACCAGAGCAAGGGCAACAGTGGCAGGCCAGCATCAGTAACCAAGAGCCAAGCCACCATCGACGTCGTGCGGGATTCTGTAGTGGACAGTCCCAAGAAGTCCCACCGCCGGCGCTCCCAGGAGCTGGGCATCAAACCAACATCAGTCTGGCGTATCCTCACTAAGGAACTGAAGCTTTTCCCGTACATCATCTCTATTAAGCATAAACTGACTCAAGATGACATGAGAAAGAGAGTTCACATGTGCAATTGGCTCAGTGACAGGATGGAGCGCTACTCAAACTGAATCAACCTGATATGGTTCAGTGATGAAGCCCATTTCCATTTGAGCGGTGCCATCAACAACCACAATAACATTTTCTGGGGCGCAAAACCACCTGAGGAGATCACTGAGAGGTGCCTGAAAGGGCCTAAGGTCACATGCTTCTGCGCCTTCAATGTCAGATGGGGAATGCTAGGGCCTTACTGGTTTCAGGATGACCTGGTTTATGCAGGATGGTGCCACCCCGCATACAGCTGGTGACACCATAGTAGTATAGCCGCAAAAGGGGAGAGTGCAGGAATGTTGCAGGTTATTATGTAATGTTGCAAAGGGGAGGGGGTTGTTGCAAAGGGGGGAAGGGGGTTGTTGCAAAGGGGGGTGGTGGGTTGTTGCGAAGGGGGGTGGGGGTTGTTGCAAAGGGAGGTGGGGGGAAAACTTGGAGGCGGCGTTATCCCCCAAGAGAAAGGAGGAGGAGGAGGAGAGAAAGGAGGAGAGGTGTTCACCTGGCAGGAGCCAAGTGCACACTAAGACTTCCAGCCGAGTTGGCGTTGTTTTATAGGCTCCGAATCAGCCAGTTGGCTGAGCCAAGGTGAGAGAGACGCCTGAAGGAGAGAGAGAGAGAGACAGCTGAAGGAGAGAGAGCTGAAGAAGAGAGAGATGCCTGTAGGAGGGAGAGACGCCTGAAGGAGAGAGGATAGGTACACATGCAGGAGTACACATGCTGGAGGTACACACATACGCACACATGCAGGAGTACACATGCAGTAGGTACACATGCTGGAGGTACACACATACGCACACATGCAGGAGTACACATGCTGGATGTACACATGCAGTACACATGCTGGAGGCAAACATGCAGGAGAGAGAGAGAGACACCTGAAGGAGAAAGATACATGCAGGAGAGAGAGAGAGAGAGACACCTGAAGGAGGGAGAGAGACACCTGAAGGACAGAGTGGAGTTCTCCCCCAATTTATTTTCGTTTCCCTAACCTAAGAGGCCACTAAGGGGTTTACCAAAGGGCCAGAAATAGAAGGAGCAGAGCTCCTTACTCGGCCGGAGCCGAGGGGGGAATGGTTCTTCACCAGCTTCGCGATCTTTTATAATCGTCTATTCTGGCTGAGTTGCCAGATAGCGCAAGGTAATCCAGATAGCGCCATGTGTCCCATTAATCGTGTAACACATATATAACGGCTGTTATTCCAAATGTACTTGTATATATAATAAACTAATGAACCATATAAAATACCACATATATATTTATATGGTTATTCAAGATTCAACCGTATAAAATAACACAAGCGCCTCTTTCATTACGCGTTAATAGAATTAGTAAAGTTACCCAATAAATAAATCGTTAGACAGAAAACGAATTTTATAAGGGATACCCAACTAATTATCCACCAATCAATAAATAATAGCAAACGTGAATAAAGAGTTCCAATTCAATGGGTAACTATATCGACATAAGCTTATTGTAACGTTTGCTCCCAATATAAATTTTCCTAAATAACAGTAAAACCAATTAATTTAATTATGAAACTTCATTTAAATAATTTACGATACAATTCCCCAAACGAGATGAAAACTTATGAAACATATAGCCTCATTCCTGCGACGAAAAAATGAAAAAATGACGAAAAATAAAGAAATTATTCATTTGGAATTGCCCAAGCCACTATAGGGGTCTGTTCTTTTAAACATCTTATTTCTGTCCAAAAGTTACCCAAAACATAATCCGATAGTGTATAACGTTGCAGTACTCGCTTGAAGAAAGGAGAGGTTGCAAACTCTACTCGAATAAATGTAATTACCTAAACTGCACGCGAAGGAGTTTAAATAGATCCAGCAAATAAAGCCTTTGAACAATGATTTCATGTTTCAGAAGATTTACGCGTTAATAGAATTAGTAAAGTTACCCAATAAATAAATCGTTAGACAGAAATGATTTTTATAAGGGATACCCAAATAATTATCCACCATTCAATAAATAATAGCAAACGTGAATAAAGAGTTCCAATTCAATGGGTAACTATATCGACATAAGCTTATTATTGTAACGTTGCTCCCAATATAATTTTCCTAAATAACAGTAAAACCAATTAATTTAATTATGAAACTTCATTTAAATAATTTACGATACAATTCCACCAAACGAGATGAAAACTTATGAAACATATAGCCTCATTCCTGCGACGAAAAAATGAAAAATGACGAAAAATAAAGAAATTATTCATTTGGAATTGCCCAAGCCACTATAGCGGGGTCGGACGGAGATTATCTGTTCTTTTAAACATCTTATTTCTGCTTATTAAATAACTTTTTAGACACTTGATTTTTATTATAAATATTTAAGTCACGAATAACAGTGGGAAAACGTCCGACCCCGCTATATATATATATATATATATATATATATATATATATAATAAACAACTCATGCACACACAACACACACACACACACACACACGATGAAAGGCAGAAACTAAATCAGTTCGAATCGAGTCCCTAGAGACCTTTTTCGTTCGATTCGTGTCCTAGAGACCTTTTATACCCAAAACATCGGGCAAATAACTTTTAATTCAGTCACTGATTGACCCTCTAATACCGCAACAGCACAAATTATTGAGTAGAATGTTGTGTTCTATTACATCAAACAACTTACTCATACCCACTGCCATAATTTTCTTTTATCATAACTCAGCCGAGCAACTAAGCGACGTTGGATCTGAGTGGTAGTTGGATGGGGAGTCATCCACCGCAGCAGATAATTTACATTCGATAAATGTAATGAAATAATTAAATAAAATATGCATTTATTTTTATATCACGGATGGAGTCGATGTAGACAATGCAGGTCCTGAGCTTAAATTATCTAAAACCATAACAATACAAATTATTTCAATAGAATATTATGGTCTATTACATTATTACACCTTGCCCAGATCCATTACCAATAACCTCAATTTAGTAATAATAACAATTATCTCTCATACACTATATATATATATATATATATATATATATATATATAAAGAAGCGAGAGTTTTGTTCAAATAAAGGATTCAATTTATAATGAAAAGGTACGACTTGGGATGTCATTCGATTACTGAGAGTTATTAGCAATGAAGTTCAGTAGAGATTACCCCATAGGACACGTAGGGTGCCCATTTATCTGCCAACCACTTTATTTTATTATGTGTAATGACCACCTTAGACCTACAGTTTAACGTTGAAACCGAATGTTATTTTTAAAATATAATTATGATATATTTCTTTATACCCTCTCGATTACATTAGTGACTAATGATGCGGGAAATTGAGTAAATGGAAATATTATTTTCTCGAAAACTATGGGTGATAGAAAACTTCTGAAACCATATTTGGAATCAATATCAAAAGTTCTATACGAATCACCAAATACTTTTCAAAGGAGAATAAGAGCATTAATTCTATTAGTGAAAATATAAAGATGCAATTACTCGTCCGTACCCGTTATAGCGGAATGGTACACGTCATAGCTCCACCCAGCTACATCGGCAGCCAATCACGACGGACATCTGGTCTTTTGGGCGGAGCTTGGCGAATGTGCATATAAAAGGGGATATTTTCAGTTGGGAGTAACAGTAGCTATTTTCGCATCAGTGAATAATCATTCCTCGACCATGGACCTGTACGTCTCCCCAGACTTGTATGAAGAACGTGATACTGCAGCATTAACCACAATTAGTCTTTTCAATGCGGCTGATTGTGGCGAACTATTTTCGACGCAAACCGTAGAAGATATTTGCAGTGACGCTCCTTACAATCCGACGCAAGGGACTACCATAGAAATGTAAGTGTCCATAATTCGATTTTATATATATATACGGAGAGTTGTAGTATTTCGTCAAATAGATACTAGTCAAAAATGTCAATCAATGTTATTTCCCCATCATGCTAAAATCGAAATTGGTAATCGAATCAAAGATATCTTCACATAATGGAGATCTGTCTGTCTGTATACTCTGTATATGTTTTCATTATTCCTTTAAGGTCCGATGAGGATTTGACACGTGTTATACAATCTTTTGAAGGGAATACGGATGATATACTGATCAGTCAGCAGTGTCACACATCCTCCACCATGGACCTGTACGTCTCCCCAGACTTGTATGAAGAACGTGATACTGCAGCATTAACCACAATTAGTCTTTTCAATGCGTCTGATTGTGGCGAACTATTTTCAACGCAGACCGTAGAAGATATTTGCAGTGACGCTCCTTACAACCCGACGCAAGGGACTACCATAGAAATGTAAGTGCATATAATTAGAATTTTATATATATATGGAGAGTTGTAGTATCTCGTCAAATAGATACTCGCCAAAAATGTCAATCAGTGTTATTTCCCCATTATGCTAAAATCGAAATTTTTATGGCGTTCACTCCTCGAACCAAAGATATCTTCACATAATGGGGATCTGTCTGTCTGTATACTCTGTATATGTTTTCATTATTCCTTTAAGGTCCGATGAGGATTTGACACGAGTTATACAATCTTTTGAAGGGAATACGGATGATATACTGATCAGTCAACAATGTCAAATAATGTAAGTGTTTTTCGATCTTTTTGGGATAAGAAGACAATATATTTTCATAAATTTATTAAATGAAAGAAATCAGTACAATAAACGAATATACAAATATACGAACAAAAACATTATAATATACAACGAGTACGTACAATTGGAAAACGGTTTTTTATCTGTCTGCATACCATTTCATCGTTTCGGTGAGTGTGACACGGGTCAAATAAATTTAAAAAATTTATAAATTCTTTATCATTTGACATATGCATGAGAAATGAGACACAGTACATTCCGCAAACATTAGTAAAATATCCCTGCATACGAAATGGGTTCCATACAACTTCGGGAATATGTAACTGAGCGAGAAATTTTACAATAATAGGGTCACTCCAGGGTTGAGTACCGAGTGAATCAAAATAGTACAGGCGCTGTCTATTTTTAAAATAGACAGCGATCCAGTGAATCCCTTCATTACCGATGATGTCTGTGTTCACAATAAGACTACCGCATTCTCGCGTACTTGGCAAACTCAATGTTTCATTCTTCGCAAACACGCCGATAAATTTGGAACGTGTGACTCGCTCCATTACTTTCTGAAGTGTATTAGCATCCATTTTAAAAGTCAGTGATAACGCTTCTAAATCTATCTACTTCTATTAGGGCTTGCGATTCGAGATATACTAGTACACTAATAGGAGCGTCTATAGGCTTGGCGAATTCCAGTCGCACTGAGATGTTACCGCTCTGCTGTGGTGTTAAATGGGTATTTACGCTAGCAGATAAGTCAGGTGTAATGTCAAACGGATAAAGGTTAAATTGATCAATGAATTCTTCCTGCGTTACCCCATTACCAAGCTCATCACAATCACCTGCAATATGGGTCAGATTACTATAGGCTCTGGCACAAAGAGGTAACACAGCGTCTGATGAATAGTCCGTACCCATTGTTCCACCCAAAGCAGTGCCATTAACGTATAGAGTTATATTTTTAAGTCCGAAATTCTCGAATTTAAAGGCACTCTTTTTATATTTTCCATTCACCGAAGCGTGGTCCTGCATGCCGATTAATATCCTTTTAGGAAGATTTCCCAGGGCAATGTTTTCTATCTGCTTCGATGCCAACCCTGCAGGAACCGTATATAGTTTGATCTGCACTCTGTTAATAGGATATTTCACTGTAGCGTTTAGTAAATTTTTCTCAATTTCTAGTTGTTTTGGTGAACTTAATTTCACTCGCCGTACGCGGAGGTATGTGTCCATAATGTGAACCACAACGGACTTTGCACCCTCTTCTTGATTCGCATCCAGATTTAAGCAGATCTCAGGACTCGTGCGGGTGAGCTTTATTTTCATATCCACCCCGTTCACAAGCAACTTCTCCTGGAAAGTGAAATCTGTGTGCAACCGTCCAAAACACTCGTATATTTTCTTTTTAGAATTTTTAAATTTGTCCTTTATACTATTTTCATCTTTAGTTTGATAATATCCCTCCGCACTTAAAAAGGTAGCCTTCGCTTCTTTGGAAAAGTTGAGGACATTTTCCAAATAGGCTCGTAGATGATAGTACCCCGTGCCTGCCGATATGTTGGTCTGATTTAAATATACGTCACACTGGTTGAATATGGCGTGCAGAAAGTTTGTTTCAGGGTATACAGCATATTTGTCATCGCAGGCCGTTCCATCAGAATGGGCTATACGTAGCTTAGCGTACATGTGCACACAGCTTGGATCAAAAAAGTAGGACCTGAGCTGGGTATCACGAATTCTATAGGTGCACTCGGTGAACTAATTGTGTTTAAAGGGTTAATTGTAATAAAGTCACTGTGCTCAATAGAAACTTGGGTTGGCGGGAGCTCAAAAAAGGACAGCTCCGATTTACAGCATTGTGAACTACATGGGTGGATGAAGCGTGCCATGGCGAAATAGTGACTCCTCTCTCGACAAGTGGTAAACAAACTATGATTCATGAGATCAATATCCTTAG
The DNA here is from genome assembly GCA_023014485.1 of Bathynomus jamesi. Lineage (NCBI taxonomy): Eukaryota > Metazoa > Arthropoda > Malacostraca > Isopoda > Cirolanidae > Bathynomus > Bathynomus jamesi. Next base: position 938,431 of record JAJOZX010000949.1, read on the forward strand.
CTTATATCAGTCAAAAAAGTGGTCAACCATAGGTTTCATTCGCTTACAGCATTTCTTTTTTGATAGCCTTTTACGTTTAATACCACGTGACCCCTTCTTCTTCTTCCGGGGAGCCCTCTTCTTCTTCCCGCCACCACGCATTTTTCTCTTTGCATCTTTGATGATTTCGTTCCGTGTACGCTTTAAATGTTTTTTTAGAGCTTCTTTAGGTTTAGCCCCGGCCAATATGTCTTCTGCAGTGTTAAGGCCTGATTGTAGCGCTTTCCTTCCAAGGTATCTGGCACCCCTCTTCAGCAAAGGAACAGCCGTACGTAGTATGGATGAAAAAATGGATCCAAGTCCACTACCGCGCTGGTATCGCATCCCTCGATAGACGGTGAAAGGCTTTCTATCCATTATAACTCAGTGCGTCGAAAGTGTAGCTTCACTGTTAAGCTCCCGTTACCGAATGGGAAGTTTTCGCCCTCAATCGTTCTTATATATATTGTGATATTGGTTATTAAATTAGTTGCGACATTCACATAATGGGGTCTGTCATATGTAATACTCAAACTCCTTCCTCTATGGTTGGGGATGTGAGCAATGCGCAGCAGGCGTGCCTGGGTATCCCCAACAAACTGGTGCTCCACTATATTACTGTAAATATAGCACATGTCTGGGGACCTTTCAGCCAATTTCTCCATCTTCAATTGATACATTAATCTGGACAAGTTATACTGTGTCTCGTGAAATGTGTCTCTTTGGAAGGCTGCGCTATATCGGCCGTTGGTTAGAATTTTGAACTTTCTATGTTCTTTAAGACATCTGTTAGTCTTTGATTTTAGGATTAGTGTATGTGCAGGGTTGTTTACGATTTCATATACTAAATCATTCGTAAGGTTTGAGTTTCTTAAACTTACGTTTAAGCCTCTCACAACATCCTCGGCCGAACCATATTGACCCGGCCCTAGTCTTACTTCTGTACTGTAATACCGTGCAATCTTAGTCCAAGCGATGCGCATAGTTTCATCCATAGCTACCCCAGCTTTTTCACACTCGTCAATGTCTCTAAGAATCGTAAAAACGGTTTCTTTATGTTCAATATTTAAAAAGACGGTGTCCAGCTGAATTTCGCATATCCCCACCTCATACGAATCACGACCCAATTCAATGTGCCCATGGAGTTCTGTTACAAAGTTGGCTAGCGTGTTGTTAGGGTGTACAGACAGGGACGAGGAGGACGGGAGTGTGACGTAGAAATGGTTAGGAGCCATGTTGCATACTATTTAAGCTTCATTATTGCATCAGCTTTTATATAGGTGTTGAAGCTTTCTGGGTACCCTAGCCATTTCACCAGGTACATTTTTCTCCTTCCTGAACCTTTGCTTCCTAAAATTTTCTCAATTTTAAACACATTTTTTTCTAAATTAAAAGCAACTTTCTGCAATTCCTCGCGGTAAAAGCCTCCTGAGATTTCTTCCCCATTCAAATCTTCAATGTAATACATCATTATCACACCTTTAGGTCTCACAGCCCTAACTTTAAAAATCTCGCGTGTCCATCCTTGCTCAAAACCCTTTGCGAATTTATTCCCCGAACGCGACAGCCTTACATAATCATTGATTTTGAAGCGCACAGAGTGTGGTGGTGGTGGTGGTGGTGGTGATCCATCTCTTCTCGGGAGCGTACCTCTTTCTAAAACTTCGTTAGGTGTTGCCCCAATCGTGCGATGGTGTGAGCGGTTGTAGGATGATGCCAATGATTCCAGAATGTCTAGAAATCTGTATGTGTTTTTATGTGTAAAATAACGGTGCATGCGTTCCTTTATGGTGCGCTGAACTCTTTCAGCTAAAGAAGCCTTATGTATAGAATTGGTTGTGTAATAGCTGATATTAAACTCTGTCAACATATTCTGAAAAGCACGGCCTATAAACTCCTTCCCCATATCCGTACAAAAATAGCCAGGAACCCTGTTTTCTTTTAACATTAGCGTTTTGGTGGCTTTAGCAACTGTTTCAGGTGATTTATTTTTCAGAGGAACTAGCCACAGATATCTAGAGAACACGTCTATTATGAATAGAATGTAGCGGTAACCATCGTTATACACAGAATATCTTTGCATGTCTGTTAAATCTGCTTGCCAAATAGAATCAATCGAGGAAGCCGTTGTCTTGGCTGTTTTAAACCTTTTTCTCACAGGCTTATGAAGCGTATAAGCGTCCTGCTCCCTCAAAAATCTTTCAACATCTTTTTTTCCTACTCCGTAAACACTTCTGTACAGTCTATCTACGCCGCCGTAAGAGGATGGGGTAGAAATGTCATAATAACGTTTAGTTAATACGTTAGCCATTTGCGTATTTTAGAGGCACGTGGGTAGGGTTGGTTTAACCTCTTCTTGCTCCTCTTCAAAGGTGTTACCGCCGGGGGTGACGGCGCCTTCAATTGTGTCACAGACGTTGCGTGTTCCAAGTCTTTTAACCTGTTCAGATTTCCTATCAACGTTTTAGGGACATTTATTTGTTGTAGTCTTGCTTTAATATGCTTCCATCCTGATGGTGATGGCCTATCCCACTTTCTCACCAGATCATGGACAATGTCTACGATATTCGATCCCTGTACCTTTGATCCTTCCACAATGATCTCCCCTGTATCGGTCCATTGTATGGCGGGATCCTCATTCAATAGATTATAAAGACTTAAGCCTTTACTCCTCAATGTAAGTGGGAGGGTATTTTTTAATACATGTTCGATATGTTGTGTGGCTAATCTTTTTGGTTGGTCAGCTGTGTCGTCGGGTACAGGTCCTATGTCGCCATCGTCCCCGTGCTGTGCCTAATAACCACAGGAATCTCTGTAGGGCTCTTATAATTTTCGTACTCGTGAAGAAATTTCTGCAGAGCTTCTTGGTATAAGATTCTTTTCTCATCAGGTGTTTTTTCACTGTTTAATAGGGCTAACAATTCGCTTTCCATTCTTTTAAGTCTGCTTTTACGGGGATCTAGATCCGTGTCTCTTTGCAGTGAGGCGTACACCTCGTGGGGAATCACTACCACTTTCTTCATTATATTAATCTAGTCAGTAAAGGGCCCAAAACTGAAAATAAGATGGGGAGAAATGACCCTCCTGTTTGCACAATAACTCGTTTTTTCTTCGCTACAGTTTGACTTTTACGAGCGAGTGTACGTATTATGTTCTTGTAGCGGCGTAGGCGAGCCTTCTGATGGGTTTCATTGATACATTGCAATTTATAACGTTAAGACAGATTTCACAGATGCATTTTAAAAAGTCGGCGTCGATATTTTTAATAAACATCTGCTGCATTGCCCGGGGCAGTCGATGATAGATTTTTATTAATTCATGGTATTTCTTTAGTCTCTTTGTCATTCTGGAATATACACCGTTTCAGGCTCGTTTGGAAATATATTCGTTCGCAGAAGCACTCTAAACGTGTTTCGCGGATGAAGGTCGCAAAGCAAATATCCGTAACGCGTGCTTGTAGCTTCTTTATAAACTTCCAAAAACTCCTTACGCTGATTCGGGAACATTTGATTGGCTAATACCCCAATTTGTGATACATCTCTACGTTGCGCGAATAAGACTAGATATTGCGTATTTAACGACACATCGCGCATGTATCTATTTTTGAAAAATAGATTCTGATTGATGAAGAACACGCTTATGTTAAGATGGTGGGAGTATACTGTAAATGTCTCGGCAAACGTTTTATCCATCTCCAACATGAGATCGTCAATTACAATGATTGTATGTTCAGTTCCCTTTAGCGAATTAACGTCATATACACCTTTGTGGAACAAAAATCATCTTGGTACTCGTTGAACACTGATTGATACGTCGAATAGCACCATATAACTTTATGCACAAATTTCGAGAACATCTCGCCCTTTTCTTTAATGATTTTAAGCATAAACACAGTTTTACCACATCCTGTAGGTCCAGATATAATACATGTGGATGGGCTCGTGAATCTGAATTTTTCTACAGAGTCCATTTCTAACACGTCACACTCCTAAGTGGGTCATTTACAAAATATTACAAATTTTGAGTGCTGATCCTTATATTTCTTCTCCCACAGAACCGACGATGAGGTAGAGCACCCTATCATTACGGATGACGATGACAGTGTAGTTGTGATCTCCTCCCCTGAACCCTCACCAGCGATACAGGTTGCACGTCCAAAGCGGAGGTATGAGAACCCCACATCAGGTATAAAGCGGCCGAAATACGTACCTGTTGCAGCAGACCCCCAACCCTCAACCTCTTACGCAACAACCTCCCCAGCAGCAGCACCTAATATACCCCCTTATTCCGCCCCCCGTTCTGTTAAGTCTACAATAATAGATCCCCAACCCTCCTACGCAACAGGGCCCCCAGCAGCAGCACCTAATATACCCTAATTCATCCGCCCCCCGTTCTGTTGAGGATGTTATTACGTTCGAGTTGGTGCGCGCCGCAGCCCCCACCCCCGCCTTGACTAGAAATCGGTATAGAGTCAGGGTCGACCCTAGAGCCCTGTATAGCAATGGAATTGAGCGCGGGATACGCAGGGTAGTACAGCATATTATAGAGTTTGCTCTTCAGAATCGCGACGAGCGTGAGGTCAGGACGAGTCTGTCCTTTGGGTTCGGGTCAGATGACGGTGATGTAGACGATTATTGGGTGATAGTACCGTTCAGACGTTTGGCTGCTGAAGATGTAGAATATATATTAGGGCGTATAATGCAAGCCGTCCAAAGTAGTATAGCCTTCAATATGGACAACTTCACGGTAAATATTGACCGTGTATTCCGTGTTGCGGGTCATAGTGCCATACCGTACACTCTTAACTTCAATTCTCCAACTATTTACCGAAGGCATATAAACGTCGATCGTGGTTGCGGCTTTATAGCAGTACTCTTAGCACGTATGTTTACTGTACAAAATACACGGACTCAAAAAATTTGGCTGCCTACGATCGTTGAGCGTGCCCGTAAACTAGCTGTAGACTGTGAACTTGAATTTGACTGTAATATGGGTCCTGAAGAGCTGAGAAAGGTAGAACAGGAAATGAATGTGCGCATAGTTGTATTTGGTTTGGATGATCGCCACCGGACTGTGTATGTTTTTAAAAGCTGTGTGAGAGATCGTACAAGGCCCTACTTATTTTAGGATTGTCAGGGACAACGTATCTCCCCATCCGTAATATAAGGGGGCTTTACGCGAGTTATGACAAAAGTCGAAAATATGGGAGACATCATGATTTGTGTAAGGGGTGCCTCGAGTTTGCGGATGATATAGTGAGACATTGTAAAGAATGTCACATGGTATGTGAGCAGTGTAAAAGCACCAAATGTGAAAGCCGTGTAGTTGAGAAGAGAGACTGTGATGTGTGTAGACGCACATTTTTCAATAATAGCTGCTTTGATCTCCATAAATCAATTGGTACGTGCAGGAAAATGAGAATCTGTGAATGTGGTATGTTTCACACAATGGATAATTGGGGAAAATTTAAGCACAAGTGCGACGTAATTCACTGTCCTACATGCCAGGAGGAATATAAGGCGGATGGAGTAAAGCATGTGTGTTATATGAAAGATGCTAAGCCTAAAAATAACCCTTGTATAACTGTGTACTACGATATAGAAACATATACGAACGCTGAAACCAAAGAGGTAATTCCACATTTACTTGTGAGCCAGACCATCTGTGATGAGTGTATGGGTATCGAATGTGACGAGTGCCCCAAATGCGGTAAACGGACAAACGTTTTTAAAACGAATGTCAGCGATAGTCCTGTGAAACTATTTGTGTCCTATATTGTCAAGTTAGCCGACAAGTTCAAAAAAATGACTGTGTATATTCTCGCCCATAACGGGGCAAAGTTTGACACGCAGTTCCTTTATAAGGAGTTGCTTGAACACGAATCCTCTGAGATATTTACAGGTGATCCATTGAAAAGAGGCAACAAATTAATACAGATGCAGATAAGAGGCAATGTACAATTTAAAGATACTTTATTATTCACACCTTGTAAATTAGCAAAGCTACCCAAGGTGATGGGAGTAGCAGCTGAAGTTTCCAAAGGATACTTCCCATACACTTTCCTCACCAGCGAGACTTTAAACTACGTAGGCCCACCACCCCCCAAACATTATTTTGACTGCATGGATGAACGTGAAGACTTTGATCGATACTACGACAGTTTTAATGAAAGTAACCCTTATAATATAGCTGATGAATGTGAGCGTTATTGCGTGAATGATGTGCGCGTGCTTAGAGTATGTTTCCAGGCCTTTAGAAGTATGTACATAGCCCGTTTCAAATGCGATCCACTGCAAGTCGCAACCACCATCGCATCATTATGTTTTACGGTGTTCAAGAATAACTTCATGCCTAAAGACACCTTAGCCATTATTCACCGAAACAACCCCCGCAGTTACGGACACAAGGCTATTTACTGGCTCATACACCTGCAGCAACAAACAGGTGTATACATAAAGCACGCCCGCAACACGGGTGAAGTACCCATTAAGATTAATGGACGTGTTTTTTGGGTTGATGGGTTAAGTGAAAACCGTGTCACTGGTGTGAAGACTGTGTATTCCTTTAATGGATGCTGGTGGCATGGATGCCCCCGCCCTGAGTGCGGTATCGTCGGAGATATCCACGGTAGATCTCCTGCCGACTGTCTTGCAGGGACCCGCACCCGCGATCAACTTATAGGATCACAGTTCACTCACAAAGTCTTGTGGGAGCATGAATATGATGCACGGATGGAGACAGACGATGTATACCGTGAGGAAATAAAAACGATCAAGCGTTCAATGGTGCTGGACCCTCTCAAATGTGGTGATAGCTTGTTTGGAGGACGTACAAATCCATTCAGACTATACTTTCCACCTACGGTGGGCGTGAAGCTCCATTACTACGATTTCTGTTCTTTATACCCATACGTGATGAAGAGCCATCCGTACCCCGTGGGCGCTCCTGAGAAACTGGTGGGACCTAGCATACCCTCCATCAATGAATTTTCAAAAAATTTGAATGATCATTACTTTGGGCTCTCTTTCGTAGACGTACTCCCCCCAAGCAGTTTATGGATGCCTATCTTACCTGTCGTTATCGATGACAAGCTCATGTTTCCCCTGTGCGTGAAGTGCGCGGAAGAGGATAACGGCGAATGTAACCATATACCCCACCAGCGTAAGATCAGAGGCGTATATACAAGTCCTGAGCTGGCCCTAGCCGTACGCCATGGTTATAGAATACTGAAGATACACGAGGTGTGGAGGTTTCAGAAGCTCCCCAACCTTTTCACACCATATATAAACGCCTTTTTGAAGGATAAGGTTGAAGCATCAGGGTATCCGCGAGGAGTTGATACCGAAGATGAAAAGTCTGCCTATATTCAACGTTACCGCGACCGCGAAGGTATACAACTTGATCGTGTCCAAATTGTAAAGAATCCTGGCAAGCGCTTTAGTGCAAAATTGTGTCTAAACAGTCTATGGGGAAAATTTGCGCAGAATACCGGCAGAGGGAACATTCATTTGGCACAAAGTTATAGCGATGTCTGGGATTATGCCAATGCCCCCGATAAAGAGGTCATGGAGATCGTGAATGTAGGTAATACTTACGTGATAAAGTACAACAACACTGAATTTGCCACAGATACCTCAAGGGTTACAAACATACCTGTGGCGAGCTTCACAACAGCCTACGCCCGTATAAAACTTTGGGTCTATTGCATTCTCTTGGGCGGAGAGTATTGTATGCCGATACAGATAGCGTGATATTCACAGAGAGGGAGGGTGATTACATGCCCGCTATTGGGGAGTTCCTCGGCGAGCTCACTGATGAGATCAAGGATGAGTATGGGGACGACGCATACGCCGACTCTTTTATCTCAACAGGACCTAAGACTTATGGGGTACGGGTCAGGGTAGGGGAGAAATGAAATATATCGTGAAGGCAAAGGGTATTACGCTCAACCATGCGAATCGGCAGGTTGTTAACTTTGAATCGTTGAAGGATCTAGTATGTTTGCAACCTCACCAACTAATTGTAGGCACCCACAATTTTCGGGCGCAGAAGCTGGGGGCGTGAAGGAACTTAGGGGCACGATGGTGTGCCGTAACACCTATAGGAAACGTTACCAGTTACCTGGTACCTATGATACCGTACCCTTTGGATACCAATGATGCTTCTAACTCACACGTCTTGTATATAATCGTATCTATTTGTAAATATATATGTATATATATAACTTGAATATCTCGTTTATTAAATCGTATTTGTAAATATATATATATAACTTGACTATCTCGAATCGTATTTGTAAATATATGAATATCTCAATAAATCAAATAGCGTTTCACTTTCTCCTTTGTGTGTGTGTGTGTGTGTGTAGGTGAAAGTTCTAAGCTCCGCCCACTGCGTGAGTCATGCTACTATCTGGGAGTCCCTGCGTGGTCAGTCGACCGCAGTAAGCCCGAGAGATCAGACGTGTATTCAGATCAGACGTATATTGAAATGGCTACCTTTAATATCGCTTGCACAACGTTTATGAAATGGTATTCAGTAAAGTGTGAGGATGTGGTGGATACCGAAAAACTTCCTATTCCCCCCTCCTATGCCTCTTTTAAAACCACATTGGATTGTGCGAAGTTCCAAGATGTACAAATACTCTACGGATGTTCTGGTGAGACTGTTGAAGGCTCTCGTTGCACAGACGATGTGCTGAAGTATGCTGCAGGGCTAAACTTTATAAAGTCTCACATACACCGTGAAGTAAAAGAAACAACGCGTGCAGAAGAGAAGCAGCAGGTATGGATAATGAGCCTTGTGGATGGGTGGTGTGACAAGCGGTATTACGTCATGCTACACGATGTCGATTACTCATACCCTACGTCTGAAAATGTGAATCTCGTGATCATGGACAATCTTAGGTGTTTTTTCACTATATTAACGTATATCATGATGAGGTTCATAGTGAGGTTGTGGCTAGTGCCATGCGTGAGTTTTTAACAGATTTTAGAGACGAGTATCGTTTGATGGGTAGAAAGGAAAAATATGAGCATATGTTCCTCTCAAATAGTGCGCCGAAGTGTGGAGATGATTAGCGCCTAGTTCTTATCCAAAGTGCGTAGGCTGGTAGTGACGAAACGGAAAAACAAATATGTGCAACAATTCGAGTCGTACGAACATGCCCATTCACGTATCATCGAGTCATCCGCCCGTCGAACCGTTCCTGCCTGTGCCTCACACGGCTCATAGTTATCTCAGAGCTTGAACCGAGTGGACGTGCGCTCCTCGAATACGATGGAACTTCCTTTGAGCAGCATTCTCAACGCCTCGTACGATGTGTCCGTGACGAAATCGTTGCGCGTGTTCAGGCGTAAATCCGGTACCATTAGCTATGTACTGGAAACGGAATGTAGGCCGACAAACAAACGGGTTTATTTAAGTATCGAGGAGATGAATAGAATCTTCGTTATAGTTGAGAAGTGGTGTGAAGATCGTTATAAAATACCTGCTAACGTAGGTACAAGAAGAGAGCAGATTAGTGACGCACCCTCATACGCCGTTGTATGTACGTTGTGTATAAATAACGATCGGCCGTGCATTGATATAAGGCTGATGTGGAAGAATGCTTCTGATAATAACGCTCTTATTCCTACGCGAAACCGTTTCATCCTCGACAGAATGTTTGAAATCGTCGGATTCCGTAAACTGAAACCTACAGTGCCCGCGAAAAGTATCCGATCACCCTTAAAATTTGTATTTTTTACATAAAAAACAATGTTTAAATGTATACTAACCTTATATTAGTATTTTGTCATCTGTCCTTTGGTTTGGATGACTTGTTCTAGACGTTTTGGCATGGATTTAATCAAGTTTTGACAAACTTCCACTGATATTTCCTTGCACCATACCTTTTTGATGGCCTCTTGTAATTTTTCGACTGAGCCAGTGTCGTGGCATTCAACCTTATTTTTATTATTAGCCACAGATTTTCTATCGGATTGAGATCTGGACTATTACCAGGCCAATCCAAAATATCAAATTTATTGTCAGTAATCCATTTTGTCACTATTTTGGCCCTGTGACATGGTGCACCATCATGCATGTATGTTTTTGTCCTTTGGATTGCCATTGCCATTGGAAGTTTATCCTGTAGCATTGCTAAATACCGTGCACCATTCATAGTTGTGTTCTTCGGAAGAAAATATAAGTTTCCACGCCCATAGTAACCGAAACAACCCCAAACCATCACACTTGGAGGTGTTTCATTGTCTTTAGGGTGTATTTAGGGTCCATCCTATTTTAGCCAATAGGCCGGTGAACCTTTTTTGGACAACTTCTGAATGTCAAAAATGTCGACTCATCGCTAAATAAAACCTTCTTCCAGTCATCAACAGTCCAATGAATGTATTTTTTACAAAATGCGACACGTTTTTTACGCATTTTTTCATTAATGAACGGTTTCTTAGCAGCATGGCGAGATGGTAATCCGAGTTCTTTTGGAGCCGCTCCTGGATAGTTCGTTCAGAAACACCAGATAACAAATTATTCATATTAAATTTTATTTCTTTCGCAGTTATTGTTGGGTTTTTCAATACTAAACGTTTCATAAGTTTGTCTGTTCGCGAATTTGTTTTTCTCGGTCTGCCAGATCGTTTTTTAGGGACTGGCGTGGTTAGGCCACCATTGTTCTCAGCCCGTGAAACCCATAAATTAACGGTACTTTGGGATATGTTTAATTCCTTAGCTATCTGTCTCTGTGATTTCCCACATGCATGCAAAGCAACAATAGCACCTCGACAATCACTCTTAAGTTGTTTTTTAGCACACATTATATATAAATTTTATTTACACCACTTTCTGTAAAAAAATAAAAAATATCAAGAAATTTACACAAACAGTGAAATCTGACAAATTTGAGACACAGCCACCCGCAACGAAGGCTACCAGAACACTAATTTGAGAATGCGTTGGATAGCTCTCATATCAGCGAGCAACCTCAAAGTTACCAGATGTCGCTAGAACAAATAGAAAGTGAATTACGTGTCTCTGAATATCAAGGGAAAATATTGTATTTTCTTGAGTGATCGGATACTTTTCGCGGGCACTGTATATTAGACGCGCGTGTTACGGATATGTTTTATTTTGATACAGTACTTGAATACGCATACACTGCTCTGCTCGATGGGTTTACCGAGTGTAGGGCTGGTGAGAATGGTCTAGTGCTGGATGTTTATTTAAAAAGTTTAGACTCTTTGAAATACCATGAACTTTGGTACAAAGCAATTGATCGGTACAAGGCTGAGCTCACCTACACCGTTCACCCTGAAGAACTATTTCTTTATATAACGCGCAGTTGTCGTAACGATTTAGAAGATTATTTCAATTGCCGCTATGTTGAGTGAAGAGTTCACGATTGAAAAGCTCGAGTCGGTAGAAATAAACCCTCGATTGGAAAAGCGTTCTTATAAACTTGTGTTTAATAATGTAGCTAACGATGAACTCTTTGTGCGTGCTTTTGATTGTATTCTAGACGTGTTTAAAGATGACTTACCAACCGGTTGTAAAGTGGGAACAAAAATAGTACTGAACGATATGAAAGCCATTCATATCGAATACAGGTTTCCCTATACTTTAAGCGGTGAAATATTATTAAGCCGCATATACTGCGTAATGCAGAGCAATAATGATGTAATTGTAAACTCGATTAAGACCGAGTTTAGTATTTTGAAAAAAAAGTGAATTGTATATATTTTGCTTGACGATGATACGCATATTTCTATTGATTTGTGTTTATATTATATATAATATATATATATATATATATATATATATATATATATATATTTTGCTTGATATTTCTCCTGTACTGTTATGTACATATTTCTATTGAAGTGTATATGAAATGTATATTTTATTTTATATATCACCATAATTGTGTGTGTGTGTATATTTCTCCTGTACTGTTATGTACATATTTCTATTGAAGTGTATATGAAATGTATATTTTATTTTATATATATATATCCATAATTGTGTGTATATATTTCTGTTATACGCATATTCCTCAAATGTATATTTATTTTCTATATATTTATAATAAAAAGAATGATGCAATGTTGTTTATTGTTATGCCTTCTACTACCGGTATTCTAATAATGTATACAACAGGTATCTGGCAATATTTAAGCCTTCTAAGCCAACTGGCTGATTAGGAGTCTATAATAGTGTATACAATGGTATCTGGCAACTCTGTCTTCGGAATACATGGCGCTATCTGGCAACTCAGCCAACTGGCTGATTAGGCGTATATAATAATAATGTATGCAATAATACTGCTAAAAAGAGATATCTGACAACCATTTACAGCCAACTGGCTGATTAGGAGTCTATAATAATGTATACAATGGTATCGCGGTATCTGACAACTCAAGCCATTTACGCCAACTGGCTGATTAGGAGCCTATAAAACAACGCCAACTCGGCTGGAAGTCTTAATGTGCACTTGGCTCCTGCCAGGTGAACACCTCTCCTCCTTTCTCTCCTCCTCCTCCTCCTCCTTTCTCTTGGGGATAACGCCGCCTCCAAGTCCCCCCCACACCCCTTTGCAACAACCCCTTTGCAACAACCCCCTTCCCCCTTTGCAACAACCCCACCCCCTTTGCAACAACCCCCACCCCCTTCGCAACATTACATAATAACCTGCAACATTCCTGCACTCTCCCCTTTTGCGGCTATACTACTCACCATCACTATCCTGCGGCAGCTCTTCAGAAACCGCCTCATTTCCCTGGGTACCGCTCATGACTGGGCACCCCATATCCCAGACTTGAACCCTCTGGACTACTGGTTCTGGGGGCTGCCAAGGACTCTGTCTACGCCAACCGCCCTGCCACACTGGACAATCTGAAGCAGAAGGTATCAGACTACCTCCAGGAAATGCCCCTTGAGACCTGGAGGAAAGTTGGACAGAACTTAGGAGTCAGGATCAAAGCCTGTCTGAACCGCGGTGGGGCACACATCGAGAACGTCAATTACAAGGATTTTGCTTAACTCCATTATGCTTAACTGCATTTTGCTTAATTTTGCTTAAACTTATTGCCAAAAAAATATTTGTAAATAAACGTTTAAAATTGTATAACTCTTTTTGAAACGCCCTGTATATATATATATATATATATATATATATATATATATATATATATATATATACACAGTAACTCCCCGAGTTACGTCTGTCCGAAGTTACATCGTTTGTATATGGGACTAAATTTAAAAAAAATATAAAACTATAAAAAATATAAAAATATTAATTTTAAAGTGCGCGCGCGTAGTATTACTATGAAGAAAAAATTGACGTAATATAAAGAAATGAAAAGGGAGAGAAAATTATCGACATAGCTCACGTAGCCTCGGGACAATTTTAAAAGAAAAAGAACGAGTTTTGAAACACGTGCGAAGTTCTGTGGAACTTAAGTCCACTATTATTACAAAAAGAAGGGGTACAGTTATGGAGGAGATGGAGAGACTTTTAAGTGTGTGGCTGTAAAGATCAGCATCAGTGTCGTATTCCGATAAGCCTTATGTTAATTCAGGAAAAGGCTTTAAGTCTCTATAACGATGTTAAAAGTAAATATGGTGAGTGTTCTTCTGAAGGAGCATTTAGTGCGAGCCATGGGTGGTTTAATAGATTTAAGGCTCGTGCCAATTTACATACATTCAGACATTATTGTTGAGGGGGAATATGTGCCTCAGTGTATTTTTAATGTTGATGAAACTGGCTTGTATTGGAAGAAAATGCCAGAGAGACCATACATTGGAAGAGAGAAGACTATGCCTGGGTATAAAGTCTCAAAGGGCAGATTAACTCTCCTTCTGGGTGGTAATGCAGCTGTTGACTTTAAGTTGAAACCCCTCTTGGTGTACCACTCAGAAAATCCTAGGGCCCTCAAAGGTGTAACTAAAGCTTCTTTGCCAGTAACTAAAGCTTCTTTGCTAGTACGATAATTTATCTGTGCCTTACAAGAGTAAATTTCGAGTTACGTCATTTTCGACTTACGTCGGAGGCTCAGGAACCAATTAACGATGTAACTCACGGAGTTACTGGAAGGGTGAGGTCCATGGTGTAATGGTATCGCGTCTGACCGGCAATCGGAAGATCCCGGGTTCGATTCCCAGGTGGTTACCTCATTTTTTCATTTGTTCCGTTTTCTCTCTCTCGTCTTGCGCGGAATATCTCCTATACAAGCGTCGTTCTTTACGTTATTTATACTGCGTGTTCTTTGCAGTTGAATGTATATAATGTTACGGCATGCGGGAGGTGCCCCTTGGGGCATTGGTTTCTGCGAGTATGTAGAAGAATTACGGCATTTGGAAGAGGTGAGGTCCATGGTGTAATGGTATCGCGTCTGACCGGCAATCGGAAGATCCCGGGTTCGATTCCCAGGTGGTTACCTCATTTTTTCATTTGTTCCGTTTTCTCTCTCTCGTCTTGCGCGGAATATCTCCTATACAAGCGTCGTTCTTTACGTTATTTATACTGCGTGTTCTTTGCAGTTGAATGTATATATATATATATATGGGATTGAATATAGTTGGGCTGGGATGCTTTAAGCCCTAGATCCTCTCCCAAATCTAAATCCTATCTGCTTTGTAGATAGCTAGTGAGAGAAGCTATATTTCTGGAGCCTCTTTGCGAGTGACCCGTTGCCCACGTTGGGCTATCAAGAAAAACTATAGTGTTTGTCATTTACCATTACTTATTCAGATTATAGTGAATTTAATTTCCCAGGAGAGTTCCTTGTTCCATTCACCGTCTGTGTGTATCATATATATACATATACAAAATGGGCTTGTCTTTGCCGCTACCTGACATCCTGTAGAGCCGGCACGAATCAGAATTACCCTTTTGAGTACCTGCAAAACAAAAGGTACCTTTATTGTATGGTTTAGTAATCACAATTGGGTACGACTTTAATATTTAACTCTTTCAGGAACAGTGGGTTAAGAATTTACTCACCTTTTCCTAATTTTATCCGAAAACCACCACATATACAGTACTCCTTTTCCGTCCGTCAAATTGTAATAAGATTATCGCATGAAAGGAATCATAATTTTTTTATGTTTAATAAAATAAAAATAAAATAAAACTGAAATAATAAAATAACATAATAAAAACATTATATATATATATATATTTTTTATATATGCAAATTTGTCCCACCAGGATTTAAACCCGGAACCTCATCACGTGATACCTTGGTTAACCTTGGTTTTGTTTCTGCCTGAATTGTTCATTCTGACGAAGGTCAAGTTTGTTGCTCCATCTTGGACCTCCAGCTTAAAGTGGAATCCGAACCAATATTCACCACGGCTGGTCAGAAATTAGAAAATCCTTGCCTGGACTTAATCTCACGACCTCCCGATCAGCAGCCAAGCGTCTTAACCACAAGGCCACACAAGGTACCCATTTATCTACCAACCTCTATTTTTCTGAGAGGATGAACAGCTGGATAAGCTGCGCGCCTGCCCGCTTTCGCCAGGAATCGAACCTGGGGCAATAAACGCGGGACTTGCTTGGAAGACAAGGATTGGAAGCTGCAAGTAACAGTGTAACACCGACAGTGTTTTACTTTCCCGTGTGGCAGGTAGGAACACGTGAATTGTGGTTACCTGCAGCTTGCAAGCAGTATATATATATATATATATATATATATATATATATATATATATATATATAGTGTGTGTGTGTGTTTGTGTGTGTTTTCATAAAGTCCTGTTACAGTTTCGAATATAAATAAGAAATAAATATTGAACATACAAAAAATTAAGCCTTATTACAAAAAGAAGTGTAATGAAAATAATTATCGTGTGCAAGATATCAAATTTAAATGTGTCCTTCATCATTATTGAGGCACTTTTAATCCTCCGAAATTGATGGCGTTCACTTCATGCTTAATTCTTTTTTCAATGTCTTCTAAATCTTTAGGTTTAGTTGAATAGACATTAATTTTAATCCTCACCCAAACATAATAGAAATCTACTGGTGTAAGATCGGGTGACCGAGAAACCGTGCAATGGAGCCCCAGCGTTCAGTCCATGTATCCGGAAGGGTCTCAGTAAAGGAAGTCAGAACACTTACAACATAATGAAGTGCTCGCACCTCCCTATCCCCGTCCTGCTAGAAGATCAAGTTATCCAAAAAGCTTTCGATACACACTTGGAACGAAGAAACTGTGAAGCATCTTCAAATATGAGGTACCAGTTACAGATGGGTTTTTGAAAAAAAAAAAAGGGGTCCATAAATTAACCTTAGGGGAATTTCACTCATATTCTCTTAGTTCATAAGGATTAAAAGGTTCCCAAATATGGCAGTTATGTTTGAGAACTTTGCCACTAATGTGAAAAGTAGCTTCGTCTGATAAACATAATCGTCATAGAAATGTTGGATCCCTCTTTATCAAATCCAGCAGTTCAAAACACTTGTTAATGCGTCTGCCATAACCATTCTTCATGCAAAAGTGTTTAAACTAAGGTGAGAGTACAGATGGAAGCTTACAGTCGACCTTGACATCCCCAATTAGGCGGAAGCACGACAGACAGATTTTTGGGAACTTCATTCAAAACATTCACGGACACACTCAACTTTTCCAGGACAAAGCTTGACCTTCCGGTTCGCTGTAAAACATGAACTTATCCAGTTTTCCTAAACCTCGTCAATCACTTGTAGAGTGACATTTTTAGTGGTGAATACTTTCCATACTCTTTTCTGAATTGTTATTACAGTTATTACGCTTTCAGAGTTCAACTAGTGAGGTGGTTCCGTTAAACATTCATGAAGTATCGCAAAGCGTCAAAATTTTAATTTACAACTACAAGGTGTCCCATAAATCCGGTCTCATAGGAAAATTTACTTTAAATGAATACGAAAGTGAGTTACACTCCTGAGAAAAAGGGGGAGGGGCCTTTTCCTCACGAGTGTAACTCACTTTCATATTAGCCATTGCGGGTTATTCTACCTGCAACAAAAAAGGTTCCAAAGCAAGACATCAGTTTGAACATTTGTTTTAAATTCAAATGTATTACTTTTGTAAATTTAATTTTAAATAAATTTTCCTAGGAAACCGGACTTATGGGACACCCTGTATATTTCATTTGTAATGTTTTACCGATGGACTTGAAGATAATTGAAATCTGACAGGAAATGCGAGAACTGTTCCCAGTAAAAATTGAATAATTCATGAATGCCTGATTAGCTGTTCGGGTTTTACTCATGAAAAGCTTTGAATGACTTGCACAAACAAAATCTAAAGGAGTGTTTTAGCCTTCACACGAAATTACCCATTTCAGATGCCGAAATAAAGACGAGAATAAAATAAAATCTTTGAGAAGCCCCAAGGCCCCAAGTAAAATTCAAGACAACATTCTCACTTGTTGAACAATCAGATGCGGTGAGAACAGCGAATTCTAACACAAAATCCACTGGTTGTGCGCACAGTAAGTGATCTTTTGCAAAGCAGTTTGTAGACTTTCACAGATAGTTAATATATATATATATATATATATTATATATATATATATATACACACAGTACTATATGTATAATAATTATCAACGTTTAAGACACATGGTCATTGATTAAGTTTAAATTTGAGAAGAAACTTCGCTATTTTACATAGAGCACCACTCTGATCATACGCCCATTCAGGGTATGAAGCGCGCAGTATCATTCTCCCCAAGATGACACAAATGCACCTATTTCAGTCACAAGTACTGTACATTCATATCACCTCAGGCTCATTCTACACAAACTGGATCAAGATCTCAGACTCTACACAATTTCAAGCCTTCAGTTTCTGTATATTTCTGTATATTCTTTCTGTAGAGTCTGTATTTTCGTATACAGTATATACACGTATTTAATGATACAACTTTTCATGAGATGTTAAAAAAGTTGGAAAAGTTGAAATGATGGTGCGAAATATACTTCAATTGAAAAGAGTATGTGAAAGAAAATAATCAACACCACACGGTGGTGATACGGAACTGTACCTGTTAATTAATTGCTAAATATGAAGTGCAGACCAGATTCTAGAACTAATTCCAACCTCTAGACAGTTCTGCATGATTATTTATCTATATCTAAGTATCTAACAAAAGTGCTAAGGTTTGTTTCATCTTACTGGTCTTCCCAACGGACGCACATTTTTGGTGCGAGCATAGCACGTCGCTCGTTCTTTTTAGGTGAAAAACTGCTCTGAACAGACGATATGACACTGAATGAAGCAAAATGCCAACTTAATTTACTTTAATTTACAAGGCAGGATTCCAGCGCGTGGCCACAGTAAGAATGAGAACCCTCTTTTTTTCTGTTTGCGAAAGTTTGCACAAAGGCTCTGACTTCGATTCGCAGTGTTTGTGTTTACAGTTGTCATTGCTGATTTCAAAATGTTGTGTGCAGTTTGTTGTTACTGTTGTTATGGGTCTCTAAGGTGTTCCAGAGTTTATTTTATACTGTTGAATGATTCATCATGTGTGTTGCATTGTAATTTGTAACTATATTTCCATCCACAGAATCGACAAAAGGATAATTCACATTCGCTGTTGCCTTCTTAATTTTTCATATGTTTCTCGGAAAAACTTGATAATAAAGTTTTTTTTTATTCACCAGTGTGAATTTGCTCCGTTATCAATGACTGTAACTATCACTGAAGGTACTGATAACTGATTTATACACGCATTTAAAAAGCTTTACAAGATTAAAGACTTTTCTAAGTGAAACGTTGCAGTGAACAAACAGTTCACTAGTACGTAGAACACTGATATGCATTTACTTTAGTTACCAGTTACCCATAGAACTTACAGTTATAGGCTAGATAAAGAAATTAAAATTTCTAGAAGCACACCTTACTAGATGGCATCACTGTTTGCTCTTTGACAATCTAGAAAAATCCCCTCAATCTAAATATATACAAATACAATCAAATACAACTGAAATATACTGAATATTTGTGTTACGCTTAACTGCATTTATAAACTGTATGTATTCAGACTGGGCAGAGAGTAGGCTTTTTCTAGACTGACGACGAAAATATGATGCAATCTTGGTAAGATCTGGAAACCTAAAAATTTCCATTTTCGTTCTTGAATTACATTAATATAAATCAAGAAAATAAATTAAAATTATTAACATTATTATTATTATTATACACTTAACAAGTAATCTACTTCATGATATATAGGTACATAACCCATAAGTAAATAATGAGTCAGACAACAGTAAATGAGGTAATGTGCAAACCGTGAAAGTACTGTATGTCTCTATCTCTCAACTTTTCCAACTTTTCAAACCCTCCTCTGGAAAGTTCAGCGTTTTCAATTTTTCAGCTCAACTTTTCAAAGCTTGTATTGTTATACATATTAGAGAAGACTGAACGAGGCTAGCGAAGGCGCGCACGCGCGCGTGTGTGTGTGTGTGTGTGTGTGTGTGTATGTGTGTGTGTGAGAGAGAGAGAGAGAGAGAGAGAGAGCTGTTTGACGTTAAATTTTAAATTGAGTACTGTTTTTTATTACAAAATAAATTGTATTTACACTTCCAGTTATTATAACAGACTGATGCCAACTAAATGCTAAGTTGTTCCTTATGATATGTGTGAGACGCTCTTGCATGAAAATGAGCGCGGCTGAGGTTACCAATAGTGAACAATTCTTTTGTTTTATTTATAAAAAATAATAAATTGCTTTTATTAAACTTCTAATAAAGCATACATTCATATGTAAGTGGTTTTTTTTTTTGTAAGTTAGGTTAGGTTAGGTACGTTAGCTTAGATTACATTAATTGCTTAAGAATTTTCTCGTTTTTGCATCGCACACATTTCAGTCTATATCCATCACGGACTCCCGATGTCAATAACCAAAAATATTTTGAATTTCTACTTCTAAAAGGTCTTTGGCACAAAATACGATCGTTCAGTACATTTAACTTTAGCAATTCATTAATTAAATTCTCTTTTTAATCGCATAAATTTATGACATTTATAAAATTTGTCACATTTTCAAACGACATATCGACACATTCCATAATAACAGTTAACTAGCTAAGCATTGCAACTTGGAACGCATATCCACCACTCTTAAGTGTGGTAAAAACCTAATGACTCAATACGTTACACCAACTAGTCCCATGTTTAACTAATTATTTATAGATTTCTTTACAATTTCTATTTACCAAAACCACTTATTCATGGCATAAAAGGCTAATAGCTATTTAGTGATCATTCTATTTTTTAAAATAAAACAAAAAAAAAATTGTCCGCTATTAATAACTTTTACCATGAGCGCCTCTGGAGGATATATATATATATATATGTCGGATATGATGTTATCCGTTAAAGGTAGTCTCAGTATGTCACTTCCTTGCACCCACAAGGAAGTTTATACCGTTTAATTATTTTATTCTGACTGCGAATTTCGAAGACAACAATTTATACCCTCGGTTGATGGCGTCCGCTCTCTCTCAATCCGTTGAGAGAAGGGAATGCTGTTCTCCGTTGGAAGGATATAAAATGACGAGTTTTCCTTTGTTAGTCCTTTATTTCTCAAAGTTGAAATCACTAATAAACACCCTTAACACAACACTTGCTTAGAGAGTTATTAACGAACAAATGATTACATTTAAAAGCTAAGGGGACCAGCCGAAACGGCCCCCGGCCCAAGGGCGGAACACTCACACCCACTCGAGTCCGAGGCGAGACTCCCACTCCCTGTCTCAAATCTGAGGCAGACTCTCTCAAGGGGTGTTCATTTCCTCCTTGAGAAAACCCAGTGGTGCCACGTTTACCAAAGTTTTATTTACTTGTATTTTCCTACTCTAATAATGGTATTAACAAGAGAATTGGTATAAAATAATATTAGCAAAAGAATTTATACAATTGTAGTTTTATACTAATCGAAAAGAACATTTAGACTTTTAGGAATCTCTGTTAAGATTATAGATGTGGCAACTGTGGAGAGCATCGTTAGGCTTATCGAAAGGGTGCCAGAGAATCTGGGCTTGAGGCAATTTATACAAATATTAAGAATTTTAACGGAGTCCTGTTTTAATTTATATGAACCAAATAATATCTTCTAAAGGATTAATATTTTAATATTATACAAACAGAATATCTTTAAATTTTAACACAAATTTATTTTCTCGTAGAAACACTTTTCTGCATGGCTCCCCTCCCAGAGTTGGTACTCGGGGGTTCGTTTGCAAAAATCCTCTCAAACAAAAGTAGTTGGATGTAGGGTTTTATAAAGACAAAGATATTATTGAAGTAGTTGGATATAATGTTACATAAAGACAAAAGAAATTGTTAAACAAAACACAGCTACTTAGTAGTTAATCCACTCTACTCATCAGTTAAATTTTACAATAAAATCGATATTGATTAATGAACACTTATATGTACATAGAGACAAAGGAATAGTTAAACAAAATACTTCTACTTCGTACTTAATCCACTATATGTATCAGTTAAATTTTACCTTAAAATTTATACTTATGCACTAATGAACACTTATAATTAACGGTCACTTGCGTGTCCTTGAGACTTATGCACTAATGACCACTTATAATTAACTGTCACTTGTGTCCTTTGAGCACTTGGAGTCTGATTTCCTTAGGTCCACTTTTTTACACTGGTCTAAGTTCACCGTGTGCATACACTTTTAAATCATACGCGATTGTCTTATCAAACGTTAAGAGAACAAAAATTTAGAGAAATGAACTTCAATGAACTATTGGACAAAGTACTTAAGTGAAATTGATACGAATTCTGCAAGGTTATATTGTCGTTTTGAGAACCTTTTTTTGAGAACTTTGGAATTGACTAAACTCTATAGCTTGGAAGGTATAAAATTTTAAAGGTTATGTGTGGACATTGCTCAAGTTTCTGGATGTACGCGTTGGTGGCTAATTGCCTCCGACATCAATCATTCCACGTCTCGAGTGTCTTTCAATAATTTAGTACGTAGTGCATGAATGCACGGGTATAGCCTAAACGGGTATAGGGGGTACGTGTGGTGGTAGCACTTGAACTGGAAAATATGGTATGGTTAAAAATAATTTGTAAATGGGATAAACCGACGTTATGATTACTGTTCTTCGTTTCGTGTATTCGGTCTTTTTTTGGAGTGAAATCAAAGTGGCAGATGGCTCCAGTTTCGATTTCCAAACCTTCTGGTTAGAAAGAACAGAATCGAATGAACGTTGTCCCATAGAGCGATGCAGAGATGCAACACTCTCTTTGGTGGGTAGAGAAAAGAGTGGCAAATTTCTTCCGAATTCGTCGAGGCCATAAGCCGAGCTTGCATTATGTCCTTCATCTGTGACGTTCTCGTCACAGACCTCTTCCCCCGGAAAATATCCCTCATCGAGAACTTCCCTCGTGATTTCTGAGACAGTCACTTCACAGGGCGCTTCCGTCTTCATCGTCTAAGAAGTGAATCGTTGCGATATCACCGCAAAACGTTATAATGAACATAATATCCCTCTAATGCGTCCAACCATTCGTCCACGTTGGGGCCACGTTGCCCATTCGTCCACGTAAAAATTGGAACTTTAGGGGTATTACTCGTTCGATAATCACATCTCTCCACTTTTCTTCGAAAACAACGAAAGAAAAAAATGGACTTCCAAACGAGGAAGGCGAAGCGAAACAAAAAAAACTATCCCTAATACCGTATACAACAGAATTTAAGCAGCAAAAACTTAAGCTTGAGATTAGCTATTTTTTGGTTTAAACAAACAAAAAATCATCCCAACGAAGATGAAAAACTTGCCTGTCGATTTCGATACATTACTCGAAATGTACTAATTCATTCTAATTTAAACCCAAAAAAGCACAAAAAAACAACTATTTGCGCTCCAACGCAAAATCCCACTTAAAAAACAAAATGAAAAGTTCGCGCACCGACGCGAAAGAGCAAGAGGAAAAGGAAAGAAAATCCTTTTTACTAAATCTAAATGCGCCGAAACGCGCCAATCCGCACGCGCGTGAAACGAGCCAAACACACAAACACACGCACGAACTATATATACAACAAATTAGGTAAAATTAATTTCAGAGTAAAAAATTGAAACTCAACTCCAAAATTCCGTTTTCTGTTAACCCAATGTGGGACAATTTAGATTAAAAAAAATTTAAATATTCACTTTAAATTTTTTTTTCAAATTCCATAAATTTACCGTATACTTTGCAGAAATCGTTTCGTTACAAACAATAAAATATATAAATCCTTATATATTTAAATACCCAATTTCTGCATGCAAAAAAACAAACCTGTCAATTTTTCCCTCTTACCACAAAAAAAAACAAAAAAAGAAAGAAAAATTGAATTAACTTAATTGTAACACCGACAAACAAAAAAAAATCGTTTTTAACTCAACAACAAACGAAGAATAATAATGAAAAAACACTCAATTTCTCTTTTCAACCACAAGAGAGAATAATAAATTTTTTTTTTCTTTCCTGAAACCAATACGTTAAACACTTTTTCACGTAGTTTATTTATTTACTTTAATGTTAACCTTACTTGTCAAAAGCAACCTGATTTCCTTTTATTCCGTCTTGAAAACAGCGTTTGCTTTTTTTTTTCGTTTTCTTTTCTCTTTACTCCAATTCTGTAGGACGGAGTCGAAAATGCGTTCTTCTCCCTCTTCGTTGTAGAAATTTACGTCAATGCTATGCGTCGCATATGACGTTCAATTTTCGTAACTAATTCCAAAGCGATTCGTCCGTTTTTCGTTGACTATCAAAGTCTTTGAAAATCTTCTCCAAATTTCGAATGATTCCTCCACTCTCCGTTGTGGGAATTTACGTCACTGCTATGCGTCGCATAGACGTTCCAAGAGAAATTAAATTCGTAAAATTCCTCTCCGCGTGCCCATATAATAATTTCTGTTACGATCTTCTCTCTAAACAAGTGCGTGATTCCCGCTGAAATCCGACCTCCGTTTCGGATGCGTTGACGTCCTTGTAGCGGGGTTTGACTGAACAAAGGTTTTCAAATCCTGGCTCCTCGCTTGAAGGAACGTTTCTCGTCCCCTCCCTCCGTCCGTTGAGGGGGGGTGGAAAATGGGATGCTGTTTTCTTCTAATCCTGGCATCGGTCGACAGTGTCGGATATGATGTTATTATACTTCGTTACACCATCTCCGACGTTTCACAGGTGTTCTCGGTATGTCACTTCCTCGCACCCACAAGGAAGTTTATACCGTTTAATTATTTTATTCTGACTGCGAATTTCGAAGACAACAATTTATACCCTCGGTTGATGGCGTCCGCTCTCTCTCAGTCCGTTGAGAGAAGGGAATGCTGTTCTCCGTTGGAAGGATATAAAATGACGAGTTTTCCTTTGTTAGTCCTTTATTTCTCAAAGTTGAAATCACTAATAAACACCCTTAACACAACACTTGCTTAGAGAGTTATTAACGAACAAATGATTACATTTAAAAGCTAAGGGGACCAGCCGAAACGGCCCCCGGCCCAAGGGCGGAACACTCACACCCACTCGAGTCCGAGGCGAGACTCCCACTCCCTGTCTCAAATCTGAGGCAGACTCTCTCAAGGCGTGTTCATTTCCTCCTTGAGAAAACCCAGTGGTGCCACGTTTACCAAAGTTTTATTTACTTGTATTTTCCTACTCTAATAATGGTATTAACAAGAGAATTGGTATAAAATGATATTAGCAAAAGAATTTATACAATTGTAGTTTTATACTAATCGAAAAGAACATTTAGACTTTTAGGAATCTCTGTTAAGATTACACTGGTATGCATATGAAATTATTTTGTCTGCTGTGAGGGTTTTTTCAACTCATCTTATATAATTCGACCATGCTGAATTCGAAAATGACATTGGTTTTCCTCAATCAGGTCACGTTTTTTCTCTGTTGGCCATTTATTATAAGTCCAATTTTATCCCCAAATTTATTGATTTTTTTAGCTTAAACACTGTAGATACGAGTAATATTATAAGAACACTCGTGAAAAATGAAAACATTGTGTGAATAAATACTTTTATTCATACAATGAATATGGAAAAAAGTTTATTGAGGAAGGAATCAAGTTTTTTTGGCTTTCCGTCTGTGTTTTTCTTCGGGCACGTCTCGCTTCAAACACCAGCAACAGTCCGCCAGCATATTGATATCCCAGTTTCCTGGTACCTCTCTTCCATTATTTTGATATCTTGGTGAAATCGTTCACCCTGTTCCTCACTATAATCCCCGCAATTTTCAGGAAAATAGTCCAAGTGGGACCACAAAAAGTGCATTTTTATGGACATGCGCGACCCATGAGCTTTGAAAGCTTCCATCAAGTTTTCGACAACGGACTCGTATTCTGGACTTCTACGCTTGCCAAGAAAATCAATGACAACTGATTTGAATGCCTGCCAGGCATTCTTCTCAGTTGGAGTCATTGCGTTTTCGAACTGAGTATCCTTGATCAAAGTTCGAATTTGAGGACCATCATAAACCCCAGCATTTAGTTTAGCATCAAATATATGAGGAAATTTACTCTCGAGATATCGGAATGCTGAACCCTCCTTATTCATTGATTTGATGAAATTTTTCATCAAGCCCAGCTTAATATGAAATGGTGGGAGCAAAATTTTTGTTGGTGGTACAAGGGGCACTGAAACGACATTATGCGACCCAGGTTCAAAATTCTCTCTGGATGCCCATTCACGCTGTGCATAGTGCTTCTCATCCGCTCGGCTATCCCATTTGCAGAGGAAACATGGGTATTTCGTGTATCCCCCTTGCATTCCCAATACAAATGACAATCTGAAAAAAAATGAAAATATTTAAAGAATTTAGAGAATTTGTTCTATCAGATAAAAAAAATCTATGCATTGGACTGTATCACTTCTGTGGGAAGTTAAGTGTTCTTATACGCTCTCAAATAACCTTTGGAAAACAACATAGTCAATAGCAATAGTTTACTTATGATATTAGTATTACCTTCAAATCTCCACAGATCCCCCAGTTATGTTGGTCGTATACGAGAGCATCCAGTAAAATTTTCATGTTATCGTAGTCTCAGTAAGTTGTACGGAATGTGCTACAGGGACTGATGCAACCCTATTCCCAATGTTGAGAAGTACTGCTTTCAAACTTCGTTTAGACGAGTCTATAAATAGCCTCCATTCTGATGCGTTATATGGCAGGCCCAAGGATTCGATTAGCCCCTCAACATTGCAGCAGTACACTAAGGAAGAGGTATTTTCGTGCAGTGCAAAAAACTTGCGGAATTCTTCCTCTCGTTTCCTATACCAGGAGAATGTTGTTCCCGGAGCCAGCAAGTTGTCCTCTCGAAGTCGTGAGCCCAAGATCTCGGCAGCTAATTTGGAAAGTCCTAAATCCCTGGTAAGATCATTAAGTTTGGCCTGGTTGAGAGGCCTCGGCTCATTTGAAGCGGTTTTTTGAGGTATATACGACTGGGACTGGTCATTGGCATTGGTCATTGATTCATCATCAGAATCATCGAAGTCCAGGGTTTGAGGTGGGTCGGGTATTGGAATTCCAGGACCATGGGGTACAGGTCTCATAGCAGAAGGAATGTCAGGGTATACAACAATGTGTTTATTCTTCTTGTTAACTCCTGAAAATAGAAACACAGAAACATGGATATAAACTTGCATATGAAATAGAAGAAGCATTCAGACAGTGGCGGCTCGTGAGGGAAGGCTGCGGTCTGTAAGATATGAAATAGGTCGATGGAGTCTGTATATTTTCTTTCTTTTTCATTCATATTGTCCCTTCGGGGACAATATGAGTGAAAAAGAAAGAAATATACAATCATTGTATATGTAAATGTAACTTGTATAACAATATGTATGTATAAATGTGTTTTCTATAACAATATGTATATGTAAATGTATGATTACCATTGTGGTGAATATTATGCTATATATGGTGAATATTACATTATGGTGAATATTATGTCAAGTTTCATACGAGGATTTCAAAATATTTAAGAAAAATAAATTTATAAGCCCACCTTGGAGGTTTGTCATGCAGAAATAGCAATCTGTCATGTGATCCTTTCCTTCTCTCCAAATCATGGGAATTCGAAAAGGCAAAGATTTCGCTCTGCCTTTGCTCCATCTTCTCAAATTTTCAATGCACGTCTTGCAGCACATATGAGGGGCGAAATTTTTGTCCTGGTCCCCTAGCTTAATTCCAAAGTATGCTCTGTACATTGTCTTCACAAATTTAGTGATTTGGGACTGGTTATTTGGCATGGTAACCGTCCCACATATGTAGCAGAATCTATTGGGATCATTTTTACACGCTCTATTCATTATGAAATATTTTATCTATATGCCTGAAAAGTAAAAAAAGATATTATACAAGTGATACAAGTGATGATAGATGTTACTGTTCCAATTCCGCTTTGACAAAATCACGAAAAATTATATTTTACTTATGAGGCCATAGCCGGATAACCTGAGCTGATTGAGAAAAACGGATTGCAGATTCGAAATCAGCAGGAAAAACTCTATAAGAATCACTTACAAACCCTTGACAGCAAAATTGATGCATACCAGTGTTATACATGTGGCAACTGTGGAGAGCATCGTTAGGCTTATCGAAAGGGTGCCAGAGAATCTGGGCTTGAGGCAATTTATACAAATATTAAGAATTTTAACGGAGTCCTGTTTTAATTTATATGAACAAAATAATATCTTCTAAAGGATTAATATTTTAATATTATGCAAACAGAATATCTTTAAATTTTAACACAAATTTATTTTCTTGTAGAAACACTTTTCTACATATATATATATATATATATATATATATATATATATACAGGGTGGGCCGAAGTCTGGATCCATAGGAAAATATTTATTTTAATACATAAATTACAACAAATGGTAAATACTTAAAATGAATATCAACTTTAACTCGTAAATGCGTATCCGTGATACTGTACAGCAGTGGCGTGCATTTAGGGCATGCAGGTCATGCACTGCATGACATTGATTTTTCGTAAATACAAAAATAAATTTTAAAAAGTAATTTATCTAACAACATTTAAAAGCAGTAAAAAATTACTTAAAAATTGAATTAATTTGTTTGAGAGAACTAAAGGAAAATATTTTTTTCTTAAGCCATAATAAAACATCGTTTTTCTTGCATCCCAGATGCAACAAACGAATTGCATTAGTGCGGCCATTGAAAAATCCTCCGCGAGTCCAGTAGTGACAAATTCTTTTTCGTTAAATATCGTCGACTCACATGCAATTCCGAAAATGCATCCCGCATTTAGTGCTACCCGTGCCAGTGTTCGGTGAGGATGTGCGCGTTCTGTGTTTTAACTCTTATTGCCACTTAATTTATTCATTTCTTAAATATCTTTCAAAATATCAGCCCTAATGGGTGAAATGTGTGTTACAGAAGAACTTTTGAAGAATGGTTTTTCAAAAAGAGACTTTGAAGCGAGACAATTAATTATAAATCATGGAAGGCCTATGCCGAAATTACCTAATTTACGGAGTTCCAACAAGAAATGTGTGAGGCATTTTCAAACTAATTTATACGAAAGAAAAAACTGGTTAACAGGATGTGCTGAGTTAAATAAGTTATTTTGCTGGCCATGCTTGTTATTTAATTTAGAAAAAACTGTTTGGAATGAGAAGGGATACGATGATTTAAATAATCTACATATGGCTATGCTAAAACATGAACGTTCTCAAAGACACATAAAATCTCTGATCGACTTAAAACATTCGGAAATGTCGCATAGACTTACAATTAGATATTCATAAAAGACAAAGCATACAGCAGCATAATGAAAAGGTTAAACAAAACAGAGCTATTATGCGAAGATTGATTGATGCAGTTATTTTTTTAGGTCGACAAGAGTTATCATTTCGTGGTCATTTTGAATCTGATGCATCCAATAATCGCGGGAATTATAAAGAACTTTTATATTTATTCAGTAAGTATGATGAAAAATTGGCAAACCATCTAGATACAGCTTCTATTTTCTCGGGTCTCTCAAACAGAATACAAAATGACTTGATCGATGCGGTTCAAAAGGCAATGTTGAATGAAATAGAAAATGAACTTAATCAGGCAAAATTTGATGCTATTCTTCTAGATGAAACGTCCGATGTATCAAACTATTCACAACTTTTAACTGTTTTGCGATATGTTACAAAAGATTGTGTTGCTAAAGAACGATTTATCGGGTTTAACGATGTGAGTGCAGACCGTTCAGCAAATGCTTTATCTGAACACGTATTTAAATGCATTGAAACTTGGAAGTGTGAAAATAAATTAGTTGCACAAACCTACGATGGTGCTGCTACAATGGCAGGACAATTAAATGGGTTGCAGTCAAAGGTAAGGCAGAAATATGAATCTGCAATCTTTATTCATTGTTGTGCCCATGTGCTAAATTTAGTTCTTTCACAAGCATGCTCTGCTATGAAAGAATGCAAAATATTTTTTTCTACAATAAATGGACTGGGTACGTTTTTTACTAAATCACCCAAAAGAACCAATGCGTTGGATAATATTGTTAAAAAAAGATTTCCCCAAGCTGCAGCAACTAGGTGGAATTACTCCTCGCGTCTAGTTAATACCGCAAAAGAAAATCTAGATTTCTTAAACAGCCTTTTTGAAAACATCATTGAGAATCCTGAATCATGGGATGAAGTCACTATAAATTCTGCAATTGGATTCCGACACAATTTAAAAGATCCTGATTTCCTGTTTTTATTAGAAGTATTTAGTGATATATTTTCCTTCACTGATGTTTTATTTAACATCCTTCAGACCAAAAATCTTGACATTGTGTAATGCAAAGAGCATATAGATAAAACTAGAACAATGCTCGAAAATAAACTGGACGACTTTTTCATATTTTATGAAACTTTGGAGGAAAAATATGGCATAGATGCAGCAAACCAAACTAAGAGATGCAGGAATAAATCTGACCAATCTGTTGACCCACAACAGCATTACAGAATCCTCTATAACAAAATTATTGGCACAATAGTTGACCAATTAAAAGTAAGATATTCATCATTAGAAGAGCTTAAATTCCTGGAGCTTCTCAATTTTAGCAAAGCTGAAGAATATTGCAAAAAATTTCCAGTGGATGCTTTAAATTCGTTAAAGGCCACTTATGGTGATTTTTTTGATATAATTCGTCTTCAGAGTGAACTATGTGTTTTGTATTCAATGGAGGACTTTATAAAGCAAAGTGTATGCAATTTAATGCATTATATTTATACCAAGGATCTTATTGATGCTATGCCAGAACTCTTCAAGCTTTGCAATTTGGTTTTGACAATTCCTTCTACGACTGCCTCTGTAGAGCGATCCTTTTCTGCATTGAAGAGAATTAAAACTTACCAAAGAAATACAACAGGAGAGCAAAGGATTTCAGGGTTAGCCCTTATGTCTATTGAAAAAGATTTGCTCCAACATTTAATTAAATCAGAAGATTTCTATGAAAAGATAATAAACATATTTGTCCTGAAGGATCGAAGAATTGAATTAATTTATAAATGAGGTAAGTAAATAATAATTCTTATTTTTTATAGGTCTTTTTTTAATTTAGATGTACTTATCAGTGATCCAATTACTATGTTACGAAACTAAATGGTTCCTCTTATTGAATTAATTTAAGAAATAATTCAGTAGAATGCATGAGTAACCATGGGCGTCCGCAAGGGGGGGCGACAAGAGGGGGCAGTTGCCCCCCCTGGAAATTTATGTTCGCCCACGCAACGGCTTCTATAATTCTATTGCAGCTTAGTCAGTGTTTAGTTTCCAATTTAATGGCTGAAATAGTTAAAATTCGTTTGGCTTCCGGGTCCCCGACCCCGCTGGGGAAGCTTACAACGCTCCCCCAGACCCCCTAGCTGCATGCTCATGCACTTCATCGAAACATGCTCTTGATAACCCATCGTCTGTGGTTGATGCAAATGCATCACAGAGATATTTTGACACCATTCTTTTCCATGAAAATGTATCATTAGTTAAAATTCGTTTGGCTTATGGGGCTCTGGCCCGGACCCCGCTGGGGGAGCTTACAGCGCTCCCCCAGACCCCCTAGCTGCATGCTCAGTGCGAGCGAAGCGAGCACTTTGTGTTATCATTTTTGTAGCTGAGCCCCCTCTTGAAAAATTCCTGCGGACGCCCCTGTGAGTAACTATTGCATGCCCAACCTCGAAGGTCACCGCACGCAACTGCTGTACAGTGGTTCGTACTCCAGTATAAATACTCAAATACTTTTTTTATTTCAGCCCAGAAATGGCTTCGAATCTAACAACAGAAGACCGGGTAGAACTTGTGCTCATGTACGCAAGACAGGGCGCTACACACAGAGAAGTTGCTACCGAATTCAATAGAAATCATCCTGATAAGCATCCAGTAACACATGCGACTGTTGGCAAGTTGTTTAAACGTTTCAAAGAAACAGGAAGTGTACATGATCGACGGCGTTCTGGTCGTCCAAAAACTGCAACTGATGAAAATACCTCTGCAA
The DNA here is from genome assembly GCA_023014485.1 of Bathynomus jamesi. Classification (NCBI taxonomy): domain Eukaryota; kingdom Metazoa; phylum Arthropoda; class Malacostraca; order Isopoda; family Cirolanidae; genus Bathynomus; species Bathynomus jamesi. The sequence goes on from JAJOZX010000949.1 coordinate 969,985, forward strand.
TGGTATGTGAAACTTTAACGAATAGTCCAGTAAAGTCACCAAGAAGATTATCAAATGAAACACGCATCTCGAGAACGTCAATTCGAAGAATTATTAAAAATCATAAATTCCATCCCTAAGTGTCTCGATGTCAGAGGCCGCCAATTTGAGCATTTGTTATAATTTGTTGTTTATACTGGAGTACGAACCACTGTACAGTATCACGGATACGCATTTACGAGTTAAAGTTGATATTCATTTTAAGTATTTACCATTTGTTGTAATTATGTATTAAAATAAATATTTTCCTATGGATCCAGACTTTCGGCCCACCCTGTATATATATATATATATATATATATATATATATATATATTATATATAAAAGTCATTTCACTTGTCTCCATATTAGTATTTCTACGTATTTATTTCTCTTGTTTACGACATATTTCAGATTACTAATTTGTCTCTCGTGTTCCCATGGGAATCGAGATTTATTGTAGCTTAAATATTGCTATCCTTTATTTATTTCCACACACACACACACACACACACATACACACACACACACACACACGCTCATATATATATATATATATATATATTATAATATATACATTACCACTTAGTATGGGGTGCTTCAAAAAATATATTTCAATACTGTGTATTTATAATTACTAATACAGTTCCCGCCGCTTCGCTGACGGTTAGACAGGCTAAACTACAAAAAAAACCCAGCCGTGAAAATTTTGAGCTTCACATCGTGTCAACATTTTGAATCTGGTATCTCCCAAAACCTCCTCACCCCCATTCATACAACTTGGGGGCTAACCCCCTCCCCATTACCCCACCCCTCCCCATTACCACCCCCATCCCCCATTACCCCCACCCCCACCCTTCCCCCATTGCTAAACTACAGAAAAGAACACAGTCATGAAAATCTTGAGCTTCACATTGCCGCCCGTAATACAATTTCTGAATTTTTTTTACAATTTCTGAATTTTTTTCTCACAATTTTTTCTCACAATTTCTGAAAGTGTGACGGACAGACGGACAGACAGACGGACAGACAGACGGACAGACGGACAGCTCTCTTATTATAGTAGAGATTATTATTATTACTATGATTATTATTATTATTATTATTATTATCATTAAAAACAAGCAAATAAACACACAAAATACTTACATAAAAAACTATAAGTGGTAAGCAATGACATGTTAGCGCCATAAGTGGTAAAAAAATTTTGAAGCACCCTGTATATATATATTGTTATAATGTTATAATGTTTAAGACCAACAAAGACCCGAGGATCCACTCATGGCTGGTCTACCTAACTGAGTTCGTAATTGTGTATTGTGCATGTCCTCCGTGGTGGCGGAGGGGACCTACAATTTTACGTGGGTTCCGAACCACAAGGAACATAAGAACATAAGAAATTTTTATAGTGGGCACACTAGGGGCCACGTCAGCCCATCGAGGCGGCTCCACTATGTAAAAACTGCCTGTACATTGGCAACAACCAATTTTTATAAAACTAAATAATTATAAATTTAAAACTAATTAATTATCAATTTAAAACTAAAGATAGAATCTCTGGATCCAGAGGATCAAGTCATAATAGACTACTATCCACAAATATGTTACACTCTATATCTATTTATAACCGACATGCAAATATATCAGATCCAAAGAATCCAGTCAATTTCATTACGGTATCCATCAATACCAGTACCTTGCCAACCAAAAATAAGTCACGGTCCATATCAATTGCGGACCAAGTCACAATTTACAACCATATACATTACAATATATATATACTTAGGAGGAAAAGTGTAGGTGTGGCTGTAAAGACTGTACAGTAATGTAGAAATGTGTGTGCACCCATTTTGGGTCTCCCATTTAAAGGTGTTTGTGGGGCAAATGAAGTTCATGAGTTTTTCAATACCTCACAGTACTATGGGAGGCACCGCTCGGCAGAGGAATCTCTTTAAATGGGGTGTGTAAGGACAGAGAGTATCCCCTAACCCAAGATGCTGCCTCCCTATATCCCACAACACTTCTAAAACTATGTTTTCTTAAATTTGTTCTACATCTTGGCTTAAATAATTTCATACTATGACCTCTAGTCTGGTTGTTGTGATCTTTAATGAAAAGAGAATCAAAATCTATCTTATCCACCCTTAATTTTACTACCTTAAACTATACCCAGTCTATCAACATATGCGTCTAATCGATTTTTAAACATGTTTACAGACGTGCTACTAATTACTTCTACCGGCAAACTATTCCACCTATTTACTATTCTATGCGTAAAAAAGTTTTTGGCAACTGTTGTCTCGAACCTTCTACTTGTCAACTTACACCCGTTATTTCTAGTCCTAATATATTGAGATATTTCAAAAAAGCTATCTCTATCTACGTTATCGAACCCATTCATAATTTTGAAAACCTGGATTAGATCACCCCTTAGCCTCCTAGTCTCGAGTGTAGTCAATTTTAACTCTTTAAGCCTATCCTCGTACGACTTTGACCTAAGCGACGGAATCATCTTAGTTGCTCGTCTTTGAACTCTTTCGATTTTGTCTATATCTTTGCGCATATGCGGATTCCAAAATTGGATCGCGTACTCCAAATGGGGTCTAACTAATGATTTATAAAGAGGAACTATAATATCGCGCGATATGTACTCAAAATTCCGAGCAATAAAACCTAACACTTTGTTCGCTTTATTGACCGCTGCTGTACTTTGTTTCGCTACTTTTAAATCACCAGTGACTATAACTCCTAAATCTTTTTCCTGCTCTACGCTTATCAACTCTTTCCCTGACATACTATACGCAAAATTACCGTTACGCGAACCTATATGTAAAATTTTGCACTTATCGACGTTAAATCTCATTTGCCATGTGACTGACCAATCAACGATTTTATTCAGATCATTCTGGATTTTACCTTTATCTTCGTCATTAATCGCCCTACCACCCAGCTTCGTGTCATCCGCAAACTTTGAAACTGTACTGACTAGGCCAACATCTAAATCGTTAATATATATAAGAAAAAGCAAGGGGCCCAATACAGAACCCTGAGGAATGCCACTCGCTACATTAGCCCAACACGACTCCGCTCCATCAACGACCACCCTCTGTTTCCTACCTCGCAACCACTCTTCTATCCAATTTATTACTACACCCCTGATTCCATGAGCTTTAGTTTTCTCAATGAGTCTTTTGTGCGGTACGGTGTCAAACGCTTTTTGAAAATCTAAATACACTACATCAACCGCCCGATAACTATCGTAAACGTCAACCACGCTTTGTAAAAATTCTAAAAGATTAGTTAAGCAAGATTTGTTTCACCTAAAACCGTGCTGCGTATTTCTAACTGTTCGACTATACGATCCCTAATTATTGATTCCGGTAGCTTACCTACAACAGACGTTAAACTGATTGGCCTATAATTTCCCGCCGCACCTTTATCGCCTTTCTTAAAGATAGGTGTTACGTTTGCTAACTTGAAATTATCTGGTACGCACCCCTCAGAAATAGACGCATTAAAAATCTTTGTTAGCGGCACAACAATGCTATCTTTTAATTCTTTTAGTTGTATGGGATATATGGAATCCGGTGCCGGTGATTTACGCGCTTTCATTTTATCAATATAGCGCATTACCTCCCCTTCACTAACCACAATATTATCCAAAATATTACCATTATCAAAAGGTATTATGTCTATGACCGTAGGGATATTCGTTACATCTTCTATAGTAAAAACTGACGTAAAAAATTCGTTTAGCAAGGTAGCCATTTCCTTGTTTTCAGAAACTAGATCTCCGTTAACATTTTTCAACGGCCCCAAGACACTTTTTACTGGATTTCTATTGTTGACGTATTGAAAGAATCGCTTGGGGTTTTCTTTACCGTCACGAGCTATGGAGATTTCAAATTCGGGCTTGGACTTTTTTATTACACTTTTCGCTTCACGCCTTAGAGATATGTAGTTGTTTGGTAACCACAAATTGTCTTTATCGCACTTATGTAGCCTATAAGACCTATCTCTACTCTTTATAATGTCTCCTATTCTAGAAGTAAACCACAAAGGCTTGTTATTTACTTTCGCACGCTTAATTTTGTACGGTACACATTCATCATTTATAGTCCTAAATACTGTTTCAAACGATTTCCACATTAGTTTTGCGTTGGAGTTCCCCATTACGTTTTGCCAATTAACGTGTGACAATTTATTTTGAAATTTACAAAAGTCTGCGTGCTGGAAGTTGGGAATTTTCGTCGAGTTAGCCGGTTTCGAGTGACTTACTGAGGGGACATACTCTACCATATTGTGATTGCTATTGCTTAACGGTTCTATTAATGGAAGATCAGTAATTAGCCTATCATCCGTAGTTATTACTAAATCGAAAATACTGTCCAACCTCGTAGGTTCCCCAACCTTTTGAATAAGAAAGCTATCCTTGAGAAAATTAACTAAACGATTACCTTCCGCGTCTCCCTGCATTGTCTCGTAATTCACGTTGGCGCAATTAAAGTCACCCATAACTAAAGCCTGCTCACTACCTATTATTCTCTTTAGTTCACAATATAACGCTTCGTCCGTATCAGCTGTTTGATTAGGGGGCCTATATTCAGAGCTGGGCACTTGCGGCATATTTTGCGGTACTGCGGTACTGCGGTACTACCAAACTACCAAACCGGTACCAAACCGGTACGCGGAAATTTGAATGCGGTAGCGGTACTGCGGTACTTTCAGCGATCCTTTGCGGTACTGCGTTATGCGGTCCCGGTTTGGTAGTTTGGTAGTACCGCAGTACCGCAGTACCGCAAAATATGCCGCAAGTGCCCAGCTCTGCAGTATATATAACCGCAACAACAAGTTTGAAATCGTTCAACTTAAGTTCTGCTATAGTCGAATCTATTGGTTCTGGAATTGTGTGCTTTACTTCTATAACGTTCGCAATATTATCTTTGATATACAACATAACACCGCCTCCTCGCCTACCTATTCTGTTTTTAACAAAAAGTCTATAACCTCTAATTTGATACTCCCCTACAAAGTCACGTGTTTCAGTGCTAAGCCACGATTCATTTATCGCAATTAAATCACAGTCTTTACAAGCAATTAAAGAAAAAAAATTCGTTTATTTTATTTCGTAGGCTACGAGCATTTAAGGATAGAACCTTCAAATTGTTTGTAATCAAAGCTGGGCACTTGCGTTTTTTTTGCGGTACTGCGGTACTGCGGTACTACCGCACTACCAAACCGGTACCGCATAACGCAGTACCGCAAAGGATCGCTGAAAGTACAGCCTGTACTTTCAGCGATCCTTTGCGGTACTGCGTTATGCGGTACCGGTTTGGTAGTGCGGTAGTACCGCAGTACCGCAGTACCGCAAAAAAAACCGCAAGTGCCCAGCTTTGTTTGTAATTGCGACACCTTCGCGAGTGCAGAGGGAATTTGTGAAATTTACGCTGGGATCGTTCGAGTTACGGCAGCCTGAAAAGAAGAGACAGTATTATGAAATAGTCTTCGTAAACGCGCAGCTCTAACGTCATTAAGATGAAGTCCATCTCCGAGGAACAAGTCCCTCCTGCCATAGAAACTGTTCCAAAAATTTGCAAAATGCACTCCTTCCTGTTGGCAAAGAGACTTTAGGTTATTGTTAATATAGGTCGCTTTGCTGTAGAAATCGTTACGTTGAATAATTCGAGGAAGTATACCTGTTAAAACAATCTTATTAGTTTTTTCCTTTAATCGCTCTAGTAAGTCCCTGTACCTAGCCAGCAGTTCTTCCGATCTAGAATTTAAAACGTTATTAGTACCGATATGAATAACATACGTTGTGTCCTCGGCGGTACCGTCTGTAAAATGATCAACACTATTAATTATATCCTCCACCCTTGCACCAGGGAAGCAGTAACGGCGCCTACGACGAGGGTTTCTCCCACAGAATTCCTCGAGCTGCCCTCGAACAATGGAATCGCCAACGAGTCGTATTTCCGGTTCATCAGCATCTTCGAAACCTAAAACAGAAAACTTATTGTTTGTTATTACTGGTAGACAAGTAATAACAGTATATGTTATAGTTAATGTCTAAAGTCAGGCAATTTGTAAATTGACTGAAATTTTTGACAATATGTCAAATTTTGATACACACAAAACCTAACCTAACTTAACCTAACCTTTCTGGTAATGTTGCATATGCATACCCACTGGTATTTTCGAATATGTTGCCTAAAAATTCATTAGGTTAGGTTAGGTTTTGTGTGTATCACAATTTGACACATTGCCTAAAATTTCAGTAAATTTACACATTTCCTGATTTTAGACATTGATTTTAACATACTGTGTATATATAGAGAATACCATGCATGAACACGCTTGTAAATATTAGCTTGGAAATTCTTATTCAAAAGGAAAATGGCGGATAATCTCCCAATTCGGCAGAGACATCTTAAATACATGGGTGTACCCTCTTGGTCTAGGCACTCTAGGGGAAAACCTGAAGTGCAAAATAACCCTGTGAATAACCCTGTGATGAAAGAGCTGAAATGTATCTATCCATGAACTTTGATTTAAAATTATGCCCTTTAATATTTCCAGCAGTTAAATAGAATTCAGAAAAAAAAAAAATTTTAAACATCGATTTTTTTTTTTTTTTTTTACCAAAATTATGAACGAAAAATGAAATACAAGATTTTATTTCTTGATTTCTCTATGAACTAAAAGATTTGGAGATAAAAATACGTGAATGCAGCAAAGCAATCTGTGATGTAACAGGAATGAAAGGGGTGACAAGAGATAGATAGAGAGAGAGAGAGAGAGAGAGAGAGAGAGAGAGAGAGAGAGAGAGAGAGAGAGAGAGAGAGGAATATTATTTAAGAGCGAAACAATCTGTGATGTAACAGGAACGAAAAGGGTGACAAGCGAGAGAGAGAGAGAGAGAGAGAGAGAGAGAGAGAGACAAGGAAAAGAAGTACCTCAAAAGACCTTGCGGCCAATACCGAGGAGGTACCAATGGCAACGGGTGCCAGGGAAAATTTTATACACCCTCAAATAGTGTACAAGATTTGGTCTAACCTTTTCTTGAAGTGATCCACAGAGGAACTGTTCACAACTTCTGAAGGTAACCTGTTCCATGTGTCACAGATCTTATACATAAAGTAATTCCCACACACACTAGTCCAAAACCGTTTCAAATCCAATTTCCAACCATTGTTGCGAGTTGGGTTATCATTTAAACTAAATATGCTTCTAAAATCGACATCGTTGAACCCGCGTAAGAGCTTGAAAACCTCGATCAGTTGATCGCGCAGCCTCCCACCGAGACATGATATACTAGTCCATTTCACCAATTAATAAGAAAAGTACGGACGCGTCTGGCGTCACCGAAATTTGGGTCACAAGTATCAAAGTAAAACCGATTTTATCGGCATCTGTAGCCTGACAACCCCTGAACGAATCGTCTATTTTACTGAACCACTCCTTAAGGGAGGGCTCTACTAATTTATTATTTACGTAACCACGAAAATGAGGGACATCAATTGTACGTTTCAGTATTGAAGAGGGGGTTACAAGATTAAATTAGTGTACGTCACGGGGGTAATGGTTTGGACATCGTTAATCCTAACACGTGTCGTTGTCACGACAGTGTGTGTAAAACAAAAATAACCATGTAAGAGACAAGAAATGAAAAAAATGGAACAAATTCTAAGTATGATATTTTGAATAAACATAATTGAGAAAAAAAAATGAGATAAACAATGAAACAATTTTTTTTATATACTGTAGTTACGAGATAACGTAGGAGATTCAAAAATCACTCGTCGACCGCTGCTTCCAGATTTAACGCAGAGTCGCTCATTTTTGGTTTCCTACGTTATCTCGTAATTATAAAAAAAAAATTGTTTCATTGTTTATCTCATTTTTTTTTCAATTATTTTTATTCAAAATACTTAGAATTTGTTCCATTTCTTTTCATTTCTTGTCTCTTACATGGTTATTTTTGTTTTACACACACACTTTCGTGACAACGACACGTGTTAGGATTAACGATGTCCAAACCATTACACCCCGTGACGTACACTAATGTTAATCTTGTAACCCCCTCTTCAATACTGAAACGTACAATTGATGTCCCTCATTTTCGTGGTCGCGTAAATAATAAATTAGTAGAGCCCTCCCTTAAAGAGTGGTTCGGTAAAATAGACGATTCGTTTAGGGGTTGCCAGGCTACAGATGCCGATAAAATCGGTTTTACTTTTGATACTTGTGACCCAAATTTCGGTGACGCTGCGCGCGTCCGTACTTTTCTTAATTGGTCAAATGGACTAGTATATCATGTCTGGGTGAGACCTCCAAGTAGCTCGCGAATACGCGCGACACACATTTATTTTGCTTCAGTTTGGCAGTAATGTGAAAATATGTCACCTGATCTTAGAACTATCACATATCAGTTATCGATTGCTGTACTGTAAAAACTGATTTTCTTATTATGTGAGGTAGCATGTTTACTATAGGGACCATTCAAAAATTATATAACGCTTTTTTCCACCAAAATTTATACCCCCAACCACTCCATAACACTCTTACACTTATTCAACCACCCCCTAAGAAAATTATGTAACACAACACCAGCACTAAACACTCCCCCTCACATTGCCCTATAAAATGTTATTTTCAATAAATTGTCACTTCCCTTTCACCAAAAACTTGTTGCTCATCATTTACTCGAAACACCTTTTTATGCATGATTCTCAGCTATATCATATACAAGACACGTGCTGAAATTACTTATCATGTAATTTCCCAGTTTTATGTATTTGTGGTGATGAAGTGTTATGTAACACTTGAGGTGACACCCCCACCTCCTCGTAACACACTGTAACACCTGGCCTACACCCCCCCACCCCCTTCTGCTTTACTTAATTTTTGAATAGCCCCATACTACTGATCATCATGCAGAACTGCCAAACGTACGATTTTAACATTTTTTTACGTACAAAAGATTATTGCCAGCAAGTGCCAGGGCCCAGGATTTGTCAGTGCATTTTGGATAGTAAGGGGAGATTGGGTTTTGGAGTGATCAATTAGGTGTTAAGGGTTAATATTAAGTGTAGTATATAATATGAAGAGTGTAATAAATAAGAGTTAAGACGTGTTAAGAATGTAAGGGAGCGTCGGTACGTTCCGACCACAAGGAGGTTCGAACCATAATTTGTTTTAAATTATTTTTTATTGGAAAAGCAAATACTTTACTTTGTTATCGTTGATACGTATTTTTGGCAAGAATTTTTTATTTTATTGCAAGATTTTTATTTTATTTCAAAATTTTATTACATTTTTTAGTTAAACACTGTAATTTTTTTCCAGTTAAAAAATCATGTAATGAAGGGTTAAATATGGATCGTTTTGTTATAAAACAAAAAAAGAAAGAGACGGAATTGAGGACAACGTGCCGTCTACTTCATACACTGTACAATCTTCAAGTGGTGGGAAAGTGTAAAAATCACGGAAGCTGTATTGTTTGCAAGGCAAGGGCCGTTCAAAAATTATGTAACGCTATTTTTGGTAAAACTTAACACCCCAGATCCCCAAGGAACGTCGTTCTGTAACGCTAGACCAGGCACCCACTAAGATGTTATGTAACACTTCCCCCATTCCACACTCCACACGTTACGGAACGTTACAGGGGGTGGGGGTGTCAGGGTTTAGCAAAAATAGCGTTAGGTAATTTTTGAACGGCGCCTAAGTGGAAACTTGAATACTTCGTTGTGGAAAATTTTAACAAAACTGTCGTTATGTGCGTATTGTGTGATGGAAACTTGACAGGTTTCCGGCAAAACATTTCAAAACGAACCATTCGTCACTTAACGCACAGTACCCTCCAGGATCTGATGCACGTTCAGTTAAGTTACGTGATTTGAAATTGAAGTTGAAGAAAAGCCAGTCACTGATCACAGATAAGCTGTTTAAGGAAAATACTGTACAGTTGCAACAAGAATTTCTTCTGAAATATCCCATATTCTAGCGAAGCAATGGAAATCATTTTGACTGAGAAATCAAGAGTGTAATGTATAGCTTAACTTCTACTGTAAATATACTGTCTGAGACCCTGCCTGACAACCAAAAAAGTTAACATTTGCTGCTAATAATATTCCTCTCAGCAGTAGCACTGTAACTAGGCGTGTTGAAGACACTGCTAAGGAAATAAAATCAAATCTGCTAAAAAAAATTGTCAACGTGTTGTTTTGTCACTCAAGAGTGATGAATCAAGTGATATTGGAGGTGTGGCACAACTTCTTTGTTATATTTTGTTCATGAAGATGGTTGTGTCGGTGAAGAGTTTCTGTGCATTTTACCCCTACTTGGCAAGACAACCGGTGAAGATATTTTCAACGAATTGATGAAGTTTTGAAAGAAAATGAGTTGGATTTGAAGAAATTAATATCATTAGTTACGGATGGAGCCCCAGCTATGATGGCATGCACAAAGGTTTAATTTAATTTCTTTCAAAAGTGTTGGCTGACATCATTCATTACCACTGGTGAATGCACTTCAGAACCAGGGTTCTCACTAAATATTATTGCATATCTATTAAGTTAGTGTTAGATAACCAAGTTGTTGTTGTTGTTGTTGTTTGCAAATGTTTTGTAAAAGGAACTTATTTTAAAAAAAAAAATGTCTTCTTAAATGTATTAAAACATATTTGTAATAACTTTGACGTCGGTTTGTTTTCATTTCTGACTATTCTTCATCTTTGACAAAATTTAGTGGTGCTCGCTTGATATTCTAGAAAACAACATGGTGCTCGACGCATTAAAAAGGTTGTGGACCCCTGCTCTAAACCAAGCATGGGAAACCCCGGCCCACGAATGTTTTCAATTCGGCCCACCTCCCTCCAATCTAAATTACTAAGACACGGCTCTCTTGATCTTTCTATTGCAAAAAGTTGCTGAATTAAAATTTTATTTGAACTTCAGTGCCAAGATCCGTGAGGAGCAAAATGTAAAATAACACTGTGCAACAATTTTTTGTTTATGTTGATTTTTCGATCTTTTCTATATGTTTCGGCCACGCTCATTACAGATTTAGCATCGGTTTTGCTCCGAAAACTATAGTTTTTATGATATGATCAAATTTAGAAATCTTACTTTTTCGCCATTTATAAGGCATTTTTCTGAGATAGCAAAAGTAATTTCAAGTGCAAAATTCAAAATGTCCCCAAAACTGGGGTTTATTAGTAATGTTTTTATTGGTTAAGGCCCATTATTAAATATTTGTACACATTTGGTTGGGTCTGTATCGAAGGAGTGACATTTCAAAGAAGTGACATAACAAACAAAGGAGTGACATAAATACCGTAACGAAGGAGTGACATAACGAAGGAGTGACAAATCGGAGATAAAATTCAAAGGAGTATAATTATTAAAATTTTATTTAAAAAAACAAAATTTGTTAGAATTGTTAAAATTAAGATTTTATTTCAAAAACTAGAAACCTAACCTAACCTAACCTAACAGTTGCAAGCTCTCTTCCCTCTGGATTTGTTCTTTCTTCTTCTTTGTTGGTATTTTCGTGTCACTCCTTTGAATTTTATCTCCGATTTGTCACTCCTTTGTTATGTCACTCCTTCGTTATGTCACTCCTTTGAATAGGACCGATTTGGTTTCTTATTTAACCTTTGGTTAGCTTCCGCCCGAATTGTTCATCCTGACGAAGGTCAAACTTTTCACTCCACCTTAGACCTACAGTTTAACGTGGAATCCGAACCACGCCCCATCAGCAGCCCAGCGTCTTAACCACTAGGCCACCTAGGGTACCCATTTATCTACCAACCACTTTTTTTTTTATTGTGTGGAAGGATGAACAGCTGGGTTTTGCTGCGGGCCGGCTGCCGTCGGGTCTCGAACTCGGAGCCGATGGATTCGTGGTCAGCCAGCGACGCTAACCACTACACCACCGAGGCGCATTTCTGTTTATAAAATATTTTTTTGTATTTTTCAGATATTTGAATTAGAATTATATGGTGATGGCTACCAATAGGCCCTGCAGACACTCTGCAGTTTCATTTTGTTATGTTTGCGGCCATTACATCAATCCAAAGCAAGTAAAGCACAAAACTGACACAGGAACGAAGTTTTGTACAACAGATCACGCTTACTTTGGCATACCTATTAGGGCGGAGTGAAACACAACTTTTTATTTCAAATTTATTTGCTTCACTTGTTTTTTAGTGTATTGAAACATAAAAATAATGTATTCAGTCATTTATTGTTTGTAACTCAAACCATCTCTCGGATTTTTACATAAAAGCAAAATGGCCATCAGCCTGTTGTCCATAAATAAAAATATGCTCATAACATAAAAACTATCAAAAAAAATAATTGAAGAAAAACGCTTTATAATGCAAAACTATACTTAAAAAACACCATTGTGCATACATTGTATTGAAATAAAATTGTATCTGTTCTCACTTGGTTGGATGCCGTAAATCAATTACATTTGAATGCGATATAAAACCCGCTCATCTCAAATATTATTTTTTCAGGAGAGGCATCACATCCTTTTCAGTTTCAAGTGGGGGAAGCAGAGAGCGACTTTTTATTCTTGACCTAATAAATCCGTCTCTTGATTCCTGTGATATTACTGATGCTGATGCATCTGTAACCAACTTCACGGCTCTTTCGACGTTGCGTGTGTGAATGGGGCTCAACTTTGAAACATTTTGTTTCGTACTCAAGCAATTCTTCATCACACATTTTAAAAGTGAGAGGTGGTTTACTGATATCAGTCCTATCCCAGAAGATGATGTCTGTCTAATGTGATGCTTTAAAGTTCAATTCTGGTACTCTAAATTCTCAGATTGGCTTCCTTACACTTTCTTGTCTGTATTATTCGATCGATTGCAACTTTGCGCAGCTTTTGCTCACTATCTGACAGCATTCATAGAAGAATATTGTCTGAGTGAGCAAAATAGGCATCCTGTGATATATAAGGTTGAACAACTTTTTATATCTTGGGATAACAGGTTGAACCTTTTTACCGCATCAAAGATATGTTTGGGTCCATCAGGCAGATACAGTTTAAATTTTATATTGAACCAGTTAGGACCATAGTTTGTTACTATGAACAGAACAAGGCTACGTGACTCTCTGGAGGGATTCTTTTGGGAGACGTAATAACGACATAGTCTGTTAGCTAGAGTTAACCATCTAGAGTTGTTAACGGGACCAGGCTTGAGTTTCTCTAGGCTTCCGTCAACATATCCTTCTCTTATGGCCCCAATTATTCTGAACATGTATTGTTGATCATTACTTAAATCTTCTATGAGCTCATCTATGAGAACTGGGGTGCTATCGGCCCCATCTGTAATTGGGGAGAACTTTTCCACAGGCATCTCATGGCAAGTCTTAAAAGAGCATTACCCATAGGTCCACTGAATGATCTTAGCCCAGTTGTTTTCCCGTCGTATCGCTCAAACAGATGCCTTAAGGGAAGTTCATTTGTAGTATTGTATACAAAGTTTTGTCCGATGAATAAACGCTGATATTCTTGTAATTATGAGGTCTATGGCTACTGAAATTCGGTTGATTTATTTAATATATAATTCTCGTGCTTCGAACACTATGCGTAGGCTATGCGTAGGCTAGGCGCTACATAGCGCCTAGCCTACCCAACCGTCAGCCATCATCATTTTCTCTTCATTCATTTCTCGCTGCATTTATCATTTATTGCTTATTTTTAAGCATGGAATTTGAACGAAGAGACGTACGTAGGCTGATTTATTTCTTCTGGAAACGTGGAATGTCACCTGCAATCATAGCAGCAGAGATAAATTCGACACTTGGTGCTGAAACAACAAATGAACGTACATGTCGTCGGTGGGTGGCTCAATTCAAGGAAAACAATTTCAATATCGATGATAAACCACGTTGTGGTCGACCATCACTGGATTTGAACACAGGTATACAAAACTTTCTGGATACAGAGAAGTATGCTACGACTAGGAGTATTGCATTAGAACTGGGAGTTTGTCACAGAACAATTCAGCAGCATCTTATTCAGATGGGGAAACGTTATTTATCTAATCGATGGATTCCACATTATTTAACTGTTGAACAAAAGGCAAACCGTGAACGAATATGTTTAGAGTTGTTGGAGAAATATGCTGCAAATGATTTCTTGGGACAATTAATTACAATGGACGAAGTTTGGATCTATTGGGACAATGATGGCAGCTATCACCATATGAGTTGGAGAGGAGATGGTGATATCCCAAATGTGGAAGTTCAACGGACGTTGACCATTCGTAAACATCTGTTCTCGGTATACTGGGACTGCAAGGGTGTTCTCCTTTTGGAGGTATTGCCACGTGGACAAACAATAAATGCTGATATTTACTGTCAGAATTTAGATCGCTTGAAGGTAGCAATTCAGCAAAAACGTCGGCGACTAGTTTATGGGGGATACCACCATCTTCACTACCTCCATGATAACGCGAAGCCTCATACAGCTGCTAAAACTGTTCAGAAACTGCGCGATCTCGGTTTTACAGTATTGCCACATCCCTCATATTCACCAGACCTCGCACCGTCTGATTTTTACCTTTTCTCCCCACTTAAATCTTCAATTCGTAATAGGAAGTTCTCATCTGCGGAAGAAATTCACGCTGTTCTAGATGCCTGGATTACCGCTAAACCACGGACATTCTTTGCACATGGCATCAGGAAATTGCCAGGAAGATGGCAAAAATGTATTGCAAATAAAGGCGATTACTTTGAACATCTTTCTACCACTGAAGATTAATTATGTTTGGTTTTATTGAATAAATTTTATTTATCGGACAAAACTTTGTATACAATCCTATATAACATACAAATACTCCATTGCAATGGTCGGTTCAGCTTCTGCTCGATGAAATGGATTATGCCACCTTTAGACTCCTACCCCTATCCCTTATCAGCTATATGCAAGATGTCATTGACCTCGAGTTGTGTGAATATATTTACTCGTTATCATAGTTATAACCAAATAAAGCACAATATAACGCGATATCATCTCTCAAAAACCGATAGATATTATACTAGGGATCTTTCAAAATATGATTTTCCGCCATTTTATTTTCGGCAAAAATGCGGCGGGTGGAGGGTCCTAAAAACAAAATATTAGCTTTTTAGAACTTCTAGAGGGTCAATACACCAAATCATGAGTGAGACAAGACGGTTTAATACTTCCACTCCACCCTAATGCCCATGGGCGATCAAGATAAATCATGGGCACCTCACTTTTACTGTGGAAGCTGCCGTTCCACATTAGAAGGATGGCTGCGAGGTACCAGAAAAGGTATGCCATTTGCTATTCCTCGCATTTGGAGGGAGCAAACCAATCACCACGATGATTGCTACCTCTGCATGGTAGACATTTCACTCTACAAGAGAGGTAAAGGTCGAAAAAAATGTCCTATATCCAAATATCCCATCTTCTATTGCCCCAGTCCCCCATGATGAAGATTTACCCGTTCCATGCCCGCCCACCATGGAGGATATACTGTAGAAGAAATACCTTTAATATCCTCCGATGAAGATGAAGATGCTGATTTCGAGGCAAGCTCCAATACATCACCCCATTTCCCCAACCAGAAAGACATAGACGACCTAGTCAGGGATATGAACCTTACGAAAACCAATGCAGAAATTATGACGTCCCGCCTTAAAGAGTGGAATCTTTTGGACCCAATTGTCAAGATCTCTTTCTACAGGAATAGGCATTTGCGATACGCTTCTTTCTACTCCTGTTTTGCATCGAGCTCTCTTTGCTATTGCTGTGATGTGAATGGCTTTTTTGCTGAGATAGGAATTGAACACAGCCATGCTGATTGGCGTTTGTTTATTGACAGTTCAACTAGAAGTTTAAAAGGCGTCCTACTACATAATGGAAACATGTTTCCATCTATTCCTGTGGCTCATTCGGTTGAATTGAAGGAAGAATATGAAAATGTAAAGCAGTTGCTAGACAAAATAAACTACAGTGAACATAGATGGGATGTATGTGGAGACTTCAAAATGCTAGGATTTCTGCTTGGACTACAGGACAATTGCATTAAATATTCGTGTTTCCTCTGCCTTTGGGACAGCAGAGCAGATGGTGAGCACTTTGTCAGAAAGGAATGGCCCCTGAGAAATTAGCTTAATCCAGGCAAACACAATGTTCTTAACGAAGCCCTTGTTCCAACAGACAAAGTTTTGCTACCCCCGCTGCATATCAAGCTTGGTCATATTAAGCAATTCATCAAAGCTTTGGATACTGAAAGTGATGCTCTTT
The DNA here is from genome assembly GCA_023014485.1 of Bathynomus jamesi. Classification (NCBI taxonomy): domain Eukaryota; kingdom Metazoa; phylum Arthropoda; class Malacostraca; order Isopoda; family Cirolanidae; genus Bathynomus; species Bathynomus jamesi. The sequence continues at coordinate 986,303 of JAJOZX010000949.1, forward strand.
ATCATATACGTTCAATGTTTCCCAAACTTTCTGAAGCTAAAATCAAGGGAGGCATATTTCTTGGACCTCAAGTCAGACGAATGTTAGCATCTAAAGAGTTAGAAGAAAAAATAAGAAAAAATGACAGCTCTTGAAAAAAAATGCTTGGCAGTCATTTCGGCTTGTAGTCCATGGATTTTTAGTTAACAAGAAGAACGACAACTACAAAGAGCTAGTAGAAAATCTACTTAAACACTTCAAAGGTTTGGTTGTAGAATGTCCCTGACGTTACACTATCTGGACTCGCATTTAGAATTCTTCAGACCAAATTTGGGTGACGTAAGTGAAGAACATGGTGAACGTTTTCACCAAGATATCCAAACCATGGAAAGGAGATATCAGGGAAAATGGGACGAAGCTATGATGGGCGAATATATCTAGCGTTTAATACGAGATAATCCACGGGACTACAAGAGAAAAAGTCGCTCAAATGTACATTTTTAAGCATTATCCCTTTAGATTTGTGAGCATATTTGTGTGCATATTATATTTGTGTGCATTATATATACATTATATATGCATTATATTATAAATTATACACTGTACATTATATACATTATATATAGATTATATATCTTTAAATATAAAATATATTTATTTTCCTTTCCTTTTCTTCATTGTGATTTTGCTCTCTGATAAGTCACTAGGTACAAAAAAATAGATTATGGTTTTTAGAAGAAACTAGAGTTTTCACGCGAAAACTAATGCGATTTTTTAATTTAACGCACCCAAAAACATAAAGAAACACCAAAAAAATAAGAGCACAAATTTTCCAAAATTTTGTTACATAGTGTAATTACACTCATTAACCGGCAATTACTAAAAGCAGGGCTTGAGAAAATATATACCCAGTTACATAGTGTAATTACACTCATTAACCGGCAATTACTAAAAGCAGGGCTTGAGAAAATATATACCCATTTTCAATGGTACTATTTTATATTCAAGCATTCATTAGTGAATAAAAAAAAAAAAAATATAATTTAATAATATAAACAGAGAGCAAACTAAGTTAAGATTTTCATTAATATTTATTTATTGGCAACTCTACAAAAACTCGCAAGAAACGTTTCCAATGGCCCGCCACTTAAAAAAAGTTTGCTCACATCTGCTCAAGACTAATTTTTAGTAGATTCATAAAGTTATGACAATTTACAGCCTACTTTTTTAAAAAAATTTATTCCTCCTAATATTCCGACTTCTTAAACAGAGCATTTTATACTCATGAATATGAATAACATGACATATGTCATTTGTTAAACTCTTTCCATGGTATGAACCTTACCTCTAAAATAAATCATTTTCATAAAAACTGAAAGTACTCTCAATGAATTCGCTCGTTTCACAAGATTACATTTAACTGAAAGACTGAAGGGCACATAAGGGGGTATATATTATATATTGAAATTTCAAAAGGTCATTCAAATAATATAAAAGTGTAATATATACAGTGCGATATATATATACAGTATATATATATATATATATATATATATATATATATTATGGCCTTTTTGCGAAATCGGCCTTTTTGCAAAATGGCCAGCCCATTTGCAAAAAGGCCAATATGATGGCCTTTTTGCAAATGGGCATTACAATGCCGGCCACTTTGGAAAAAGGCTAGCATATTGGGCATTTTGCAAAATGACGTAATCCTGCCGACCATTTTGCGTATACCCTTCGAAGCCGTGTCGAACTGGACATAGAATGCCCTGTTAGGTCAGTTGAATGCCTGGTTAGGTTAATTGAATACCCGGTTAGGTCAACTGTCCGCCCTTCACGATTGGTTAGGTTAAGTCGTGATATTTTTGTTGTTTAACGAATATATCACGACTTAACAAAACCAATCGTGAAGGGCGGACAGTTGACCTAATCGGGCATTCATTTAACCTAACCGGGCATTCAATAATTTAAATTTCAATAATTTCAATAATTTCAATCGAACTGGATTGAATCTCTTAACTGAAGTTCTGCCTTTTCGCAAAATGGCCGGCTGGATAACCAGCCATTTTGCAAATGGCCAATATGCCGGCCTGTTTGCAGAGTGGCCTGGCATTTAATGCCATTATGCAAAAAGGCCGGTTTTTTGGTTCTTTTGCAAAAAGGCCGATCTTTTTGCAGAATGGCCAATTTCGCATAAAGGCCGTAACATTATATATATATATATATATATATATATATATACACATGAAACCTGTTCGCTGTGTCTGTATTTTAAAGCTTTATGACAATACATATAAAAATGTATACACTGTGGTCTGCGGAGGGTAAAGTGTACTGTATATATGTATATCTATATATATGTATAGTGTTGGTAGGTCAAAAGTAGATCAAAATTAGATCAAACGTCTCGACTCTTGGTAAGCAGGTACCTATAAAATAATAATAATAATAATAATAATAATAATAATTACCCTATTTAGAGTTAAAGAACCCTTTCCTCATGATTTGCTGTGTACCTTTTGTTAACAAGTGTACTCTTCAGATATTTTGTACTCGGAGTAAATTATAGTCTTTTCTCAACTTTTCACTCTTAACGTAGACACACCAGAAAGGTTTCAGATGGGGTAGTCACTTAACACGAACGTTAACTGTTTTTTGCACGACTTTATCTCTTCATTGTACTGCGCGAATATAAACGTGGTATTTCTTCTAAGGACAGTGCCCTAATTCTTCATCGAAAACACAAACATAATTTTTTGAGAAGTTAGAATGAATATGCCACTTTGAAGTTGTTTGTGATGAATGGAATTGAAGTTTAAAAATTTCATTACTCCTAAACTAAATACTAAATTTAAGTATTGGCAAATATTGAAGGAGAATTTCAAAACATTTTGTATACAGGGTGATGCATAAATGTGTTTCATAAATCGCAGGATGTATTCTTGAGACAAAAGTAAAGAAAAAAGACCATATAATGATAGGTCGAGAAACGCGTAGGTTCCGAGCTATAGCACGCGACAGAAAAATGAAACGCCTAAAGATTTTTTTACATTTTAGGCAAATTAAAGTGTGATACATTTGCTTCGTTAAAGTAAATGTTCGAAATTCGTTCCTACTTCTTGAATGCATGCCTCAGCACGTCGCAAAATAGGATAGAGGAGAGATAGTTAGGGGTCATTCAAAATCCACGTGGTCCTTTTTCGGGTGGTTTTCAAACCCGTCCCCACCTCTTGTGGTCATTTGTGGCCAATGACTTAAACCCCCTCCAAAACCACGTGGTCTTCGGATGTCACCCCCACCCCTTCTTAATCTTATTTAAATTAAAATGCAAATTAAAATAAAGCAAATTAAAACTAATCAAATTAAAAGTATGGTGAATTTGTGTTTCATGAACGCTAAAGATTCGAATCCCCTTTAAGGACCACGTGGTTTTTGAATGACCCTTTAAAGGGGGAAAATGAGTGAATATGAACAAGTTATTTTCTCCCTTTAACTATCTCTCCTCTATCCTATTTTGCGACGTGCTGAGGCATGCATTCAAGAAGTAGGAACGAATTTCGAACATTTACTTTAATGAAGCAAATGTATCACACTGTAATTTGCATAAAATGTAAAAATTCTTTAGGAGTTTCATTTTTCTGTCGCGTGCTATAGCTCGAAACTTACGCGTTTCTCGACCTATCATTATATGGTCTTTTTTCTTTACTTTTGTCTCAAGAATACATCCTGCGATTTATGAAACACATTTATGCAACACCCTGTATAGTGATTTCGATTAAAGCTTAAATGCTATTTAATGCATCAGTAATAATTTTACGATCAGTGTGTAAGATCTTCCTTAATGCCCATCCAATTGATCAATTCTGGATAAGGTTATTAGAAAGACAGCTTGTCACCAGTTCCTGATCAGAAGGATTAACCGCATTATGGCCTCAAAGAGGTTTATTGAGCCTTTACTGAATCTAAATTAGTTTCGTTATAAGCGTAATCAGAAATGAAATGAACGTAAATTATACCTTCACTAAACATTTCGTAATAAAATATATTTTATATTTACAAATCAAATATAAGTCGTACGTTCAGAATTTAAACACAGCCATGCTGATTGGCGTTTGTTTATTGACAGTTCAACTAGAAGTTTAAAAGGCGTCCTACTACATAATGGAAACATGTTTCCATCTATTCCTGTGGCTCATTCGGTTGAATTGAAGGAAGAATATGAAAATGTAAAGCAGTTGCTAGACAAAATAAACTACAGTGAACATAGATGGGATGTATGTGGAGACTTCAAAATGCTAGGATTTCTGCTTGGACTACAGGACAATTGCATTAAATATTCGTGTTTCCTCTGCCTTTGGGACAGCAGAGCAGATGGTGAGCACTTTGTCAGAAAGGAATGGCCCCTGAGAAATTAGCTTAATCCAGGCAAACACAATGTTCTTAACGAAGCCCTTGTTCCAACAGACAAAGTTTTGCTACCCCCGCTGCATATCAAGCTTGGTCATATTAAGCAATTCATCAAAGCTTTGGATACTGAAAGTGATGCTCTTTATCATATACGTTCAATGTTTCCCAAACTTTCTGAAGCTAAAATCAAGGGAGGCATATTTCTTGGACCTCAAGTCAGACGAATGTTAGCATCTAAAGAGTTAGAAGAAAAAATAAGAAAAAATGACAGCTCTTGAAAAAAATGCTTGGCAGTCATTTCGGCTTGTAGTCCATGGATTTTTAGTTAACAAGAAGAACGACAACTACAAAGAGCTAGTAGAAAATCTACTTAAACACTTCAAAGGTTTGGTTGTAGAATGTCCCTGACGTTACACTATCTGGACTCGCATTTAGAATTCTTCAGACCAAATTTGGGTGACGTAAGTGAAGAACATGGTGAACGTTTTCACCAAGATATCCAAACCATGGAAAGGAGATATCAGGGAAAATGGGACGAAGCTATGATGGGCGAATATATCTAGCGTTTAATACGAGATAATCCACGGGACTACAAGAGAAAAAGTCGCTCAAATGTACATTTTTAAGCATTATCCCTTTAGATTTGTGAGCATATTTGTGTGCATATTATATTTGTGTGCATTATATATACATTATATATGCATTATATTATAAATTATACACTGTACATTATATACATTATATATAGATTATATATCTTTAAATATAAAATAATTTATTTTCCTTTCCTTTTCTTCATTGTGATTTTGCTCTCTGATAAGTCACTAGGTACAAAAAAATAGATTATGGTTTTTAGAAGAAACTAGAGTTTTCACGCGAAAACTAATGCGATTTTTAATTTAACGCACCCAAAAACATAAAGAAACACCAAAAAATAAGAGCACAAATTTTCCAAAATTTTGTTACATAGTGTAATTACACTCATTAACCGGCAATTACTAAAAGCAGGGCTTGAGAAAATATATACCCAGTTACATAGTGTAATTACACTCATTAACCGGCAATTACTAAAAGCAGGGCTTGAGAAAATATATACCCATTTTCAATGGTACTATTTTATATTCAAGCATTCATTAGTGAATAAAAAAAAAAAAAATATAATTTAATAATATAAACAGAGAGCAAACTAAGTTAAGATTTTCATTAATATTTATTTATTGGCAACTCTACAAAAACTCGCAAGAAACGTTTCCAATGGCCCGCCACTTAAAAAAAGTTTGCTCACATCTGCTCAAGACTAATTTTTAGTAGATTCATAAAGTTATGACAATTTACAGCCTACTTTTTTAAAAAAATTTATTCCTCCTAATATTCCGACTTCTTAAACAGAGCATTTTATACTCATGAATATGAATAACATGACATATGTCATTTGTTAAACTCTTTCCATGGTATGAACCTTACCTCTAAAATAAATCATTTTCATAAAAACTGAAAGTACTCTCAATGAATTCGCTCGTTTCACAAGATTACATTTAACTGAAAGACTGAAGGGCACATAAGGGGGTATATATTATATATTGAAATTTCAAAAGGTCATTCAAATAAATAAAAGTGTAATATATACAGTGCGATATATATATACAGTATATATATATAATATATATATATATATTATGGCCTTTTTGCGAAATCGGCCTTTTTGCAAAATGGCCAGCCCATTTGCAAAAAGGCCAATATGATGGCCTTTTTGCAAATGGGCATTACAATGCCGGCCACTTTGGAAAAAGGCTAGCATATTGGGCATTTTGCAAAATGACGTAATCCTGCCGACCATTTTGCGTATACCCTTCGAAGCCGTGTCGAACTGGACATAGAATGCCCTGTTAGGTCAGTTGAATGCCTGGTTAGGTTAATTGAATACCCGGTTAGGTCAACTGTCCGCCCTTCACGATTGGTTAGGTTAAGTCGTGATATTTTTGTTGTTTAACGAATATATCACGACTTAACAAAACCAATCGTGAAGGGCGGACAGTTGACCTAATCGGGCATTCATTTAACCTAACCGGGCATTCAATAATTTAAATTTCAATAATTTCAATAATTTCAATCGAACTGGATTGAATCTCTTAACTGAAGTTCTGCCTTTTCGCAAAATGGCCGGCTGGATAACCAGCCATTTTGCAAATGGCCAATATGCCGGCCTGTTTGCAGAGTGGCCTGGCATTTAATGCCATTATGCAAAAAGGCCGGTTTTTTGGTTCTTTTGCAAAAAGGCCGATCTTTTTGCAGAATGGCCAATTTCGCATAAAGGCCGTAACATATATATATATATATATATATATATATATATATACACATGAAACCTGTTCGCTGTGTCTGTATTTTAAAGCTTTATGACAATACATATAAAATGTATACACTGTGGTCTGCGGAGGGTAAAGTGTACTGTATATATGTATACTATATATATGTATAGTGTTGTGGTAGGTCAAAAGTAGATCAAAATTAGATCAAACGTCTCGACTCTTGGTAAGCAGGTACCTATAAAATAATAAAATAATAATAATAATAATAATAATTACCCTATTTAGAGTTAAAGAACCCTTTCCTCATGATTTGCTGTGTACCTTTTGTTAACAAGTGTACTCTTCAGATATTTTGTACTCGGAGTAAATTATAGTCTTTTCTCAACTTTTCACTCTTAACGTAGACACACCAGAAAGGTTTCAGATGGGGTAGTCACTTAACACGAACGTTAACTGTTTTTTGCACGACTTTATCTCTTCATTGTACTGCGCGAATATAAACGTGGTATTTCTTCTAAGGACAGTGCCCTAATTCTTCATCGAAAACACAAACATAATTTTTTGAGAAGTTAGAATGAATATGCCACTTTGAAGTTGTTTGTGATGAATGGAATTGAAGTTTAAAAATTTCATTACTCCTAAACTAAATACTAATTTAAGTATTGGCAAATATTGAAGGAGAATTTCAAAACATTTTGTATACAGGGTGATGCATAAATGTGTTTCATAAATCGCAGGATGTATTCTTGAGACAAAAGTAAAGAAAAAAGACCATATAATGATAGGTCGAGAAACGCGTAGGTTCCGAGCTATAGCACGCGACAGAAAAATGAAACGCCTAAAGATTTTTTTACATTTTAGGCAAATTAAAGTGTGATACATTTGCTTCGTTAAAGTAAATGTTCGAAATTCGTTCCTACTTCTTGAATGCATGCCTCAGCACGTCGCAAAATAGGATAGAGGAGAGATAGTTAGGGGTCATTCAAAATCCACGTGGTCCTTTTTTCGGGTGGTTTTCAACCCGTCCCCACCTCTTGTGGTCATTTGTGGCCAATGACTTAAACCCCCTCCAAAACCACGTGGTCTTCGGATGTCACCCCACCCCTTCTTAATCTTATTTAAATTAAAATGCAAATTAAAATAAAGCAAATTAAAACTAATCAAATTAAAAGTATGGTGAATTTGTGTTTCATGAACGCTAAAGATTCGAATCCCCTTTAAGGACCACGTGGTTTTGAATGACCCTTTAAAGGGGGAAAATGAGTGAATATGAACAAGTTATTTTCTCCCTTTAACTATCTCTCCTCTATCCTATTTTGCGACGTGCTGAGGCATGCATTCAAGAAGTAGGAACGAATTTCGAACATTTACTTTAATGAAGCAAATGTATCACACTGTAATTTGCATAAAATGTAAAAATTCTTTAGGAGTTTCATTTTTCTGTCGCGTGCTATAGCTCGAAACTTACGCGTTTCTCGACCTATCATTATATGGTCTTTTTTCTTTACTTTTGTCTCAAGAATACATCCTGCGATTTATGAAACACATTTATGCAACACCCTGTATAGTGATTTCGATAAAGCTTAAATGCTATTTAATGCATCAGTAATAATTTTACGATCAGTGTGTAAGATCTTCCTTAATGCCCATCCAATTGATCAATTCTGGATAAGGTTATTAGAAAGACAGCTTGTCACCAGTTCCTGATCAGAAGGATTAACCGCATTATGGCCTCAAAGAGGTTTATTGAGCCTTTACTGAATCTAAATTAGTTTCGTTATAAGCGTAATCAGAAATGAAATGAACGTAAATTATACCTTCACTAAACATTTCGTAATAAAATATATTTTATATTTACAAATCAAATATAAGTCGTACGTTCAGAATTTACAGTCTCAATATAAGAGGTTGCCTTTATAGTAAAACAGAAATGTTATTTAAGAGAAGCCTTGTTTACAATGAATTTAGCTTCAGATTTCAAATTTACATTACATTTTCCTTTCAAAGTACTTCGTTACTTTTTATGAAGCATTTCTGAACAAAATGCAATAAACCTTTTGCCAGCAACTGTTTACCTTACTCACTTCATATACAAAATAGTTTATATTCATATGAAAATTTAGTAAATTTTACACACACACACACACACACACACACACACACACACATTATATATGCAGAATGAATTTAAACACTTGAAATAAATAAACAATGCACACCTACAAGGAAAAAGTCAGTCCTCTCTTGTATTCAACAGTATACCTCGTCAGGGAATAACGAGGTGTATTGTTGAATACACGAAGGGCCTTGGAGTAGCTTTTCATTTTTCCTTGTGGGTGTGCATATATATATATATATATATATATATATATATATATATCAATACATCGAACATCGTCGCTAATGCGTTCCTGGAAAAGGCGACGATATTCAAAACAACGATGTTCAAGGAATGTAACCTATGGGAAATAAGAGGTTCCGTTCTCAGATTTTTTTTGTGTCAAAATCAGGATTTTTGCATTACAAATACAGTACAAATACACTCGGTTTAACAGTTCAATCACAGGAAAAACATCAATAAGAACCTGTTCAATTCAAACCCCTCATTTAAACACAAAAATTTATAATACTAAGGAAAAAATGAAATTGGAAATTATTTTTAAGCAAAACATTTGTCTACTGTTCAATTCACACCCTTTATTAAACATGAAAATTTATAATACGAACGAAAAATGAAATTGGAAATTATTTTTAAGCAAAACATTTGTTTACTGTTCAATTAACACCTTTTATTAAACATGAAAATTTATAATACTAACGAAAAAATGAAATTGGAAATTATTTTTAAGCAAAACATTTGTTTACTGTTCAATTAACACCTTTTATTAAACATGAAAATTTATAATACTAACGAAAAAATGAAATTGGAAATTATTTTTAAGCAAAACATTTGTTTACTGTTCAATTAACACCTTTTATTAAACATGAAAATTTATAATACTGTACTAACGAAAAAATGAAATTGGAAATTATTTTTAAGCAAAACATTTGTCTACTGTTCAATTAACAACTTTTATTAAACATGAAAATTTATAATACGAAGGAAAAAATGAAATTGGAAATTATTTTTAAGCAAAACATTTGTCTACTGTTCAATTCACACCTTTTATTAAACATGAAAATTTATAATACGAACGAAAAATGAAATTGGAAATTATTTTTAAGCAAAACATTTGTTTACTGTTCAATTCACACCTGTTATTAAACATGAAAATTTATAATACTAACGAAAAAATGAAATTGGAAATTATTTTTAAGCAAAACATTTGTTTACTGTTCAATTAACACCTTTTATTAAACATGAAAATTTATAATACTAACGAAAAAATGAAATTGGAAATTATTTTTAAGCAAAACATTTGTCTACTGTTCAATTAACAACTTTTATTAAACATGAAAATTTATAATACGAAGGAAAAAATGAAATTGGAAGTTATTTTTAAGCAAAACATTTGTTTACTGTTCAATTAACACCTTTTATTAAACATGAAAATTTATAATACTAACGAAAAAATGAAATTGGAAATTATTTTTAAGCAAAACATTTGTCTACTGTTCAATTAACAACTTTTATTAAACATGAAAATTTATAATACGAAGGAAAAAATGAAATTGGAAGTTATTTTTAAGCAAAACATTTTACTGTTCAATTAACACCTTTTATTAAACATGAAAATTTATAATACTAACGAAAAAATGAAATTGGAAATTATTTTTAAGCAAAACATTTGTCTACTGTTCAATTCACACCTTTTATTAAACATGAAAATTTATAATACGAGCGAAAAAATGAAATTGGAAATTATTTTTAAGCAAAACATTTGTCGACTGTTCAATTCACACCTGTTATTAAACATGAAAATTTATAATACGAACGAAAAAATGAAATTGGAAATTATTTTTAAGCAAAACATTTGTCTACTGTTCAATTCACACCTTTTATTAAACATGAAAATTTATAATACGAACGAAAAAATGAAATTGGAAATTATTTTTAAGCAAAACATTTGTCTACTGTTCAATTTAAACCTTTTATTAAACATGAAAAGGGGGAAGGGTGGGGGATTAGTGTTGAAAACCGGTTTGTAAAAACCGGTTTTTAACCGGTTTGTAAAATTCCCCTAAAAATCGAAAACCGAAAGAAAAAACCGGTTTTATCGATTGATTTTTATTTGGCTCAAACTTGCACGAACGTCTACGCGCTACAGCGTACAAAAAATAACTTCGAATACATTACCTATTAAGTTAAATTGTGACAAACTGGCAACTGCTCTTCAGTATAATTTTTGCCTATCTGGCAACTCGATCTTCAGTTTGTCTCATCATGTAGGCTGTAGTGTAGAGTCAGTCGACTAAAGCCCTATTCGCAGTATAAGACCCTTAATGCCCTTTGTTTCTTAAGATGTCATTTCCAAAATAGGGATAAAATCTAAATTAATTTATATATTTTTTCTTACACGAAGAGTCAATTTTCTGTTTTCTAGGTAAAGTTTTTTTTTTAAAAAATTTTATTTCAATGTTTTTCCAAAATAGATAAATTTTATTTTTATTCTTTATAATTTTTTTTACAAAAGAAGTTTATTTCTTTCTAAGTATAGATGTTTTATTTTAAAAAATTATTTCAAATCTAAATTGTTTGAATAATGTATTATTTTGGCTAAAATAAAATATGTCAAGTTGTCATTTTCTTATTCATATGCATACATATGCTGCTGCATTTTTGCATTCTTTTGACCAAAAAATAGGCGATAAGCTATGCTTGTTAAGAGTTAAAGTCAGTACCTTTCAATTGTGGCTTTTAAAAATTACTATACTTTTCGGTCATAACCAGCCAGTTAAAACCGGTTTTCAAAAACCAGATCGATTAAAAACCGGTTTGTAAAGTTTCGATTATTTTTCAACACTAGTGGGGATGTTGCCCAGCCGTAAGTGATGCTGCCAGGCGTAAGACGACGAAATAGTAAAACCAAGACGATGATGATGTAAATCTTAGTCGCAAGCATAGCAACGATGAAAGCGCAAAACGAATGATGTTCTAAACAACGATGTTCAAGGTATTACTGTACATATATATATATATATATATATATTAGGGTGTCTCTTATTGGGTAGTCAAAAATTGAAATGTTGAATTATTTTATCTGCGCCCCCTAAAATAGTTCCATTTAGCCTAAAAACTAAAACCTGAAAGTTTGACACAAATTGGCTCATATTTAGGGGTCGCCCCCGGTTAATAAAAATGGTGACCATGGCATAATAGCTCCTGACATATGATTATGCTCATTATACACATAATTCCTTCCTTCTTTTTTTAGTTTGATTCGTTTTTATAAGTATAGGCCTTCTTATTTATCATTGATCCTTTTCTAACCTATCCTTGATGTTGTTATAATCCATCCTTTGGTCCTCAATCCTTCTTTATCCCAATCCTTTTTCTCCTATCCAAAATCCTTCCTGGCTCTTTTTTTATATACAATCAGCAATGAAGCATTGCTACAAAAAAAAACCATTAGTTTATTATATAGAGATAAATTCAAAATGCCAGTGCTATTTACATACTTTAATTACTTTAATTAGCATTATTTCCTTATACAACATTTATTTAATATACAATGATTATACAATATGGTGTATTTTAAGGTGCGACCTCATTGATGGTTTTTTTTGAGAAGAACAGTTTTTGATGGAACTGGGTGACTCTGGCGGTGTTTTGCAACAATTTGGAGCAGGAACTGGAGCTGCTCTTCCCCCACTGTCAATTTCTTATTCAGCTCTTGAACTAAAGCTACTGCACGTTCTGCCCGGTCATTTACAACAGATAGAGCTGCAACAATAGCTCTGGCCCTTAAATATTCACAGTTGGATGTCCAAGTGCTGGGTGCCTTGTTCAGAAATCCTTCTGGCAAATTCAGCTTAGTAAAGAATTCTCTAGTATTTCTTGTAACAAGTTGGTGTAGTCCTTCACCAGAGCAGAAGGTCGATTCAGGAATCCGAGGACGCTTGGGTGGTCTATCAGTGGACTCATCTTCTAATGCCTTTACCATGCGTTTCTTTACATCTGTAGTAATTCGCTCATCAAAGAAAGCAAGACCAACTGCTTCTTCAGACAGGTACCATAAGTGGTTAGAGAGCTTTTTTTTAGTTGCATCAGAAATCTTTTTGTTAGGATAATTAATCAATGACCTCATAAGGAGCCAGTCATTAAATGGGGTTTCAATAGGGAGTGAGGATGTTGTCCAAGCCTTCATATAGATGAGAACAGAAAAAAGGGAAAGATCTCGAATTCCTCGTTCTTCAGTCTTAGTCATCTTGAACTGGTTTCGAAAAAGCCACATCTTGATAGAATAGAGCGCTTTGGACATCCAGCGAGCTCGATGCATGGCACCTGGTGCACGAAACTTGATGCCTTTATTGGGGACACCTCCAAGAAAGATGATGGACAGATCCAAAAGTTCTTGATAGTCATCCCGTAGCATAGGTGCCTGGGATCTAGCAAACTGAATTAGTTCAGTTTTAGACTGGATAATTGCTTCTTTAGTAATCGTGTCTGTCTCACCTGTTTGGAACTGGCTTTGATCAACAGAAGTCCAATTGTCACGAAAACGCTTAAAGATCAATATCTCTGGACCAGTTGATGTAGATCCCAATGTTGCTTCAAATGCAGCTCCCAACAATAAATCTAAAACATGGTGTCTACAAGGCAAGTACAAAACATCATGTCCCAATTTTGCTTCGATGAGAGCACAGGCTCCACTATATTGACCCGTGTTTGAAGCTGTTGTATCGAAACAAATTGCTTTTACTCTCTCTGTAATTCCCCATTCATTCAGGCAGTTAAAGACGGCTTCAGCTTGTGCTTCTCCAGTTGAGTTTGGGATTTTGGGGACACCAAGCAGCTGTTCAACACCAGGTCCTGACACAAGTACTGGGAGACGATCAATGTGCTTGTGCGAGGTGAGGTCCTCCATCATCTTGCCATCCCAGTGGACTGTCATAGAACATTCTCCATGGAAATGCTCCTTAAGTTCTTTAGCATGACGAGCTCGGTTCTTATTTCGAAGGCGATGGATAGAATGTTGGTTTATGTTGTAATCTGAAGCGTCCAAACCAAAGCTTTTAGCTGCCTCTGCGAGGATAAATGTTGCCTTTCTAGAGGAAATTTGTGTACGATCCAGGGCAGCAGACATCTGAATAGTCATGATGTTTTTCATGCCTCGTTTTTTCTTAGATTTTGGTAAAGCACAAGCTCCTTTGGGCTCCTCCTCCTCATTCTCACTTTCATCAGTGTTGCTGGAAGATGTGGAAGAAGCCAGTACAACTTGACTAGTAGACGCCTCCATCAAAGATTCTGACTTTCTTTTTCTCTCTGCCTCAGCTTCCAACCGTTTGACTGCATTTTTTGTGCGGTGAAGATGTACAGTGTCCACACCACCGATTGAGCCAGGACGACCTTTTTGTCTTTGCAGTTGAAGGAACTCCCAGTCCTCACGATTCTTGATCAGCTTCTCAGCGTCTCCATGGGCGATGTCAAAGAGATCTTCCAATCGCTCTACAAAATCAGCCTCCTTGGTTTTATGGCTCTGGCTTGTTCTGGAAGCATGCTTCTTTAAGCAAGTCCATTCGTTAAAGAAATTCTCTAACTTCTTCATGGCACGAGGTTCCTGCTGAGTAGGAATATTGGCCTTATCCCAGATAACTATTGTGGCTCGAATAGATTGACGCAGAGCATCGCGGATTGTCATGTTTTTCTCTCTGTGGAGGTGCATAAAATAACCAAAAGCTTGCCTATATGGGGGCAGCTTTGAGCCTTTAATATCATCTACTGTAGATCCGAGCAAATAGAATGGTCTTCTTGTATTCATCTGCAAAATAAGAAAACAAAATATTAATGTAGTGTTATGGTTTTGTAGAGCAGGGCTAAATCACTGTTTTGACTTTTTTAAATTACAAAAAAAAAAAAAATTTGGTAGACAAAGTTAATTTGGTCTATTTTATAAATCTAACGTATTTTTCTCAATTATTATTCCTATTATTTTTTAATCTAAGAAACAAGGAATAAATATTTTTGTAGTAGAAATTTATATTTTGCTATTTTATTGGAAATAGAAACAGTGGCGTCACTAGGGTTGGTGTCACCCAGTGCGGTAACTCATGGTGTCACCCCCCCCCATGGACCTCCTCCCGTACCAGACCATACAGAATCCTTAGTAATGTTTTTTGTACTAATGTTACTCGTAAATCGTAATTCCCGTATATCACTGAATGTAATGGCAATAGTAGTGACATAAACAACTAGCAAAATTAAAATTACTCCTTTAAATTACAATATCATACGCACAGCCTAAATGTATTTACATTTACATAGTTTCATGTGGTTAAAGTGAAAATTCGGTAAGAAAACAATAGAATTCGAAGTAAAAACGTTTAAGAACTACATCAAAATTATGTTCATTTTAACGTTAAACTTTACCGTTACATGAGATACATTAATGGATTAGGTTTGCATAATCAATAACGGCCCAAATAATGTAGAAGTTGTAGACAAATGCATATGGAAATATACTCATAAATTTGAGGCTGCAACATCATAAAGACAGAGGCTGCAACAACTGAGCGGAAGCCTTTTTTTTTTTCTCCTTCTTTTCCTTTAATTACTACTTCATTCTCAAAAAAGTTATTGATATAGGTTCACAAATACTAATTACCACAATATTGTAGCTAAAACAACAGAAAATTTGACAAAATCAGCGACTATAAAAACACCAGCAGCAACGAAAACAACAGCGCGTGCTTGTAGAGCGTGCAGACGAAACCACGTGATTCGAAGCGTCATTGTAATTGGGTAATAATGACAGCTCTGACCGGAGCGCATTAGAAGGTTCAAAAAGTAAATTAGCATAGAGTTTTAGCCTTGTAGGTATATTGATACATGTAAGCTGGGCTTACGAAAAATGTTTTTGTTGTTATAACTAACTACAGGGATATTTTTATAAAAAATAATAAATTTCTGCTCAAACACTGCACAAAAACCCCCCGCACCCCTCTAGTGACGCCACTGATAGAAACACAGATCATGAAACACATGTCAGGTAAAATTTCCATTGAACTAAATTAAATTCTTTGTGACAAATAGCAACATTGTTTAAAACTTCATAATATGTGTATAAGAGCATAAATTCTAATTTTTTCATTAAATTCATTAAATTTTTTTCAAACACTAATAACAAAATCAGTATAAATAATTGTGAAAAATATAAATAACATAGTTTATTATCTGATAATAGCAAAAAAGAAGTATAGTGATACACAGTTACACACCTTTTACTTATGACAGCAGAACACTGAATGATGACAAATAAACAATTGCAACATAATCTGGAGCATTCTTGATGAAACATGTTTAAACAGGTTGATCTTGTCTTATCAAGCAATATTTTCAGCTACAAACTTGACAATTATCTCTAATATATTCATTTAATTGAATTCATCATAAATATGATGATTAATTAATTAAAAACATATGTTTAGTATACTTGACAACTGCTAGTAATTTCAAATATTAATTGCATAAATAATAGCTATATTTTATGAACTTTAATAAGCGGGGGCGACCTCTAAAAATTGTTCAATCCAAAAAAATTTTATATGTGATGTTTTTTCAACCAATGGAACTGGTTGAGGGGGCGCAACCTAAAAAATCAACACTTCGAAAATAAGAGACACCCTATATATATATATATATATATATATATATATATATATATATATATCATGAATATAATATATTTTTTTCTTTTAGGTAGGGGATGGCTGCGAAATTAACAATAGACGAGAGGGTCAGCTTGGATTCTGTACCCTGTATATTCAAATTAAATGGGAAACTGTCACTACCTTAATTGAAATGCAACAACCTGAGAAGTTACTTTGTTTGTAAAAAGAAATTACCCATTTGTTTAAGTCTGTTGAGTTCTGGCTTGGGAAAAAAAATGCAATTATAATGTGTTTGTGTTTTCTATTCTATGGAGCTCTCTCATACTATAAAAAACGGTCAGACACAAATAGACACAATGATGATTGTCCTCAAGAACAAATAGCAAAGTTCATCAAAGGAATGCCAGAACGTGTGTGTGTCACCTTTGCACAATGGAAAGAGGAGAGCAACATCCTTCTAAATATATTGATTCAATAAATCTCCCATTATTTATTGACTTTTATCAAATGAGAAGCTAGAAAACAATAAAAATCCCAAAGGTGTCTATTTACTTTTGTCACCCATCCATATACTCTGTAAAAATATTATATAATATAGTCTGAATATACATACTATATTATTGCGTTATGCAAATTATGTCTTTCAATGATAAGTAAACAGCTGCAATTTAGTTTCGCTTTGGTTATTTGAACCAATTTGAATTCGGTTCAGCAGACACGAGATTCAGGAAATTTGCTTTGAATATAAATACACAACCAAGAAAACTTGCTTTGAATATAAATACATAACCAAGGAAACGGCAGCTGACGAGGAAGCTTCTAACGGGCTGTATCCTCCAGCGCGGGACACGTCAACGCGAAGAAGAGGCGACGTCAAACCGAAACATCAATGAGCTGGTGGCCAAACTTCCTCAAATCTCCATGCAGCGGACTGTCTACGGTTGGCCAGACTGGCAGTCGACGGCCTGTTGCGTGGCACGGTCAGAGTGCCGATCGGCTTCCGGGGCCGGACCTATACCAAGTGTGCTATTTCTTTCATTTACGGGGAGCAGTTGCGTCCTCCCCGGACTACTCTTACTCTCCGGCGACATTAAGACTAATCCAGGTCCCACTACAACTTACACATGTCACCATACACAAAGACATACACACAATAGGACCATGAGACACATGCAGAAGCATAAATATTAACTATTACAGTACAAAGTAGATGGCCTCACAAACAAAATCATGCAGCTTAGGGAATTCGTACACAAACAAAACATTCACATAGCACTTATACAAGAAACAAAACTAAAACGCACATACAAAACACCCACCATCCCTGACTTCACGGTGATCCGTCAAGATCGTACGGGGGGTCACGGGGGTGGATTCATCACTTACATACGTAAAAGCATTAGCTACACTGATGCCATCCAAAACATTACAAACACAATCCAAGCAGATAACACGATAGAAATACAGGCAGTTAACATTAAAACACGCGCAAAACACAACACCACAGTAGTCACCACACTCATCAACATTTATATCCCACCAGATAGTTCACCTCAGGTGCCAGCCAATTACAATCCACAGTTACACAATCTGGCCTCTCTCACTAATGTCATCTTAGGAGGAGACTTCAACGCTAAAGGCACTAGTTGGTACCTGCACAACCAAAGCAACACCAGAGGCGCCAACGTAGCCACACAACTAAACAGCCTCTTCATTTTTAACAATACAGAAGAACATACACACATACCACATCAAGCAGGATGCTCAAACTCCTCCCCAGACATAACGTTCTGTCCCCCCTCACTAACAACACACACACTGGAGAACAGAAAAACAACTGTCATCAGACCACCTACCCATCATCATTACAACACGTTCTACACTCTGCCCCAACAGCCTTAGGCACACTTACAGAAATTACAAGAAAGCTGATTGGGAACAGTTCAAAATACAGACCTAGGAACAATTCACCACATTAAACAGCACACCCATCATAAACATCAATACAACAGTTAAGACATTTAATCAGACCATCAATAATGCAAACAAATACATACCCAAGGGCACCATTACGAAATACAACCCAAATTACACTAGAGAAATAGCCCACCTCATAAGGCAACGTAACAACCTCAAACATAATACACAAACACCACACACAGAAACCATATAACAGCAGATACAACAGCTCAACACAGAAATAAACAACAAACTTAAAGAAAAACAAACATAAACATTTAGGGAATTCATAAGAATACTAAACCACTCCACAGATACATCCAGGCTATACAAAACTATAAACAGCATTACCTACTCTAACAGCGGCATTCACACCTCACACGCGGCTATCTGTCACAGCCAAAATAATATCCCAACATATACATAACAAGCTAACATTCTAGCTAATCACTACGCAAAGATAAGTCACTTAAACAGAGACAACAACCAGAAACACGCAGACAGACAAACAGCCAGACACAAGAAAACCTGCAGACGCGACACGACTATTACACCCTTCAATACAGACCAGACCACCAAGATCATCAAAAACATTAAGAATTCGAAGACTACTGGACCAGACAACATATCTAACATACACCTTAAACACTTGGGCCCACAGGGAATACTAGCTCTCACAAACATCAGCACATATTCATACCAACATTGTATCATTCCTGACATATGGAAACAAGGAAAATTATTACACTACTCAAACCAAACAAAAATCCAACAGAACCAGCTTCCGAAAGATCCATTACTTACTATGCACACCTTCCAAAGTAATAGAAAGACTAATCTTACAAATCACCAACCCGCACATACCACTATCGCCCACTCAACATGGATTCAGACCTCACCACTCAACCACGACATTACTCACTAACCTCACGCGGCACATCATGGATGGCATCAACTCCAGACGACCAGATCAACGTACACTATTAGCAACAATAGACATTAGTAAAGCATTTGATGCTATCCACGCTTCCCTCTCATAAACAAAATATTCAACACAAACATGCACAATAACGCCAAAAGATACTCACATGTCACATTTAATGGCAAGTCATCCGAAAACAAGCTTTTTCCGAACGGGATCCCTCAAGGCTCTGTTCTCTCACCAACACTGTTCAACTTATACATGCATGACATTCCAACACCCATAGATAACAAGCTTACCTTATCATCATATGCAGATGACATCACTCTAACACCCACCCACAACAACATCGATACCGCTACAAATAACCTACAAATATACATAAACAGTATACAAGACTGGCTCACACACAATAGACTCAAAGTAGCTCCCACAAAATCAACCATCACTTTGCTCACAAGCAACACAAAAGAACACCAGATAACTCCACAGATTACAAAACAACATCAACATTCCACACACTCACAGGACCAAAATACTTGGGGTCACATAAAACACATCATTATCTTTGTAAACCACATTCAGGACATTAAAAACAAATGTACGTCAAGACTTAACACGCTTAGGGTACTAACAGGCACAAACTTTGGACGTCAGCAGGAAACAACATCACTCATATACAAACAATATATCCGCTCAGTTATGGACTATGCTAGCCATGCTGGGCACCCATTATCTCAACACACACATAAACACCTTACAGACAATACAAACAACGCACTTCGTATCATTACAGGATGTACTCAAACAACTCCAATAGAACACCTGCACACGGAAACAAAAATACTGAAAGTTAGGGAACATTTAGATATGAGGGGAACACAATTCATGGCAGCAGCGACAACTAACCCACAACACCTTTGCCACTACATGTACAATCATGCACCAACACTCGCACCATTAAGGTAACACCAGAGAGACATTTAAACCAAATACTCCATTCCATACCACGCCCACAGACATCACACAGTACAGAAAACACATACACACACACCTAACCCACAAAACACTGACACGACTCGGTCCGAATGCGGTCCTAGGTGCGAAGCCGCCACCCATTAACAGGTCAGAGACCAGCCTGAGCAGATCGGATCGAGTTAATTAGCACGATTCCGATGTGGACATCACCCCAACTACGGACATATAAACACAGACTAGACAACTCCACAGACGACACCTGCCACTTGCGCCAGGACACACCACAAACAATTAAACACATTATGACAGACTGTACCGCTCTAGCACAACATAGAACACAACACAACATCACTAGTGCGCTGAAACTCTGGTCCACTCCGTAGAGGGCGATCGGTTACCTGCGTGCCGCCGGCTTGCTCGATCAGGGTGGGCTGATCGGCTAACCAACAACAACAACCAAGAAAACGTAACAAATAACAGTCATATGGTCAGCCATAAATAATAATAATAATAATAATAATAATACGCATCATTTTGGAAAAGGGTACTTACCTGTTATCCCGGACCCCAGACTTTTTTAACACTTGCCAATCACAATTGGTTAGGTTTAGTCGTGATATTTTTGTTAAAACTAACGAAAATATTACAACTTAACCTAACCATTCATCAATAATATTATATATATATATATATATATATATATACACATTTTAACTGCAAACACGCAGTATAATTAACGTAAAGAACGACGCTTGTATAGGAGAATATCCCGCGCAAGATGAGGAGAGAGAACGAAAAAATGAAAAATGAGGTAACCACCCGGGAATCGAACCCGGGATCTTCCGATTGCCGGTCAGATATGATAACCATTACACCATGGGCCTCACTCGAACAAATGCCGTAATTCTCCTACATACGCGCAGAAACCAATGCCCCAAAGGGGCACCTTCCGCATGCCGTACATTATATACATTTTAACTCTCTCCTCATCTTGCGCGGAATATTCTCCTATACAAGCGTCGTTCTTACGTTAATTATACTGCGTGTTTGCAGTTAAAATGTATATAATGTACGGCATGCGGGAGGTGCCCCTTTGGGGCATTGGTTTCTGCGCGTATGTAGGAGAATTACGGCATTTGTTCGAGTGAGGCCCATAGTGTAATGGTTATCATATCTGACCGGCAATCGGAAGATCCCGGGTTCGATTCCCGGGTGGTTACCTCATTTTTTCATTTGTTTCGTTCTCTCTCCTCATCTTGCGGAGAATATTCTCCTATACACGCGTCGTTCTTTACGTTATTATATATATAATATATATATAATTTGGGTGATTCAAATATGGGGGTAAAATTTTTTTTTTATATTTTAATGTGTTCAACCCTTTAAATGGTTCATTTCAGCATAAAAACAACTATCCTAAAATATTTTAGCAAATATTTAATTTTTAGGGGTTGCTACCAGCAATTAAAAATTGACAGAATGACTCAAATTGTAAAATTTTTCCACACCACCCAGGGGGTACAGTACAAGGCGCATTGCTTTTTTTTAATGTGGAAAGCTCCCCCGTAGGTCCTACCATATACCATAACCACAAGCATGCATAATTAAACTAGCATGATATTTGAGACATTAGCTGTCCTTACTTCATCAATGTTTCTTTCTTTCTATCAAGGTAAACAGCCCTGTAGTTTTTCATTACTTGTAGCAAGAATTGTTTTTGATCTTCGTCATGTGTTAATATTTTATTATATTCATCCATTAATTTTACTCCTCTTTCCGCTATATCATTCACGACTTTCCACTGTTTGATAGATTTCTTAGCGGAGTTATACTCTTCATCATTATGCCATTCTTTAGCATCTTTGAGTAAAAATTTTGAACTAAATTCTGTTATTGTAAAGAATCTTGGAGTATTTGATGTGACAAAATCTTCTAATTTCTTCGTTGGAATAAGTGCAGGATCTAGAAAAGCCCGTTTTGCAGGAAGAGTTTCTATTGTATTTTGCAAGGCCTTTACAATTTTGTTTTTCGTTTCAGTAGGCACTTCATCATCATAAAAGGCCAAGGCTACCAGTTCTTCTGATAGGTACCAGAGGTGACCTAACAGTTTTTTAATAGCAACAAATGCAATTGTGTCATTTATTTGTTTGTAGACTATAAGATTCTGTAATAATTCCAGATCAAGACGAGGAGCGCAATATGGCACAGGAGCTGTAAACCATGCCTTTACATATAACCGAGTAGCAAATAGACAGATGTCTTTTAGTCCTTTTTTGTCTTTTACTGAAATTTTGAAATTTTGAAATTTCGTAGGCGCAAGGGTTAAGGGAAAGGTGTATAAGACTGTGGTAAGACCGGCTATGATGTACGGGGCTGAGTCTTGGGCTATAAAGAAAGATCATGAGAAAAGACTAGATGTAACGGAGATGAGAATGTTGAGATGGATGTGCGGAGTGACAAGGTTGGATAGAGTAAGGAATGAAAGGATAAGGGGCACAACAAAGGTTGGAGAAATCTCGAGGAAGATACAAGAAAGTAGACTGAAATGGTATGGACATGTGATGAGAGGGGACGAAGATTATGTAGGTAAGAGAACGATGAATATGGAGGTGCATGGCAGGAGAAAGAGAGGCAGACCGAAGCGAAGGTGGATGGAGAAGGTGAGGGGACGATTGAGGGAGAAGGGTTGTCGGAGGAAGAAGCCCCAGGACCGGGCTGTGTGGAGGAGGCTGGCAGAAACGCCGACCCCGCATAGAGGCGGGAACGGGCGAAGAGAAAGAAGACTGAAATTTTGAACTGAGATTTGAACATAAAATTTTTAATGAATATGTAATTTTGGCCACCACCTAGCGATGAAGTCCCGCTGGATGTTTAAATTTGATTCCACCTTTTGGTTCACCTCCCAAAAAATAATTGTTAACTGCAATAGTTCTAGGTAATCGTCTCTTGGTTTGAATGTATCTAGTGATTTGCTGCAAATATAATTATGATCTTGATGTCATGAATATTTTCATAGATATCTGGATCTGATAATGCTGTTTCGTAGTCGTTATTAATGCTTGACCATTTTTCTCTGAACTTCTTAAAAAGGACTATATCCGGGCAGAAGATGGTGATAAAGACTGAAACAACAGCTTCCAGCATAATTCAAATATGTGGTGTCGACATGTCAGCACAATAAATCGTTGTCGAATTTTGTCTAGAGAATAGCTGCACCATTTCTAGGACCAGTATTGGCTGCCGTTGTATCGAAACACATGCATTTTATTTGTCGAGATGTCCCATTCAAGCGATGTCTGATTGTTGGCATTAAAACTAGAGACGCATTTCTGTCACTCAATTTTGCAACATCAAGACTTCCTAATAATTTATCATCAAACAATTTTCTACGTTTGCCGACCTTACTTTTCCTTGTTGAAGGTTGTGCAGCACAGAAACCAGATTCATCACTTTTACTCTCCTCTGATTCTGATTCTGATGATGTACTGGTGAGTATGACAGCCTCTTCATTCTTCTTTCTTTTGATCTCTTCTTCTGCTTTCCTCTTTTCATAATGTTGTTGCTTTTCTGCTGCTCTTTGCTCTTTTTTAGCAACAGCCTTATCAATGGTACCTATTTTTCCCTGACGTCCTTTCTCACGTTGCATTTTCAAGAATTTCTTATCATCTTCTATTTTTATAAGCTGCATAGCATTCTCATGAGCAATGTCAAATAAGTTTTCCAGTTTATCTTTCCATTTTTCTTCTTTATTATTTAAATTTTGTGATCTTTTCAATTTGTTTGCTTTGTTTTTCTTAAGCAGCTACCATTCCTTCAGTATTCCTTGAATTTTATCTACTACATGTATTCTTTGTTTTGCTGGTATTCCTGCTTTTTTCCAAACTGCTAGCACATCATCTGCAGTAGAGCAGCATGATTCTCTAATGCCTTGCTTTTTAATATTTCTGTAGTGCATGAAGAGGGCCATCATTTCCTTCTCTGATGGTAATACGGATGTTTTTAGTACTGCAGAGGGCTGCCCAATTAGCCATACTTCAGTTTCTTTTCTTGTAGAACTTCTCCCAACTGAGCAACTGGGTGATGGTGAGTTAGGCCTAGCTTCCATAATCGATTAATTGGTATAAAAATTGCAAGTTCCAAACAACAATTAAAAGCAAGCTAGTATATAAACCATTAATTAAAAATTCTGAAATATCAACAATTAAACATAAAATCATAAGTTGTAAAAACAAACACATTGAAAAAAAGGGAACTTCGACGCCTGGTAGCACATAGTAAATTTTATTAAAATTCACCAAATTTGGCATACACTACTTTTTTGTCATAGGGAAAAAAATACAGGTTGAACAATTAAAAAAAAAACTTTGATTTTTTTGAATCACCCTAATTATACAGGGTGTACATAAAGTCAGGATCTATTTTTGTGAAGCACTTGGAAATTATATGGAATTCAATCATAAAATGATAAAGTGGTAACATTTATTAAATAATTAAGAGTAGGATTCGACGTGACGCCCATCAGTATCCCTGCACAGCTCAAATCGTTCCGCAGCATTTCTAAACACATTCTGGAGCATTTGCGGGGTTATGTTATCTGCAGCAGTTCGTATACGTGTACGTAAGTTTTCAAGGCTCGTAATCTACGTCTGATAGACGTGCGATTTGATAAAGCCCCATGCAAAGAAATCTAAGGGGTTAAATCTGGTGATCTCGCTGGCCAAGGTCTTTGGTTGCTTCCGCGTCCGATCCAGCGATTTGGAAAACGTCCATTTAGATAATCCTGAACAATTTTGGCATAGTGACAAGGGTTCCATCTGGGGGATTCTAAGGGGATATGATTCTTGTCATAACATGACGTAAACAGAATCTATAAATAGACCCACAAATTGTTTAAACTTCATTCTCTTCATTGCAATTGCTTCGGATTGACGTGTATTAATTACTGTTCAAGATGTATCGTCGTGGTTACTTTCGTCATCATAATCGAAGAAGGAAGTTTGTTCGGACTTTTCCTCGAAAGATTGTTAGAAGGCGTTCAAAGGAGAAGATATTTAAAGCTTCAATGAAATTTGTTTATTTGTCTAAAAATACTTTTGATGTTAATGCAGATGGATATTATACCTTGTGTTTGGATCTTTTAACTAATGAGGCTAAATCTACCATTTTAAAATTTAATTATTATCAAGTAACAGGTGTATCATTCCATAGTATTCCAGAACTGAATATGTCTGGATATGTTATTAATTATGAAGATTCATTAAGTCGTAAGAAGGAGGGTAGGGAAAGGATAGAGGGACCTAATGTAGGGATACACCATCTCCATATTTAATTGTTCCACATTGTGTTTTGTTTGAACCTAATCTTGACTCCACTCATAGTGCAGAGCAAGTAATGCATCATCCAAGAACAAGGTGGTACTCACCTTTTAAAGAGTTTAGAATTTATCGTAGACTTAAGCAGGTGTGTGAATTAGGTGAACAGGTTACTGCCCAATTCCCTAATACTTTAATTAAGATATCAACGAATGATTTATCTAAACCATTAGTCGTATTTATGTTGGTAAATATACACCTGACGGATCTCAAAAAAATGAGTATGCATTTACATATGTTAATCGAATTGTATTTTATGTTAAGCTGTATGGTATAAAACAATAAAGAAATAAAACAAAAATTTCAAATTTTTCATTTCCCATGATGAGTCATATTCTATTTATATCCCCGACAAAAGCAAATCGCTATAGTATTACCTAAGCGATTTGTTGCTGCTTCTGGTGGTGGGATAAGGTGTTAGGTTACATACTGACGTCATAATGCGTGGATGACTCATGGTATTTTTTAACCTAACCCACTGATTTAGACCATGTAGCCATTAATCTCTCGGCTGCCTCGCAGAGTTAGGTACACTGGCAAAACTGTATCGAGTTACGAGTAGATCAAAGTTTCATTTTACTCTGTATCCCTGCACAGCTGAAATCGTTCCGCAGCATTTCTAAACACATTCTGGAGCATTTGCGGGGTTATGTTATCTGCACCAGTTCGTATACGTGTACGTAAGTTTCAAGACTCGTAATCTTCGTCTGATAGACGTGCGATTTGATAAAGCCCCATGCAAAGAAATCTAAAGGGGTTAAATCTGGTGATCTCGCTGGCCAAGGTCTTTGGTTGCTTCCGCGTCCGATCCAGCGATTTGGAAAACGTCCATTTAGATAATCTTGAACAATTTTGGCATAGTGACAAGGAGCACCATCATGTTGATAGACGACGGGGATAGGATTGTTAGTACCGTCGTCTATCAACATGATGGTGCTCCTTGTCACTATGCCAAATTGTTCAGGATTATCTAAATGGATGTTTTCCAAATCGCTGGGTCGGACGCAGAAGCAACAGACCTTGGCCAGCGAGATCACCAGATTTAACCCCTTTAGATTTCTTTGCATGGGGCTTTATCAAATCGCACGTCTATCAGACGAAGATTACGAGTCTTGAAAACTTACGTACACGTATACGAACTGCTGCAGATAACATGACCCCGCAAATGCTCCAGAATATGTTTAGAAATGCTGCGGAACGATTTGAGCTGTGCAGGGATACTGATGGGCGTCACGTCGAATCCTACTCTTAATTATTTAATAAATGTTACCACTTTATCATTTTATGATTGAATTCCATATAATTTCCAAGTGCTTCACAAAAATAGATCCTGACTTTATGTACACCCTGTATATATAATATATATATATATATATATATATACACATAAGATTTGGTTCTACATAATTTAGGACTGTCACATTATTAGTTAGAATTTAGGACCGTAAAAGCGAGGATATTCTGGGGTCCGGAATAACAGGAAAGTACCTGGAAAAGGGTCAATTGTATATTGATTTTATACGATTTAAAAGCATAAAATCAACATTTGTTTTTTTATTGACTTTCAAAATTAAATCAAAATATTTTGGAAAAAACATAGGTGTCTATTTACTTTTGTCAACCCTCTGTATACATATAAACCAGTGATGCACAAACCCTGGCCCGCGGGCCAAATGTGGCCCCCACGGGTCTTTTCAATTCACATTTTTCACATGAAAAGGGTAGCTACCCAAAGAAAAATCTGAAATATTACCCCTGGTTATAAAAATGCATATTTATAAAAAATAGAATATATATATATCTGGCCCCTACATATAAAACAGATGGTTGGTTTGGCCCTCACATCAAAAAAGTTTGTGCACCACTAATATAAACAGTACATAATAAAAAACTATTATAACTGTACATTGATTTTATATGATTTAAACGTATAAAATCAATGTACGGTCATTGTAGTTTTTCTACGATGCAATTTACTGAAGGATTAATAATGCATTTTCTGATAAAAAGTCAAGATAAAACTAATTTTGTTCAAAAGCTAAACTTGGAATTAATTTTTGGATTTCTCGGATAATGTAGTGGTAAGAGACGTGCTCTGAACGTAATTATAATTATTATTGTAATTATTATGTAATTATTGTCATGTCAGCTGATGAAATGAATATGAGCGATTGAAGCGCTTCCTTCCTGTTCCTGATGCGACCTCACTGCGGTGGCAAAGGCGTTTAGGTATAAAAAAAATTATGGTTTATATAATAATTTGAAAGTAAATATTAAAAGATAAAAGATTTGAAATCATTGTTATTCTTGTCCTTCCATCTCTAAAGCCAAAGGCTTTTTCCTAAGATAAACACCTGTTCTGCGCACGCGACTAGTAGTTTGAATTGAGTCAGGCATTAGCGCTTCCCAGACACAGAACGTATTTAATTGCGAAGCTACAGTTCCTCAAAGTCGGCTTCAGTTCCTCAAGGCCAATTTTTGTCAGGTTCTGGAGCTGCCTGAATATATACTCTACTTACAATTCATTCAGTCCTTCGTCAGTAACTGAGAAAAATTCAATCTAATGTAAATAACATCTTAATATTCATTTTACATCTAAAATTTTCTTACTTTGTCAAACATGTTTTTAAGTATTAATTATTAATGTATTATTCTGGATTCATTACTTGTTACTCGCTTGAGCTCAGCTGACCTATGGAGGAAGCTATTAAAATTCTGATAGCCTTATTATATTAGGAGTAAATTGCCACATTGCACCTTTAAGTTATTTTTGCTAAGAAAGTTAATATTTTTTTAGTATTAATTTGATTTCTCCTAATTAACGCTCGGCGTAAAATTAGGTTACAATAATCTAATTATCTATTTATCTTACACTGGATAATATAAGTTTAGTGGTACGTGGTAATTCTAAAAATAAATTGTTTATTCAAAATTTTTTATTATTTCATCCTTTTGTTATATCTAATTTTCTTGGCATACATACATACATAGTTACATACATACATACATACATACATAGGGTAGCTAAGACACGGAAAAATATTAACCATGGAGTGACAGTGACAGGAGAAACGGGTGCTTCAGCACTCCCTCTCTCCTGCCTAACGTACACCCCCGGAGTACTTCCTTGGTTGATTGGTGTCTACAATCTCCTCCTGTCTATGAATATGATTGTTCATTGGTTTATTATGACACAGAGCATTATTGCACTTCCAGTGGTAATAAGCCACGTATGAAAGCCTCGTTAGTACTTTCACTCTCTATATACTTAATCCGTTATTAGTTGCGTGGAAAGATATAACATTGTTTCTTACATTGCCTCGGGTCATATTGACCCCACGCGACTAATGATGCCCCGAGCTGCTCGTACCCTGAATGGATATATGGGTGGAGTTGCGCTTTGAAACACTGAAACATGATACAATTTAATTTGCGAACAATCTGTGTCCAAGAATATATTAATTAGTGATGTACCGATTCCAAAATTTAGCCGATGCCGATGCCGAATCGTTGCCTATATTTAAAAAAAATAAATTCCCTTCATAAATTTTACTGTTCTAATGTAAAAACTTTCAATTTTTAGATTTTTCATTTCAAATTTGTTTAAATGCTTTTCTTTAGCTCACTCCACAATACAGTATGCAGTACCAAAATTTGTTACTCATATACCATAGCTAAAATGATGTTAAGAAGTTTGGTGCTATTGAAGAATAGGGACCCCAGCCTTCTTTAGTTAGCTTTATAAGGCTAACTAACGAAAATATCATGACCTAACCTAACCAATCGTCAAGGGCGTACAGTTAATCTAACGATTGGTTAGGTTAGGTCGTGATATTTTCGTTAGTTAGCCTTATAAGCCTAACTAAAGAAGGCTGGGGTCCCTATTCTTCAATAGCTCCAAAAGTTTTATTACTCAGTAAAATGACAAAATAATTTTATTTTAATTTCATAAATTGTACCAATATTTGAAGTAACTGTTTTTCCTGATGTTGAAGGTATTTTCTTTCTTCATCAATGTAAAAAACAAAATAAATTTCCATTGAAATTTCGAGGCTCTTGTGGCCAGATTGAATTAAAAAAAGAGGATATATAACTTTGGTTTATAAAATTATTAAAATAGTTAAAATAAAGTCAACCTAATAAGATGGGTTAATATATAAACTATAAAGTACAACTTAATATAGAAATATTATTAATATAGAGTAGATTACAATAGTTTATAATATTTAGAAATTAGCTAGTTAGAGAAAATGTAAATTTATGAGCAATTTAATTTATTAAGCTTTTCCCTTTTTTTTGTGAATATAAAATATTTTTATATAATTACTCTGAAATGAGTATAAATTATCATAAATAGTGTTTTTTGGGCTGTTCAATTTTCTATAATGAAAATGAAAATGAAAATGAAAAGGTTTATTGGCAGACTATACTCCATATGACAAATATTATTAATACAATGACAGTTCATACACTAAGGATAGAAATATATACAATTGATTAGAAATAATACTGTAATGTCGAAGTTAAGTGGAGCTACAGACAGACGTTTTCGTACCAAGAAGTCCATAGCTTAGAGGATAAATGGCAGGACTCATGGATAGCTTGGATGATCGGGTTGGTTAATTTTTTAATTCTTTGCATTAGACTGTGTTGAGCACGTCTTCTTACCTCCGGGAAGATCGGGACATTGTGGGTAGCAAACATTTGCGAAGCTGAGCATCTCGGGGGTAATTTATGTAAGAGTCTAAAAGACCCGTTATATAGCAAATTTAGAGTTCTGCCAGAACCTTTTTTATAATTCACCCAGAGTTGCTGACCATATATATTACTGCAGAAAGTACGAAAGAGTGTCTTTAGCTTCACTTGTACAGAAACGAAAGTTCCTTATGGTCATATTCGCTTTAGCACACAGGCTTCGAGATTGTTTTCTTATATCCGAGTGAAAATAAAAACCCACTCTAATAGACAGAGTTTATTTCCACGACAGTTTCGACGCCCACTGGCATCCTCCTCGGGTGGATACGGAAACACGAATGAACCAAAACAAGAGGGAAAAAACAGTCCAGGGACCGACCGTTAAGAAATTCGCACCTAGGTTAGATCCCATTCTCCCGACACCGGAAGGGCATTTTCACTAAGTACATTTCCCTCTTGTTTTGGTTCATTCGTGTTTCTGTATCCACCCGAGGAGGATGCCAGTGGGCGTCGAAACTGTCGTGGAAATAAACTCTGTCTATTAGAGTGGGTTTTTATTTTCATATTTTGACCTTCACGTAGAAAAAAAGTGAAGTTTTTTGCATTTATTATATCCGAGTCATCACTCAAGGAGCTGGTAATAGTTTGACCCAAATACTTAAACTCTTGTACTTCCTCAATTACTTCACCATTCATTTTAAACCTTATATCAGGTGGCTGATTACAGCTTTTAGGATGAAATTGCATAACCTTAGTTTTTGTAACATTAAAAAGAATATCATGTTTCTGTGAATACACTTCGCAGACATTTAGTAGCCGATCCAGACCTTTAACAGAGGGACTTATTAACACCATATCATCGGCATAAACTAAGTTATTTATCCTTGTGTTATCTATACAACATCCTACTGTTGCCTCATTAAGTGAAGCAATTAATCCGTCAATATACACATTAAATAGCATAGGGGAGAGCAAGGAGCCTTGTCTCACCCCGCAAGAGGAGCCAAAACACTCGGATAGTACATTGCCCCACCTAACAGTGAAAGATTGGTGGGAATACCAAAATTTCAATAAATTTAATATGTACATGGGAACCTTCCTGTCTTCTAGTTTTGCAAATAAAATATTGTGGTTCACCCTATCATATGCCAAGGAAACAGCTATAAATGGTTGAATTACTGTCAATGTATTTACATATTGTTTCTTTAAGTACATAGATACACAGGTCAGTTGAGTGGGACCTTTTAAAGCCAAACTGATTAGCTGTCCATAGGAAATCATTTAATCGGAGTAACAAGAGTTTTTCTAGTAGTTTCGAGAAGCAGGAAGCGACTGCAATAGGCCTGTAATTATTGCTGGACAGAATGTCCATAAATCTAGATTTTGTTTTGTAATGAAAATTTTAAAATTTCAAAGAATTGGTGGGAGAATCGGCTAAATTTGACGACTGATGCCGATGCCTCCAAAATGGCCGATTCTGTCGGTGCCGATGCCGATTAATCGGTCACCACTAATATTAATATTAGTTCAGTAAATTCTGAAACTGAAGGTTATAAACCTGTCTTACGTAAACTATACTACAGACATTACTTTGGTATAGTCTTTTCTAACGTTTATTTTTATTTTGTCTATGGTGAGTCTGGATTTTGAGTAATTTTTGACATATACTCATTAAAAATTTAAACATTTTAACAAGCACCAAACAGCACCCTTCCATCAACGTAAGCTAAATTAAAATAGCTTAATAAATACAAGATCTTGCTTTGATATCAGTAACCAAATTGAACAATGACCAATAGATACGTTATAACGATACATGGACCTTTTCCAGTTTGTGTACCGTTTTACATATAATTTATTTTTGATTGGTCATACAACCGCCGTCGATTAAACAACTTTTAAGAGAGGTAAGTTCTTGATAACCTAACCTAACCTAACCTAACGTAACCTAACCTAACCTTCTGTTTTACTCTATGCTGTGCCTAACAGAAGCAAAGAAACACTAGAAAGTTGCATAAAAGCCAACATTGTAGAAAACGGTACATAAACTGGAAAACGTCCCGATACATTAAATGCAACAACTTATGTGTATATATACTGTAAGACAATGAAAAAGTATCAAGAATCCATTATTGAGGGAAATTTATAAGAAACAGGAACGTAATATTTATAATGCAAATGTTAATGAATGCTTATTATTATTGTTATTACTATTATTATTATTATTAAATGTTCAAATACAGAGATTAGGCCTATGGAAAGTATATGATAGGCATTTAGCGTAGTGGAAACAGTATTAGGGTAATTTTAGTAAAGACCCTTGCCGTACTCCACATAAAGCAGTGGTTCTTAACCGTGAGTGCCGCAGGAAGGTCCCAAGAGTGCGACGGGACGAGGAACTTCAACAAGTCATAATAATTAATATAAATGAGAGAAATATTACATCGGAAAAATTATCAGGAAACTCTGCTCAGAGAAGCATTCCCATACACCACATTACATTCAAGGTAATCTAGTATACGGGGGAGGGAAGTCTAAGTCGATGGGGTACCGTATGAAATTTGGGGACCTTTTAGGGTGCCGCGATTAAACAATTTTGGAAACCAGTGACATGATGTGACGCGGTTTTTTTTTTAGGTTCTGTTTTTTTTCATTAGTTTTTAAAAACCTTTTTTATTTCGAGAAAAACATTGACTTGTTTGTTTCTTTAACCCTAGATTACCCATCTGGGCTCCTCGGTATCCTTGATTTTTTTTGGTAGTTTGTCATAATTACGCAAGTTATTATTATTATTATTATTATTATTAGTGAGCAAATTTTTAAATAAAATGAAGATTGGTATTTTAGTAATGTTGGTCAAAAGTAATCTTATCTCAAATATAAACCTAAAAGTGATTACTATAAAATGACTTCTTTTTACATATCTTCGGATCATATTAACTCTTACTCTTGAATATACAGGGTGCCCAAGAAATATTTCATCTTATTAATCGCTAAGTATTAAGTATATATGGTTGTTTATATTTCGAAACTGTTTAAATTTAGAATGCTTTCACAAGCTGACTATCATTTGTCGCTACAATGTGTAGTCGATGCTCGAACCCCTATTAGATCATGAGCAAGATGCTCTTGTGGAATAGATCCAGTAACAGATTTACAGAAACAAAGACCCTAAGGCCCACTCTGGGCCAGCTCAAGAAAGAAGTTGAGAAGAAAGCAAATGAAATGAAGAATACTAAAAACTGATGCCATGCTTACATATATAGACGTGTAAAGGAAGGAATATTGGTAGGGTAGAAAAGTATAGAACAGACAAGGTTCTCCCTCCTCCACCAACCACTGCTGATAGAAAATTGTTGTGAAAGAAGATTTATAGGAAAGGAAGAAAAATAATAAGTTCAGAGTTCATTCACATCATGCGCACACTTATCTGTGTACCCAATTACGCATTAGAAGATAGTAGAAAATAAAGGATATCATGAAACACTAAACTACTTAAGCTAATTTACACCGTAATGTTCTTGAAGAGATTTTTTATTTATTTATTTATTACATACAAGAAGTAATCACTTCATTACAGCATCATTTCTTCCATGAATGCCAAGGTCGTCGTGCTCAGAGACTTACTTTCAAAAATTAAATTATTTTACATTGCCATTTTTCCCCCTGGAATTACTGTAGATAAGGGAGCACTGATCCAGAGATCCAGAGGCACCTCCAGCCAGTCAGCACACCCGAATTTAAAACTTTCCACGAAAGTGTACGACATGGATATGATGTACGCTAAGTACGCTAATTACTATTGCATATTGGAAATGTGTACAGTACAATGCGCAATTAATTTCACCACAGACCTTTGGCTTTCCTTCCATTTCACTAACATCCCTGGTGAACTAGCTTACAACTTTTCTATCTTAAATGACCTAGAACAGATTATAGACAGGCCTTGGAGATAAACCCAACATTATGGATTTATTTCTTACCTCACATCCTTCTTACTCTGTCAAACTTTTTTCTCCGTTGGGCTTCTCCGACCACACTCTTATATTTGTTTCCTGTCCATTCGCTCCAAATTGGCCTTTGGATCCTCCCAAGAGGAGGCGCCTTTGGCACTTTGGCGCCTTTGACTGGGAGGCCCTTAATCTGGGCCCAACTCTAGGAAGGCGTACGGTCCTCATGGTGTTCCTCCTGTTGTTCTCAAGAACTGTGCTTCTGTGCTGACACCCAGCCTAGGAAAACTCTTTCGTCTTTGTCTTTCAGGTGGTACTTTTTATTCCCGCTCTACTGGCGATCTTATTACATATCTCTCTGACTTTTGGTCATCCTCCTTTCGGGATTTCGGCGAAACCTTTGCCATTACCCTAGACATATCAAAAACTTTTGATAGAGTCTGGCGCAAATCTTTAATTTCCAAACTGCTCTCCTTTTGTTTCTATCCTTCTTTCTGTGCCTTCATCTCTAATTTCCTGTCCGGCCGACTTATAGCTGCAGTTGTAGAGGGCCACTGTTCTTCTCCTAAAGCTATTAACAGTGGTGTTCCCTAGGGTTCTGTCCTGTCACCCACTCTTTTCCTTTTATTTATTAATGATCTTTTAATTCGCACTTCCTCTCCTATTCGCTCCAATGCCAATAAATCCACTCTTCACTTTTCCACCCGCTTCCCTAACAGTCCTTCTCAGTTCCTTCATCTGTCTACTCGTCACAATCTTCCACACGACTATCCCCTTACCTTCAACAACACAACTCAATCCTTCCTCTTCTCTTAACATTCTTGGCGTTTCCTTTCAGTGATGTAGTCGAGACCATCATGACCGAGACCGAGACCGAGACTTAAGCACCCGAGAACGAAACGATATGCAATGTTTGCATGCATTCAATATTGTGTAATACCTAATTCCTTAGCTCTGTATTTCACATTCAGAAATAAAGATTCTAAAGAGGATATCAAGTGACAGTTGCAAAATTTACTCATAATTTATTCACGAATTCTTAGTTTGTAACATTTTTCAGCAACTAACTGCCTACTTAAAACAAGATAGGTGTTCGTTGCACTTGAGGAACATCAACACACTCAGCAGTGATGTCGTCGAGACCACCATAGTCGAGACCGAGACCGATACCAGATAAAAAGGTCACGAGACCGGTCTAGAGTCCTACATCACTGTTTCCTTTTCTCGTGATCTTTCTGGAAAGAACAAATATACTCTCTTTCCAAAACAGCTCCTAAGAGGTTAGGTGTGCTGTACCGCTTCCTCGGTTTCTTCACCCCGGCTCAGTTGCTCTCTCTGTACAGGGGTCTTGTCCGCCCCTGTATGGAGTGTGCTTCTCATGTATGGGTTGGCTCAACCCACACAGCCGTACTTGAACGAGTGGAATCAAAGGCTTTTCTTCTCATCAATTCCCTGCCTTTTACTCACTGTCTTCAATCCCTCTCTCTTCGCCGCAATGTTGCCTCATTCTCTCTTTACTATCGCTGTTATAACGGACACTGCTCTTCTGAATTCTCTAACTGCATGCCTCCTCCTTTAAGAAGAGCACGTAGCACTAGACTTCCTACACTTTCTCATTCATTTGCTGTCCAACTCTCTAACGCAAGGGTTGATCGGTATTTTCAATCTTTCATCTACTCAACCAGTGAACTCTGGAACAATCTTCCTCAATCCATCTTTACCCCCGGCTATAACCTCCAATTTTTTAAACACAGAGTGTCCAGGCATCTCGAACACCTTGGACCTTGATTTTGGTTCTCTTCTTCTTCTATGGGTGGAGGGGGGACACATTACACCGTTGATGCTTTCCGCGTATCTTCATTTATAAAATGTAGAACCTACAAAAAATTAAATTTTCACCGAAATTTCTCTCAATTTACTTATCCACTCGCACAGCTGCTGTAGTTATGTATGCAAAAGTCTCGCTGCATTCAACTATATACAGGGTGTCCCATAAGTCCGGCATCATAGGAAAAAAAAAAAAAAGGCAAAACAAAAGTTTTTATTTACAGAACGTGCTCAATATGTATTGTTCTGTAGCCCATTCACAAAATTCCAGCCGCCGGTCGGGATCAACTTCGCTTAATTTCTGTAGGATCTGAAGTTTATATGGATGCCATTTGTGAGCCTGAAGAATGCGATGGATGCTACTTTTCGACACTCCTGTCTCGGCGGATAATCGCCGAAGAGACTTATTGGGACTTCTGTTAAAATGAGCCAGAATAGCAGTCGCTGTATCATCGTTAATGGACCTCCTTGAGGGTCCACTGCGTGGTTTATCTTCTATGGATCCTGTTTCCTTAAACTCTGCAACAAGTCTGCTAACACAACTCTGTGTTATTGGCTCGCGGTCTGGATGCAGTCTGTTAAATTCAGCAGCGGCCTCTCTTTGACTCCGATTTCCTATGAGTAGAATTATCTGGATTCGTTCTTCCTTGCTCACAGACATTATGGCCTGTAGAAAGAGAAAAATATGAATTATGGTTTGTAGAAATAGAAAAATATGAATTTTTTCTATGATGCCGGACTTATGGGACACCCTGTATATACATAAATATAAAACAGCCATTCTATGATTGTTTGTCTTTCTTACAATGCACATAAATCTTAAATAACTTGAATCTTAATTGACATACGAATATAAAGGATTATGGCCATTATATAACAGAGTAAAGAGAGATCAATATTTGAATTTCGTTTGACTTTTAAAGGCTGTTATTTTAATGTTTAATGGAGACAAATTATAGAGTGAGATTTTAGTGACTGATCGTGGAAATCATGATAATTTGCTGTCCTGTTGAATTTTGTGAAAAGGAATCGTTGTTTACTTAACTTTGAAATTCTCTCCCTATCACCTTTTTTGTTTACCAAGAGACTACTTCCTGGTTCCCCATATATATATATATATATATATATATATGATACACACAGACCGTGCATGGAACAAGGAACTCTTCTGGGATAATTAAATCCACTATAGTCCGAATAAGTAATGGTAAATGACAAATACCATAGTTTTTCTTTTTCATGATGCAAGCCCATCATGAAACGGACATGTTATGTGCCTTGAAAAGTGGACGCTCAATTCTGCCAGTTGAGGTTTAAGTTTTGGTTTTGGCTAAAAATAAATAGTTATCCCTTTTTCTTTGATTTATTCAATCCGACGTGAATGCAACGAGTCTTTTACTTATATTGAGGTTCTAAATGTAGCGGGGCTAGGCTGCTTTAAACCCTAGATCCATGTCCCAAAGCTGGATCCTGTCTGCTTTGCAGATAGCTGGTGAGGGAAGCTATATTTATGGGACCTCTTTGCGAGAGACCCGTTGCCCACGTCGGGCTTGCATCATGAAAAAGAAAAACTATGGTATTTGTCATTTACCATTACTTATTCGGACTATAGTGGATTTAATTATCCCAGAAGAGTTCCTTGTTCCATGCACGGTCTGTGTGTATCATAAAAAACTCAGGGAACCATTCTGAGTTCATTCCCATATATATATATATATATTATATATATATATATATATATATATAATATATATATATATATATATATATACACAGACCGTGCGTGAACAAAGACACCTTTTGGGAAAATTAAATCCACTATAGTCCAAATAAGTAGTGGTAAATGACAAATATTATAGTTTTTCTTTTTCATGATGGAAGCCCAACGTGGGCAACGGGTCACTAGCAAAGAGTCCCAAAATATAGCTTCTTTCACCCAGCTTTTGGACAGGGTCTAGGCCCAGGGTTTAAAGCTTCCCAGATTCAGAACCTCAATATACGCAAGAAACTCGTTGCATTTACGTCGGATCGAATACATCAAAGGAAAAGGTAAATGGGTAATAAATTGGGTAACACCCTATACACCTATTTCATAACGCTCTCAACCGTTTTTCTCGAAAACCTTTTTCAACCTCAACATTCAGTTCCCACTTTTCCTAAATTAGAGATATACAGGGTGTCCCGTAAGTCTGGACCCATAGGGAAAAATAATAAAATTACAAAATAGTCCAAAAATTTATTACATAATCTGTTCAAAGTGTCCGCCGTTGTGTCGCACACATAGTTGAAGACGCAATCTCCACTGCGACAGCACTTTCTGAATCACAGTCGCAGAAATTTCTTGACACGCCTCCACAATGCGTGCTTTAAGGTGGAAAATGTTCTGAAGTTTGACCTCGTACACTTTGGCTTTCAAGTGGCCCCACAAATAAAAATCATAATAAAAATAATAAAAAATAATAATAATAAAATAATAATAACAATAAAAAAATATATTATAAATCCCTATGGGTCCAGACTTACGGGACACCCTGTATATTAAACTTTCTTTTCTTGGCCATATCACTGACGAAATGAACAGGGGGGTTCGTAGTGTTCTGCCAAAGTCTTTTCCTCACTGTTGTTTTAAATTTATTAATAGTAATTCCTCCTCCATCAATAAATTTGCCGTCATAGGAACGCCTCCCTTCGCTTGTCAGGTTCTCTGTAGTACACCTCTACACGTGTGCAGACCGTAATGCCCGCTGAGTGGGCCAAATTGGCCCGCAACTAAAACAGAATCGACAAACATAGGGACCTTTCCCATCAGACTGGCCGTCCCCTGTCTAATCCAGAATATTCTGCTATTCTGCTAATCGTCTGACCATCCAATAAGTGCTACTCAGTTTTCTATTTTATCATCCCAATCTACTGAACTTGACAGAAAAATCACAGTCTTTATACAAAATTAAAAATCTGACTCCTTCCTTGAATGCACAAAATTTATGTTAAATTATTCACTTAAGAGACATTCTTCCAGCTACTTTCTGCCCACTTTTCTCTTGCCGATATTTTTTTTCCTCTGATCATTCCTTCTCTCTTGATCTGTGATCGTGTCCACTTTAGGTAAGCTCTCATTATTATTATTATCATTATTTATATATAGGCCTACTCGTGTGTGTGTGTGTGTGTGTGTGTGTGTATTTTTTTATATCATTCTGTTGTCGTTTAACTGTTTTTGTAATACTGTTTTATTTTATATCCTTGTTTTAACTTTTATTTTTCTATTTTATTTCTATTTTATTTCTATTTTATTTTTCTATTTTATTTTTCTATTTTATTTCTATTTTATTTTTCTATTCAGCTTTTCACTGATGATGACCTTCACTCGGGTCAAAACATTTATAACATATGTTTGGAGCTATCGTCTTGGTTTCTATGTTCCTCATTAGACTTCGGCTCCCTAAGAATGATTCTGCCGCCAATATCTATCTATCTATCTATCTATCTATCTATCTATCTATCTATATATATATTATATATATATATATACTAACATACTGACATACAACTGATATAGATGAAGACGTTACCAGAGACCGCACAGTAACATCCTTCGCGGATGACACAAAACTCAGTAGAAAAATAAGAAACCCAGAGGATATAGGATCTCTACAAACCGACATAAACAGAATCTACAAGTAGACGGAAGACAACAATATGAAGTTTAACACTGAGAAATTTCAGCTGTTTACGGTACAGAAAAAGAGAAGACCTAAAATCCATGAAATATTATACCCAAAATGGACAGGAAATTCAGAGAAATTCTAGAGCAAAATATTTAGGAGTTGTAATGACTGATGATGCGAAATTTGAAACACAAAATAAGATAGCAGTAAACAGAGCAAAGAGAATAACGGGGCAGATATTGAGAACCTTTAAACGAAGGGATAGAAATGTAATGATTTCCCTACTGAAAACCCTGATGATACCCAAATTGGAATACTGCTCGGTCTTAACATCCCCATATAAAAAAGAGGAAATTAGACAGCTGGAAGGGATTCAGAGAAGCTTCACAGCCAAGATCAAGGGGTGCAAAGAACTAAATTACTGGGAAAGGTTACGCGAACTAAACCTATATTCACTGGAAAGGAGAAGAGAGAGATACACCATTATTTACACTTGGAAAATAATGGAGAAACTAGTCCCTAATCTTACTCTGAACCCTATAACTCCCAAAACAACGGTGGAAAGTAGCAAAGGTAGACTGTGTCGTGTTCCCAAATTAAAGGCTAGACAGGGAACATTCTTAACCCTGAAAGAAAATAGTTTTGTTGTGAGAGGACCAAAACTGTTTAATCAGCTGCCCAAAGACCTAAGAAACACGAAGGGAGTTGCAGTGGACATCTTCTAAAGAAGATTAGACACCCGGCTAAGAACAATCCCCGATGAGCAGGGCGTACCTGGCTATGTGAGGTGGAGAGCAAAAGAAACCAACTCGCTACTTCAACAGGCCAACTCGAGAGGAGGGGCGACAAGCTTGACCTTCGCGAAATGAGGAATCATCGCGCGGAACCTCTGTCAGGTTGTAAGGTTATATATATAATTCTACGAGTAAAATCTTAGGGTGGCTCAAAAACCAGTAAATATTGATGAAGCGATAAATATTTGAAATTAGGGGATTTATATCGGCCCCTCCTCCAGAGTAGAATTAGACGTTGAAATGTATACCATTCGGAGTAATACCGTATATAAGGCAAAAAGAGACTGTCATAATAATAATAATTATTATTATTTAGGAGTGGCAGAAACTGCTACGGCGCTAAGGCCAACAAGTGCAGCCCATTGTTCTAACTCATGGATTATCATTAACCAACACCATCGGGAGTAGAACCCTCAGCTTCAGTATCCTCACTTCGCTAAGAGGGAAATAGTGTTACCCACTGAGCTAAGAGGGCAAGCAACAACCAATCATAATCGCGGACTTTAATTGTTGTTATATGAATTTCGACAACCCTAACCAATAGCCATCCATACTGAAGGTAAATGTTTAATTAATTTCATAAGAGTTCTTTTTCCAAACCGTATTATTGACAAAGCGTAATCAATACATATTATTACGTTTGGTTAAAACTGCTTACGATTGTCTGGTTTAAAATTTGGACCTCGGAGAAAGTTTAAATAACAGCGATCATAACGAGATATAATTTTGCTAAATTAAATCTAATAAATATATAAATACCCCAAAAGTGTCCGACTTTGTTTAGTCAAATTTATTGTGTTTTGGGCTGAAGTGAATCAAATAAAATGTGTACGAATTGTATAAGACGTCCTATAAAATGTAGTTATCATATAGATCATATGACGAATTTAAGTGTCAATGTTCAAAGATAATGCGTATCTATACGAGTTTTAACCCTTTAACGCGTAGGTCCACTTTACAGAGTTCATTCTGGTTAATGCAGGACGATTTCATTCAATCTTTGGGAAAACTTCTTTGATTAAAAGGCACAACTTAAATGATAGTAGGGAAAGAGGACAGACAGTTAGAGATTAGAGAGAGACAATTAGATAATTAGAACATAAAACAAATAGGACACACAAACTAAGAAATTCACAGCCGCTCTACGATGAGTACATTTATATTAAAATTGTGTCAAGCTATTTTAGGTGCCAAGAGATCATTTTAAACTCCAAATTACCAACACTAACAAAGAAAATCCCCAAAAAGGTTCTACGATCATGTTAGTAATAAGAGAATTCCAGTAAAGAATAATACATGACCTTTAGATGATTCTATAGCAGTAACTTAATTACAAAAGAGAATTTTTCCATCTCTCCTAATAGTGAAGGGCACACCAACTTTTCCCGAGGCCACAGGTATGATTAATAATGGGACTTGAGATTTTCTGTTTACTCTATAGCCAATTATTTTGAAGTTGAGTATTATATAAATAGGTTAAAATTTAAACTGAGAGAGAAGTGGGTGCCTTGGAGGGAGTCTCTGAGGCCGACTTTATAGCGCACATATCTATATAATATATATACACACACACATGTACCCACATATATATATATATATATATATATATATATATATATATGCACATTTTAACTGCAAACAACACACAGTATAATTAATGTAAAGAACATTAATTATACTGTGTGTTGTTTGCAGTTAAAATGTATATATGTGCGGCATGCGGGAGGTGCCCCCTCAGGGCATTGGTTTCTGCTCGTATGTAGGAGAATTACGACTTCTGATTAATCGAGGCTCATGGTGTAGTGGATAGCATATCTGACCGGCAATCGGAAGATCTCGGGTTCGATTCCCGGGTGGTTACCTCATTTTTCATTTGTTCGTTCTCCCTCCTCATCTTGTGCGGAACGTTCTTCTATACAAGCGTCGTTCTTTACATTAAATATATATATATATATATATATATATATATGTAGGACAAAAGCCCCCTAGGGAAAATAATAAGAATTTTTTAAATTATTTTTATTCTTTATTATTTACAGTTTATGAACACTTCTCTGACATGCAAAATATTACATTTATTATCTCATAAGACTGTAATAAGTAGGGTTGCCAGACGTCCCGTATTTTACGGGACACTCCCGGATTGGATCCAAAAATCCTGCGTCAAAATCCCGCGTCAAAATCCCGCGTTCAAAATGTCCCGCAAAAAATATTTTTTAAGCAAATTTTTTAGGGATGAATTGATTTAGAATTTCAATATTATGCATAATAATTTCAATTTATTCACGATGTTTAATTGTTAAATATTATTGTAATAAATTTTTTCTAATTTTGTTTGTTGTAACCGTTGAAGAAATCTAGTTTCAATTTGAAAAAAAATTTGGTCTTAAAAAAACCTCAGAAAAAAATTTGTCCCGCATGGGCATTTGAAAAATCTGGCAACCCTAGCAATATGGAAGGCATTATAAGTATTATACAGTAGCACACATTAACGCTAATATTTACACAACCATAAAAAATTACGGTGCTTTCCTGTTAACGGGAATACCCAACCGCCCGCCACCAAACTGTTTGTTATGTATTTTTGCTCTCGTCATTTTCGTTTAAACTAACGAAAATATCACAACTTAACCTAACCAATCATCAAGGGCGTACAGTTGACCTAACCGGGCATTCAATTAACCTAACAGGTTAATATAACGGAAAATGCCCGGTTAGGTCAACTGAATGCCCAGTTAGGTTAATTGAATGCCCGGTTAGGTCAACTGTACGCCTTTGATAATTGGTTAGGTTAAGTTGTGATATTTTCGTTAGTTTAAACGAAAATGACGAGAGCAAAAATACATCATAAACAGTTTGGTAGTCCCGATAATACGTAAGTACCGAATTTATTAATCATTTAAATTAAATTAGTTAATATGTAAGCGATAATCAGTTAGTAGGGGGCCAAAATGTCTTTGTCATCTAAAATCGCAGAAAAAACGTCGCTGCTTTCGGTACGTTATCACCACATAAATTCCGCAAGATACGAGTCCAGATGATGGCAGGCGGTTGGGTATTCCCGTTAACAGGAAAGCACCAAAATTAAATTATAAAAGGATCATCATGCCTTATCTTGGCAAAGTCAGCTTTAGAAGTATTATACAGTAGCACACATTAACACTTGCATATAAATTTATAGCTCACTATTTTACAGGAGCACAAAATTATTTACACAACCATAAAAATGAACATTATAAAAGGAACATCATACCATATCTAGGGAAAATCAAACAAATAAAGCACAATATTAAAAAGTTCATTAAGTGTTAAGGTTCATTTAAAGTTCATTTTACTTCCACCTAATGCTGTGACCTACACCATTCAGAAATTCCTCCAAGGTCTTCCTCTCATTCACATAGTCCAGACATAGGTTCTTCAAACGCTGTTGATGCTCCTTTGTGGCAAGTTCCTAACCTAACCTAACCTAACCTAACCTAACCATTCAGGTAGACAAAACAGTGATCAACTAGAGTGAATCAACATAGACAAAGATTATAATATTTGTTTCGGATTACTTCATAGCACACGAACAATAATATTAAAAATGGAGGCTTTTGTCCTACTTTGCACTTTAACTGAGGGGCTTTTGTCCAGGGGGCTTTTGTCCTAGGGGGCTTTTGTCGGGACCCCATATATACACACACATATATATATATATATATATATGCAAACCCACAAAAAAAGCAAAGCGATTCCAAGGCCTTTCGTGTATTCGACAGGACACCTATATAATGGAGCCTACGCGTGTCCTCTATACTGTTGCTGCGTTTATAACTATTTTTCATGTTCTCAGGCCAATTTATAGTAGTTACCGTTCTGCATTTGCTTAAGCACATTCTATTAAAAATCGGTTCAGTTTTCTCAGAAAGTGTTATAGTGAAAACTGAAAAGTCCCTATTTGGCAGACGATACCGTACATTGGACGTTCTACCGTTTAGAGAAACTGAGAAAATTATCTTGGCGAAACCTATTAATATAACCCGCGCACAAATGAAGAACGCTTTGCGAAAGACAAGGTGAGGAGAGAAATAATTTTTCAACAATTACTCTCGCTCGAAGAAGTACACTTTTGAACGATAT
The DNA here is from genome assembly GCA_023014485.1 of Bathynomus jamesi. NCBI lineage: Eukaryota > Metazoa > Arthropoda > Malacostraca > Isopoda > Cirolanidae > Bathynomus > Bathynomus jamesi. The sequence continues at coordinate 1,031,059 of JAJOZX010000949.1, forward strand.
TTGTAACAAGATATGAAGAAAAATTAGAATTCAAGACGAGAAGTTAAACAATAGACTGGAAAATTTAATCCACAATAGTAACTGGACTATCAAAAGGGATTTTAGTAATACTGTTAATCTGTCGTCCCATGAACTAGACTTCAATAAAAAATGCGTTTTAGGTTAGGGTTTAGGTTTTAGGTTTGGGGTTCTCGGTCCTTAAAAAACCTAGTAGTTTACATATCGCCAAATCTTTTGTCAATTTTGAAAAAAATAGTGATATATCCGAAAGTGATGTGGCTTTAGCTAAAGGGTGTGTAGATATAATGTTTTAAATACGAGTTTTGAATTGCATTATCCTCAGAGGTATGAAAAAACCCCCGAAAATACTTAAAAATAATGATTCATTACATATTACTAAAGCTGATAAATCTAATTCGATAGTCATCATGGTCAAAAAATAATTATATCGATAGGATGAAGATTTTACCGAAGTGAACGTGATACGTACGTACCTCTAAACAAAAATCCTTTGGAGGATTTTTAACAAAATATTTAACAAAAAACTGAGAAAAAATGTTAAAAAAGAATTATATTGACTTTTCTAAGATGTTTCTCAGTATGAATCCATCATTACCTTATATTTATATGGTTTAGTCAAAACACACAAACTTAACAACCAACAATCGCATGAAATCTGTTGTTAACTCTGTAACCTATAAGTTATGGAAATGGTTAGTCGGTTTATTAACTCGTCTAGTTGGATATATTTCTGAATCCCATATTGTAAAAAAATGGATCGTATTAAGAAACTGAAGTTTCCGAATGATCCCAATTTCACAATGGTTAGCTTTGATTATCTGGATCGTATTAACAAACTGAAGTTTCCTAATGATCCCAATTTCACAATGATTAGCTTTGATTATATCTGTTCTTTATTCACGAAAGTTTCTGTTGATGATTTGCTCGACTTTCTAAAAGATAATATTTGCAGATATTTTTCCCCTGTTCAACACAACACTTTTATTGAATTCAGTTTTCGTCAAAGGTTGTAAATTTCAGTTTGAGGATAAGTTTTATGCTTTGTCGTTTGGATTGACAATGGGAAATCTCCTCTCACTTGTGTTAACTAATTTATATATGGAATTTTTTTAAAGTAGAATTTTGCCCACTATTGTTAATTTCAACATAATATATATATATATATATATATATGAAATAGGATCCCTCCTAAGGAGACGTAATTTTACATTTAGGATAAAAACGAAGACGTAGAGCAAGAAAGTCATTATATTTGGCTGCAGCCGACGTTTCGGGCAACTCTACCCATTTTCAAGGCCTAATAAATAAAAAGCTAAAATTAATGCATGACAAAAAAAAAATATACGAATGTCAAAACAAACTAATTCATAGCACAGAATAAACCACTTAAAGAATAAAAATTAAAAAGCGTAAAACAAGCATAAGCCAAAAACAAAAATTAAAAATTATATACATGACAAATAACACATGATAAAAGTAAAACTTTTAAAACTAAAAACATTCAAACAAATTAGTTAAAAACTTCACTAATAAAAAGTTAAATGAAAAAACGCAAAAGTGCACGAAACATACCATGCTCACTTGACATCCTCAAACAACTGAGGCGAAAAGGAGACAGGGTCAAGGGGAAAAACAGAAAAATTTAGTTGGTTCCCAGGGGAACTACGTTGGCAGCACAGTTCGTTCTTTGCAGGCAAGATTTTGCTCCCATATGGGTATTAGCCATAGGACAGGAAAAGTTTTATCTAAAAAGGAACAGTCTGCCATTAGAAATCATTCTGTTAAGTGTAAAGTTGATATTTCCGTTAATAACTTTAAAATTCTTAAATCATTAAAATGTCCGTCCTCTCTCCGTATTTATGAATCTTTGTGCATTAAATTTCTGAACTCCAGCTTAAATATTGATTCTAGCTGTTACCCCCTTTATATTAATTAGAATGCCTACCAACTAAATTTTTCTGTTTTTCCCCTTGACCCTGTCTCCTTTTCGCCTCAGTTGTTTGAGGATGTCAAGTGAGCATGTATGTTTCGTGCACTTTTGCGTTTTTTTCATTTAACTTTTTATTAGTGAAGTTTTTAACTAATTTGTTTGAATGTTTTTAGTTTTAAAGTTTTACTTTTATCATGTGTTATTTGTCATGTATATAATTTTTAATTTTTGTTTTTGGCTTATGCTTGTTTTACGCTTTTTAATTTTTATTCTTTAAGTGGTTTTATTCTGTGCTATGAATTAGTTTGTTTTTGACATTCGTATATTTTTTTTTTTGTCATGCATTAATTTTAGCTTTTTATTTATTAGGCCTTGAAAATGGTAGAGTTGCCCGAAACGTCGGCTGCAGCCAAATATAATGACTTTCTTGCTCTACGTCTTCGTTTTTATCCTAAATATATATATATATTATATATATATATATATATACACAGGGCGTCCCAAAAAAATGTATACACACTTTAACAGCTGATAGCTCAATTGATGTTTCTTTCTTTCCAAGTTAAACCCATTAGAATTAATAATGGCAGTCAGACTAAGCTTTGAACAAAGGAAATTCATTCTAAAATGCTACTGGAAGTGTGAAAACGCAGTTGAAGTGCAAAGACAGTTTAGGAGGGAGTTTCAAACAGATCCACCAACGCGACTTACCATCACTCGAATTAGAGATAAGTTTGAAGCCGATGGAACTGTTCAGAATGTCCACAAGAAGCGTTCCGGAAGACCACGGACATCGACAAGCCCCACAAAGCAAGAAAGAGTACTGGAAACGTATCACCAAAGTCCAAGAAAATCTGTGCGGCAAGCGAGTCGTGAGGTAGGAATTTCAGAATCGTCTGCCCAACGCATTTTGAAGCGCTGTCAATGGAAAAGTTACATTCCAAGATTAGTCCATGCTATTAATGAAGATGATCCGGACCGAAGAGTGGAGTATTGCGAGTGGTACTTGGCACGATGTGGATGTGGATTGGACGAAGGGGTTTCGTAGAATACCCTCCGCGTTCACCAGACCTCACACCACTAGACTTTTTTTATGGGGATACTTAAAAGACAAAGTCTACGCTATAAAACCTGCAACAGTCGCTGAATTGAGAGCAGCCATTGAACGAGAATGCACACAAATACCAAACGAAATGTTTCGTGATGTTTGCGATTCCATTGCTTCGCGTTATCAGCAGTGCCTGGACCAGAACGGACGTCAGTTTGAAAACAGGCGTTGACAAAACAATTAAATAATGTCTGTAGATTCTATTACATTTTGAAAATGAAATGTATTTTAATAAACACTGCCTTTATAATTATTTAAAGTGTGTATACATTTTTTTGGGACGCCCTGTATATATCGAGTGAGGCCCATGGTGTAATGGTTATTATATCTGACCGGCAATCGGAAGATCCCGGGTTCGATTCCCTGCTGGTTACCTCATTTTTTCATTTGTTCGTTCTCCCTCCTCATCTTGCGCGGAATGTTCTCCTATACAAGCGTCGTTCTTTACGTTATATATATATATATATATATAATATATATATATATATATATATATATATATATATAGATGATGTCTTATGCCTTTGGCCTAATAATTTGGATGTTCATAAATGTCTTGATAAGCTCAATGATTTACTTTCGTCCATAAAATTTACTGCTGTAAATGAAAATAACGAATGCTTATCATTTCTGGACCTAAAATTCGGAGATGCACAAATCAATTCAAATTTGAAGTTTTTCTCAAGGCTATTAATAATAACTCGTATGTTCACTTTTATTCTGAATATTAAACCTTGATAAAATCTTCAATTATTTCCTCTACGTTTCTCAGAGCATTAAAAGTTGTTAGTCTTGAATTTTTAGATTTTGAGTTCTGCAATATTGGTATTAAATTATGGTATCCTACTCCATTTTTTAGAAAATTGTCTGACCAAAACTAGGACAGGTATCATAATAGTGTAGTTCACGAGGGATTTGACCATAAAAATATTCTTAAAATACCTTACTACGTAAATTTCAAATATCTTTGGACCTTACTTAAAACAAATGTCATTAAAGTTGTCTTTAAGTGTAAAAAATACTGTCAACTTTCGCCTAATAAAGAACAGCCCAGATATTCAGAAGTCTTGACACAATGTGAAGCTCAAAATTTTCAGGGCTGCGTTCTTTTCTGTAGTTTAATCACGGTGCTGTGGCCTTCGGGCCCAGTAATTTTAATTATTTAATTTATTAACACCCAGTGCACAACCCGGGACGTAATCATATGTGTGTGAAGTTTCATGTTTGTAACTGCTCCCATTTTGGAGTTATGGCTGGAACACCACACACACACACACACACACACAACACACACACACACACACACACACAATTAACCTAACCGGACATTCAATTAACCTACCCGAGCATTCAATTAATCTAATCGGGCATTCAGTTGACCTAATCGGCATTCAATTAACTTAACCCGACATCCAGTTTACCTAACCGGGCATTATTATATATATATATATATATATATATATATATATCGTTCAACATCCACCCCGCAACGCCGGGTCGCTCCGCTAGTCTATAAATAAAAATAAAAAAAAATTTGCGCGGTTTTGAGAGGAGTTTGAGCGGAGTAACAAATATCTCTTTTGCTCAGTCGCCTGTTATGATTGGCTGACTCGCGTAAAGTGGGTGGAGCTTACTGGATCTAGTGTATCTCGCTCAGTCGCCCGTTAGAGTCAGATCTATCAAGATGAGCGGCGTTAAAGATCACGAAGTGATCTCAAGCCCTACCCGTAGGGTAGGGAGCCGAAGGAGTGGCTTGTTCTTGTTAAAAATAAAGACGTAACTGAGAGGAACATTTAAAATTGTAATGTGTAAAATTGACCACATCTCGTTAAAATACCTTTTGCCTTTTACTAGTACCTGTTACCTTCCTGTTATTTCCTTTTAGTTGTTTTGTTTACACTGTCCAGAGATGTATATTTCCGCCTTCTTGCCTTTTTCCATCATTCCCTGACGAGGTGTACTGTTAAATACACGAAAGGCTTTGGAATCGCTTTTCTTTTTGTCCTTGGGTTTTCATCATTTATTTATTTCACTTGTTTAATTGTGAAATTCATCCCATATATATATATATATAATATCGTAAAGAACGACGCTTGTATAGGAGATATTCCGCGCAAGACGAGAAAGAGAAAACAACAAATGAAAAAATGAAGTACCACCTGGGAATCGAACCCGGGATCTTCCGATTGCCGGTCAGACGCGATACCACTACACCATGGTCTTCACTCTTCCAAATGCCGTAATTCCTCTACATACTCGCAGAAACCAATCCCCAAGGGGGCACCTCCCGCATGCCGTAACATTATATACATTCAACTGCAAAGAACACGCAGTATAAATAACGTAAAGAACGACGCTTGTATAGGAGATATTCCGTGCAAGACGAGAAGAGAAAACAACAAATGAAAAAATGAAGTACCACCTGGGAATCGAACCCGGATCTTCCGATTGCCGGTCAGACGCGATACCACTACACCATGGTCTTCACTCTTCCAAATGCCGTAATTCCTCTACATACTCGCAGAAACCAATGCCCCAAGGGGCACCTCCCGCATGCCGTAACATTATATACATTCAACTGCAAAGAACACGCAGTATAAATAACGTAAAGAACGACGCTTGTATAGGAGATATTCCGCGCAAGACGAGAAAGAGAAAACAACAAATGAAAAAATGAAGTACCACCTGGGAATCGAACCCGGATCTTCCGATTGCCGGTCAGACGCGATACCACTACACATGGTCTTCACTCTTCCAAATGCCGTAATTCCTCTACATACTCGCAGAAACCAATGCCCCAAGGGGGCACCTCCCGCATGCCGTAACATTATATACATTCAACTGCAAAGAACACGCAGTATAAATAACGTAAAGAACGACGCTTGTATAGGAGATATTCCGCGCAAGACGAGAAAGAGAAAACAACAAATGAAAAAATGAAGTACCACCTGGGAATCGAACCCGGGATCTTCCGATTGCCGGTCAGACGCGATACCACTACACCATGGTCTTCACTCTTCCAATGCCGTAATTCCTCTACATACTCGCAGAAACCAATGCCCCAAGGGGGCACCTCCCGCATGCCGTAACATTATATACATTCAACTGCAAAGAACACGCAGTATAAATAACGTAAAGAACGACGCTTGTATAGGAGATATTCCGCGCAAGACGAGAAAGAGAAAACAACAAATGAAAAAATGAAGTACCACCTGGGAATCGAACCCGGGATCTTCCGATTGCCGGTCAGACGCGATACCACTACACCATGGTCTGACCGGCAATCGAAGATCCCGGGTTCGATTCCCAGGTGGTACTTCATTTTTTCATTTGTGTTTTCTCTTTCTCGTCTTGCGCGGAATATCCTATACAAGCGTCGTTCTTTACGTTATTTATACTGCGTGTTCTTTGCAGTTGAATGTATATAATGTTACGGCATGCGGGAGGTGCCCCTTGGGGCATTGGTTTCTGCGAGTATGTAGAGGAATTACGGCATTTGGAAGAGTGAGACCATGGTGTAGTGGTATCGCGTCTGACCGGCAATCGGAAGATCCCGGGTTCGATTCCGAGGTGGTACTTCATTTTTTCATTTGTTGTTTTCTCTTTCTCGTCTTGCGCGGAATATCTCCTATACAAGCGTCGTTCTTTACGTTATTTATACTGCGTGTTCTTTGCAGTTGAATGTATATAATGTTTACGGCATGCGGGAGGTGCCCCCTTGGGGCATTGGTTTCTGCGAGTATGTAGAGGAATTACGGCATTTGGAAGAGTGAAGACCATGGTGTAGTGGTATCGCGTCTGACCGGCAATCGGAAGATCCCGGGTTCGATTCCCAGGTGGTACTTCATTTTTTCATTTGTTGTTTTCTCTTTCTCGTCTTGCGCGGAATATCTCCTATACAAGCGTCGTTCTTTACGTTATTTATACTGCGTGTTCTTTGCAGTTGAATGTATAATGTTACGGCATGCGGGAGGTGCCCCCTTGGGGCATTGGTTTCTGCGAGTATGTAGAGGAATTACGGCATTTGGAAGAGTGAAGACCATGGTGTAGTGGTATCGCGTCTGACCGGCAATCGGAAGATCCCGGGTTCGATTCCCAGGTGGTACTTCATTTTTTCATTTGTTGTTTTCTCTTTCTCGTCTTGCGCGGAATATCTCCTATACAAGCGTCGTTCTTTACGTTATTTATACTGCGTGTTCTTTGCAGTTGAATGTATATAATGTTACGGCATGCGGGAGGTGCCCCCTTGGGGCATTGGTTTCTGCGAGTATGTAGAGGAATTACGGCATTTGGAAGAGTGAAGACCATGGTGTAGTGGTATCGCGTCTGACCGGCAATCGGAAGATCCCGGTTCGATTCCAGGTGGTACTTCATTTTTTCATTTGTTGTTTTCTCTTTCTCGTCTTGCGCGGAATATCTCCTATACAAGCGTCGTTCTTTACGTTATTTATACTGCGTGTTCTTTGCAGTTGAATGTATTATATATATATATATATATATATTTCATTAATTTTAACATGTTTAAGGAATGAGGTACGTAAATATGTAATCTTATCATTGTGTGGTTTGATACATCACAAAATGCTAACTATATTTAGGTATAAAAAATGAGGTTGGAAGAAATTTACATTTTCACAAAACGTTTTTACGGTCCAAAACATCAGATAATGCTTTTGTTGACTTGCGAAACATGTCATGTCACTAATATGTTGTAGTGCTTTTAATCTTCAGCAGAGGAGAAACATGAAATGGAAATTGCTTTTTCATATCACAGATGTTCCATTTCTCTGCTGTCCATTTAATTTTTTGGTACCAAGTATAAAAAACCGGAAATTGTACCTTTCTAATCGCGAATGCAATAAAAATACCACAAATTATTGTATAGTTGGGCATTACGATAATTAATTATACTAACCTGACTGAAGTTCATATACAAATTAGCCGAAGTCAAGGTTATTAAGCTGTGTTATTAGAGATCAAAATACTATTTAACAGGATAGTATGGAGTGTTCATTTACCATTATTATTGTAAACCGGTGTACAGAGGTGACGCAAACCATATTTTACGTTCCACAGTGTCGTTGTACTTAAAATGTACAGGGTGCCCACAATGTCTTGTTACCCCAGTAAATGGTAATTTTCGTTTTTCTTTCAGACCCATTTGAAATGTGTGATAGCAGCATCTATACGATTGAACAACGCATATTATATAGTACCTGGGTCCGTGAGCGACCACGTAATGGCAAAATCATTGAAAAGATTCGCGCAGCTCCTTCCAAAAGGACTCTGTTGAGATGGGAAAAGAAAGTGTTCACAACAGGAAATGTAAAAGATAAACCAAGAACTGGCAGGCTATCTACAGTAAGTGACAAATGGGTTTGAAAGGAAAACAAAATCATTTAGTATTTTACTGGGGGTAACAAGACATTGTGGACACCCTGTACTTCGAAAAATGTATTAAATAGACTCATCTATCATTCAAGTTTCCTAGTTTTTCTGAAGGTTTTCCTTTTCCAAAACTCTTCTGTGAATTAATTTCAAACTCGAAGATTACCTATTTTGCAATTTGAAATTTTAGAGCTTCTGTCATTGCGGCTAAATTATGGTACGCATTTATTATTCTAAATATTGGCAGTCAAGGGAAAGATATAACAGAAATAATCTATTATTCTAATTTTTTGCATTTAATAAAAATATTTTTATTGTAGAATTAATTTTTTTCCCCAAAATTGAGGATGATGTTGGTTTTTTTGTACTTAAACCTTGTTTATCCCGCATTTATGAAACTGAGTCTCTTGAACAATTTTCTTTTTTTGTAAAGGGGATGCTCGACAATTAAATTTATTAAACTCTTCAGTTGTACAAAACTGAAGATCAACGTAAAATTAAAATCAGAGTTAATCAAGTCATAACTCATAGATTAAAGTCAAATTCATAGTAAGATTGAAAATCAAGGTCAAGGTCAAATTCCGATATCAAAGTTGAAATCTAAACAAAAATTACAACTCAAAGTAAAAGTGGGGAGTCAAAGTTGAAACTCATAGTTCAAGTCAAGAGCAAATTTCGGAGTAAAAGTTATCGTCCAAAGTGCAAGGTTAAAAATTCAAAATCATAATTGAAAATTCAAAGTCGAAAACAAAGTCAAAATCAAAGTGAAAGTCAAAATCTAAAATCAAAATAACAGAAAAAATTTGAAATAAAAATGAAACTCAAAATTGCAGGTTGAGATCAAGGCAAAAATTTAAATTGGAACTCAGTTAGAATTCTGACACTCAGAATCCCGACAGGTTAGATAAGGTTAGGTTAAGTTAGTTGAAGTTTGGTTTGGTTATATGAAGTTAGGTTAGGTTAGATGAGGTTACGTTAGGTCTCTCTCTCTCTCTCTCTCACGAAAGCTTCTGTGGCTTTTCAGATTTTTGAGTATTCAGGTTTTATACCAGACCCAATTAGTTTGTAGTTACAGGGTGTGTATAAAATAACCCATCCGATTTAAACTGGTTTAAAATAGTTTCACTTATTTTTTAACTGGTAAAAACATTTTCAACACCTTTTATAAACCTTACTATTAAAATACAGTTGTTATAACGTGTAATAAATATTACTCGTCTATGTTCACTCGCGTTAATATAATTCAAATCGGATTTGTCTCTTCATTCGCGTTACTTTATACACACCCGGTATTACACGTTTTTAACTAATACAGTTTCGGACCAATTATATCATCAATCTTCAGCTTGGCATCAACAAAACGAGTGAACGAAATAGTGGACTTTGCGTATTTTAAAACTTCAATTTTAGTTTCCTAATTAACGAGTGACCTTGGTTTACAAATGTTTATGCGGATGACTGTCCACAATATGGTTGAAGGTAGAGTAGTATTTTGGGAAGAGGGTGAATCCGGTGTGGTTCTCGATGTTACGTTCGGCCTTAGCCGTATACATCCGAGTTGTATAAGCAATTTACGACACGATGTGAATACACAAATAACATGAGCAACTGAAGTAAAACAATTTTTTCCCTTTTGAGTGTTAATTCACTCTTCAGGACGTTTATTGAACGATTTTCTACAGAAGAGGCGTAGAAGGGAAAGACAAAATTTAAAGCTTCTTTTTACCGGAAAGACAAAATTTAAAGCTTCTTTTTACCGCTGATGGTCAGATATTTGGACAGGAACTTTACAGGGAAGAGGTTCGACCCCCTCGGGAAAGGCTAAGGTAAGAATTTCAAAGGGAAGGAGGTTCGACCTCCTTAGTCGAAGGTTCAGGCAGAAATGATTTAATTTACAATACAAGAAATAAATAAGTCATTTTTAGGGGGGGAGGAGAGTGCAGTTGAAGGTTAAGTTGTTCCTTTAACTGGAGACCGAAGGAATTCTTGATAGTAATCGTAATTTAAACAGACAACAAAATTTTTAAAGATTCCAAAATAAAAAATAAATTCTTTGGTGGCGATATAATGTCGGGGGTTGTACATTGAGTACCTCCTAAGTATATTGTTAAGTACAATGTAATTTCAGTACACTATAATTACGATTTTATAATTACCAATTGAGTCGCATTATTACAGGTAATTAGTTTCATTAAAGTACAGTCAATTAGTTAATTACAGTTAATTGCAATTTTATCAAACTGTTAAAGACATATCTGATACCTAAGTAATCTATACAATTTATATAATACAGGGTGAGCGAGAAGTCCCTGTGCACCTGCAAGAAGTGTAGTGAACCTGTACCTGCACTGTGTTGGAAGTGGAAGGTGCATAGGGACTTTTCGCTCACCCGGTATATATAATATATGACCGTTATCCGTTATTCTATAATTAAAAGAAAATTAATAACAATGTTATATATTTATAGTTAACTATGGCGACTATTATTCTAGGATTTAATTCGGTAGTCAGGGACGTTTAAGGAAAGACGGATTAGGAGCATAATACACAGAACATGGACAACATACGAGTACATATAACGTAAGCATATAATAATGTTATGAGTTACAATTTACAAGCACAGCAAGAGAGAAGATTTTGAAGACATTCCAATGAAATATGTTTAGTCATAGGATGATATATGCGAACTGGAGTTGAGATGCAATCAGTAGAGTCGGGTTAGCAATTCCTTAAGTGGCCAGTTATAAACATGTACATAAGTGCATGTAAGTGCAGCTACGTACGTAATCATGGACAACGGACATGTACGTACGTAATCATGAACAACAGACATGCACGTACGTAATCATGAAGAACAGACATGTACGAATGCATAAAGTACACATACGTTACACAATAGGTTATGTACGAAATATAGAGGGAGAAGTAAACATGGACTGATAGGTTGATAGGGCATAGATAGGTAATAGGTAGATAACTAAATAAATACAAAATAATTAAAGATACTTTGAAGGGTAAATTACATTCTGGCTAAAAAAGAGAGAGAAAGATAATAATTTAATATTATTCCATTCAGGGATCACCTGAAGATCAGGGCCCCCAGGCTTCTTTAGTTAGCTTTATAAGGCTAACTAACGAAAATATCACAACCTAACCTAACCAATCGTCAAGGGCGTACAGTTGACCTAACGATTGGTTAGGTTAGGTCGTGATATTTTCGTTAGTTAGCCTTATAAGGCTAACTAAAGAAGGCTGGGGGGCCCTGATCTTCAGGTGATCCCCATTCAGGAAGGAAAATGGAATAATGGATGTATGAATGAACATGGGCCACAACATTTATACTGTATCACATTAGACAAGACACAACATATAAATAATGACTTGTATAGTGTAAATTATGGGAAAAACGATGCGATCTACCATTCCTCTGTTCGAATGGTGTCCATGTTTGTGCCGTTAGAAGTTCGTTTTAAGAAACGAATGTCTTTTAATTTCATTCCCTCATAGTACAAACAAGACAATCAACGGTTTAGATTGTTTTAGATTTTATCGGAATTATTCCCATTTTCCCCTTTCTCCCCCTCCCCCCCAATTGTCATGGAAACCATGGTAATTAAACTCAACATCATTCATCCACTTATATTCTAGCACACTCTCCATTTCTATTTCCAGCGAACTCCAGTAGGCTTCCTTCTCTTCTTCTGTGCATCCAATTTGCGGGGTGTATGCACTCACTATATTGAGCACATGATTCCCCCAGTTCATAGTCCGGTTTACCTCCACAATACACTCACTGAGCTCCTTCGTCAATATAATACCTACACCATTTCTACCTTCGACCGACGCTCCGCTGTAAAACAGATTATACCCTTCACCGAGCTCTCTTGCCTTATTTCCTTTCCAACGCGTTTCTTGTACGCAGAGCACATCTACTCTTCTTTTCTTCATCAAATCCACAATCTCCCTTCCTCTTCCAGTCATACTTCCCACGTTTACCGTAGCTATCCTCAGTCCCACCTGAGCTCGCTTCTTTAGCCCCACCCGCTCATGGTGCGGTAGCCCTCGTCCTGTCACAGAGTTAAGGCGATGTGTCTGTGCGTCGCTTATGGGGTACGCCCTAGCCGTCATCGAATTTTCACTTTGAAGACTCATCATGTGGTTCTGGCTAGGTTTTCACGGCCGGATGCCCTTCCTGACGCCAACCCTCCCCATTTATCCGGACTTGAGACGGCCGAGAGACAGTGGTAGTTGGTGCTGACCTGAATGGACACGTAGGAAATAACAATGATGTTACGGAAAGAGTATATGGAGGACATGGTTTGGGAGAGGCAAATCGGGAAGGTGAGAGAGTGTTGGACCTGGCTGTCTCTTTTGATATGGCGATTGTAAACACATACTTCAGAAAGAGGAACGAACATTTGATAACTTACAAGAGCGGAGGTAGAACGTCACAGATTGACTACCTACTCTACAGGTCACAATTGAGTGAAGTTAAGAACTGTAAAGTGATTCCAGGAGACCATGTAACACCACAGCACCGGATATTAGTTATGGAGCTGATGTTGAGGAGACCGAGAAAGACACGAGAAACGTGTGTTAAGAAGATCAAGTGGTATAAGCTGAAAGAAGAGGAGAAGAGAAGAGAGTTTAAAGAGCGGGTGTTGAGCGAGACCAGTTCTCCAGAAGATGTACAAAACTGGTGGCAACATAATGCAAATGTAGTACGAACCGTAAGAAAGGCTGTATTAGGTGAAACATTCGGTAGTGTGGAAAGCTAAAGAAGGATGGTGGTATAATGATGACATCCAAGAGTCCCTACAATGTAAGAAACAAACAAAGAAACTGTGGGAGGAAACTAGGTCGGGTGAGCGGAAGGAAGTATATAAGAACGCAAATAAACAGGCAAAAAAGGCGGTGGCACTAGCAAAAGCCCATGCATGTCGTGATCTGTATGAGAAATTAGAAACTCGAGAGGGGCAAAAGGAAATATTCAGGTTGGCTAAAAGCAGGAATAAAGCCACAAAGGATTTTACTCAAGTGAAACAGGTTAAAAGAGAGGATGGGACAGTACTGCGGAGAGAGAAAGATATACAGGTTAGATGGAAGGAATATTTTGAGGAACTATTAAATGAGGAAAACCCTAGGTTGGTCCATGAGGATGGACTACCGAATATGGCAATGACGAGGAAAGTGGAAAGAGCGGAAGTGAAGAAGGCGTTGGATAAAATGAAGAGTGGTAAAGCAACGGGTCCTGATGAGATACCGGCAGAGGTATGGAAGGCACTTGGCGATGAAGGAGTGGATCTCCTGCATGATCTTATGGAAAAGCTCTGCGACCAAGAGGTGGTCTCGGAGGAATGGCGTGCCAGTATCATAGTACCCATATTCAAAGAGAAAGGGGATATACAGGAATGCTCAAATTATAGGGGTATCAAGCTGATATCGCACACCATGAAGGTGTGGGAGCGAATTGTGGACTTAAGGCTGAGGGAGGAGGCAGGCGTGTCGACAGAGCAATTCGGTTTTATGCCCGGACGAAGTACGTCTGATGCTATTTTTGCATTACGACAGTTGGAGGAAAGGTACAGGGAAGGACAGAAGGCATTGCACATGGTTTTCATAGACTTAGAGAAGGCGTATGATAGGACACCGAGACAAGAGGTTTGGAGGTGCCTGAGGGAGAAGATGGTCCCAGAGAAGTACGTCAGATTGATTCAGGAAATGTATAGAGGGGTTAAGACGAAAGTGACGTGTAGTGTTGGTGTGACAGAGTTTTGGAGTTGGGGTTGGTCTGCATCAGGGGTCAGCACTGAGTCCATTCCTATTCAACGTGGTGTTGGATGTGTTGACTGAGAAGGTTAGAGGGGTTGCTCCTTGGTGCATGATGTATGCCGATGATGTAGTGTTGTGCGCAGAGACAAGACAGGAGGTAGAACACAGCTAGAAAATTGGAGGGAGGCATTGGAAAGTAGAGGTATGAAAGTTAGTCGGAAGAAGACTGAATATCTGAGATGTAATGTACAACCGGACGAAGGAGGGGGAGTGATGTTAAACAGTGAACTGATCAAATGGGTAGATCGTTTTAAATACTTGGGATCAACAATCGAGGCAGAGGGGGGGAGCAGAGGGAGAGGTGAATCGTAGGATACAGTCGGGATGGAGGCGCTGGAGAGAGGTGTCGGGAGTTCCCTGTGATCGTAGGATGCCGGTGAAGCTGAAAGGGAAGGTCTTCAAAACAGTGGTTAGGCCAGCCATGTTGTACGGAATGGAGAAGGTGCCAATGAAGAAGATAAGTGACAGAAAGATGGATGTGGCTGAAATGAAAATGTTGCGATGGATGTGCGGTGTAACTAGAAGGGATCGAATCAGAAACGAAGGCATTAGAGGAACGGTGAAAGTAGTAGAGGCATCAAGAAGAGTCCAAGAAGCCAGACTGAGATGGTATGGGCACATGATGAGAAGAGAGGAGGATTACGTGGGACGTAGGGTGCTGGAAATGGCGGTGCCGGGACGGAGAAGAAGAGGTAGACCGAAGAAGAGGGGGAGGGATTGCGTGGCAAAAGACATCCGGGAGAAAAATTTGGACGAGGACATGGTACGTGACAGAAGAGAATGGAGGAGACTCATCAAGAACAGCAACCCCATATAGAGATGGGATTTAAGCTGCAGAAGAAGAAGAAGGTCATCCGCCCACTTATACGTAAATCTCATCAGATTATGCGCACCCATTAAATGTGGCATGGTTTAAACCCTTGTTTGTACTTCCTTACCGGATCACCTGAAGATCAGAGCCCCCAGCTTTCTTTAGTTAGCCTTATAAGGCTAACTAACGAAAATATCACGACTTAACCTAACCAATCGTTAGGTCAACTATACGCCCTTGACGATTGGTTAGGTTGTGATATTTTCGTTAGTTAGCCTTATAAGGCTAACTAACGAAGGCTGGGGGGCCCTGAACTTCAGGTGATCCTCCTTACCTATTTATTTAGTTCATCCCCAAATGCACCTAATTCCTCAATTATTACTGTATATAAGTGCATATATTTAACTAATAGCTTCACTTACTCTTGTATCAAAGGTGTAAAAGCCCTTCATTACCGTGCCCCTCTACGGGTCCGGACAAAAGCCCCCTAGGACAAAAGTCCCCTAGGACAAAAGCCCCCTGGACAAATTGCTGGGTAGGGCAAGTTAGGTGTCACATCTAATCTGAAAAGATCAAAAGATATTTCGGTGAAATAACCAATATTAACCTGTTATGTTAATTGAATGCCCAGTTAGGTCAACTGAATACACAGTTAGGTCAATTGAATGCCCGGTTAGGTCAACTGAATGCCCGATTAGATCAACTGAATGCCAGGTTAGATCAACTGAATGCCCGGTTAGGTCAACTGTACGCCCTTGATGATTGGTTAGGTTAAGTTGTGATATTTTGTTAGTTTAAACGAAAATGACGAGAGCCAAAATACATAAACTAAACTATAAACATAAACTGTAAATAATAAAGAATAAAAATAATGATTAAAAAAATTCTTATTATTTTTCTTAGGGGGCTTTTGTCCTAGGGGGCTTTTGTCCTACACTCGTCCCTCTAATTAGGGTGGCCATTTAAAAAGGAGGACACTGCGTATGTGGCCGTACGTTAACATATATATATTATATATATATGTTAACGTACGGCCACATACGCAGTGTCCTTCTTTTTGGAAATTTGGAAATGGCCACCCTAAGGACAGAGTGCTCAAAAGGCGGACTGTCCGCCTAAAGCCGGACGTCTGGCCACCCTACCTCTAATACATTTCCTCTTATTTCTCCCTATCATGACTTATACATCAGAATTAAATAACTATAACGTATTAATTATGAATTAACGTATATTGTATACGTATATAATATATAGTGTGTTCAACTATGACGTTATAAAGTAAGTTAATTCCTCTCGCATTTGTCATGCCTTGAATACTAAATCTTCAAACTGAGAGCTTTAGTATTCAGTGTATGATAACTTACCTTGTGTTACTTATCATATTTTAATTACTTAAGTTTAAGTGTGTCAACGAGGCCTGAACTGCAAGGTGGTTTGGGCGTTTTAAAAACTTAGTTTTCGCTGTTTTTTAGTTAAACTCCTCATTTTTCATCCTAAATCCCTGAAAAGATGTTTTTCCTTATTAAATTTCCTGTCAATTGATGTTTATTATTAATTTCTACGTGAATTCCTTCCAATTATAAAGTCATCAAGCCTCAGTCATACTTTATAGTTTCGTATCCTTAGGGAGAATTTAGTTCAGGGTCGCAAATTTAGGGTCACCCCCTGAATTTTTCCTTACAATGTCAAGTTGACAGAGAAAGGAAGATTACTGAATGCAAAAAAATTCACTTTTCTACGTGAAGGTCAAAATATGATAATAAAAACCCACTCTAATAGACAGAGTTTATTTCCACAACAGTTTCGATGCCCACTGGCATCCTCTTCGGGTGGATACAGAAGAGGATGCCAATGGGAATCGAAACTGTTGTGGAAATAAACTCTGTCCATTAGAGTGGGTTTTTATTATCAAGATTACTGAAATTTCTGTCAATACTGATTTTGAGGTAATGGTTGAACGTTGTGGTAATAGTCATGAAACAAAGTTGAAGTAAGATTGAAAGCAAAAATACATACTGAATTATACTGACATAAAAACTTTTCTTAATAATGATTGTTACTCTGTTCAAATCGGTGTAAAATTAACCTACTTTCACCAGAGTTTAATGAGGGTCGAGTTGAAGGCATCACTTGAAATCGGCAATGAAATTAGTGACATTTACACTGATCAAATAGCTTTAAAAATCTTATCAGTGTAAATTATCAACTTTAAATCAATGTTTGTTTGGTATTTATGCTTCAAAGTACCATAACTGTTTATAATAATAATGGTATAATAAACACACTCATGGGGTTAGCACAGATATAAGTTTGAGATAACATCGTAGAAAGTAAGTGATGTGTATAAATACAAAGATTTGTTGGTATATTTTATACGCATGTGTTTGAAAAAAGTTATCTATACGAGAGAAAGATCCTATTTTTATTCTTAGTAAGAAATTTAATGGATGCTGTTGGTTCTATAGTTATATCCCCGCTGACCTCCTGAATGTTCTCTCTAAAATTTGACCCATCCAATATAGTTAAAAAACATTAAAGGTAGCGTTTTGCCCAATAATAAATACAAATCTGACTTGGGTCAAATACAAACCAATGAATGCATTTAATGGAAATAAAAATGTTGTGTGTGATATCAAATGCGAATGTTCAATTTAAAATGGAAATTTAAAATGGAAATTTATTCAACATTCACTAATAATATCAAAGGAGTTAAAAGAGTAATATAAAGAAGTTAAAATAACTTACCTTATGCTGAGGACGCGCTCTTAATGAGTCCATCAATTGAAGGTTTTTATTCTTTCAGAAATGTGCCTGACAATTATGCAAAAAAATGTTACTATTATTATCATTATTACTAGCAAAAATACCGCCCTATGGGCGGTTTTTGTTATTTCCTGCGGAAGACTTGGATCCCTCGGCCAATTACTTCATCTGGGAAATGAATTTTCTTACCTCAAGGTATTATTTCCTGTTATAAAATATAAAAAAAAACTTCATCATAAACTTATCTTTATTTCCTTACTGAAGAATCTCCTTGTAGACATAATTGTCAACAAATACTCCCTTTTCATTTCTTTCTGTCAGGACTTTCAGCAAAAGATCGGCGCTACGCCCCGATTTCGCTAGATCTGCGGTACTTGGACATTCGGCCCAAACCGAATCGAATTGTGGGCCTACGGCGTATTTTATTTTGAACATCATTCCTATCCCTCTCACCTTGGGCCTCAGTAATTGGGGTGCCTGCGGCGCCCCAATTACTGTTGGTTCAATTATTTGGTCAATAAAACTATAGAAAAGAACGCAGCCATGAAAATCTAAAGCTTCACAAATCTTGATACAATGAGCTAAAATGTGAAGCTTAAGATTTTCATGATTGCGTTCTTTTCTATAGTTTTTTTTTGGTTACATATATATATATCGCACTTACCTCCATTATAATATAGATTATTATTATTATTATTATTACCATTATTATTATTATTATTATTATTATTATTATTATTATTGTAAAGCTAATTGTTCAACGTAAAGAAGATATGCAGATGGAGGTACAATTTATTTTTATGTAAGAAGGCAGGGGCGGAGCTAGCTAGGGCCAGGCGGGGCAGTGCCCCGGGGCACGGGTCGTTTCAACAAGTGATGAGAAGTTATTTGAGAGAGCAACAAAGCTAGTAAATAAATATAAAAATGATATTTCTTCTGGATTTCCAAGTCAATTACTCTCTTTTCGAATGTGCTTAAAAACAGACATTGAAAAAAATGACGACAATCCATGAGCTATATTAATTTTTAATTAAAGACAACAGTACTTTGTGCTCAAGTTTTCCCGAAGTTGTGACTGCCATAACATTGTTCCTCACAATTCCTGTGACAGTTTCAAGTGCAGAGAGATCGTTTTCAAAACTTAAACTAATAAAGAACTATCTTCGAAATTCTATGAATGAAAAAAGATTAAGTGGGCTCTCAATTATATCAATTGAAAACAAAAAAGCTACAAATATTAACTTGGAGGATTTAATTAATGAATTTGCTGAAAGAAAGGCAAACAAAGTCAAGTTCTGTTGTTGTCGTAAGTAAACTTTTATTTCACGGTATCCTTTTTAAAGCTCAATATTTTGCATAATGTTTTGCCTTTTATGCCTTCTATGCCTCCATGCGTACAAGTAGTATCATAATTCTTAAATATTTTCTAAATAAATAATGCAAAGAAAAGCAAAATAAATGTATAATAAAAA
Source organism: Bathynomus jamesi (assembly GCA_023014485.1). Taxonomy (NCBI): domain Eukaryota; kingdom Metazoa; phylum Arthropoda; class Malacostraca; order Isopoda; family Cirolanidae; genus Bathynomus; species Bathynomus jamesi. The sequence goes on from JAJOZX010000949.1 coordinate 1,050,384, forward strand.
TTTTGTTAGGGGGCCCGTAAATAGGTTTTGCCCCGGGGCCCGTGACACTCTTGCTCCATTCCTGTAAGAAGGAGAGAGGCCGAGGGCCAGCGCCCACCACAAATATGCGCCCCCCCCCCATATAGGAAGTCAAAAGTCGAAATTAAGGAAATAATTTCGCCGAGGAAAAAAATTATATGGAAAATTAGCTGAAAATTCTAAACGAGGATTTATAATTGGTTAACTGTACCATTATTATTATATATATATATATATATATATATATATATATATATATATATATATATATATATATATATATATATCTAAAATTCAAATTTTACTACTTCACTTTTTATTAACACAGCTTAAAAATTTCTGTTACGTAGTATCCTTGGCATATTGTGAATACAAACCAAACCTCGCTATTACGTGTGCACGGAGAATACCTTTAAGGACGCCAGAATCAAGCAAACTACAACCGGGAGTTCCTATTGCGTCTTAAGGAGAGGCTAGATGCTCTTTTATTTCCTTATGCAAACGAACGGGAAGCGAAGAGATAAAAATGGGATACTGTACCTTATCTCATACGGGAATAACTCTAATTTTGAGGCTTCACTAAGTGACGATATAATGCAAATAAAGTTAAAACAATAATTATCTTACATACATACGTGCGCGCATCTCCGCATAAGCGAGGTACCGACATTTTTTAAATCTTTCGTATGTCTTAAAAAAAAAATTAATCGAATTTTATATTAATTTAACCTAACCTAACCTTACCTAACTTTAGTGCCATCGAAACGCGTAGGGTATTATGATAAGCCTTTCAGACGCAAATGAGGGCTCGGAAGGTGCTTTTTGTTGCCATTTAATAGTGAGGTATTCGTTTGTTGCCATTTAATAGTGAGGTATTCGTTAAACTAGCCTAACCTAACCTAACCTAACCTAATCTTAACTAACCTAACCTAATCAGGACAAAACATATCTTTATTTCCGACAGTAAAAATGTTTCTAGATTTCATAATATACATTTGTAATGTTACGAGGTACCGAAAGTGTTACCTCAAAAAATAAACTACCCCACTACATCTGTGAATGATCACACACGCGACCTCATCCTTTATGTATATCTAACGTTGCGCGTCCACACACACACACAATTTATATATATGTGTATATATACTGTATATATAAGAGAGAGTTACAAGGAAAAGAAGTACCTCAAAAGGCCTTGCGGCCCATACCGAGGAGGTACCAATGGCAACGGGTGCCAGGGAAAATTTTGTACACACTCAAATAGTGTGCAAGATTTGGTCTAACCTTTTCTTGAACTGATCCACAGAGGAACTGTTCACAACTTCCGAAGGTAACGAGAGAGAGAGAGAGAGAGAGAGAGAGAGAGAGAGAGAGAGAGAGGAGAGAGATCCATGAAAAGAGAACTCTAGTGAAATTTCAAAATTCACTACAGTGCATCCATTTGCATTCAGGAAACGTACACGAAAAGCAAACCATTTTTGTATTTTGGAATTGGATTAGGATACAAATTTTTTTTTGAGTCATCGTTATCCCGTTATTTACTATTTTCTATTCATAATATTATATATATATACACCTTTGGTAAACCTTTGGTTTGCTTCCGCCCGAATTGTTCATTCTGACGAAGGTCAAGCTTGTCACTCAACCTTAGACCTACAGTTTAACGTGGAATCCGAACCACGCCCCACCAGCAGCCCAGCGTCTTAACCACTAGGCTACCCAGGGTACCCATTTAGCTACCAACCACTTTCTTTATTGTGTGGAAGGCTGAACAGCTGGGTTTTGCTGCGCGCCGGCCGCCGTCACCGTGCTAACAACTGCACCACCGAGGCGCATATATATATATATATATATATATATATATAATTCAGTGGCGTGCATTCAAGGTAAGCTAGGTAAGCGCCGCCGACCCTAATAAAAATTTTATTAAAGATATTAAAGACCGTATCGTATTTTTCAGAATTGTCTACAGTACATACCCACAGCCAGTTATGAAGTTTATCATTAGCTACTATAATTATATAATATGTACATATAGTACGTGTGCTGAGTGTGCTCGCACGCAATACCGATTACCCTGTAGACGTACCCACCGCACGCCACTGATATATATTATATATATATATATATATATATATATATATATATATATATATATATATATATATATATGGTTAGTCAAGATCAGGAGTTGATCACTTTCTCCAAGAGAAAACAAGGCCACTGTTCAGTTCTAAAACTCAAAGACTAACAATAGTTGTAATGAGCGAGCCACAATTTTATTTTCCATAAATTATATCCATCCTTGAATTTTAACTTATTCCTATTGAACTCATTAATGAATTCAGTGTTTAATGTACATTATTTAACGACTATATTAATTGCATATACAACACGGTTAAATATGACATTTTAACACAGATACTATATATATATGGTGCTTTCCTGTTAACGGGAATACCCAACTGCCCGCCACCAAACTGTTTGTTATGTATTTTCTCTCGTCATTTTCGTTTAAAGCTTTAAACTAACGAAAATATCACAACTTCACCTAACCAATCATCAAGGGCGTACAGTTGACCTAACTGGGCATTCAATTAACCTAACAGGTTAATATAACGGAAAACGCCCGGTTAGGTCAACTAAATGCCCAGTTAGGTTAATTGAATGCCCGATTAGGTCAACCGTACGCCTTTAATAATTGGTTAGGTTAAGTTGTGATATTTTCGTTAGTTTAAACGAAAATGACGAGAGCAAAAATACATCATAAACAGTTTGATAGTCCCGATAATACGTAAGTACCGAATTTATGAAACATTTAAATGAAATTAGGGATCAAATGTAGAATTCGGACCCCAGCCTTCTTTAGTTAGCTTTATAAGGCTAACTAACGAAAATATCATGACCTAACCTAACCAATCGTCAAGGGCGTACAGTTAACCTAACGATTGGCTAGGTTAGGTCGTGATATTTTCGTTAGTTAGCCTTACAAAGCTAAGTAAAGAAGGCTGGGGTCCGAATTCTACATTTGATCCGAAATTAGTTAATATGTAAGCGATAACCAGTTAGTAGGGGGCCAAAACGTCTTTATGTCATCTAAAATCGCAGAAAAAACGTCGCTGCTTTCGGTACGTTGTCGCCACATGAATTCCGCAAGATACGAGTCCAGATGATGGCGGGCGGTTGGGTATTCCCGTTTTAACAGGAAAGCACCATATATATATATATATATATATATATATATATATATATATGAGGGGTCCCGCGTCTTAAGGCACCTAAGCGCCAAAATTAAAATTCGCCAGAAATCGCCTCCAAAGTCCAACAATATTCTGGCAATATCTCTGTTATTAATTGAGCTAGAACGTTCATTTTTGGCTAAATTAGAGTTCTAAGTAAGCTAATGAAGATGTTAATGAGTTTTTGGAATAGATTTTCATATTTTATATTTTATATATATTTTTTTTATTTTTTTATTTTCTTATGCCGAGCTTTGGGTGAACTTTTGGCTGGCGATAGAGGTGAAAAAAGTAGTTCGCTTCATAAGGTTTTCAACCATACTTCTAGTGTCGTAAGGTCATTATAACTCAAACCACGCGATAGAGGAAAGGTGAAAATAGTGATATCCAATATCCATTCTGAGTTTGTGTATACTAAACGGACGTGTTTCGTGCCTTGAAAAGTGGACGCTCAATGTCCCGGTTGAGGTTTAAGTTTTGGTTTAAGTTTTGGTTTTTCTTTGATTTATTCAACACGACGTGAATGCAACGAGTCTTTTACTTATATAGAGGTTCTGAATGTAGGGATCTAGGCTTGCTTTAAACCCTAGATCCATGTCCCAAAGCTGGATCCTGTCTGCTTTGCAGATAGCTGGTGAGGGAAGCTATATTTATGGGATCTCTTTGCGAGAGACCCGTTGCCCACGTCGGGCTAAAATCATGAAAAAGAAAAAACTATGGTATTTGTCATTTACCATTACTTATTCGGACTATAGTGGATTTAATTTTCCCAGAAGAGTTCCTTGTTCCATGCACGGTCTGTGTTTAACATATATATATACAGGGTGAGTCAAAAGTAGCGCCCGATTTCTGTCAGTTGATTGTTTGTTTGCCATTTGTATTACAGTGTACAAGAAGGTAGAAATAAATGAATGACATGTTTATCTAACCATCTAACTAACCATCTAACTTATCTAACTAAGAAAATTAATAATCTGCAAGACAATTATTAACAACATGACTTCCCAGAAAGAATCTATGACAGCCGAAAAAACAGAAATCGGGCGCTACTTTTGACTCACCCTGTATATATATGGGAATGAACTCAGAATGGTTCCCTGAGTTTTTTATGATACACACAGACCGTGCATTAGGGTGGATCGATTTTACATTTTTTTCGATTTCCATATTCTAATAGAGACAAAAACTTGCGCATGCATGAGAAAATAGCCTCTGCAAAATCTTAGCTTAATAGGTAATCATCTTCTGCCCCCGGCAGAGCGATGAAAATCATATTTTAGTAGTCAAAAACGTATTTTTCTTATAATTTTTAAAATATTTCAATATGCATCAAAATTATTCCTAATAACTATAAAGTCGATGAAAAAGACCTCATATGATCGTTTTTCCAAGCGTTGTCCTACGTTAATATCTTTTGCCCCCGGCAACAACGTCAAATGTTGAAAAAATAGGTAATTTATATACATATTTTCAGATCGGCTCTTTGTCTTAAATAATGCATTTATATATTTCCCATAGCATTTATATCGTTGCTTAGGCATGAAATAACACACACGCATATTGAATATTTTAAAATTATAAGAAAAATACGTTTTTGACTACTAAATATGATTTTCATCGCTCTGCCGGGGGCAGAAGATGATTACCTATTAAGCTAAGATTTTGCAGAGGCTATTTTCTCATGCATGCGCAAGTTTTTGTCTCTATTAGAATATGGAAATCGAAAAAAATGTAAAATCGATCCACCCTACCGTGCATGGAACAAGGAACTCTTCTGGGATAATTAAATCCACTATAGTCCGAATAAGTAATGGTAAATGACAAATACCATAGTTTTTTCTTTTTCATGATGCAAGCCCGACGTGGGCAACGGGTCTCTCGCAAAGAGGTCCCATAAATATAGCTTCCCTCACCAGCTATCTGCAAAGCAGACAGGATCCAGCTTTGGGACATGGATCTAGGGTTTAAAGCAGCCTAGCCCCACTACATTTAGAACCTCAATATAAGTAAAAGACTCGTTGCATTCACGTCGGATTGAATAAATCAAAGAAAAAGGGGTAACTATTATATTTTTAGCCAAAACCAAAACTTAAACCTCAACTGGCAGAATTGAGCGTCCACTTTTCAAGGCACATAACATGTCCGTTTCATGATGGGAATGAACTCAGAATGGTTCCCTGAGTTTTTTATGATACACACAGACCGTGCATGGAACAAGGAACTCTTCTGGGATAATTAAATCCACTATAGTCCGAATAAGTAATGGTAAATGACAAATACCATAGTTTTTCTTTTTCATGATGCAAGCCCGACGTGGGCAACGGGTCTCTCGCAAAGAGGTCCCATAAATATAGCTTCCCTCACCAGCTATCTGCAAAGCAGACAGGATCCAGCTTTGGGACATGGATCTAGGGTTTAAAGCAGCCTAGCCCCACTAAAAATATAATAGTTACCCCTTTTTCTTTGATTTATTCAATCCGACGTGAATGCAACGAGTCTTTTACTTATATTGAGGTTCTAAATGTAGTGGGGCTAGGCTGCTTTAAACCCTAGATCCATGTCCCAAAGCTGGATCCTGTCTGCTTTGCAGATAGCTGGTGAGGGAAGCTATATTTATGGGACCTCTTTGCGAGAGACCCGTTGCCCACGTCGGGCTTGCATCATGAAAAAGAAAAACTATGGTATTTGTCATTTACCATTACTTATTCGGACTATAGTGGATTTAATTATCCCAGAAGAGTTCCTTGTTCCATGCACGGTCTGTGTGTATCATATATATATATATATATATATATATATATATATATGTGTGTGTGTGTGTGTGTGTGTGTGTGTGTGTATATATATATATATATATATATATATATTATATTAGAGAGAGAGAGAGAGAGATTCATACATTTACTGTCACTACGAGAACACCTGATACCAAGAACAAATATGAATCTTGTTAGCTGTGACTATTGGAATATGAACCGCAAACAAAGCAGTAAACATCGTACAGAGGAAAGCGGAAATATTTGAAAGGTGTTTTTTCTCAGAAAGTTCCTTTGTTACACGGAAAGAAAACGGGATTCGGGTATTGAGAGATTTTGCCGGAGGGGATTATTTCTTTTTTGGGCACTCGTTTGGGCATCTTTAAATTAACTCTGATTAGAACTGCTTTGGTTAGATTAGCAATATTTGTGAATAGAGAAATAAAGTGATATCAGTGTCAATAATTTTATGATAATGAACAATGAATTTATATTAGTTCCACCATTAAAGCAAACACTTTTTTACAGCGGACACAAATCAAACAGATTTGAACAAAGAAATTTTAAAACAAAATATTAGCAGTTCCATTTCTAACTTGAATGCAAACACAAATCGTTGTTTAGTGATAAATATGACTTCAAGTGCTCTACCGTTAAACAAACAATATACAGGGTGATTCAAAAGTCAGGTGACATAGGGCTTTTCTGTTTCTTTGCAGGTAAATGAGTTATGAGATGTTATCGAAGGAGGAGCACATTGATGTGATATTCCTAGCTGGCTGCACAAGTGCATTGCCGTTAACGGTGGCCATATCGAACATGTGATGTGACTATTCCCCTGTATCATTACATAATACAGTATTTCCTTATGTAACCTGACTTTTGAATCACCCTGTATATACAGTATATATATACTGTGTGTGTGTGTGTGTGTGTGTGTGTGTATATTGTCGTACCATTAACCAGCAAAAGAAAACGAGACCTTTTTGTGTGGTTGACTATTTTAAAGGTAAATATTAAGGTATTTTATTAAATAAAATGGTGCCAAAAGGAAGAAAAAGCATTTATTTTGGCGACTTTTTCACCTTTCGTAACTTTCATGGGAAGAAATTAATAAGATTATTGATTAATTTGATAACAATAGACGGAAAACAATTTCACAGCGTCATTGCGAGGTTGATAGAGCTCATTTTTTTGTTGTGAAAACAAAGATTACTCAACTTTCTCTCTCTCTCTCTCTTCTCTCTCTCTCTCTCTCTCTCTCTCTCTCTCTCTCGTATTCCGTTTCTGCACATCACAAGGTCAGTCTAAATTATATGTAACTGATTCTTCACGCGGATCCATATATACACAGTAGGTTATTGCCTCCTCGAGAGAGAGAGAGAGAGAGAGAGAGAGAGAGAGAGAGAGAGAGAGAGAGAGATTAAAATTTTAACCCCCGTAATTGCTTTTTATCATTCTCTCGGAAACAAAGTATTACGTCCCAATTACAAATATTAACTTTGGTATCCCGGAAATGACATTTAAAACTAGGTAAATAATATACACAAAGTAATTAACCAACGAGTAATTAATATGAAAGTTTGTGTGTGTGTGTGTGTGTGTTTTGGGGGTTAACCTCTTTCGTAACACCGAAAGTAATATGAAGGAGGGGACCTACAGTTTTACGTGGGATCCAAACCACGGATCGCTACATTATCTGAACGAAGAAGACTGTCACTCGTCCAGCTACTAATCAGAGCCAACGTCGCTAAACTTTGCTAATAGACGGGAAGCGGTGTTCCCACATGGTCACGGCGCAGCTCCTTTAATATGGCATCATTATTAAAACTTGATTTCCACATTTATTTTTATTTAGAATTATATATATATATATATATATACACACACCTTGGTTACCTTAGTTTTACTTCCGCCCGAATTGTTGATTCTGACGAAGGTCAAGCTTATCACTCCACCTTAGACCTACAAGTTTAAGATGGAATCCGAACCACGACCCAACACGGGCAGTCAGAAATTACAAAGTCCTCGGCCAGACTCGATCTCACGTACCCAGGGTACCCATTTATCCACCAACCAATTTTTATTGTGTGGAAGAATGAACAGCTGGGTTTTGCTGCGCGCCGCCTGCCGTCACTGGGTCTCGATCCCGGGGCCGATGGATTCCTAGTCAGTGACGCTAACCACTACATCACCGAGGCGCAATATATAACGTGCTAAAATTGGTAGTTTTCCTTACAAATTTGTATGCTCCTCCCACAATTTTTATTTCTATATTTATTATATATATATATATATATATATATATATATATCTTGAACTCTTTATTTACTTCAGTGTTCCTGAGGATGTCATTAGACGAAAGCGCTTGAGCACCATTCTGTGTTTCCTTTCCTTCGTGGTTTTATTCATCATAAATATTTTCCACGTGTTACTTTCGTGAAATAATTTTCATATATATATATATATATACATATACACATTTTAACTGCAAACAACACAGTATAATTAATGTAAAGAACGACGCTTGTGTAGAAGAGCGTCCGCACAAGATGAGGAGAACAAATGAAAAACGAGGCACCTCCCAGGAATCGAACCTGGGATCATCCAATTGCCGGTCGGACATGCTAACCGCTACACCAAAGTCCCCGATCAGTCAGAAGTCGTAATTCTCCTACATACGAGCCTCGTTTTTCATTTGTTCGTTCTTTCTCCTCATCTTGTGCGGACGCTCTTCTACACAAGCGTCGTTCTTTGCATATATATATATATTAGTGATGGATCGAGTGGTCGGTTTTTCACAACCGCGGTTGCGGTTTGTTTGCGGTTGTCGAATTTTTTCCAACCGCGGTTGCGGTTGCGGTTATCATATACTAGGAAAAATGCGTAATTATTAACTGGATTTAGCCACTATAGTGCGATTTAGCCACACTTGGTACATATATATACTAAATAGTATTTATTTAGTAAATATCTTATGTTGAACACAAGTTTTGCAATACACCGCTACCGCTATTTGTGTGTTGCAAAACTTGTGTTCAACATAAGGTATTTACTAAATAAATACTATTTAAATGAAGTATATTCTAAACTTATATAGCTATTATGAAAGAATAGGTCAAATTAATTAAAACCATATTTTGCACTAAGTGTGTTACCAGGATGAGGGACGAGGACCCATCGCACTGTTCATCCCACCTACCACTTTCCCCAGCCTCCACCCATTGGAAAGTTATGGATTATTATTCATTTGAAAAACTGATGTCAAACTTAATGACAGGCAGTGTGAATTTCAAGAATAATATTTTTGCTGCATTTTCACCTTTCAAGCGGCAACGCCTCTCATCGTACAACGTTTCCCGCTCCACGCATAAGGAGACCCATCATTTTCTTTTTAAAAAAAGAAATATTTCTAATTAACCTAAAATTAAAATTAACTAAGCTTTTACAACCGCAACCGCACTTATGGAACGGCGGTTGCGGTTACGGTTGCGGTTGTGAATTTTTGTGCGGTTGTAGTGCGGTTGCGGTTGCGGTTATTCGATCCATCACTAATATATATATATATATATACATTCAACTGCAAAGAACACGCAGTATAAATAACGTAAAGAACGACGCTTGTATAGGAGATATTCCGCGCAAGACGAGAGAGAGAACGGAACAAATGAAAAATGAGGTAACCACCTGGGAATCGAACCCGGGATCTTCCGATTGCCGGTCAGACGCGATACCATTACACCATGGTGTAATGGTATCGCGTCTGACCGGCAATCGGAAGATCCCGGGTTCGATTCCCAGGTGGTTACCTCATTTTTCATTTGTTCCGTTCTCTCTCTCTCGTCTTGCGCGGAATATCTCCTATACAAGCGTCGTTCTTTATATATATATATATATATATATATATATATACAGGGTGATTCAAAAGTCAGGTTACATAGGGAAATACTGTATTATATAATGATACAGGGGAATAGTCACATCACATGTTCGATATGGCCACCGTTAACGGCAATGCACTTGTGCAGACGTTCCTCCCAATGACGTAGCACTTTCCTGAGCGTCGTGTGGTTAACGGTGTCAATGGCTGCCGTGATCCTTTCCTTCAGATGGGCGATGTCACGGATCTTCTCCTGGTAAACGACGGCTTTCAAATGCCCCAAGAGAAAAAATCTAAAGGAGTGAGATCCGGGGACCGGGGCGGCCATTCTACCGGGCCCCGACGGCCTATCCAGCGTTGTGGAAACTGCTTATTAAGCCATTCACGGACTCCGGAGCCATAGTGAGGCGGGGCGCCATCCTGTTGGAAGTACACGGGGAAGTGTCCGTTTTCGTTCAGAATGCTTGGGAAGACGCGGTCTTCGAGCAGGTGCAGGTATCTGTTGGCGTTGAGATTGCCATCAATGAAGAACGGGCCGACAATAGTGGTGCCCCATACGCCACAGCACACCATGAGCTTGCCGGCACCCTGCATCTTTGTTGGGTCTGTCCAGTGGGGGTTTTCATCACTCCAGTACCGCCAGTTGTGTCTGTTTACTTCGCCATTAACATAAAAGTTCGCATCATCAGTGAACAGGATGGACGAGGAGAAGTTTGGGTCTTGTTGCACCTGTCCTGAAGCCCATTCGCAGAATTCCATACGGCGGTCGGGATCATCCTCGCTGAGATGGTGCAACATCTGGATCTTGTACGGATGCCACTTGTGCTCGCGGAAAATGCGAACAACGCTCGCTTGGTTGATCCCGCTTTCCTGTGACAGGCGCCGTGTGCTTTTGCAGGGGCTCTTCGACGCAGCCGCCAGGATCATGGTTGCTGTGGCGTCATCTGTGGCTGTCCGAGGTCGTCCACTTCGGGGCTTATCTTCCATGGAACCTGTTTCCCGAAACCTCGCAACAAGTTTGGCGACAGCATTATGGGTGATCGGTGGCCGAGATGGGTGTCGACGGTTAAATTCCGCTGAGACGTCTCTGTAGCTCAACGAGCCAGCTAGGAATATCACATCAATGCGCTCCTCCTTCGATAACATCTCATAACTCATTTACCTGCAAAGAAACAGAAAAGCCCTATGTAACCTGACTTTTGAATCACCCTGTATATATATATATATATATATATATATATATATATATACATACAGTAGTCTTTCTATAATCTTCGCCATCGACTATCGTCGTTTCGATCTATCGTCGTTCCCTATTTAACACCATTATTTCGTTAATCGTGCTCCCTCTATTAATCGTCGTCTGCCCGCGGGGCATCAGTCTTTATTGAGCGCTCAGTGGAGACGAACGTCGCGCAATTTTACTACGCAATTTACTTTAAAATATTTGCTTTTTTAATTCACTTTAATAAATTAAGTGAAAATGGCTCCTCTTAAGAATGTACAAAGTGGTGGTAAAGGTAAAAGGCCTAGCATTGTGACCACATTAGAGATTAAACTAAAAATTATAGATGATTTTGAAAATAGAAAACGTGCTGCAAACATTGGTAGGGAATATGGCGTACCGCCAACTACTGTGTGGATCGATTGTGGCCTATAAAAAAATTATTGAGCTGGGTCAACAATTGGGCTTCGAGTTGGAAACGGACGATGTCGAAGAGCTCTTGGAATCTCATAATGAAGAACTCAACACTGAAGAACTGTTGCAGCTTGAAGAGCACAGGGTATCAGAGGAGTCAAATGAAGAAGAAGAAGAGATTGTGAAGACATTGACAACAGGAAATCTGAAGGATTTCTTCTGGCATTTGGAGAAGATGAAGGATGTTTTAGAAAATGACCCAATGCAGAAAGATCCTCCAAAGTCATTCGAGAAGGCAATCAAGCCTTTCGCTGCTATAAGGAAATCTTAGCAGAGAAAAAGAAGGCTACAAGACAACCAACTCTGGATTATTTCTGCAAAAGGAAATCAAATCCACCGAAGTCTTTCCATCCATCAACGTCAACAGCAGTAGATCTTCCTGATCTGCTGATGGAGGGTGATTCACCTACCAAGCAAAACTCCATCACCAAGCTCCACCCATGCCAGCCAGCCACTTCATAATTTGGTAAGTACAGTACAGCAGGTAGTCTGGAACGAATCGTCATTATTACATGTATTTCAATGACTCGTTAATCGTCATATCCTTAATCGTCGTCTGTTCATGGAAACCAATTAACAACGATTATTGAGGGACTACTGTGTGTGTGTGTGTATATATATATATATATATATATATATATATATAATATATATATATATGCGTGTGTGTGTGTGCGCCCTATAAAGTACAATTTGCAAGATATTATCTACAGTAGAAGTGAAGTGTTTAAAAGGATTTCGGAAGTGTTCTCTTCATTGACACTTCGCTTCAATCTTCAACATTTTTCTACAAACTTGATTTGTTGAAGAAAAACTATTTTAGTTTCGTCATTAGAACTTCATGAGTTCAATTCAGGTTTTGTTGAAAAAAAAAAACATTTAGACAAATTTGCTATCTACTGATCTGCCAACCATTTCGCGCAGTTTCTGTCAGTGGTGCAGTCACCCGAAAATGAAATAAATTTCTGACACTCTCCCAAATTGGGCAAGTTTGTTTCACCAATTTTGAGATCCTTTTTTCTTAATGTAATATATATATATATATATATATATAATATATATATTATATATATATATATATAGAGAGAGAGAGAGAGAGAGAGAGAGAGAGAGAGAGAGAGAGAGAGAGTGAGAGAGAGAGAGAGAGAGAGAAGATTGACAAAAGTAAATAGACACCACGATGACTGTGTTCAAGAACAAATACAAATGGCATAGTTTCATCAGTGAATGCCAGAACGTGTGTCAGCTTTACATAATAAAGCGAAGGAGAAAGCAACACGATTCAAATATTGATTCAGTAAATCTGTTACTATTTACTCCACTTTATTATGAAATAAAAAAACGATACATAAAACGAAAGTGTCTGTTTACTTTTGTTAACCCTCTGTATATATATATCTATATACATATACACACACACACGCACACACAGTAATATATATATATATATATTATATATTATATATATATATATATATTATGCTGCAACCCACAAGGAAAAAGAAAAACGATTAAGGCTTTCGTGTATTCAGAGCTACACCTCGTCAGGGAGAAGATCAAAAGGCGAGATGCCCATAAATATATACAACGTACAGGAAAAACAAAACAATTAGCACATACTTAACAAGGGTTAATGAGAGGCAAAAGAAATTTTTAACAGGATATTGTCAATTTTATACATTCCCGCACTGTTATGAAATGTTTTTAAAATGAATAAATGCACATTCTTGGATTTTCTTTCTATTATATCTGCTTTTAACAAGCGCTTTAGAAGTATCCCACTTGATGCTATGGTTACATCTATACATATGGTTTAAATAAAGCATTGGCATTATTAGCTCTTCTACAAGCATATTTATGCTGTTTTACCCTAATATTTAACGTTTTAACCGGTTTGGCCTATATATACTGAGTTACATTGTGTACATCCGATCGAATACACACAACCAACAAATTATCAGGCTATTCTTATTAGGCGTGATTTAACAGTATTATTATACTTAAGATTACATTAATGCCATTGCTTTAAGTAAAGTTGGAAGGTATTGAAAATTAACATGGTAAGTAGGCTAAGGATATTTTTACCTGAAATTCCTTTACAATTACATTATTATAATACCTATTCTTGGCTTTCTTAAGACAGTTATCTAAAAATGAATAGGATAACAATTTAGTACCAATATTAATGATATTGCATAACTCGGAATCTAAAA